>JAZKJV010000528.1:304626-964965 GCA_037367405.1 Ottelia alismoides | reverse complement strand
TATGCTCCTTCGGGTTGGGTCTGGATGAGCAATAGGAGATGGTGGTATGGATGCGTGGTGCCAAGCCCCCCATTTCACAAAGGTCTGTCATCTGGTTGGGTGATGGCCTATCGGGATTTGGGTTGTTGCGATGGCTGCTAGTCCGCACGGTGGCACTCCTCACTCGTAGGCGGTGCAACAGGTGACGGGGGTTGTCCTATCGAGGGTACTGGTGTGATGCCCCAGGAATCAACCGTTGCTGGGGTGGTTGATGTCGCCTCGTCATCCGAGGTGGAATGTGGGGGCCTGACACCCGGTGCGCCTTTGAATGCTCTCGGGGGGAAGGGGGAGGTAACTCGAAGTTTTGAGGTGGCATCGTCTCCCTCAGGTCCTCCCCCTGAGGCGGATCTTGGGGACCCATTGACTGGATGTTCGAGTCACTGTTGTCGTAACCCGGGTGCCTCTTCGTGCAGGCTGTCAGATCTAGTCATTCTTTCGCGACCTGTCAACCCGAGATGCTTTTTGGGTTCTGGGTTGGCTTCTCTTATCCCAAACGCATTGGAACATGTTTTCCTTGGATCCGAGATTTCAGAGTTTGAGGAGTTCTTCGGGAGCGAAGGTGTCATTGTCGACATGCAGGACTGCCGCGAGTGGTCAGGATCGGCCATTGGCAGATCGAAAGTTGGCGGTGGTCCCGCTCTTATTCGCTCGGAAGCCTCGGAGGATGTGGGGCTTCGCTATTCTCTGGATCATGGCTTGGTGGTGGTGCAGTATTCCACCAGGGATGGAGGTGGCTCGATTCATTCACGACGGGTGTTGGGTGGTTGCGACCCTCGGAACTGTGAGCTGTTGCGGGATGATGCCTCCTCGATAAGGTAGGTCAGTAAGGTGCATGGTGGGGTGGATCGTTTCAAATTAGAAAAGAGTTATATGGGGTCCCGAGGCAGTTTGGTCACAATGAGGGGTGTGAAGTAGCACTTGCGGAGCTTCGCTAGGAAGAGGCGACGTGTGGATGAGTCGGAGTGGGAGACGCGAAGGTTAGAGACTGTAAGAGAAGAGGTTCCAATGCATGAGCGTGACGTGGAGTTCGCGATAAAGGTTCTGGCGACGCAAGCTGATCTGGTACTGGTAGGGGCGAAGTTCACCAATGAAGAGGTAGATCCTCAGCATCCAGGATTGGGTCAACAACCAATTGCTAGAGTCAATTCCGATAGCGATTTTGGTTTGGCAGTCACGCAAAGGATTGGTGTTCTGATAGCGGGGTCCGTCCCCATGGGTTCCCAATGAGGGTGCTCTCGTGGAATGTCCGGGGTCTGGGTCAGCTGGACAAGCGGTTGACAATCAGTTCCATGATGTTGGAGTGGCGGATTGACATGGCCTGTCTACAGGAGACCAAAATCATTTTGTGAGACGATGTGAGATGGGACTTCGTCTCGGATTCCCTTCTCACAGATATCCGTGCTGGGGGAATTGTGGTTGCGTGGAATGGGAACTTGTTTGACATGGAGGAGGAGGTCAGTTTGGTGCGCTCGATCTCGATCCTCGTACGTAGTAAGGCTGATAGTTCGCTATGTGTCTTCACTTCGATGTATGGCGTCTCAAGTGGATCACAGAACACGACGACGTGGGAGGAGCTGAGGTTCCTCAGGGACATTTTTGGGATGTGGCCTGGATGGTGGGTGGAGACTTTAATGTCACGATTTTTGAGGATGATAGGCCCGGTGGGAGAGGTGCCTGTGACTCTGGGTCAGCCGCTTTCGCGGAGGTGGTTGCTGATCTCTGCCTTGATGTGGTGGATGCTACTAACTGCAAATATACTTGGAGGAACTCCTCTTCCATATCCTGCCTTGATAGGTTTTTGCTTTCCGTGGAAGCTGTTGAAAGGTTCAGTCTGGCAGCTGTCGTTGCGCTTCCCTGTTGAGATTTGACCACACACCCATTTGTTTAGACACGTGCTCTGGCAGAGGGGCCTCGTCATATTTCAGATTTGAGAGAAGTTGGTTGTTGGAGGTAGGTTTTAGGGATCTCGTTTCTGTGTTTTGGAGAAGTCGATCATTTACAGGATCGGCGACCGTGGTTTTTACGAACAAGATGGAGGCGCTTTGCCATAGGTTGGTTCTATACAAGGACTTTAGGGTCAAGTGAGGCCTCAGAAGTTCGTTGGCTCAGGATGAGTTGACACGATTGGACTTGTTGGAGGACGCTGAGGATCTAGATGAGGTGGATCTCTTCGACCGTGGTGTGGTGCAAAGAATTCTGGAGGAGGAGGATAGGGTGAGGGATGATGCAGCACGCAACGAATAAATAGGATCTTATTTATTTAGTTTCATTTGATAATTAGAGTCTCATTTTATTTAATTGAGTCGTCGTATTTTTTTAAATAAAGAGATCACATGTGATCTCAATTTAATTGGTTAGAGTCAATTAGAGATTTTTTTTTTGAAAGCGGAAAACGTTTCGGGGGAAGCACATCATGGTGTTCGCCCCAAAATTTATTAAAAAGCAACGAAGAAAAGGAGGAGGAGGAGAAGGGATACAAACATCAAGGATCGAGAGGATCCCAACCCCAAACAAAAAGACTAACATCACACGGCCGAAGCACTACAAGAGGAGCCAGTCAATCAAAAGCCTAGAATTTATTTCAAATCAATTAGTTAGTTGGTTAGAGTCAATTAGGATAAGTAGTTTTGAATTTGAATTTGAATTTCTATTTCTATTTTTGTAATCCCATCCCTCCTATATAAAGGGATGATAGGCTATTGTTTTGAAACATGTCAGATTATATGAAATTTTGAGATTTCATCTCTATCTCCCTCGCTTGTCTCTCTCTCCCCTACGCGATCTCCGCGATTCTCTTCTCCAAAATCCCTCGTTCTCCGACGAGTTTTTCTCCTCTCAACCACTCCATTTTCTTTTCCACCGAAAAAACCCACAATCAAAATAATTTTTCCTCGCCGTGCAAAAATACTATTTGCATCAATTGGTATCAGAGCATGGAAGTTGAATCGTTCTCACGATTCGACGGTCCTGTCGCATATTGGAGGATGAAGATCGATCAAGCAACCCTATCACGTGGCTCACATGCGTGTTCGCATCAACAAAAGTTCAAGAAGCGCCTCCGGGTACAAGTTGACGACAAACAATTTCTTGTCGTCGACGATGATCGTGCGCTGTTCAGATCGTTGTGGATGGAAAAAATGACAACAACGACGATGCGCTCGTTGTTCGGACCGTGTCAGGCGAAAACAACAACGTCGAGGATGATTTGCTCGCTATCCAGGCCGTTTCGGGAGAAAAAAATAACGATCTGCTTGCTGTCCAGGTAGATTCAGACCTGCAATCGTTGGAAGAATCGATTCCCGTGCCACCCGCGACTCTTTCCCTGGTCCCCGCTACAACCCTCGCCCCTCCGGCACCCCCAATCGCCAAGTTGTCGTCCCCGGCCATCCTCCAAGCTGCCCTGCCACCTCTCCGGCAACCCAACTCCGAAACCCCGACCCCCCTGCCCCGTTCCCTCCCACGGCAACCCTCTTTGCCCCACCACCATGGCCTACCTGCTCGACACTCTTGCGCCGCCACCGCGGCCCCACCTCCGTGGCGACTCTCGCTACATACGTGCAGCTGCCTCCAACGCAATCGTTCTCAATGTCGCCGCCGCCTACGATGACCTGAATTGAACCACCGCCGTTATTGTTGGAACCCTAGGTCTAGGGTTCGAAGTCGCCAACCATGCCGGTATGAGGAAACCCTCGATGTATCTCTCATGGAAAACCAATCCTGTGAAGTTAGGGGTATGAAATTGACTTGGGCTAATATTAATGAAACCCCTCCTTTAGAAAGATTTCAATTAAAGGGCAAAAGTAGTGGCAACTTAAGATGGGATGAAGGGGTACGAAAATTGCATTGCACCTCCCCCCCATATGTAGAAATATTTAAAGGGAAGTACAGAAAGAAAGAAATCTGGGTGGCTTCCTTATCCAATTAGGATTAGGAATGTGGGTTTCACCTATTTAAAGACCCTATGGTCTAGTTCATTACCCACATCCCCTCTCCTCCTGAATTTGTGCCACTCATTTGTTATGGGTTCTCCAAAGATGATGAAGCACGAAATGAAAATGACCCACCAAAATGAAGATGCCCCACCAAATTTTCAAGCACCACATCGACGGGACAAAATCCGCATGGACTCCGGCATTTGCGCCACACATGCTCTTCCGTCACGAAGTCAACGGTTCCAACCATCGCACCACGCGCGCCTGGATTCCGCCGTTTGCTCCACATCAGTTCTTCCTTGGGATGATTGAGAATGCTGATTTAAATCTATCAATCTCCAAGCCCGCAGATTCAGCAATTCGTCGGGAGATGAATTTTTCAAGCGGAGGAGAACTGATACAGCGCGCAACAAATAAATGGGGTATTATTTATTTAATTTCGTCTGATAATTAGAGTCATATTTTATTTAATTGAGTCATCACATTTTTTTTAAATAAAGAGATCACATGTGATCTCAATTTAGTTGGTTAGAGTCAATTAGAGATTTGAATTTATTTCAAATCAATTAGTTAGTTGGTTAGAGTTAATTAGGATAAGTAGTTTTGAATTTGAATTTCTATTTTTCTAATCTCATGCCTCCTATATAAAGGGATGATAGGCTATTGTTTTTAAACAGGTCAGATTATATGAAATTTTGAGATTTTATCTCTATCTCCCTCTCTTATCTCTCTCTCCCCTACGCGATCTCCGCGATTCTCTTCTCCAAAATCCCTCGTTTTCCGACGAGTTTTCTCCTCTCAACCACTCCATTTTCTTCTCCACCGAAAAACCCACAATCAACATAATTTATCCTCACCGTGTAAAAATCCTATTTGCATCAGGAGGCAAAGGTCGAGAATGAAATGGTTGAAGGAAGGTGATGTAAATACCAGGTTTTTTCATATGGCGGTGAACGAAAGAAGAAAGCACAACCTCATCCACTTGATTGTGGTTTGGGGGGGGGTTTCTTATGGCGATGCTGAAGTTGCGACGACAGTCACGTGCTATTTCAAGTTCATGAGCTAGAGGGCACCTCATTGTGGTGCTAGGTGGTTGGGGGTTGGGGTGGACCACATTCGGGCATGGGATGCGGATGAGTTGGTAAGATCTATAAGTATGGATGAGATCCGCACCACCATGCTCTCTCTGAACTCGGATGGGTGCCCTGGTCCTGACGGGTTCCCGATTTTCTTCTATAGAGAGTTCTGGGATCTCATTGTTGAGGATATGATGGTAGTTATGGATGAATTCATGATCGAGAACATGTGATTTGAGATAATCAGTCGCTCCTTCATCTTCTTGCTCCAGAAGACGGATGGTGCCAACATGATTGAGGATTACCGCCTCGTTGCCCTCTCTAATGCGGTTTATTTGATCCTGGCTAAGGTGCTTGTTAACCGTCTGAAGAAGGTGTTGGTCAAGATTGTCTCCCCAGCACAGAGCGCCTTCCTCCTGAGCAGGCAGTTGTTGGATAGCGTGGTGCTGGCTTCGGAGATCGTGGTGGACTGGCGTAGAAACATGTCTAAAGGTACCCTTTGGAAGGTGGACTTTTCCAAGGCCTACGATTGTGTGGATTGGTGCTTCATTTGGGCCTCGTTGCACATGTATGGTTCTCCCGCTGGCTGGATTACTTGGATGAAGAGGTGTATCACTACTGCATCTTGTGTGATGTTGGTGAACGGGTCGAAGGGTGGTTTCTTACAGCCGCAACGGGGTGTTCGGTAGGGTTGTCCTCTTGTCCCATTGCTCTTCGTGCTTGCTTCGGATGCGTTGGTAGTCATGGTAGATCGTGCGATATGTGGTGGTTTTTTCAGGGGCTATTCGAAAGAGGATGTTTCTATTCCTGTCCTCCAGTATGCGGACGACGCCATTTTTTTGTGGAAGGGGACCCTGCGAATTGTCGCGGCATCTAAGGTTCTGGATTTCTTCGGGATGGTGTCGGGGTTGAGGATTAACAAGGATAAGTCAGAGTTCGTACCTTTGAAATGTCGGAGGAGATTGCGACTTGTGAAGGTTGGCTGCGGTTGCCTAGGGGCAAGCTGGCCATTAGGTATCTTGGCATTCCTTTGGTGGCGAGCAAGATGCGGGCGGAGGGCTGGGCCCCTATGGTCGAGAAGGTGGAGAGTAGGTTAGGTTAGCAGGTACAGGTTGGAAGGTTGTTTGCTTGTCCGGAGGTGAATGCTGGTAGTACTGTTGAAGTCGGTCCTTACTACTATACCGGTTTTCTTTCTCTCCACGAAGCTACCGCCGGTCGAGGTAAGGAAGAGGCTTGAAGGTATCATGCATTGGTTCTTTTGGACTGCCTTTGGGAAGTCCGCTGGGATGTATCTAGTTGATTGGAAGTTGGTTGTGTGTGCCAAGGAGGATGGAGGTCTTGGTGTTTGGAGCCTCGTAGAGATGAACAAAGCTCTTCTTTGCAAATGGGTTGCCTATATATGGGGGGTCTGCGATAGCTTGGTTTGCCTCCTTCGTAAGCTCTACAGGGTGGGCCCCTCTGATCCCGATTGCGCTGATCTAGGTCGGGCACCATCTCTCTTTTGGAGGGTCATTTGTGGTCTGGCGCATGGGATTAGCCTATCCCTGAGGCCAATTTTAATGGACGATTTGGGCTTCTGGTTTTGGCTTGATGATTGGTCTGGAGGTGGGGTTTTGAGTGAGCGTTTTCTCCGACTCATGTCTCTTTCTGATAATCTCGGTGCTCTCGTGATCGAGGTATGGGATGGCTACAGTTTTGTTCCATCGTTCTGAGGTGCCGTCTCGGATCGAAGGGCAGTTGAGCTGGTGCTGATGCTTGAGGCCTTGGAGAATGTGGCAGTAACTGTTGAGGGAGGAGATTGCTGGTGTTGACAGGATGATTGTTTCTCGGTTGGGAAAGCGTACAAAGTGTTGAAAGGGACCCAGATCTATGACCTTGGTGGTCTCAAGGCGGACTACAGAAGACTTTGGAGCTGGAAAGTGCCCTTACATGTGTAGATTTTTCTGTGGATGAGCAGAAGAGGTAGGTTGATGACGGGGGACCAATTAGCGAGATTCTTCTCATCCGTCGACGCAACCTATTCACGATGTCAGATAGAGGTGGAAGATGCATACCATCTATTCTTCAAGTGTCCAACCTCGGCAGAGGTTTGGTCGTTATTTGGGATTCAACAGGTCCCGTGAGATTGTATGGAGGGCTTCTGGGAATCCATTGGTAAAGATGGAGGGACACAGAAAAGGAGTGATCTGGGTGTTTGGCGGTTCTTTGGGCAATTTGGATTGCCAGGAATGGTGTTGTATTCAAAGGGGACAGGGTGGAGAATGTAGTGGCGCATGCTAAAGCGCTTGCTGCTAGTTGGTAATGTAATCAATCTTGGTGTTGCTGTCGCTCGCCTATATCTGGTTGTAATCATGATAACAAGGTGATAAATGGTGAAGTTTTTGGGCACTTACCTATATGGTGGTAGCCCTTTTTTCTTTCAAAAAAAAATTCTAGGTACAAAGGTCGTTTGGGGATGTACCATATCTGTAATTATGAATTGAGTGAGGTCTTTCTGATGAACGATTGGTGTTGAAGATTTGAATTTGGAACAATGATTGGAATTGTACATTACAAGGATTGCTAGGTCGAAGTAATAATATGTGAGTCGTGTGTACGTAAGGATTGTGTTTTTGTTGCAAATTAAGTATGAGATCCCTTTTACGAGGAAATGGTAACTTGTGGGGCTTTAACCTTGGTCCCTTGGGTGGAGGACATGTTGCTCTACCGCCATACATATAAAATGGGTTCAAATTTATAGGCATTCATTCTTTTATGTTATCACTTTTACTACGTTTGAATAATCTTAAATATAAAATCTTTCCTAGTTACTATGGAAATGTGAATACATGTATTGTTTAGTACGGAACCCTAGTGCACTATGTATATAAAGAAAAGTCTAGAGATGAAATGAAGTTGCTATGTTGGGTTACATAAAAAAAGAAATACTGTAATACACGAATACTATAATACTTTTACTCAAGCTGGAACCTATATGTCTATCAGGTTCATCTTGAATGTACATTTTTGGATTGGTCCTTTGGAGAGTGTACATTTTTGGATTGGTCCTTTGGAGAGTGTTGGACTGACATGAGAAGTATATATGAAGCCTTTGTGGATCATATTTTTGGTGTATTGATCATCTGTTCATGGAATGTTGGATTGTTGGCAATGAACATGGATGCATGATTGTCACACATTAGCTGCATAGGAAGAAGCACCTCCGTCGTTCCTTCAGTCAAGACAGAACTTGGCATACATCATCTCATTGACTTGAGCCATGGATATGTACTTTGATTCTGCATTTAACATGACAACTACCATTTGTTTCTCGCTTTTCCATAATCACCAATAAAAATAGCAAAATTGCGGTGGACTTTTGGTCCTTTGGGCAACTGTGTAATCAACATCAACACAACCTTTTTTTTTGAAAAAAAAGAGGATGAAGTCCCAAGATGGTACCCATCACAAAGCTTATATTAACACATGTATAATGTTAATTTCTAGAAATCTAGGCTAGATGATGGGGTTTGCAATGCTCTAAATTATTTTTAGAATATAATCACTGTAAAAAATGAGTTCATTCTTGGCATACTAAATAACCCAAAGTTTGGGCGAATGGAAGAGTGCAAGCCTCCTGCAAGTTGTAGAAGTCTCAGATGGAGTTCCAAAAAACAAAGCCATTCTCTATCCTGATATTGTAAGAGATGCCCCTTGTTGAAGAGCAGCACTCGATGAGTACTTTAGGTACCTAAGATTCATTGTGACTGCTTTCATTTGACATGGCTATTCTATGACATGGCTGATTGGTGTGTTTGTGGGCTTTTTGAGTCTTTGGTTTAACATGGAGAAGTCAGACTTTTGATTCATTTGGCGTGTTTGAGGATGCCATGGTTACGCAGGGTAGGTGTTGGGAATTTCTAGGAGTGTACTTCCCATTGTCTAACTGGGATTGCCCTTGATGATTGGGAGAATGATGGTAGTGGATTATGACTCTCTTCTTAATAAAAGGGAGAGGATTTCAGTTGGTTGCAAGGTTCAAGAAAGCTGTATGCAGTATGCATATGCATTCAGACATTATGTGGTTCTCTAATTTTTAATTTAAAAATAAATAAATCTCTACAAGATCTAAGAATTGAATTTATGAGATAAAAGTGGAGTTTAAGAAGACCTAAGAAAAAAGACTTTCCATGTAGGCCATTCTGTTTCTTTTTAAGGCCATCTTGGCCAACTTCTAGCTTAATTTTCATTGCTCAAGGCCATGTTGGCCACCACAATTTTGTAAGAAGGCCAAGTATCTTCACCATGAGTTTCATGTGATATCTTTTTGATGAAATGAAAGGGGATATCCGAGCCTCCAAAATTATCGAGCTTGTGATTAAAAAAAGACTTTTATGTAGAACTCAAAACAATCTCTATCTATCACTAAAAAAGTTAGCACACATGATAGTTGACTATAACCAATTTGTAAGTATCAAACACACCAAATAAATCCGAATAGCATTAGTAATCTATTAACTAGAATAGCATTAGATAATCTAAAATGTTCAAGCAATGGATGAATCTTAATTAAAGGTGTAACTGGATAAATGTTCGGTCCAATAGAATATCAAGATCCAGATCATGTGGGACTCGATTATGATAGATTGGCGTTAGTGTTGTTATAAGCACAAGGTGTTCTAAAGCGCTAGGTGCTTGCCTAGGCGCCTATCTGAAAAAAGCAAGGTGCTATATATATTACATATATTTATGTAAATATAATCGTATATATCTATGCATACACATGTATGTATCTTTTCAAAAAATGATACACGTCGATAACAATCTAAGATCTATCCAATAATATGTACTTGTAGATGTATATGTTTATATGTACTTAGACTTGTGTAAATATATATTATGTCGGAGATTATAACACGTAAAAATGATATATACATGTAAATGTACATGCATAAATAGAACTTATAACAAATATTTATATGTAAATGTATATATGTAGAATTATGGACTAACATGTATATTTTTATGTATAGAATTTATAAGCGAGTGCGTATTGCATTTATATATGTAGTATATGTAAATGTGTACATGTTTATACATGTAAATGTGTATATATGCACACATACATATATGTGCATGCAAGGATATGCATACATATGCATATGTTTGTGTAAATATCTATATACACATACGTGTGTTTGTATGTACTATATATTATGTTTGTAATTATAATATTTAGAATTAATATCCATGCATAAATGCAAATGTAAATGTAAATGTGTATGGGTAAAACTTAGAACTGATGTGTATATACGTATGTACTACTAGTATATTTATAATTAATGCATGTATTTGTATGCATATATATATGGAAAAAATGGGGCTGCCCCCGCCCCATTTTTCGGCGTTTTTTTTTTTGAAAAATAAAACCATGTATATTCATCCATATATCCCTCCTACATGCCATTCGAATTTCGTCAGAAACAGAGACTCCTACGGCCTCCATCTTGATGGTATCGATTTAAAAAAAATCCTGTTACCGTTAAAAAATTACTGTCCGGATGGAGGCCGTAGGAGTCTCTGTTTCTGACGAAATTCGAATGGTATATAGGAGGGATATAGGGATGAATGTAAATGGTGTTATTTTTCAAAAAAATAAAAAATTTTGCCCAAATAAGGCGGGGGCAGCCATGTTGGCTGCCCCTAGGGGGCAGCCATGTTGGCTGCCCCTAGGGGGCAGCCACATATGACCCTATATATATATATATACTTACATGCACAAAACTCTGCTTAGAACTAATATTTAACCAACTTTAAAATTTAAAAAATAATAAAAATCAAATAATTAGGAAAAAGGCCCAATTTTGATCCAGGCGCTCGCCTAGGCAGCGCCTGAAGCAAAACACCTCCCCTAAAGCAAGGCAATGCGTCTTGGCCTCGCCCCACCTTAGCGTCTAGGTGAGCACTTCGAGCGCCTTTGACAACATTGTTAGTAAGACATAATCATGTACACGTGTGGCATAATTGCAAGGAGCGCACAATGCACTAATGAAAGAAATCGATTCGATCATCAAGCTGCATAGGCATATGCAATGTTGCAAAAATCGGCCGACTAAACTGATTAGTGGACTCGGTCATGTAACTGAGTCGACTAGGGCAAATCGACCTATAATCGGGTGTGCTCGATTAATCGGATGCTTAATCGACTTAATCGGCCGGTTAGTCGGTTGTTTTCTACATAAAGAAATGGTTGGAGTCGAATGGGTTTTGGTTCGACTCGAATACCCGTTAACCTTTTAGAAGGGGCTTACTGTTTGACAGTATGTCTTTCCCACAAAGTTCTGCTCCATCGCACGATACCCAAAGGGGTCGAAACCCTCGACGATCGCCTAGATCTTCATCGCCGATCTTCGCCATCATCGTTGATTGCCGCCTTCTACTGCTCTCACGCCTCACCGGCCTCCGCGAGTCCTCCGTGTTCTCCTCACTATTGCTCCAACTTGGTTAGTTTTTTTTTCAAATTTTTTCTTTTGTTTTTCTTGCCCAGTTTAATACTTTAATGCCAATCTTAGATGTTATTGCTTAGATTTTCTCTACTAGTTTGCATGTTGGTTAGTTTGTTAGGTTATTTTAAGAGTAAAAACATAATTTTTCATGATGAAGGCATGTTGGTTAGCTTATATAAGGTTAGCATTGTGTTATTATTCTCTAAATGTTGGTTAACTTAGATATTTCTTGTTGATTTGTATGTTGGTGTGCTTGTTAGGTTATTTTAGGAGATATTCTTGTTGATTTGCATGTTGGTGAGCTTATATAAGGTTAGAATTGTGCTTATAATGCCTTAAATGTTCGTTAACTTAGATATTTCGTGTTGATTTGTATGATAATTAGGTTATTCACCTTTTGTGGTTGTTGATTAGCTTTGTGTTACTTAATTTGTAACTTCAACTTGTGATTTTGTTTGTTGATTAGTAACTTGAACTTGTGAGTTTAGTTAGCTTTGTGTTTGTTGATCAGCTAACTTGTGAGTTTCTTGATTAGTAGCTTGTGAGTTTGGTTAGCTTTGTGTTAATTGATTAGTAACTTCTGAGTTTGTGATTACATGGATGGCTTCGATAGTGGCTCATCTTTTTGTGCACATCGAAGAGGCAACGTGGTTGTACGTCCTAAGGTGGATGAACATACAAAGAACAAGATGATCGCATACCTTGATGGCGTTACCGGGAAGAAGACCCAAAAAGTCGTTGTTCAAGAGATGAGAGAAGAAATTGATATCACTAGAGATGCAGGTTCGGAGAAGAGATCATGAGTATCCGACTCTTTGGAGCAAAACGTTGTAGTAGAATGGTCATCACGTCAGACAACCATAAAAGATGCATTCTCCAAGGATCATCGTGATAGGGTTATCGCGTATATATCCAATGGGACATATACATCGATGATTCCTTTTAATGCATTGACAACGAAGCCCTTCATGCATATGATGGATGCGATTGGTAAATATTGGTCTAGACTAAAGACTCCCTTTAGGTATAAGCTCAGTGGTCCGCCTTTGAAGAAGATAGTGAAGAAAGTGCATGATGACTTGCAATGCCATCGTGATACGTGGAAGTCAATGAGATGCTCTTTGATGACTGATGCATGGACGAACATGCAAGGAAGAAGCATCATCAATTTCGATGTTAATTGCACATTGGACACTTCATTTCTGAAGTCCATAAATGCCTCAAATGAGGATCACACCGTGGAATACATCTTCAAGTTAGTGGAGGAATGTTTGAATTAAGTGGGAGTGGATAATATGGTTTAGATTGTGGTGGATAATGCATCTGTCATTGTAGCAACGAGAAGATTGCTTCTCACAAAATATCCGCAGATTTGGTTGACTCTATTTGTCGCGGACTCCATTAATCTTGCTTTGGAGGAGATAAGCAAAGAGACAAAGGTGAGGAGTGCAATCACAAAGGCGAAGAGGCTCATGGTGTTCATCTACTCTCACACCAAAACTCTAAGCTTGATGCGCAAGTTTATGAGCAAGAGGGACATTGCAAGGCCAGGGCAAACAAGATTTGCAACCAATTTTCTTACTCTTGAGGGCCTTAATGAGAAGAAAGACAAGATGAGGTTGATGTTCCTCATAAGAGTGAAGGAACTACAAATGGTATAAGACCAAGAAGGGAGAAGCAACGGGTTATATAGTCTTTAGCCCTACATTATTGGATCACACTGCACATGTTGTTCGAGCACCATTAGTTCGTTTATTGCGCGTGGTTGATGCGGATCAATGCTCATCCATGGGCTTTGTCTACGGAGGGCTTGAAGATGTCAAGTGGGAGATAATTGCATCATTCAATGGCTTGAAGTCGTCTTATAAATTTTTTGTGGATGTTATTACCTCCAAGATCAAAGGAAGACTTGATACTCCATTGCATCTAGCAGCTTATTATTTGAACTCATTCTTCTTCTACACAGAGTCTTGTGGTGATCCGGATGGTGTGGTGAGGAGAGGCTTTAAGGAGTGCATGGAAAGATTTTATTTGGATTTGGACTATACAAAATGCAATTACCGGGGATGAGCTTCTGGCATACAGACATGGTCGTGGGGATTTTGACAAGTCTTTAGCGGTGAGACAAAAGATGATAAATGATGGCAATTATGATCCAGGTATATCAGTCATTGTTTTCTATTCATGTCAATTATATTTTTTAACTTGACTAATTCTCTATTTCAATAGCTAATTGTTGGTATAATCATAGAGATGACATGCCTCATTTGAAAGACATGGCCATCAAGATCTTGAGCTTGACGTCTTTATCCTCCGGATGTGAGCGGAACTAGAGTACATTTGATTCGGTAATGACTGCATCACACCCACCCAATTTGTTTAGTAATAGACTAATAGTAAAATTTAAAATAGTAAAAATGAAGAAGCCTTCTCCCACTATAAGCTTGGTCGGCTACATGGATTCTTTTTCAAATCCATGTTGAAAGATTTGACTATTTTTTACGTTGGATGTCGACTACCTAAGGCAACCCCCACAAGGGGAGATTTGAATCCTGATCTTTTGGGTGGTAGGCACACTACACTACCACCTGATCATTTAAGTAGGTAAAGTAAAATTTGAAATAGTAATTGATATAAATTTAAAATTTGTATTTTGGTCTTCAGATACATATCAAGACGATAAACATGTTGGAGACAAAGAAGCTGAATGATCTTAATTCCAACCTGCAGGAACGTCGAGTTGAGAAAGAAAAAAATCCTCTCTCATCCCGTGATCGTACACACATGGTTGAATGGACCAGAGATGTCTATGCTCATGACGAGGAGGTTTTTGTAGGTCCCATATTGACATGGGGTACTGTAGCATATGCTAGTGGTGTCGATTAGAATTTGGGAACTGAGAAGGAGCCAACGAGGTGAGCGTGAAGGGGAAGCTTCCTCTTTGAGCTCAAATGCTATGCCGATGAATGAGGAGAAGTTACATCTTGAAGATATAGAAGAAGAAGATGCTGATGATGAGCTAGAATTGGATGATGACATTGAGGATTGAGTCGATTGATTTGTTTTACTTTCGACTTGTATTATTTTCTTGGGCTTGTAGTATTTGTTTTTGAACATTCGCTCGTGCTATGTACTAAACATTTTGTTCTTAACTTGCTCCTTTTTTTCTTCTCTTGGTATAATAACTTTTTCTAAGCTCTTAAAAATATTATGCTAAATATATGAATATATATGAGAGTATGTATATATATATATTAAACATTGATTTATATATTTAAAATAATTAAAAAAATTCAGAACCAATTAATGCCCAACTAAATCCGATTACTCTCCCAACTGCCGATTAATCCTTAGTCAGTGATCCTACCGACTGAGTAACCACTGCCGACTTTTGCAACCTTGGACATATGCGGTTGCATATGCAGCTAGTGCGATCGATTTCCTGAACACCGGCTGGTTGGAAGGCCATATGTATTTTACGAGGCTATCAATCGATGGTTTTGAGGTTGGTGTTGTAGATGATACTCGTTTTTTTATCCATGTATAAGCTGCATATGAGAATCGTCATGGGGAGATTATTTTGGACCATAATTGAGCAATAGAGCTGGATTGTGGCTTTGGTGACCTGGAATTTGTCTCAAGGCCTTTAGAAGAGGGGGGTTTGGGAGTTACACGGCTTCGAGATATGAATAAGGTGATGCTCATAAAATGGGTGTTGCGATTTTGAGGTGACAAAGAGGACCTACGATGTTTATTAGTCAAAAGTATTTATGATGTGAAGAAGGATCTAGGTGTATTATTGTAGGGAGCAAGATTGCCTTCTTGCTTGCTTCGATTATTTATGAATGATCAGACGGAGGAGGGTGCCGTCTTAGATTCCCTTGACCCTTTGCCTTGACATTGAATGTATAGAGTACGATGGCAGACTGGGGCTAAACGGGCACATGTGATGGGCTGTGGATGCTGACGTTTTCTTTTGACCTTTTGAAGGACTAACTACGAGAGTTTACCCAGCTCTTGAAGATGTTGAAGCCTGGGGATAGGATGTTGACACTTTTCCATATATTTGTTTCATTGTCAGTTGTAATAAAGAAATCTGGAGTAGGCCCTGACTTGTACTGTTGGATGTCTCTGGCTCAGATGAATTTTGGAAAGCTTTTGTGCTGCGACTTAGCATTCCATAGCGGGGAGGGCAACATTGTTTGCTTTAATTTGGGCTATATAACTGGCCAGAAATGCGATAATACTTTGTAGTGAGCATTTTCATGTTGAGAATGTAGATATGCATGCCAAATTCTTGTGCAAATTATGGTCGATGTACTTGTAATCTTTGGTAACTTGTGATTAATGGCATTTTCTTCTGAAAAAAGACCTACTGTTGGTGGGTGGTGTTACAGGGTCAACATTTTAACTCAACTTTTGGAATTGAAATGTGCAGTGTTAGCTTCCCATAAGCTAACCTGGCTTCTCCTCAGTAGAATGGTCATAGAGGTTCCAACTTGTCTTGTACTTCTGCTTGCTCTTGCACCGATGCTTAAACACAGGCATGCAAGAACGAACATGAGGACACGGCAAAGCTTCTTCACTCTCATTCAGAAGGGAACTGCATTTTGTAGTATAGGTTATTGTGGATAATGAGCCATTGAGCCGCATACGTGACAATACGATGCTTCACTTCACATGCCATTTTACTTCCTCATATGTGTCAATGCATGCATCTCTTGTCATGTCTCGCATTGTTGCTTGTACTGGATAAGCAACAATGCGAGACATGACAACCGGGAGCTCCATTTGCCAGTGAAGGTTTAAGTTTGGAGCCACAACCGGGAGCTCCATTTGGAGAGTCAGTGCTGAGAGTTGTAAATTTCTATTAAATTCAGTAGTAATTATTTGAAGTTGGCTATAAAATGTCTCCTTTAGATTCCCTGTGAGTCATTTAAGACTACCTGCTTATCTATGGGTCCCTACCTTGTTTAATGTTATCAATTTACATTTTGTTACTTGAATATTATTTTTGAAGGTCCTGTGTGAACTTATGCAGGTTTCATCGAAGACATACAGTTTAGATGCAAATCTTTGTCTTCTTCGGTTCTATCAGGTTTGGTCGTATTCTATATTAATTCACTGTTCTGTTAGAAAGACAGAATCATGGAAATTATCCCGGTTCTTTTACTGTCATTTTCCCAGTTTGAACCAGAAAGAATGAGCACTCAGATCGTTGTTAGGATTTTGATTAAGGTTTGTATCTAATGCTGAGGATGAACATTGTAGATAAGTTTATCAATTTTGTAAACTTCAGGTATATACATTTTAAAACAGGCTCTTATGGCGATGCCTGCTCCAGACTTTAACCTCTCTCTTTTCTTGATCCCGGAAAGAGTGGTATGTCCTCTATGCTTTCTTATTTCCAGTAGGCTTATTTCAAGGTTGTCCACAATGTTCCATTACTAAGTTCTCTCGAATAAAGATAAATAAACAAATGCCTTTTGTATCTGCTTAATGTGATTGCAAGAACTCCATTGCATGTATATCTGATATTGAACAGCCACGATGAATTATTAATTGCAGACCATTGACATACATATACTTCTTTTCTATAGCTGTCTTCTGAAAATGTTAGCCTCCGAAATATGGACAGATCCTGATCTCATTGAATCTGAATTAATGTCGAAGGGTCAAATAAAGGGTAAAACCCAAAAAGGCTCAATATCAAAGGTTTCCTTATAATTCCGTTTTCATCTGAGGATCGATCCTTTATTTTTGTTAAATTTCAATGGAGAGATTTATTGGGTTTCATTCATCTCTTATTCTGTTAGTGGGTTTTGAGGATCTGCATATCAGAAAGGCAGACCATATCAGTTGGCAGCCAAATAGTGGTTTTCTTAATAGCAAGGGTTGGAAGAAAGTGGTGATTGTGATTACGAGCAGTAAAGACATAAGCGCATGTTGTTTGCTCTAGATGGTAGAGGGATGAGGCATGATGGAAATAATGGTGAGGGAGGGGGTTGTGCGGTTTAGATTCTACTTTCTTATATGCTTTCATCCATTTTAAGTGCATCTTTCCATTGCTTGGTAAATTTTCTTTCAGTTATAACTTGAGGTTTGATAAAAATTAGAAGGGTTAATTGCATTGCATAGTCAATTAAACCCGAATGAATAGTTATAAAAAGTGTTCTGCTAAACATTCTAGAAGCATAGGAGCCTGATTCTCAAAACATTGATATGGAAATCATGTAGATGAATCCAGTATATTAGTTTTGTATAAACAATAAGCTAATTGAAGTATGTTTATATTCCTGTAAACAATAAAACTAATCATTGTACTAATTAATGTTTGTTTAAACATAGTACACAGTTTTCCAGTTTGTCTTAGATATTTGGTAAACAACATTAGACGTGTTGCATTCTATTCATTTGATCATTTGATATTCACACCATGCTTTATTCATTGCCAGCAAACGGAGGAACAGATCAAGACTCTTATTGTTCTTTCACACTATCTTGAAGTAAGTAAACCTAATTGATGATTTATTCATGGATTTGATACATCGATGATTTTATAGACATTTTTTTCATAGACAGCAAGATTCCGCCAATTCTGGGAGGAAGCTGCAAAAAATCGTAGCTTGCTTGAAGTTGTTCCTGGTATGCCATAGTTTTATATTGAACGATATGTTCCATTGTTAGATTGAATTTAAATAGTATAATGGGTTGCTCTAAGAGTGACGGATTTAAAATTAGCAATTAAGGCATTTGATGAATCTTAATGACGAACAGTTGGTGGTTGGCACTGTTGTACCTTACAATGATGACTAATGTGCAATATACTCGGGCTGTGGATGCACAAAAGCACGAGAACCCATTTGTTTAAAACGGACTTTCAATGCACATAACTGCGGGCACCTGTCTCTTTAAATCAATACAGACATCAAACCCTAAGTAATGTAACTGGGAGGAATTGCGATGTGCAGGTTTTGAGCAAGCAATTCAAACTTATGCAATTCATGTTCTCTCTCTGACCTACCAAAGGGTTCCGAGGTCTGTTCTTGCAGAGGTACTTTGCATTGTTGCTGCTTTTATTCTTTAATAAGCAGTTTTTCTTCTTTTCTTGTTTAGTATGAGCAGAGTCTGGTATGCTGCAAGCTGAAGTTTTTACCATAAGCCTGAAATTTCTGTTACATCAGGGGCTTTTAATATAACGTCGTCTTATTTATTGTCCATGTGCTAACCAAATTATGATCAGATAATAACTACCATGATTGCATGATTAGCTCCTTGTTTTGTAACCTTGGTATATATTGTTGAACCTGCTGGATGTATCATCTAGTCACAGAAGAGACATGCTTTCAAGTTTCATGGCACCACATTTCTTCATAAATTTCATTTCAATCAAATCTAATCAAATTGCGATCATACCAGGCTATAAACATCGAAGGAGTCTCCCTAGATAAGTTCATTGAATATCACGTCACCAACAGCGGTTGGATTCTCGAGAAGGGCACTGGCCGATCCCAACTAATCACTCTTCCTCGCAATGAATTCAATCATCCCGAGTTGAAGAAGAACCAAGCAGACAGCGTCCCACTGCAGCACATAACCAGGATATTTCCTGTACTTAGTTAGGCTTTAGTGATTCACATAATCAGCATTAAGATCTAGTAGAGCAGGTTCCTCTGTATGATCGATCAACTGCTAGATCTTGCAGCTAAGCTTTCATATTACTTGATCGAATTTTGTTTTTATATTTTTTTCCATTTGACTTTCAACCAAGGAAACAAACTTTTGAGGAGAGTTACTATCAGTTGGTGAATTCTGATTGTGATTTTCGCATGCGTGTATACGGAAGGCAGCGGTTGTTTCCTTCAGCGTTTATTTTCGAGATATGAAAGTAGAAATTCATGAAAGGCTATGGAAGTTCCTAACTTATGTGACAAGTTTTGATCTCTGCATGTTTGGTTTAAGCTTGTTTGTGTGCACATGTGCATGTTTCGAGTAACCTTTGTCAAATAGAGTTATTATTTTTTAATGATGATTTTTAAATTTTGATAAACTTAAATTTAGTCCTATCCATTCTGTCAATAAGCTTTGATTTTTCCAAGAAAGAATTATTTCCGAATGCCAGTTTTAACTTTTGCTAAACCTGTACTGTAAACCCATTCATATCAATCCTCAAGATCATTTTTTTACAATTTAAGTACGAGACATTTTGTATTTAATGGTCATAGTAATTAGTTTCATTTACTAGCGGAGTGAGAAATGGGCTCAAGTCTTATTGCACTACAAATTTTACTCAGAACTTTAATTTATTAAATTTGGCACAATTGTGTTAAATAAGTAGTTTTGTAAATCAAGGAGACATATCAGGCACTCAAAAGTTATACAATAAACATGTAAAAATAGTGGAGTTGACATCATCTGTTTTAGTAAATGAGATGAACTGGCAAAATGCCATCGACAAGCAGTAGGTAGGGGTGTAAACGAACTAAACCTGAGTGAATCTATCATTTCAAGTTTATTTAGTTATGCAATTGAGCCTAAGCATATGTTGAGGGTTATTTTTTTAAAAAAATTGAATCTTAATCGAACTTTAATTTAATTGAATCGAACATAAGTGAATGTCGAACTTCTAAATTTTCTAACAAGAGAGTGGAATCAAATGAAATAATGAGGGATATATATAGGAAAATGGAACATGCGGTTGAGTCGCAGGAATTCGCATGTTAAACACCTCGATTAACCAATGATTTGGCTCACGATGAGCGGGTGCATGTAACATGGAAATATGTGCATGTTGATTTCTCAAGACAAATGAATCGCTGAGAGATACTGAATATGGAAGTTGCATGCAGATGAGTTGCAAGCTCCCTACCCTTGTGTATTTGTATGTGTAATTAGAGTAATATTCATTCTAAGTGTTTTCTTCTTCATCTTTAAAATTTCTTAATAAGGATTCTTATCTTTGAAAAAAAGAGATAATTGTAATATATTATATGTCATAATCTGTTCGAATAAGCGATAAGGAATAAGATAGGATAAGAGATAAATGATGTTCATCACTTGTTCTTTTTCGAGTTATTTGAAGGATAATGAATAACTATGGTAAACATAGATATAAAGGATGTTGTAACCACGATGTGACAATTTATCTTGAGATAGCTTATCTCGAGACAAAATTCCCTTCGCTTGGGTGAACACGATCTAGGTAGGATTTGTAAATTTGTGTGTATGTTTGTATCTCGAACTTTTAATGAACAGAACATTACCATTTTGAGGTTCGGTTCATTTATATAAACGAGCATAAACCTAAGTTTAAGCTCAGTTCATTTAATTTTGAATCGAATTTGAATCAGACTTTTAGCTACTCGAATCAGAGCGAATATAAAACTTAAGAATTGTCTCATCCCTCGTGTTCTTTAGAGTAGAAACAAAAATAGCGTACTTCCATCAAGTGGTATTAGAGCCAAGTTGACTCAATCTCGTTCGCTACTCACCACCTCCATTAAGTTCCTGAACACGATTTCTTTTTAAGATTCAGTATAAATACAAAATAAAATGACTCCAAGTAAGAGTGTTTATCGAATTGAACAAATAGTCGGCCTACTCAAACTCCAACTTCGGCCTAATAAACTTTTAGTTCATGATAACGGACTCGATTGAACTCATTGAGTTTCAATTGGCTCACATGCCCTCTAATTAGCCTTTTGCAAGTTTGCTATTTGTGAGCTTTCTTTGATGAGTTGTCATGAACCTGTTGGCACGCTCAAGATTTTACTAGAGAATCTCTTCAATTCAAACTTGGAATTTAAAGAACTCCAACAGAATTGAAATTACAAAATTACCGTTGAATGCAATAAGGACCGAACATGAGATTTGAACATGCAACTGACAATCTTTGAAAATGATATATTCAAATTAAAATATTTTAAATTACATACATATATTATCAAGTTAAGTTATATCGAATTGAATAGTGCTCAACTCAAACATGGACCATCATGACTATCGAACACTAGTAGCTTGAATCCACTCAGGAAAGCTTAAGTCCAACTTATGAGCCATTCAAAAGTTGAATCTAAATCGAGTTCATCAATTCCTAACACGCTCATCAGCACCCTCAGCAGTAGTTCCGGTGGGTGTACAGCAGTAGTCCTTTTTGTAGTCCTTTTTCTCTTCGCTCTTCTGGCTAACTATTCTGAACGCTCAGCTAAGAGCTCTATAATGAGCTGAAGAAGGTGAAGAAGCCTATTGAGCCCCTAACTCCAACTTACATTTGTAATTACTCCCTCAATTTTCTTCATGGCACTAAACTCCTCGATCAACAACGACAAAGCTTTTTCCCACATTTAAATATCAGTATCCGTCAACACTAAACTCCTCGATATGCAGAAAAAATCACAACTATCAAAAAATTTCTTTTAACGCCGCCAAGTAAATGGTTGACATACTCTGCGGTTAATAGTTATACAGAACTGACAGCTACTACTAGATCTCTCCTTCCAGCATTTCCGAATGTTGGCGATTGTCATTTTCCTCTTCTTT
This sequence comes from Ottelia alismoides, assembly GCA_037367405.1. Lineage (NCBI taxonomy): Eukaryota > Viridiplantae > Streptophyta > Magnoliopsida > Alismatales > Hydrocharitaceae > Ottelia > Ottelia alismoides. The sequence continues at coordinate 942,894 of JAZKJV010000528.1, read as the reverse complement.
CTCGCTGTCACTTTCATCGTCACTCTCCCAACTTCCTCTGTTGCCCACCTCTCCCTCCTCGACTTTGTCATCTTCACCCAATCCACCTACAACTAAATTGACCCCAACAGATGCACCATCTGGCCCAACAGATAGAAAGTCCTCGGAAGCTCCATAGCAAGCATCTTTTGCTGAGACGCGAGGGAATACTAGATGCTTTTCTGGCCAGTCATCGAAGAATGAGTTCAAAGTCATGAACCTGAATACTTGCAAGAGATAGCTCCTGTCTTGCTTAATTTCAGGATTCAACAACTTCTGAAAGAGGCTCGGTGACCTCTTGACAAGGGCCAAGCTGTTTGCAGGCCTCTCAGTCCTTTGCCGCTTTGGATACCGATTGTCTTGACCTCGTCTCCCCCTTTTTTTGAACTTGTTCTGAAATCTTCCTCTTCGTTCTCGGGGATTTATGTGGTCATTTCTTGCAAACGTTTTGTTTTCAGTTTCTGAGAGATAATTGGGAGGTAGCTCAGCAACTTCCACACCTAACTCTGCCTGTTTAGCCAAAATCTCCTTCAGTTGCTGCACATACAATCAGCCATATTTATATTTCACATAAAGTTATAAATAAAACTGAATGCATTATCAATCTATTTGCAGTCATAAAGGTACCTGCCGACGGATCGCAGCTTCCGGGTCAATATCTCCATTGTCTTTATCACTTTGAGAAAAACTCTGATAATGCCGAAAAACGTATTAGACAAGTCACTACAATAACAAGACTACGAAATTCCTATTACACATTACAAGGATGGACCAAACCTTTTCTATCTTTGATTTCGTTGGGTAGTTCCTCTTCCTAGATTCTCGCCACTGTAGGATCTCTTGGTTGGTATACGTCGCAGACAGAGATCTACAGGCAATACATAAGAAAAGTCCTTTATGCAAGACGATCACCACAAAATCACACTTCTCAATATATTGTAGATGAAAATACATGAAGAAATATGCATGTTTGTTATTGTGAAAATATGCATGTTTGTCATTGTAAAATTTGTAATTTCTTAACCCTCTCATCATGAGATGCAATGCAGTTGGAGTATATATGCAAATAAGTATGCCATCCTGTAAGTTTTTTGAGAAGGATAATTTAAGCATCTTCTTACCTTTTGGGCATTGTCTGATGATCTTTGTTAAATGTTCGATGATCTTTACTAAATTTTGCATGCTGCGGGTGTCTGTTTTCCCTTACATCCACCTTTATCCAGGAAGAGCAAAAATACAAAAAAAAAAGTCAGAAGAGCAGGACTGCAACCGCCAAATCGCAACAAAGTAATCAAAGACGACACATTATAAAAATATCTATACAAAAGATGCTTTTCAGGAGAGCATGCCTCATCAAAATAATTATCATTTCATGATATCACGGGTATATATTGCTAGCATTGGAAGTCCAGAGGTGCAGAATCTCAGGACTGAATTCTATGATTGAAAACCAAGCACGTGATCAAACAAGTAGACTATCAATTACTGTGAACATATATAATCCTAATGTTGCACTATTTTACACAGATTTTCAAATACTTAATGACAATTTTGGGCATAATCAGATACCATGTCTTCAAAATACCGATCAGTGGAAGTCCCTAGTCGCTGGAGGAAATAAACAAATTCATCTTAAGTATCGATTGTGGAAAACGATAAAGAGAAGCGATAATAAGAGCAAGACGATAAACAATGAAGAATAATGAAGATTTTACGTGGAACCCTACTCCGTGAGGAGCATGATGAAACCATGGGAGAACGCCTTAAAGTGCGGATCCTTTTATTTCGTTCTCTCAATGAGTATAGGGGTGTGGGGCTCTTTATATAGCTCCACTGACTCTCTAAAGTCCCTTATGTGGGATTATCTCTTCGTGGTGTGGTAATTCAACCATGTAGGGATCCAATTATCCATCTAGGTCATTCTCCAACACTCCCCCTCAAGCTGGAGCATGCAATGCTCGTCTTGGACAAAAAGAAGACATGAACTCACTCGATGAATGCATGATACTATGAATCACGACTCAACGAATACTCTGTTGGTTGTTGCTGAGGACGATGCTTCGCATGCCATGCTGGTGAGGATGAACTTGAGGTCTGGCATATGTAATGAGTCTCTTATGTATCGAAAACCTCGTGGGGGCCGGCTCGTCTCCTACGGGGGGATCTATCATCGAATGCCATTTTCTTTATGCCGGGGAATATTCGTACGAAGATCTCTGAATGTGGGTCTCTCTCTTGGGACCTCAAAGTGGGTTCCCTCTCTTGGGAACCTCGAAAGGATCTCGTACTGGAGTTTACAGTCAATTGCCTGCATTAAGTTGGTCTCTGAGTTGAATATCTGAAAATCGTGGATGAGCGTCTCATATACTCTCCCACTCCCCCTTTTATCTCATACTTGTCAGAATTTTGAGGGTTACTCGAGTCTCGACAAAATTTGGGAGAACAATGATTTGGCGGGGGGGGGGGGGGGGCAAAATTCTTCTTCTTTTCTTTTTTGGTGCTACATATTTTTTGCACATCTTATCATTTTTTTAACCATCTTTCTTTTTTCCGACTATTTTCTTCTTTTTTGCACATCTTATCATTTTTTTAACCATCTTTCTTTTTTCCGACTATTTTCTTCTTTTTTGCAAGCATTCTTTCCCCCTTTTTTGCTGGTTTTTCTTTTGCACAAAAGTGACCCAAATTGGGCCCAAAACCACCCTACACCCTCTTTTAAATATAATAGAAACAACCCACTTATGGGCCCACAAATCCCACAACGTTTTTTAATAGCAGGCCCTTTCTCCCTCTCAATTTCTATAAATATTTTAACTATATAAGGGGAATCGTGTGCCCCCTTTCTTCCGCACGAAGAGCACTGCAAGGGATTTGGAAACCCATGCCGTCGCCGCCATCTACACAGCTAGGGAGAGGTGCAGGCGTGCAGCAACGCTGAGGGCTCGCGTGCAGCCTCGAAGGCACAATCTGGAGGACTGCCTCCATGGTTGCACCACGTTGGTAGCTGCGCCGCTTTGGAGAGGGTGTACGGAGGTTGGCGCTATTTGGAGTGTTCGGGGCTCGTACATGGCGGGAAGGACCACCGCCTATAGCACAACATTGCCTGGAGGTTGTAGATGCTTCCTGGTGATGCAGCAGGGGGCACCACCATATCCTCCCTTTTTTCTTACGTCGCCTGCACGTGGAGAGGGTGCGATGTAGGTGCCACCTTTGGGTAGCAACACGAGGAGAGGCTACTTGGAGTATGGACATGCTCTCGAGCGAGAAGAACAGATCGCATGGAGTGCTTGGAGGTTCGCATGCAGATTCGATGTCGATCACACTATGTTGATAAGAACAAACTGCAATATCACGCGATCTGTAACAAGAACAAACTGTGGAGCCTCTTTGACAAGAACAAGCTATGGAGATGTTGAAAAAAATGATCTCAAAGATATGTGATATCGTACGATCTTCTAAGAACAAATCTTTGATACAAAACAATATGAATAAGATTATAAGAATGAATGATTGAACTTGGAAATAAGATCAAATCTCCCAGAAATCGACTTGCTCTGATACCATGTGGAAAACGATACGCAGAAGCGATAATAAGAACAAGATAATAAACAATGAAAACAAGGAATATTTTACGTGAAATCCTATTTTGTGAGGAGCGAGATGAAGCCACGGGAGAACGCTGAAGAACAGGTCCAATGACCGTGTGATCAAGAACCACCGCCGGCCATTGCGGAGCCGGCGGTTACGACGATCGGGTCTCTCGGAGGCCGCAACCGCAGGGGGCGTGGTTGAAGGGGGCGGACGTGGCGAGGGTTTGCGCCCTATAAAAGACCTCCCATGGGGAGGGGAATGAACACACATCAGAAGCTCGCCTACGGGAGCCCCCTTCCCATCTCCATCATCTCTCTCGCTCGATCTACCCCGTTCTCTCTCTCTCTCGCAGCCAAGGGCAAGAAGGCGTACCTCGTCGAGTTACTTCACTGGTACCAGAGCGGGTGGTTGCGCTCCTCCGATGAAGATCCCCTCCGACGACGCACCTCCATTCTTGCTCGACCGCCGCCGCACCTCCATTCTTTTGAGAACAAGAAACCCTAACACGACCTTGAGGTATGCTTTTTCGTTCTTGACCTATTCACGGGTTGCATACAGTTTTTTTTAAAAAAATTTGCCAGCCTGTCATTTGCCAACGTTACCTTTTTTCCTTTCTTTTTTTCATTCACGTGCCAACCTGTCTTTTTTTTTCTTATTAGAACTTGCCAGTCATTTTTTAATAACGTTAATTTTATTAACAAAGCTTATTATAAAGTTTTTTTTTGGAACCACATCATTTAATTTTTTTCCCCTAAAGTTTTTTTTGTTTTCTAAATCTGCTCTTACCCTTTTTTGTGGCCGTGACTACATCAAGTTTTTTATGGCCACGATTACACAAAAAAAACTTTTTTTAACCTGCGATTGAATGCATTACATCAAGTTTTTTTGGAATCTTTGAGTATTATTATTCATTTTTTAGTTGATATTGTTCTATAAAGTAATATTATTTCCTCGGTTGTTAAACAATTTTTCATTCATTTTTTTCTTTTCTTTTGTTTACTTAATCATCTATCAATAATTTTTTTTAAGTGGAAGTTTTTTTTTGTGTGGAGAACTTGTTTAAAAAAAACTAATATTATTTGCAAGTCTTGATTTGTTTGCTTAAAATAAAAGGGGGCAAGAGAAGTTGTAATTAAACTATCGTTTTTTAAAGGAATTTTTTTCTTTCGTTTTTTTAGTTGTTGTATTTTTTTGTTGTTTTGTTTGATCTTAACATTACAAGTTTGTTTATTAATTAATTTTTTTTAACGTTGTTTTATTTTTTTGTTGTTTTGTTTGATCTTAACATTACAAGTTTGTTTATTAATTAATTTTTTTTAACCAAGTAGTAACTGCAATATTTGTTAAAGTTTTTTTAACTTTAAAGGATCAAGTTAGTTTTTTTATTGTACCTTTGTCGTCACCTTCTAAGCACTTTGTTGGTCGAACTAAAGTTTTTTTTAATCTCGTTGCTTAACTTAAGTAAAATAGGCTTCTTTTTTTTAACTACATCTTAATATTTTTTAAGTTTTAAATTTCCAACCTTATATCTATTTCACTAGATCAATAAAAACTTTACTTATTCTTGTTAGATATCACAATCTCATACCAAACTTACATATTTATTTCTTTAGATCAACAAAAATGACAAGCAAAATTATTGCCACTGAGGTAGGGAAAATCGAGTACCTTAATGATACTAATTATGAATTGTGGAGTAGAAAGATCTACTATGGCCTGTTACACGATAGCATACATGCCATCATAGACAAACCCGGCCCAACTTTATCTGAGAATCCAACAGTGGAAGAAATTAGATCCCGCGAACAGTGGGAGAAAACAGATAATAGGGCTAGGAGCTTCATGCTGACCCACATGAATTTGAACCTGATTCGGGTCTTTGAGACCTGCGAATCAGCTTACGAGCTCTGGACCGCGGTTAAGGACAAAAACCACTCCAAATCGGAGGTAAGCGTCTAGCTTCTTCTACACAAGTACAACTCGTGTAGAATGAAGGAAACTGAAAGCGTCCTCGAGCACGTGAATAAGATGATCGTGATGGTCAAAGATCTTGCAGCTGCTGATTGCGCGATTCCGGAGAGGATGCAGATCGCAGCCATATTAGGAAGTCTCCCTCCGTCATTTGACATGGTTGCCACATCTCTGAGGATGAATGGCAACATTAAGTCTGTGACGGACCTACCTGCACAGCTGGCGATTGAGCAGGACCTCTCCAAACAAAGATCGAAAACTGAGATCTTTGAGGTCGAGGACGAAGAAGAAGCAAATGCCGTGCACGCAAAGAAAAGACTAGATCCCTCCAAGGCGAATTTCAAGGGAAAGAGTGGGAAATACCCACGCGGCTCTTGCTACGGTTGTGGCAAATATGGCCATTTCAAGGTCAATTGCCCCAACAAGAAGAACCCGGGAAATTCTAAAATGCCTGAAAATAAAGGCAAGAAGAAGATGGAATTCGCGGCTGTCGTGGAATGCAACTCTGTCATCACGGACAGTGATGGATGGTGGATCGACTCTGTAGCAAACACACACATCACCAAGACGAAGGAGGGCTTGGTGGACATCAAGGAGCTGAGCAAAGGCGAACAGAGGATCTTCATGGAGAACAACACCTACCTGGACGTGGAAGGTGTTGGGACATGCAGGCTTGACCTGGGAGATAGCATTATGGTACTGAATGATGTACTATATGCCCCAGGGATATGTCGGAACCTAATATCTGTCCCAGTGCTGCTCAAGAAAGACTTCGAAGTTAGGTTTTATAATAAGCGCATGCCAATAGGCAAGAATAAGAAGGTCTATGCGATGGGAAAGTTTGTGCCCGAGCATGACCTATTCTGTCTTCCTGTAATAAATTCTAGTGAATCAATGAATGTTGCTTCCGATTATTCCTTGTGTTTTTTGTCTGATTATGACTTGTGGCACATGCGACTGGGTCATCCAGGAAACTCTAAGATTGATCAAATGATTAAGGCAAATTCATTGCCTAAGATCACGGGTGCAAGGATATTGCCCTGCGAACACTGTCTGACCGGTAAAATGACGAGAAGACCCTTCTCAACCGGAATTCGGTCAACAGAGTTACTAGGTTTAATCCATTCAGACATATGTGGACCACTGAGCGTCAACACACATAGAAATAAGGAATATTTTATAACATTAATTGATGACTATTCGAAATTCTCTTATGTCTATCTCTTAGGAAGAAAGTCGGAAGCACTTGAAACATTTAAGAGATATAAGACAGAAGTGGAGACAAGATTGGGAAAACCAATCAAGACTCTTAGGACAGATAGAGGTGGGAATGCAGTAAGGTGTATGCTTTCACACTCAGGACTCTCCAAGAAATTCTGGGGAGAGGCAGTATTGACTGCGAACTATATACAGAACAGGATTCCCACCAAGTCCATAGAATCAACGCCATATGAAATATGGAATGGCAGAAAACCCGAGTTGGGTCATCTCCGGAAATGGGGATGTGTTGCACAAGTTCTGGTACCAAATCAACTTAGGGACAAGCTAGATTTCAGAACATTAAAGTGCAAGTTTATTGGATACAGTGAATGTTCTAAAGGATATAGGTTCTTTCATAAAACTAAAGGTCTGATCGAAAGTCGTGATGCAACTTTTCTTGAAATTCATCAAGAAAAAGAGCATGAAATAGAGGAATCAGATCCTCTGATTGTCTTACAGGACAATGAAGACGATTTGAGCATTAGACAAGAACTTGAGGATGATATTGGTCATCCAAATGCAGAGAATGAACCTATGGAACATGATGATCCTTTAGAGGAAGTGGGTGAACCCACACAACCCACGAGTATAATCGGCAACAAGAGACCCAAAACACGGCCTGCATGGATGGAAGATTACCATTTCTATGGATGCGAAGCGTCGTGCTACACCGTAGATGAGGATGTCGCGGATTGTACAGATCCCATATCCTTTGATGAAGCTATGGCCTTATCTGAGTCAGAATCATGGTCGACCGCCATGAGAGATGAGTTGGACTCAATCGAGCGAAATGGTGTTTGGGAATTATGTGATTTGCCAGAAGGTAGGCAATCCATAGGATGTAAGTGGGTATTCAAGAAAAAGTACCGAGTTGACGGTACTGTTGACAAATACAAAGCCAAATTAGTTGCCAAGGGTTATACTCAGCAAGCTGGAATAGATTTCCAGGAAACCTACTCTCCAGTAGCTAAGTTTGCATCCATTCGGATGATCTTAGCCATAGTCGCATATATGGATTTGGAATTATTCCAAATGTATGTGAAGACGACCTTCCTTAATGGAGAATTAAAGGAGGAGATTTATATGCGACAACCTGATGGTTCTCATGTTGAAGGTCAGGAGAAAAGAGTTTACAAGTTAAGAAAGTTATTATATGGCTTGAAACAGTCTTCACGGCAATGGTATCTCAAATTTCATGAGAAAGTTATTCAATTTGGATTTGTTTCAAATAAATTGGATAACTTTGTGTATGTCATGAAGAGTGGGAGCAGATTTGCAATCATGTCATTATATGTAGATGGCATTCTGCTTGCAGGTAATGACATACAAATGCTCAATGAAATCAAACAAAAATTGAGCAATGAATTTGAGATGAAGGACATGGGCAAAGCATCCTATGTTCTTGGAATTCAAATAACAAGAGACAGGGACTCAAGGACATTGAGCCTTAGTTAGGAAAGATATTTGCATACTGTATTACGGAGATTTGGAATGCAGAACAACACTCCAGCTCCAACACCACTTGTGATGGGAAAGAGACTCAGTAAGAGTCAGTGTCCCGGAAAGGGGCAGAAACCTTTAGATGTACCATATGCATAAGCGGTAGGAAGTTTAATGTATGCAATGATGTGTACTCGACCTGATTTAGCTTATCCAGTAAACTTAGTCAGCAAATATCAAAGCAATCCCGGTCCAGCACATTGGGAAGCTGTAAAGAGGATTCTTCGATATCTGAAAGGGACAGTACATCTGAAACTTGTGTATCAAGCAGAATCGCTTGAAGTGGTAGGCTACTCCGATGCTGATTTCGGACGGGATGTAGATGATAGAAAATCCACATCAAGTTACCTATTCATGTTTGGTGGTGCAGCCGTTTTTTGGGGTAGCAAGAAACAAGGATGTGTATCTCGACATACACAGGATGCTGAGTACATTGCATGTAGCATGGCCACCACTCATGCTATATGGATCAGACGTTTTCTAGAGAACCTAAACCTCGAATTGGTCAAAGGGCCAATTGAAATGTATTGTGATAATCAAGCTGCAATAAGCTTGATTAATAGTGGGGCTAATAGTTCTAAAGGAAAACACATTGAAATCCAATATCACTATATACAAGATATAGTGGCGAAGCAAGAAATCACGGTAACCTACATACCTACCAGTGACATGTTAGCTGATTCCCTTACCAAAGGAATAACAGCAGGAACATACATTAAACATGTTGGTTTAATGGGACTCAGGAATATATGAGTCAAGGAAGATGTTTCATAGATAATGATCCTCACATGATAAATCTCCATGTATATACTATACGAATAGTGGGAGTATATATGTCTTTGACCACTACGGTCAAGTGGGAGATGAAGAACAGGTCCAATGACCGTGTGATCAAGAACCACCGCCGGCCATTGCGGAGCCGACGGTTACGACGATCGAGTCTCTCGGAGGCCGCAACCGCAGGAGGCGTGGTTGAAGGGGGCGGACGTGGCGAGGGTTTGCGCCATATAAAAGACCTCCCATGGGGAGGGGAATGAACACACATCAGAAACTCGCCTACGGGAGCCCCCTTCCCATCTCCATCATCTCTCTCACTCGATCTACCCCATTCTCTCTCTCTCTCTCTCTCTCTCGCAGCCAAGGGCAAGAAGGCGTACCTCGTCGAGTTACTTCAAACGCCTCAAAGGACGGATTCTTCTATTTTATTTTCTCAATGAGTACAGAGGTGTGGGGCTCTTTATATAGCCCCACTGACTCTCTGAAGTCACATCATTAGTAGACGTCGGACTATTTCTTCATGGTGTGGTAATTGGATTCTGAAGGGATCGAATTACCCACCTAAGTCATTATCCAACATATTGTATAAACTACTACGGAAAAATGTCATGGCATACAAGTCAACCATATAGGTAGATTTGTCTATCTATATTTATCAGAAATACACTTGAACTTCTAAAAATATCAGCTTAAACTTTTTTACGTTATTTTCTTTTTTAGAAGACAGTCGTCAACCAACTCGGGATGCTGTTCATATTTTATTTAAAAAAAACTAAGTTGCATTGTCAAGGTATAAGTGTACACCTTTGACAACCTCTCTGAGCGTCAAAGGACACCCACGATACATACATCGCATGCATTATACACTACACAGTGTCAATAATGACGGAGATAGAGGGGGGAGGGCAGGGGCCCGGCCCCCCCAACCAATGAAATACCCTTCATTTAGGTTATTCTAATTACATACTTTTCAACATCCATTAATACATTTTATATTATTGGCCCCTTTCAAAGTTTGAGACTAACTAAATTAGAATGAAATATTATGGTTTAATAAACTTATTAAATATGAAGAGTATCTTTTTAGTCACATAGAGACGTTGATCTCACTTCTTATTAATGACTAGGAATCAAAATAGATCTATTAAAACAAAACGAGCCAATTGTGACACCTATTTTCAAATTTATAACTACTTAATCTAACTACAATAAGTCGGTCTATAATTATGCTATAAAAAAACATCACTATATTATTTGTTGTTAAATATGTAATGATGATATTATTCATTGCTAATTATTTTTTATACTTGAAATTAGTGACGAATGTCACGTCTAGTACTATGTCATCAATGCCTGTGCTATTTTCAAAATTCTAATTAATGCTCAGTAAATTTGAACTAAATAATTAGCATCGATTCTCTTAAACTTTAAGAAATAGCAATGGATAAACTTTGTTGTAAACAATGTTCACGAAATCGGTCGGAGCGGCCGCATATGCGGCCGCATATGCGTGTGCGGGCCTTAAGGCGCACCGCATTCCTGAAGCCCTTCATTATGCGGATCTGGCGCATATGCGGCCCGCATATGCGGGCTGTGCGGCCGCATATGCGGACCAAGCGCCGCATCGCGCATTCGCGGTTTGGCTGACCCGATTACCCGATACTCCTTTGGCCCCAACCCGATACCCAAATACGCGATTACCCTAATCCCTAACCCTCCTACCCTGATACCCAAATCCCATCCCGATACCCTACCCATCGCCTCCTCCCTGCGGGTGCCTCCATCGCCTCCTGACCCTCCTCCTCCAAGATCCTCCGCCTCCTCCTCCAAGCTCCTCCGCCGCCTCCTCCAAGCTCCTCCGCCTACTCCGCCTCCTCCTCACAGTCCTCCATCGCCTCCCAGTCCCAGCTTGTGCGCCTCCTCCGCCTCCTCCTCCAAACTCCTCCGCCAACTGTGAGGCCTGTGAACTCCGCCACCTCTGCTTTCTCCGTGGAAGGTATCCAAGTCAAACCTGCATACCAATATATCATTGCTTGTATTGACTAGGCTTTTTAAATAAATTAGATGTTCCATTTATAGTAACGAAAAACTCTTCATTTGCAAATCTAAAAAATAATGATGATTCTATCAGGATTCTTATTCGTATGATATTTTTATCACGACGCAAGTTCATTACAACTGTAGAGTAATCAAATTTCCATCAGGATAGAAATTTATTCACTTCACAAACGATCATATTTCCGTCAGAATTCTTATTCAAATGACATTTCCATCAAGATACTCTGCAATATCCTCACAACATCTTTGCAATAATCAAATTTATTCACTTCACTTGACAAATGTTTCTTTTCGTAGAATATTTCTGTCAACACACTCCACATATTCATTGAAAAAGAAATAAATCAAATGAATAAATACATAAAGAAAAACTAACAAATGACGTAAAAACACATACATGTAGTAAACGGTGGAGCATTTTTAATTATTCGAACCAACTGTATCGCTTCTATGATTGTGAATCAGGTCATATGCATTCAACTTGATTCTGAATATTTTTTTTTGAAGCTCCAAAAAAGGGGGACACACGCGGAGGTGCTCACCCCAATGTATTAAAAAGAGAAAGAGATACTTACAAGGGGAAACGGGAGATGAGAAATTACAAAACAAAGTAAGGGGGGTAAACGGAGATCGTAGCCCCTGGTGCTAAAAAAAAATTTACAAAGAGGTCCAGTCACGAAGGAAGCCCGAGGCCGTGGATCTAACATTCTCCAAGTAGAACCGCTGACGAGCAAAGATAGCTTCATTTCGCCCCAGCCACAGGCTCCAAAGCCTCGAGATTGGGTCTAGCAGCGCAGGCCATGGTCGACCCCTATCACAGAACAAGCTTCGGCAGAAATGAGCGAATGAAGAGAGATCCAGCCACCCCAAATCGGCCCATAACGCATCAACACAGCAGCAATGCAGAAATAGGTGATCAATAGTTTCCGTAACCATGCCACAGAGACCACAGAGAGGCGAAGAGTTGGGAAACATCCGTGCACAACGATCACGAGTTAGTATTCTTCCCCTACGGAGCAGCCAAAGAAAAATACCCACACGCTCAGGAATCCTGAGCGCCCACAATAGATTGCAATCACGCAAGAGCCTGTCATCCCTCCCAGCGGGAGCGGGCAAGATGGCCATATAAGCGGCACGAGTAGAGAAGGGTCCATTCTTCCAGGCCAAGTAATCCCTGCCCTCAGAAGGCACAGGGGCATCAACAAGAGAGCTTATGAGAGAGATATAATCGAGCAGCCGCTGGTCCGACAAAGCCTCAGAGATTAGAGGGCACCAATCGCGCCCATCCCAGCATCCGGCCACCGTAACATCTTTGTTGGGGACCAAAGCGTAGAGACGGGGGAAAGAGAGACTAAAGGGTCCCCTTCCCGTCCAGTCATCCTCCCAGAAGCGAAGCAGAGAACCATTGCCGAGCTTGAATGAGAATAGGGAGCGATTCCGACAAAGAGCGCCCATCACCCCACGCCAGAAGAGAGAGACCTGGCCCCGATAATCGCCACGAAAGGCCAAAAGGATGCCATCCCCTGCCGCACCCCTCAAACAATTAATCAAGAAATTGTCCTCCTTACCCCAAATTCTCGCCGCCCATTTGAGCAAGAGAGCATCATTCACCGACGCCAGGCGCCTCACACCCAACCCGCCCTCCTTAGGACGCGTGACCTCATTCCAGGCAACGAGGTGCACACCCTTCCCCCCTCCCCCCTTCTTCCCCCACAGAAAAGCCCGCATACACTTCTCCAGACGCCAACGAACCCCCTTTGGCATCCCCCGCACCGAGAGAAAGTAGATAGGGATAGAGGAAAGGACGGATTTAAGAAGCACTAACCGGCCACCACGGGAGAGGATCGCCGCGCGCCACCCAGCCAGGCGATGCTCCACCTTTTCGACGATCGATTTCCAGTCATGCGTGCGCGCGCGGCCCAATGTCAAGGGTAATCCCAGGTAGTCGAAGGGGAGATCAGAAGTTTGACAGCCCAGCACGTGCGAGCACATCGCCGCCTCCGCCGAGGACATGAAGAAAGGGACCGCCTTAGATTTGTTGCCATTCATATGAAGACCGGAGAGCTCGCTGAACAGTTGAATAGTAGTAGCCATTGGGGACACATTCGAAGGATCCCCCTCGATGAAACACATTGTATCGTCAGCAAATTGGACGATCGGTATGTGGTACGGGCCCAAAGAGCAGCCCCTAGACAAACCAGCCCCCACCACACCTTCGATCATGCGCGGCAGAACATCAGCCGCCAGAACGAAGAGGAGAGGGGCTAGGGGGCATCCCTGGCGAATCCCCCTCCGCGGTTGGAAAGAACCCCCGACCATCCTGCCATTAACCAAAAGAGATAGTTATGCCGTTGACACACAACGCCGCATCCATGTAATCCAGGTAGAGGGGAACCCCCTTCTCCAAAGAACGGACCATAAGAACCGCCAATCAAGAGTATCATAGGCCTTGGCAAAGTCAATCTTCCAAAGAATTCCCTTGGTTGCATTCCTCCTCCATGACTCAATAATCTCAGACACAACGGCATAGCAATCAGAGATTTGCCTACCACGCACGAAGGCTGCCTGCGTAGGCGAAATGAGGGAGTCGAGGAGCGGGGCCAGGCGACGCGCGAGGGCCTTGGCAATAATTAGATAAATTGCATTGGACACGGAGATAGGCCTGAAATCCTCAATCCGAGTAGCCGATGACGATTTAGGAATAAGCACAATATGGGACCGATTTAGGATATCAAAGCCATCGTTTCCCTCGCAAAAATCCCGCGCCACAGCCAGAACATCGTTCCCAAGAATATCCCAAAATTCCTTGTAAAAACAAACCGGGAAGCCATCAGGCCCCGGTGCAGCATCACGATTGAGGTCCCAAACCGCCCCTTTGAGTTCTTCCAAAGAAAGCGGGAGCACGAGCGCCTCCGCAGAAGAAGCAGGGAGAGCAGGAGCCCCCTGGCCCGACCAGCGCCACCGCCGCGGGGCCGAGGAGCCAAACGCAGCACGAAAATAGTTCCCCACGGCCACCCCCACATCAGCCTCCCCCTCGAAATGCACCCCACCAACGGAGATAGAAGAAATGGAGTTAGAGCGGCGGCGGCCACTCGCCACCCTGTGAAAGTACGCAGAATTGGCGTCCCCCTCCTTGAGCCACCTCACCCGAGATCGCTGACGCCACTCGATTGAACGCTTACGATCCTCCATCCGTGTCGTCGCAACGGCGGCAGCGCGCTCATCCAGCTCGTCCGAAGTCAGATCTCTATCATTCTCGAGAATGTCAAGGCGTAAAATCACAGCCTTAGCCGCCAACCGATCACGAATACGAGCCTGCCTCGACTCCCGCTTGAAGGACACGAGGGCCGCGCGCAGGGAAGAGAGTTTAAGGGCAAAGCGACGTGCGGCAGAACCCGCAAAAAAGGACTGGTTCCAATGCTCCCGAACAAAATCCCTGAATCCCGGCTCGAGGAGCCAAGAACGCTCATATCTGAAGAGCCCACGAGGACGCTGACCATCCCCGGTATCACAAATGATGGGACTGTGATCAGAGAAAGCGCGAGGACGAGAAGTGACCGAACAAAGGGGAAAAGCCTCCATAAAGTGCTCGTTGGCCAGAAACCGATCAATCCGCGATCGGGCAGAATTCGACCTCCAAGTGTAGACGATATCATTTGCCTCCAGCCCCTCCAGAGCCAAGTCCCGAACAAAGTCCATGAAGTCCGATGAACCGGGATCGCTGCCCCCACGAGCGCGGGGACGGTCCCGTGATCTCAGTGTGACATTAAAGTCACCCCCCACCAGCCAAGGCATGTTATCAAAAGCAAGCGCATCCGCCCTGAGGTCCTCCCAAAGCTCCCGGCGATCGATATGAGAGGAAGGCCCGTAGACACAAGTGAAGGCCGCACGCAAATTATTTTCCGATAGGGTGAGCACCACAGAGACGGAGTGTCGACCGATCCTCGAAGAAGAGAATGATAGGCGCGAAGAGCGCCAAACTACAAATAGACCACCGCTCGCACCAGAAGCATCCAACGCACGAAACGCGTCCAACCCACCAGCACCAAAAGACCGCCAAACATCTTCATCCAGCACAGACAACTTAGATTCTTGAACAAAAGCAATGTCGCACCCCCATTCCAAAAGACGACCGCCCAAAGAGCGGCGACGATGAGAGTCGCAAAGGCCACGCACATTCCAAGACAATATCTTCATTAACAAAAAACGGGGTTCCCAGGAAGCCGCAAATCCCAAAAGAGAAACTCAAAAGCCAGGAGGAGATCTCCTCCCCACGCGGAATAAACCAGCAGCAGCAGCCACCACATCCCGAAGCGAGGAAGAGGCTCGGGAAGGAGAAGAGGGTCTGAATATTTTTAAACAAATATTTTCCTAAAATTCTGATTCGTACATGCATATTTGTGTTCACTTGTAGTCACTTTTGCATATATTTATTTATTTTTAAATAAAAAATTAGAAAACCGCGTAGAACCGCATATACCCCGCATATGCCCCCGCATACCGCTTAATCGCTATTCAGTGACCTGACCGAACGCATACGCATACCGCTTTCCTGAACCTTGGTTGTAAACATCAACACTAATAACATAACAATGAATATAACATTTGTCCTTAATTTCAAGAATAAAACGTATTTTTGCAATGAATAATATCATTGTTATAATCCAACGTGTCACCATAAATCCATTTTGTTGTAATGGTCGTTGTAAACTATACAACGATGAATATTGTCTATTGTAAAATCATGAAGTGTACTTGAAACTAGTGACAGAAGATAAAATCATTGGTATTCTCTTAGCATGGTTAATATAACAATGGCAATCTTTCGCCACTATCATCGAATTTTATAAGAATCACTAAAATTTCTGACAAGAAATGCAACATATAATCGTTATTATATGAATTGTTGTTAGCAATAAGGAAACATATAATCGTTTAAAAATCACTAACTTTAGTTGCAATTATTGTGACCGTATTTTATTAGTAAACTTATTGTTTATCCTTATTATACGATGCAAATAAGATTATGTATTACGTGCACCTATAATTTTTTATTTCCACCTTTTCTTTAGTAAAGTGTTTGTGTATGTATTGAACTTTTCATAGTATAACTATCATAACGGTTGTGGAGAAACACAGTTATTTAAATATGTGTGTGCAAACTAATATGTAATTTTGTAAACCGACAGTTATTGGCGAGCACTATATATATATTATGCTTTCGATTTTTTGCTTCTTTTTTTATTTTTCTTTATGTTTAATAATATATCCATTACTCAAATGCAATTGAAATTACTTATATTATATACATATGAATATAAGTTTCAACTATTTATCTGATATTATTATTATGTATTTTCTAAAAACATCTTCAAAGAAAATCACAATTTGACTATGTTTGTAAACTCGAGCTTTAGTGAAAAAATACAAATACATATTTGGCCCCTCCAACTGTAAAATCCTAGCTTCGTCACTGCACAGTGTAATACCTCCCACCCTAAAAGAGCAACACATTACTACTTTCATTCCAAATAGCCACATCTCCCACCTCTCCGGATCTAAAACTCACCCAAAAGGAGCCTACCCAATAACAGATATCCAGGGGATCCACAACTCTTCCTACATTGCAGTTGTACATGTATGCATGAAGAATTGGTGATCAATGCCTTCTTCTATGTTTCCACAAACGAGGCATGCACTAGTAAAGAAAGCCTCCTTTAGAGTAGCATAACAAACCTGTAGATATATATCCCAACATGGTATCAGAACGACGGTCCTACATTGGAGCTCTCGTACCCTAATCCTAACCACACCCGTCGCCCCTTCTCTCTTCTCCTTTATGCGTCGCCCCCGTCTTCTCCTTTCGGCAAGCGGCCACTGCCGGCCCCCGTTCCCTTCTCGGTCGCCGACCTCCGTTGTCGTCGAGCCAAGCTGTCGTCGCTGCCGAGTTGGCTTCTCTCTCGACTGTCGGGCACCGTTGTATAGCCCACGTCGCCGTCGAGCCCCCATCGCCGCCGACCCTGCCATCAACCCACGGCTTTCTCTACTTGTATCGAGGTCCATTTGAGTTGATGGATTTGATTGCATAACTCTACATGCGTGATCAAATCCTCATATGTATGTGTAGACACCTATCTATTGGTCTACAAAACGCTAGTTTTCGTCATCCAGCAAGATGTCAGATAACAAGATCGATATCCTTGCCACAAACACTTTCAAAGGTCCAGCGTCTATTGTCAAGATGGACGGAACGAACTACGAGCTCTGGGCCATGCAGTTCATGAGCCTTATGAAGTCTATGAGTAAGAAACATATTTTTATCAAGGGGTCGATTGAGAAGAGGCCAACACATCGTGGGAGGCCGATAATGCGTATGCCAAAGTTTGACTTTCTGGGACATTGATGATAGAGATCGTCAATGATGTGTTACATCAGCCCACTGCCAAGGCGATGTGGGACATCCTCGCAGCCACTTACTCTCAGGTGAGGAACGAGACGAAGATTCTACAACTTCAGCATGATATCTTCACCATCAAGCAGAACGGACATCCACTTCACTCTTTGTATACATCCCTACGCTGGATGTTTGAGAAGCTCCACAACTTTATGCCATTGACGTCTACTTATGCAGTAAAATTTGTGAGAACTGATAATGCTTTGGAATTTTGTACCCATACTCTCTTACATTTCTTTTCATCCAAGGGCATTGTTCACCAAACAACATGTGCTTACACTTCTCAGCAGAATGGTGTCGCAGAGAGAAAGCATCGTCATCTACTTGATGTCACTCAGACTCTTCTCATTCATAGTCATGCCGCACATTCTTTTTGGGGTGATGCAGTTCTTACGGCATATTATATGGTGAATCACCTCAAGGGCCGGGAACAACTCTGGAGTCAATTAAGTAAAAAATGTCACATGCGCTCATCTGTTTTGGGTGAGAAAATTCTTTTCTCAGTGGCATTCTGTGATGTATTTCTCACCTACAGGTGACAGGTTGGCTTCATCAGACTCTGATGATGAGGTTACATGCCACCTTCTCCTACAGGTCTGACACCACCTCCAACTGTTACACCACCACCTCCTCCACCTCCACATGTTATGCTACCACCTTCTCCACCTCCATCACCTTCTCTTACATAGTCACATGTGTCCATTGTTCCACCATTGCCAAAATTCTATACCCGTCAACCTGCTTCTGTTCATGCTCATCGCTCGTCATCCGGCACGCCTCAGGTTTGTTCCGATTACAATGTTTCTAACGATGGCTCTGGAGATATGTTTGTGCAGAAACCATCGCAGGATACTGGTACATAGTTACAGGAGGTTTCCAACGACCTGGATATATCCAAGTTTTGAAAAAATGAAAGGCAAAACGAGGTGTCTTTCCTAAAAGCAAGGTGAGACGTAGCCTCGAGGATGTTGAGGCGTAAGCCCTGGTTTGTGTTGGAAAATAATTATAAAATGTATAATAAATATATTTATTGGTGAAACAAATATAATCTAACAAACATATAATATATAACAATGTAATATATGATGATATTATGAAGAAAAGAACATGAAAAAAGGATATGTCAATGCCATGAACCTTTCTATTAAAATTTCTGCCCGATCAAAAGGAAATCATTGGCTATAACTATCACTAAAATATTTATCAACAAGTGATTGGCTATAGTCATTAAAGATATCCAAGTTGTTGATATGAATCATATGATTTGAATCCTAACAGTATGTTCTACTGAACCCATATGAAGAACGGTCTGGTCTCCCCCTGTGCCATCATACCCAACCAGCATAGGTATTCGAATTCACGCGTAGTTTCTTATATGTTTAAGGATGTAATAATAAGAGTTCACCGAAATAATTGGGCATGTTAATGGTAAATATAAATATGAAAGATGTCAAAATTAAGCATCCATCTTGCATAAATATATACTTAACAACTGGGCTTTTATAAACATATGAAAATACGAATAGAATTAATTATTTTCTTTGAAAATGTTTGAAAAAATCTGTAACGCCTCGCCCCGCCTCGCCTTGCCTCGACCGCCTCAGGCATCAGAGATGCACGCCTCTGCCAGGAGGTCCAAGGCGGTCGCCTCAAGGTGTTTTGTGACCGCCCTATTTTGTCTCGAGCAACTTTGTGCCTTGAAGCACGTTTTTTCGAACCATGGATATATCCATTGCAGTTCAGAAACAAAAGCGTACATGCAATTCACATCCCCTTGCTTCACAGGTCTCCTTTCATAATCTGACAGGGGAGTTCCAGAGATTGTTGTTGCCCTATCTGCCGGGGAAATTCCATGGAATTATCAAGAGGCCCTTAAAGATGGTTGATGGCATCAAGTTATGGAAGAAGAGATGGTTACTCTACAGTCATGTGGTACTCGGAGCTTGGCATTTGCTCCTAATGGTGCATCCATATTCAGTTGCAAATGGGTGTTTACAGTTAAACATCATGCAGATAGGAGTCTTGATCGCTACAAGGCGAGATTGGTGGCACGAAGGTTTACACAGACTTAGACTATCTGGACATGTTCTCTCTTGTTGCTCGTCACTCCACTCTACATCTCCTTTTAATAGTTGTGGTACGTGATTGGCCTTTATGTCAGCTAGATGTTAAAAATGTGTTTTTGTATGGAGATCTCTACATGTAGCAGCCTTTGGGGTTTGCTGCTGAGGGGGAGTGTCAGCAGGTTTGTGGACTTCATAAAACAATAAATGGTCTTAAACAGAGTCCAAGGGCATGATTTCAGAAGCTCTCGGATCTGATTGAAAGGCATGGGTTCAAGAGTCGAATGCAGATCATTCACTGATAGTGCAGAAAACACCCATATGTATCGTTGCTATAATGGTTTATGTTGATGATATACTTATTACAGGAGAAGATGTGAAGGGGATAAAGAAGGCAAAAGAATTTCCGGGTCGTCAGTTTGTTACTAAGGATCTTGGCACCCTAAGGTATTTCTTAGGGTTAGAGTTTGCCAGGAATATACAGGGTCTTGTGATGACCCAAAGGAAGTATGTTACAGACATGCTTGTTGAAACATATTAGGTGTCAACCCTCTACTACCCCGATGGATCCTAGCATGAGGTTGTATGATGATGATACAAATGAGGTTAATAGGAGGAGATATAGAGAGTTGGTATCACTAATTTGATATCTCTTTTGCAGTGAGTCGGGTGAGTCAGTTCATATAGCAGCCCCGACAGGTATACATGGATGCTAAATATATGATATTGAAGTATCTAAAATCTTCTCTAGGTGCAAGACTACTACTCAGGAAAGGAGAACCTCTTTCAATTTCTGCATGTGCTTATGCTGACTATGCAGGGTATCCTAAGGACAGGAAATCTACATCGGGATTCACGGTGTTTGTTCGCAGTTCTCTTGTTTATTGGAAAAGCAAGAAACAAACGATTGTTGCTAGGTCAAGTGTTGAATCTGAATATAGGGCTATGACACAAGCAAGCACAAAGATGATGTGGGTTCGAACCGTACTAGCAGATTTGCATATAGATGTACCTCTACCCATGCAGTTACAATGAGATAATCAAGTTGCATTATTCATTGCAAACAATCATGCATTCCATGAAAAACCGAAGCATATTGAGATAGACTGCCATTATACCAAAGAAATGATTCAGAAGGGCTTGATTTCTACCTCTCAAGTCAGTTCAGGAGATTAAACGACAGATATTTTTACCAAGGCTTTTCTCAGAGGACCGTTTCAGAAGTGTTCTTCCAAGCTAAGCATGATCAACATCTATGCTCCATCTTGAGGGGAAGTGTAGAGATATATCTATATTTTCCGTATCATAATATCATTTTGTTTATTTTATTTCTTTATGCCCTCGTGTAGGCCTCTCCTCTATATAAGAGAGCCTAAGGTTCCCGGGAATAAATCTTCCTTCTCACAACCACGCATGTAGCTTCACCTTCAACTATGCATTAGCTTTCCACAATGTAAATTACTGGTTGACTTTACATCGCTAAAATGGAGTTGTGTTTGTTTTCCTTCTAGTATTTGGTTTGTACTTTAGCACTTCTATATAACAAACTTTCTTAGATGATATCTTGTGTTGCATGTTCATTTTCTAGCTTTTTCACCAAAGTCGGCCATCACAATGTTGCCTCTTGACCGACCTTTTGGCTTTTCGTTCGAGGAGTGTTATAATGAAGTCACCTTCATGCATAAAAGGGGTGCATATTGCCACATCCATCCCCCCTCGACCCCCTATTCCCTCAGGCCTCTCATGTTCCACATGACAATCCGCATCAACAATTTTATGACCCATCATCACCTACCAATGAACACCCCCAAGCCTCCTTATACATAGTGTACACCTCCCGACTCTTAACATCATCATTCCTCCTCCAAAAACACACATATTTACCCTACCTACAGCATACGTTCCTCTCACTCCTTCAACAGCCTCTTCCCCACACCTCAAGGTTCATGGCCCTCATCCACCACCCACCTCAATTTGACTCTTCCACATGGTTTTTGGCACCTGGTTCTCAATACTTAGGCCATCAGGAAAACCCTCAATTCTAACTGATGCCTCCACAACCACCCCTTTCCAACTACAGGTTCCCCTTCTGCATTGCAAGGACTCATTGTGAATTTGTGATTACCCTCCCTACACACTACAATATCCCCCAACCTCTCACCCCCGCCACCCCTTATGCTAATACTACAACCTAGTCTCCATATCCGTATGGATCATGTCCCGACACCTCACTGGAGGTGCCTGGCGAGTTGCCTCAACTTGGTCCCCTGAATCAACCATCAATAGCTCCGCCCCACCCTGTCTATGAATGGGTCAGCCACTTCTGAGCTCCTGGAACCATGAGAAACACCTATAGAATTGTATACCACAAGAATGCATTATCTGAGAAAAGGGTCGATATGGGTTCTTATGCTTCAGATCAATCAAGTAATTTCGCAAAATGTACAGCCAGTTAAGATATTTACATCTATATTGGCACCAAGCAATTGTGCAACTGCATACTCCACTTCAAAAAGAACATCCTGTACTTCCAAACTCTGAGTGGCATAACTGTCCAAAAACAGGACGGAGAAGTAAGACCAACCTTTATCTCTATTTCCAGTGGTTACTCCAAAGTTTACATTCTCATTCCTCGTATTGTGGGACCGCAAATTTTGGGGTCTGTCAAAAAAGAAGAGAAACGTTAGGACAAAATCAGTTTTCAACTGAAAAAATATTTGAAAAGCCACCAAACATGAAACTACAACTTCAACTGGAACTTATTTTGGAGCATGCCTTCCAGATGATTGTCCACTGTTCCAAGATCTGTTAGGATTTGCTATGGACTTTGGGCCAGCGGAGTTTCCTCGAGTATTATCATTGCCACTGGTCTCTGCTTGGCTTTCCTATGTAAAAATGCTTGAACATCAAATTATGAAATCTAAAACTTGATGCATAGCATTCTAAAATGATCTAAATAACAATTAATTACACATTCAAAGTTATTAGTTTCTAATAAACATCTCATATTCTGCCAGCATAATTTTGGTACAGAATTGTTTAATTAAAAGAGATGAAAAATTCATTGTCGTTATTTAAATTGAGAATTGTATTAATCTTTTCTACACGTCTTATGCATTAGATTCAATATCTTCTTCATGTACGCTTGGAAGCTCAAAGAAAGGTTACTAGATGGGGTATTGGCATTTTCAGCAAAGAAAATAAACCCATGTGAGATAACTTTATTGAGAATGAGCAATGTTACATCCTTGTCCAATTCAGGATTCAAGGACATGGATGGAGGAGCTGCTTGCAGGTCTGTTTGATAGGAGAACATTGAGACAAAGAAGAGAATAAGGTTTGGTGCCAGAACTAACCAATCATAGGATAAGGAGATACATCGATTTTGTCAACAGATAGGGCTACAAGGTGGAAGTCGATCTATTTATCTAGAGGCGGAAGATTGGTACTATTGCGCTCGGTTCTTTCCGTGATTCCTATCTTCTTCCTCTCTTCCACAATACTCATGGTTGGGGTGAGGAAGATGCTTGAGGGCATCAAAAGGAGATTCTTCTGGTCCTCCTCAGGGAACAACCTTCTCCTAGTGAACTGGAAGATGATCACATGTTCTAAGAATGACAGGAGGCTTGGGGTTCGCAGTTTGGAGGAGATGAATAAGGCTTTGCTTAACAAGTGGGGAACGCGTATTTGGGGAGACTGTGATGTATGGTATGCAACTTTATCTGCAAGATTTATGGGTGCGGTACTTCTTTTCCCAACACCAGGGCACTCGGGTCATCACCATCTTATTTTTGGAGAGGCATTTGTAGTGTGGCAGAGGAGATTCGTCCATTTCTAAGACCGGTTCTTGGAAGCAGAGATGAGTTCAAGTTCTGGACTGATGACCGACATGAGAGAGGGGCCCTGGGGGTGCGTTTTTCGCGTTGATATGTAAGTGGAAGGTCCCAGCATATGTCAAGGTTTTCCTTTGGATTTTTCGGAGGAGCAGACTCCTTATTGGGGAAAGGCTTGCATAATTCGTCCCAAATACTGATCCTACATGTGTGTGGTGCCAGGAAAAGGTAGAGGATGTGGACCAATTATTCTTCAGATGTTAATGGTCATTGGACGCTTGGAACCTGCTCGGAGCTCCAGCAATTTGTCTCGACAGTACGTCGGACTTCTGGGATTCTATTGTGGAGAGTTGGAGTAACACAGAGAAAGAGAGATCCAGATATTTAGAACTAATTTGGGCTATTTGACTTGCTAGAAATGGAGCAGTCCTCCGTCAAGACCGTATGCACAAAGAAAATGTGGCAGCGCACGCTAGGGTGCTATGTGAGAGTTGGGACATGTAATTTTTGTTTTTTCTTGCCTACTACAGGCATGTAATCCTTTTTTGAGGTATTAAATGGTGGAGTTTTTGGGCACACACCTATACGGTGGAGATCCTTTTTTTAAAAAATCAGACAGGGCTACAAGGAAGAAAAAATCAAGTTTTTTTGCTCATTGGTGTCTCTCCCTCAATCATTGTCACCAATGTTTTTCCTTCGCTCACAAAGCCTTCGCCACATCCTATCTTCATTCCAACTTCACCCCCTTACTTTGTCGATCCACCCTCTGTGCCAACTCAACGCCACCCTCTAGAATACCTTGATACCTCCACCATCCTCCTCCCCAACTCCCTCATTTTCCTCCCTCTCTACCACGGACTAACTCCTCATCTTCGCCCAAACTCTTCTCCAGCCCACCTCAACACCTCTATCCAGCCTCTTGCCCCAACCACTATCCTCTACACACCTTTGCATGACCTCTCTTTCAGCCCTCACTTCACCTATATCCCTCCACCTAGATTCCATCTCGTTTTTAGCATCAATGTATGCAGGGAAAACAGAGATTTTTAGGGTAATGAAGACCATCTAATAGAAGCAACTCAGACGAATCTCTCATTTCCTACCTCGCAGCCAAATGACATCACATAGAAAAATAAAAATATTTTCTAGAAAAAACACAATATAAATACGGCTAACGAATTAAATGTGCAGCAAACAAACAACAAACATTAATTTGCCATACTTCCAGGATAATTGTCCTAATCTGCCGGAAAATCTGCCTAGTGGTCATGTCTTCTCATTGATTTTTCTCAAGATACAATGCCCTATATAGGTCTAACTCGCATCCAACTCTCTCAAAATATGTATATGGAACTAAATACATATCCCCATATAATAATATATGATTCCTTTTCATAAGATCTAAATATCCTATTAAAAAATCCTCCACTACTATCAACAATCCCCCTCGTGTTGGAGCATGCAATACTAAGCTTGTATAGACTGAAAGCATATTCATCAACACATAATACATGCCAACACAAACCACCTCGACTCAACGCATACTATATTTGCTAAAGAAGATAAAGCCTAAAATTTCGATTTCAATTCGTGAAATCTGAAAAGAGAAATTTCAAAGAATTTTGTTGAAATTTCGCCGAAACTAATGGATTGTCGAAACTAACGGAACTTATGGAAATGACTCTAAACTCTTTTCTACGGAAAAATTAAGGTTTTTCATGTTCCTAAATCAATAAATAAAATGAAAATACATTGTAAATTAAAGGTGTATATAAGTTTTGACGTAGTATTATCATAATTATCACCACACATGTTGATATGTAGTATCAACGTGCCACCTAGAGTTAGAATTGGAAACAAAAGCCATGATAATCACTCCTTCAACAAGAATGAAGTGACACATGCAATAACTACTAAACAAAACATATACATCAAAGAAAGAACAAAGGACATGAAGCTCTTCAATAATTAATTAAAACTTGAATTTAACTCTTGAAACTTGTTTCTAATTGATTTATTTTGGATTTAGACCTAAAATTTTTGAACTAACTAAAGAAACTTCTTCAAACAATATAAAGCTCTCTAAGAACTCAACACATCGACAGAGAAATGGAAGAAAATTCAATGATATAGCTAAATTTCAATGAAAGTAAAGGGCATATTCCCTTAACTTTGTTGTTTCATAGAAACAACAAGCAATTTCAATGAAATTTCATTGACATTTCACAGACATTTCATTGAAATCCTGGAAAAGGAGATAAGGTAGTGTTTCAATTTCATTGACTTGGAGAAATAGAAATTTCAGAGAAATTCTGCCAAATATCGCTGAAATTTGAGGCCATACATCAAAGACGATGCATCAAGGATCAAGTTAGTGCATAGGAATTTGGCCAAACTTGGAATCGAGCCAACCAAACGGTCATACATTCCAAACCATGTTGCCTGCATTTTTTTAGAGGAAAAAGGGCATTCAGGTAAAGATGTGCACCTAAAACTTCACAACCATAAAGAGTACCTCTGTTGAAGTAGAAGGCGGATGGTTTAAAGATTTTGGCAACTAATGTGTATGGGATGTGCAACAGGGTCGGCATGGCCCGCATGGTGGAGGAATTGGTTGAGGCCAGGGATGTGGTGTTTAGTACCACATGGATCATTGTAGGTGATTTTAATGTAACCCTGCAGTCGGAAGATCGCTCGGAGGGCCGTGGAGGTAGAGACATTGGTTCGACGGAGCTAAGGGAAGGGTTGGATGTGCTTGGGCTTCTGATGGTCGATGTTGATGGGTGTTTCTACACATGGAGGAATGCGAGGTTGAGATCCCGCATCCAAGGTTGAAAAAATCGGTAGTCGGTACTCGTCGGTTGGGTCACTGACTAAGGATTAATCGGCAGTCGGACGACTAATCGGATTTAGTCAAGCTATAATCGGTTTTTTAATTTTTTTTAATTATTGTAAATATATAAATCATTTTTATACATATATTCTTGTATAATTACAAAGATTTCTACATTTTTTATATTATCATAATGAAAAAAAGAAGTAATTGAATTTAAATAAAACAGTAAACATATTAGAATAAAGTTGCTTTAAAAAAGTAAAATTTATGGTATCTCCAAGCAAAAATCGATCTACTAGCTGGCGTAGTCGGAATTAGTCGATACTCGGTCGACCACCCCACCGACTAAACTAGTCGGACCTACCAGTCGAGTCAGTCGGGGGACTTTTACAACAGTTCCTGCATCGACAGATTTTTGTTGTCAACCGAGGCAATTGAGTTGTTTCCTTTGGCGAGGGCAAGGGAGATGCCAAGAGCT
The DNA here is from genome assembly GCA_037367405.1 of Ottelia alismoides. Taxonomy (NCBI): domain Eukaryota; kingdom Viridiplantae; phylum Streptophyta; class Magnoliopsida; order Alismatales; family Hydrocharitaceae; genus Ottelia; species Ottelia alismoides. The sequence continues at coordinate 916,055 of JAZKJV010000528.1, read as the reverse complement.
CACTCAGATCATACTCCGTTGTTGTGGTCGTCCGATGAATGGTATGTTCACAAACATTCTTCCATTTTGAGCGGGCGTGGATCTTGGAGGACGGCTTTCGGGAAAGTGTGGTGAAGGTCTGGGATGATTGCAAGCATGAAGGTTCAACAACCTATAGGTTGACTAGCAAGCTGGCCTCACTGTGGAGTTATCTATGGGATTTCGGTAGAGCAAACAGGACACAGTGGCGCTGTAAGAGGTTGAGGGCCTAGGAGGAGGTATGCAAGCTGGATAAGATTAAGGATGAGAGGTTGTTGATGGTGAAAGAGCTTGCAGACAAGGATGCCCATCTGGTGGAGAATCTACTTGAAGACAAAAAAGAGGTGACGTGGAGGCAAAGATCTAGGCTGCAATGGCTAAGGGAGGGCGATGTGTATACGAAGTTTTTCCATGCATTGGCTAGTGGGAGGAGGCACAAGAACTTGATGCACTCGATTTCAGTGGGAGGGGAGATGGTGGGAGTTGACCTGAAAATAAAAAATAAACCCCTAAATTCATCCTCTAGAAGCCAAGACTACTTAAAATGAAAGAAGGCATCGATGGACAACCCTCAACAGGATCCCAAGAGAGGGAGATATGATCTAAGTGCTTCTAACCAACGACTAATCAAAAGCCAACGGGAAAAACTTCGAGCACTCAAGAGAGCCAAGGAACAGATCAATGCAATACCTAGAGGAGTTCCTCCATGTGTATCCTCTATTCGTCGCATCTAGGACCTCCAAGGAAAGATCACTAACGAGAGAAGCAAACCCAATCGATCCAAGGTCAAGTCCACTTCTAGCTCTAAAACAATCATTAAATAATGTTGCAGCCCCGGCCCCAAAACCGAGCATGTGCCAGTATCAACTCATCCCAAAGGTCGGTAATAGAGCGGCCCTAGAAAGGTCATACACCATGGAAAACACCAATCCCGTCCATCCAAGTCACGATAGAGAACCACGGTAATCGATCTGCAGCACAGAACCTCACCCACCACATCAAAGTTATCAGCATCCTCCCAATCAGGAGACTGCAGGCACTTCCCTCATATCCCATTGCTCTAATATTATAGCGTTGAGGACGAGAAATAGATTTCCATAAGATGTTGTCCCGAGATTAAACACAGGCATAAGCCCGTGCAGGCCTACTTTTTTTAGAGAATGGAGAAAATATAAATAAACTGGATCGTAAAAAAAACTTAGCACCAATAATGTCATGAGAGGGCTTGATTACAGGCTAGTTTGATGAGCTTTGCCAGAGCTTCTGAGTGTTCCAGGTAAACTTGCCAATTCAGAATGTACAAGATGCGATTTTTTGAATCGTCATTTCATCTCTTCTCTCCATATAATATGCAGGTTCATATTAGAAGTGGATGCGGTTTTTGGAAAGAATACAGACATATCTGCGTACAAATGGTTCTGATAACAGCTAAGTTGTTCATATAATTGCATGGAAAGAAAGATGGGTGACAAGGAAGTTGTCCAGGAAAATAAACATAAAAAGAAGACTTCATGGGTTTTATGTGGTATAGTAGATGAGAAGCTGACTACCTTTCTTTGGAGGCTCTGGGGGTTGCATGTAATTAAAACCAGTGTTCTTCCTCGTCAATTTCTGGGGGTGGCACAGTGACAAATTGGTTGTAATTAAAAAAATCAGTCTTTTGTGAAATTTGGGAGCAGTGGAATGATGCTTCTTCCAGGGAGTGGCTCAAGACATTATCCTGGGGCGCTTTTCTTGATTTACCTTCTAAGGAAAATGCTTGTGCATTTTTCATTTCTGATAACGTTTGGATGACTGCAGACCTCCATGGCCAACCTTTCTTTCTTGATGAAAGACTGCACGGGAGATATGCCAAACATATTTTTCAGAATCGGTTTTCCCTCGAGCCTTTGTAACGAGTGGTTTAAACAACTTTTCGATGGATGCGAGAGTATATAAACTAAAGTTTCAGTTTGTTAACTAGACATTCGATGATTGTGTCATTAAAAAGAAAGCCAAAATATACTAATCACATTTCTTTATAATTATACAAAGCAGTAAATGAATTATCAAGCATCTGAAAGCATGATGAAAAAGGATAAAAGTCTAAAACTAAGTGGCCATAATTAGATATTTAATTTGGAGAACTTGACAGGTCCAGATAATCCAATCCTTAGTTAACACGAGCGTGCTTCAACAACCAAATTCCTTTCTAAAAATGTATGTAAAGTAAACCAAATCATCCGAGCAAGAAAACCTGCATCCCCTGAAGTCCACCGGATAGCAAGTTGTTCTGGGCCTGGAGAATTTGTTGTATGTTAGGGACAACAAACGGCCAAGAGCTCTGAGAAGCAACTGGAATTTCGGGTCTTGTTGGTATTGCATTCCAGCAATTTGTCACAGGTTGACCAGCTTGTTGTGGGTTCACATTTTTAGAGTTCCCAGCATCCCCTGATGACAGCGTTCCATTCACTCCTGAAGGGGCTGCTGCTGTGATCTGATTAGCCGCGAACTGATTAGCCACAAGATTATTGAAAGCCGCTAGTTGATTCGCACCCAAGAAGTTCTGCAGACACTGCTGCACAATGGCATTGTTAACCGGCAACGCAGCATTCTGAGCATGCAATTGCCCCTGAGGGAGACCAACCATCTGATTCACACCCTGACCTGCACTCTGTGGACAAAGCACCTGTGGATTGCAGTTCACCGTGTTGAAACCCTGTGGTACAGGTGCACCCACAACCTGATTGAAATTCGGGAAACGTTGCTGCTGTGGCTGCTGCAAACCGAATTGTATCGGAATCTGAACGTTACCTCCATTCATCTGGCACGGCCACAGCATCGGCATCGAAGGGGGTCGGCCCGGCATCATCAAGTTGGCATTTTGCGGATTGAAACCCGCTTGATTCGGCTGCTGCAACTGAGGGTTCTGAGAAAGGATCGCGTTCTGCGTGTTGGGGCGGAACTGGTCGCCGAGACAGACACCAATTTCGAATCAGACCAAGAAAAAAGTGGAATAAACAGCCATGAACGGATTTTTATCGGTATTCGAGCTGTTACCTGTTGATTGGGGAAGCTGTTGGGGGTTTGCTGTTGACTTTGGAGGGGGGCGAAGAACGGGAACATGTCTAGGGTTTTAGCTGAACCCAAAGTACCAGGAAAGATTGGAACTTTTTGGCCGAGGGTGGGGATTGGAGAAGGTGGGAGTGGATAGGTGGTGTTATCGATCGAGATGAGGGATTGGTGATGGAGGGATTTGAGGGTTTAGGGTTTAACGAGGACGGGAGGCGAGGAGAGCACAGCTACAGTCGAGCGTTGGGAGAGGGGAGTTGGGGTTTCCCGCCAAAGTGTGGCTAGGTCTAGGTTATTCATGCATCATATTAATGTCGAAGTCATTGGCACGAACCCAAGAACCTTTGGGGCCTGTTTGGTTGGTCGGTTGGGTTGGGGATCACCGGTGTATCTCTCCTTCCAACCCTCCTCAGATATTACTATTCACAGGGGTAACCCAATCCAACGCAACCCATCAACCAAACAGACCCTTGGTTGCTGGGTTGGGGTTAGGGTAGCTGTTTGGGATGGTTACGGGGATTGGCAGGTCGACCTTCACGGTTGTTTGGAACTGCAATGGTCCATGGCCCGTGAACTTAAAGGGATTTATTTTCTTGCATGTTGAAAAATTCAAAAAATAAGTTTTTTAGATCTCCATCTACCTCAACATTTCTATTGTTAGATTCCCAATATGGAATAGATGTTTGCTCTTCCCATGAAATCCTCTACTCAACGAACACATTTACCTTTTCGAGCAATTCTTAGTTTAATTTATCACCCCCTCTCTCTTTCTCGATGTATTTGTTGTTATATTCTCTCGATCTCTCTTTCCCGAAAAAATTCGAATGGGAATGACACTAGTCAAGTGCAATCGCCTGCTCTGTTCTCTTGATCTTTCTCTCTCCCGATAAATTTGAAAGGAATGAACGACACGGGTCAAGTGCAGGCGCCCGTCGTGGCTAAGGGGGGTTGTGGAATTTGGGGGGAAGCTTTGGGGTGCTTTGCACTCTCTATGATCCAGTAATTCTTTTGTTGTTATCATGTTACCATATTTTTTAAAATCTTCTATTCTTTACTTATTTCACAGTTCGGAATTCTTACAAGTTTCTGGGACTGCAGCTTTCCATAGGGATTTACTATTAACCAATAGCGGACACACGTGCATTGTACATCGAGGGACAAATTTCATGGCATCAGACAGATTGTTAATTGAGATTTGATGCGGCTAATTGCATGCAAATTAATTAAGATCGACTTATAATTGTGTGATTATCAACAATGGATGGAAGATGTATGATTTTTTGTTTAATCTATCTCCTGTATTTTTCTGGATGCTACTAAAATAGAGATAGATTGTAATAAGTTTAACTAATATAACATATATTGCATTGGGAAACGAACAGATATGGCTCTTGTTTTCGTGGTGAAATACATATAGATACAAGATAACGAGGCATATGCTATATTGAACTATATATATCCTCTCTGTATTTATAAAATAAGAGCGAGTTCAAATACCCACGTAGTTGTTGCATTTCCTCATAGCATGATGACTTTAGGTCATTATTTTCCTTCTTCCAAAGAGATGATGAAAACAATAGCAGGGATTGTTGTGTGTGTTGCAATTGTACATTGAAGATTATTTGAAGGGAGAAAGTTGTTTGAATAGTAAATCATTCGCTTAAGAATGATTTTGTCCAGTATGGTATTTATCCGGTAGTAATAACAATAATCTCATGGTAATATCAGGGTCGTCCATAAGGGTAGTTTACGAGTGCAATGGTCCAAGGTTCCATCAACTTTAGGGGTCCATTTTTACATGTATTCAGCCTTTAGTTTAGTAAAAAAATATTATGTCCTTATGAGGTCTTGTAGAATCAAATTTTTAATAAAACAACTCACCGAAAATGAGCAATCGAAATTTTCTATGAAATAGTTTGTTAAAAAATGAGCTCTTATGGAATCGATTTTTTGATGAAACAACTTGTCAAAAAATGAGTTCCTATAGAATCGAATTTTCAGTGAACAACTCAATACTAAAGTCATGAAATTATATAAGGGCTCATTGTTCATCGAAAATTATAAAGGACCCATTTTTTCTTTCATATAGGCCCACGAAATGTTAAGGACGACACTGAGGATTGGAGAGGGTTGGAATAAAGAATATGATGTGATGTCACTATGATTTGTGATGGAATTCCAACTCAAGAATAGAGGGGGGTAAATCAGGTTATCTCGGGGTAACTCGATTACCAAACGGACCGACCCATGTTCAAATCCCAGTGGGAATGCTCCAGACCCTGAAATTTTCGGGAAGGTCAAGTCATTGCCATGTACTTTCCAAGCTCCCTTCTACAAGAAAGGTTTGATTTTGAGGTTCAATATATCCACATACTTGTGAACAAAATGGTGCAATTGATAGAAAAAACTCAACATCCAATTAATATTGACCATTTTTCTTTCAAAATCATCTCCTCCCTACTTGTATGGGGTGATATGCCCTAAATACTAAACTCTACCAAACAAAACTTGGAATTTCCACAAACCATTGGATGTATGGTTTATCCACTTTTTTGTCTTTATGGCTCTCAAAATTTTATGTTTTGAATAATGAAGTGAGATTTTTTCTTGGTTATGCTTAAATTACATGGGTTGTATTTGTCTTGACATTGCCATAAAGAAAATCTATGTTTTTCGATAGGCATAGTTCAATTAAAAACACTTTTCCTTCGAGGAAACTTTCATTCTAGGATCAACATGAAGAAAGGCATCACCACAAACTTGGGATAAAATATCAATCGAAAACTCAACATCATCAACAAATTCTCTAAGTAAAGCAAACAACTTAACACATGAAAGATAGTAAGATACCACCAATACAGTCCATGGAGCAAAGAATTGAAGCGAACAATATAGCACCACAAAAGGCCAAATCCTCGCCCTTGCAAAGACGTCAACTACATGGAATTGGCACGGCTATCGCAACAAAAGAATACAAGTCAAAGTACAAGCATTAATCCAAATGTAAAACCAATATGTTTCATGCAAGACAACAAGGAAAGCCATTCACGCAAAGTAATGACAAAAGAATTGTAACGTCCCGGGCTTAGGTCCTCGGTCCGTTATCGAGGAAAACTGGTCCTGACAACTTGTTGGGTACGGGCCCAATTGGATCCGATGACAACCACCCAAAATGCTTAAGCCAAGTTGTCAAGTAGTAATCCTCACCAATTATAAACCACATCCACACTTCGTGAGTTTTAGGTAGGGCACTGTATTTGGGATTGGGGTGTTACAGAATACCATGTACGAATATAAAAAAGAAATATGGATATTAGTCCCAAGGAGTTTGTACCGAGCATCTACCAAATGGAAATATAAGGCGATAATATCAGAATTGTTGCTAAAGATTTTAACCAACAAGAAGGCATCGACTACAATGAAACTTTTGTCTTCGTAATCAAACCCACATTGATTTAGACAGTGGTCTCACTTACAGTAAAAAACAATGGTCTATTACATAATCCGATGTCAATAATGTGTTCTTGCATGGGCATCTATAAGAAGAAGTTTATACGACACAACCTCCAGCGTGTGCAGTCCTAATCATCCCAATCATGTATGTCACTTACATAAATCACTATAGGGGCTCAAGCAAGCACTGTGAGCTTGATTTCGTAGATTAAGCTCCTTCATTTGACTGCTTGGGTTTACATCTTCAAAAACAGACACATTACTATCTTTGTCTTCATTTAGATCTATCTTGGTTCAATCTCAGGTTTATACCTAAAAAATTAAGATCCCTTCGTATAGTCTCATTCCAACACTTTTTGGGTCGTCCTCGGCCTCTATTAATCGTCTCAACATCCCAAAACTCGCATCTCCTAACTGGTGCATCAGCTGATCTTCTTTGCAAATGATCAAACCATATTAAGCAGTTTTCTCGCATCTTATCCTGGATTGGAGTTCCACCAACTTTCTTTCTGATTGTATCATTCTGAATCCATAGGATATATCATATACTTGGAAGATAATTTCGTCTCCTGATCCGATAAGAAGAAATAGTCGGCCACATATTTCACAGAAACCATTCAAAGATAAGTTCCAAAGTTATGTATAGGAGAATCAATAGTCACATAATAATTTGCTTATATAAATTGCTCGTAGTTTTCTTTACTGGTCTAGTTGTATGTTGCATCTACGTTGTTTATTGTAAAGATTGTTGTGCTCTTTTATGTAAATAGTAATTGCAATGAAATTTTTTTGAACGAAGAAGGGGTGGAGTCCCAAAGTGGGATCCACCACACGGGAAATATGTATTTATATAGCTAAGCAATTAAATTACATCATTTTGATCTACACCAACTTATTTCATAATAGACACAACACCCTACAATGAAATTGCAATGAAATTGAAGTTATTTTCATGTTCATCTTAGATAAATACTTGCTAAAATAACTTACTTGGTATGGTATAATCAAATAATAATAAATATTTTCAAAGTAATGCGATATTGGTATACTTATTGGTATTATTGCCTTGAAAATCTTCTCTTTATATATATATATATATATATTCATGCTCTATGTTTTTTACATTGCCACACACATGGTAACACTTTAATAAAGATTTTTTAAATATTTTTTTAATATTATAACATCTCGGGCTTAGGTCCCCGATCCGTTATCAAGAAAAACTAGTCATGATAACTTATTGTGTTCTGATCCAATTGGACCCGTTGACAACTAACCAAAATGCTCAAGTTCAAGTTGTCAAGTAGTAATCCCCATCACGTATAACCCACTCTCACACTTGTGAGTTTTAGATGTGGGATTATGTTTAGAGGTATGTGTGTTACGAATATATTTCATACTTTTCATGTATTTGTTTTTTTTTCATTTATGATTAACGAGAATACGATTATTTTGATTTTGCTTACTATTAGTTTCATAGTACTTATTGGATGACTTGATCTTGATTTGTTTTGACCAGCATGTGAGCATTTTAATATGATATGGATAAAAAATCCATATAAGGTGTCATACATGTTATATAAGGTATAGTTACAATAAAGGCTCTGATGCATCCAAACGTATACCTGAGGGATGAGGAGCCATCGTTTGCTGGCTTTGCATCTCGTTGCTTTCTCTTGCGCGCGACTTCTTTAGGGTCGGTTTGGTTGTTGGATTGGAGTGGGTTGAGATAACCTGATTTGAATAGTAGATGTTTGGGATGGTTATGAGGGTTGAAGAGGGTTGGAATAAGGAATGTGATGTCACTGTGATTTGTGATAGATTTCCAACCCAAGAAAAGAGAGAGGTAAATCGGGTTACTTCATGGTATCCCAGTTACCAAATGAACCCATATGTACCATGTACCATACCTAGTATAGAAAAGGCAAGGAACATAAGAAGAACAAAGAGGAACCAATAGAACGGGGGATGTCAACCAAGATTAAGTACATTGTCCATGGAAAGTGTAGTCTTTATTAAGGTTGATTATCAAGCCGGGTTGGGCGTCAGCCCGAACTTGAGCCTGTGCATTTTTTCAGGTTTCGAGTCGCGCCGTGATTCGAAATAGTCTGAATGGGCCAGTCTGAACCCGAATCCGATCTGAAGTTAAACAGGCCGGATTGACCCAATAACTTTTTTCCCTTTAAAAAACTTTAGATTTTTTTCAAAATGCTTAATCCGGGTGATATGGAAATGTCTTTCTATTTTTTTTAAAAAAAAACTTATGACAAACATAAGAATATTGATATCCTGTGACATTTTGATAAGAACAACTTTGAGGGGGTTGTGTTGGGATGATCGGCGGGCTATGACTCATGATGGAATAGGGTTAAATTAATTTATTATTATATATATATATATATATATATATATATATATATATATATATTATGTTTAGGATCGGGCACTACTCAGCCCGAACCCGATCTGTTTTAGAAATGATTTTTTGGCTCAAGTCGGAGCTGAATTTAAATGGGTCGGATTTGGGTCGGGCTTAACGGATCGAGTTGCAGGTCAGGTCGGGCTTAACGGGCTGGGTTGTGAGTCGGATCGGGCTAGCCCGAACCAATGCTCAACCCTTCGCTTACCGTATTCGAAAAATTATCGGATACGTCGAATATGGATCGGATATGGATATAGGTTGTAAAAATTTTCCGAATACGGATACGGATATGGTAATAGCTTGAATATCCGTATTCGGATCCGGATATCCGAATACAATATTTAATATTATTTTATATATTAGCTAATATAATATAAGCTACAACCTTATGCTATTAAATTAGTATTATACATTATATAATACAATATATCAACGATATTAATAAATTTCTATTTCTTTGGGTATGCGCGCTAACAAAATTTATGAAATCTTATCCCCTTTTGCTTCCAGTCAAGAATACATGTCACGTCGACACTTCTTTTTGTCATGATTCAATTTATTTGTATTTCATTGCTATTTTTTAAATCATTATGAACTTTGATAAAAAAATCAATTCATATTCGTATGTGATTTTTATTCAATCCGTATTCGGATTTCATGTTTATTGAATCCATATTGGGATTTCACTTTTTATTCGATTCATATTTGGATTAGCTCTTTATTCGATCCGTATTCGGATCCGCTCTTTATTCGATCCGTATTCAGATTCGATAAATATCTGATTTGGATTCGTATCCGTATTTTTACGGATATGGTTTCCATAATAAATATTCGAATCATATCCATATCCGTATTCGATACAGATGAAGCGAATATGGATATGGAAATAGATATATCCGATCCGTATCCATCCCTAATAAGCGAAGTCAAGCGTAGAAAGGAAATTCTTATTCTAAATTTATCATGCACTATATGTTTATTTTTCATATTTCTAATAGTTAGCAACGATTAGTGAACATTTTGATGGTAAAGAGACGATAGTTGTTTCCCTTGATATAACAAATGATAGTTCAAAGGCACGAGGCAAATAGAATAAAAAAACAACTGGAAATTTAGAAATGTCAGAAGTGGGATTTGAACCCACGCCCTCTCACGAGGGACAGAACTTGAGTCTGGCGCCTTAGACTACTCGGCCATCCTGACCTCTTTGATATTCTCAATGACAATAACAATATATATAGCAATGCTGAAGTAAACTCTCCCTTCTTGTCCAATGGTGCAATGACAATAACAATATATATAGCAATGCTGAAGCAATGCTGCAATTAGGTCATCCAATGGTAGGTTCCTCGACAACCTCTCCCTTCTTGTCCACCCAAACTCGAACCCGATCTGTCCTGTATTCTTGAGTTACAAACGTCCCCTCGAGGATGGTGAAGACTCTGACGAGGCACGGGTTCTCCCTCTTGATCACTTCCACTGCCTTGTAGCCATTGCAATGCAACAGCTCCGGCCACGAGCTCTTCCCTCCTGCAGTACAAGGAAGTATATATGTTCTCAATATTCACATCAATTACGTGTTCGAGAAGTGTATACAAATAGAGTTATATCAGGTTTGTTTTTAAAGAAAACTAGCACCCTATATATATATATATATATATATATATATATATATATATGGGAAAAATGTGTATGCCCCCTAGGGGGAGCTAACTTAGCTCCCCCGCCCCTTTTTGACATAATTTTTTTATTTTTTTTGAAATCTAAAACCGTGTAAATTCATTATTAAATCCCTATATTACGCTATTAAAATTTCGTGCGAAACAGAGACTCCTACAACCTACATCCAAACAGGGTCGATTTAAAAAATCCTGTTACCGTTAAAAAATGACTGTCTGGATGGAGGCCATAGGAGTCTCTGTTTCGCACGAAATTTTAATAGCATAATATAGGGATATAGTGATGAATATTCATGGAAGAAATTTTCAAAAAAAAATAAAAAAATGGTGAAAATGGGGCGGGGGGAGCCAAGTTAGCTCCCCCTAGGGGGCAGCCCCATTTATCCCATATATATATACACAACTGCAAAAGTATAATATACAAACAGAAAGATATATAGGAATCAATCGGATTATTACTTACCAGTGCAATCAGCCATCTGGATCTTCGCCTGTGGTGTTTTCCCCAAACGTCTGATTGGATTAACGTAGGATGATTGTTATGAAGCTAACGAGAAAACATCTGTTTGGTATTTATAGAGAGACAACTGTTTGTCTGGATATCTAATCCAACAGATATGAAGGTGTTGTCCAAGTCTGAGTCCACAAAGATGTGAACATAACAACTGACCAAGTACATGTTCAGAAGACCTGCATACATGTGAACATACATATGTATGAGATAAGTCCAAACTATGTCAGGAAGGTTCTACTCTCAATATCTCGGGCTTTGAATAATTGCCCATTTTGAATTCAAACTTGGATAGCAGTTGCAAGGGAAATTGGATCTAAACATTAATAAGAAGGCAGATGTTGCTTGCTGTGGCAGTTTGCAGGATTAGAGCACTCTATACTATAAATAAATGGGAATTTTACACTCATAACTTTGAGTAATTCCGCAATTACAGTCATAACCCTACATAATCAAGAATTACATGAGAAACTCCGAGTAATGCTTAACTCTTACATGACATAACCCTGTGTTATATTCCGTCTGGATATCTGTTATATTTCACAGTTTCCGTTAAAAAGGACAAAAATACATCTAAAACTCAATCTTATTTACAATAACATGCTATCGAGTTCCTCCTGAAGCCTCCCTCCCCCTGCGGCTCTCATGCTCGAAGCCCGCGCTCATTTGTTCCTCGCCTGCTCGAACCCCCACCTCGGCGCCGAGCTCCTCACCCACCCCGACGCCCAGCTCCTTGCCCACCCGTGCCCATCTGCTCCTCCCCTCCTCGAACCCCGACGCCGAGCTCCTCTCCTCGAAGCCACCCCCGGACCCCTGCCCCCACCCCCACGGCTCCCTTGCTCGAAACCTGCGCCCACCTCGGTGCCCAGCTCGTCGCCGTCCCCCTCCTGCGGGTCCCTGCTCGAAGCACGCCCGCGACTCTCCTGCTCGAAACCCCCCTTCCCCCACCCTCGGGTCCCTACCCTGGTCGAAGCCCCCCCACCACCACCGCGGCTTCCCTATAGACTCCAGCCGCCTCCAGACCCTCCGGTGGATTCCTGACGCTTCTACGACTGATCTGAGTTATCCAGGAGCCGTCGACGAGCATCCACGAGCACGGGCGAAGCGGTGGAGCCAGAGCACGATCATCGGGGCCCCGCCAAGTCCACCGCAGGAGGCGGCGAATCGGAGAAGATGATTCCTAGCAACCGTCAGATCTTCCCGATCTGAAGGTTCTCATCACGACACGTGGACCAACGCCTGCATCCGTTGGATCTTCCTGATCTAACGGGCCTCGACACGCCACGTCGCCTCTTCTTTGACTTTAAGATACCGTTGGATAGATCACCATCCAACGGTCCGCAGCAACCACGTCGCCAGCATTTGCACCGCTAGATCTCTCTGATTTGACAGTCCTTGATCGTGCCACTTCAACCGCATCACGCAACGTTTGATCGACCTCGATCTAGCGCCTAAGCCTTCACCACGTGGATTCTCCGAGACTTTTCCCGACCCTAGGCTCGGAGTAACCGAAGCTGACCTGAGGCGGATCCGAACGTCCAAAGCAATCTAAGCCTCTCCTAAGCCTCTAACGTCGTCCGAGCCTAGTCCCCTCACGCGTCTCTCACATGAGGGCTTGGTAAATTACACAGAGGCCCTGACAAGTTTCAGAAATCACATTTTAGTCCCTGCCACACGCGCCACGCGAAGAGCACGTGTTCCAGTGGCCATTTGCACCCATACCCCCGCATTATAGGAATTGCACTTAAGTCCCTATCAACACGTTTTGTTTTAAGAAATTTTATTTTCTGTATTTGCATTTTAGCCCCTGTCTTTGCATGTGAAACCCCGAATTTTGTTTTTTTTCAAAAATCTGGAGTATTTTTAATATCCAAAAAATTCAATCATGCACACCATCACGTAGATCTTGTCGAGATCTTTCCAACGAGCCCAAGAACACCTAATTCCGATATTCCTAGCTCAAGTTATCGTTGTTTTAAGAATCATAGTCGGGACCCATATATGGATCCGAACCGGATCCGAATCGAGATCCAAATTCACCTCTCCTTCTATAAATAGGAGATGATAGGCTGATCTCTAAAAGCCCTAACCACCACCAGCCTTCCCTCTTTTTGGAGCACCACCACCTCGGTCGATTTTATCATTGGGAGGCCGCCATCGACGTCGGAGAAGGAGCTCCGATCGAAGATCCGCGACCACCATCACGTAGGAAAGCTCGAGGTCACCGCGGTGCACGCCTCCGCACTACGATCGAGCAACGGAAATACTATTTCCGTGTAAGAGGAGATCCCGAGGGAACATCCTCGGAGGTAACGATGAATACCCTCTCTTGCTGTTGGGTTCCACGTATTTTCGCTCCTATATGCTTGAACTTGCGTAGAGCCTTAGTCATTCTTACGATGTTTTTCGTATACTAGTAACGTTAAATGGCCCTCTTGTGCTATTAGTTTCACACAATTCTTATCAGTTTATGTGCACGAGTATCCACAAAATTGTATTATTTCTCATGGCTTGTGCTTTGTATGGTCATATGCCCTTTTTGTATCCTTTGAGTATGGTTCGGACGAATGTGATTGTTATGTTAAAATACATTAACCGTACCTCTCGGAAAGTACTCAGACGAAAATCCAATAGATTAGTAGTCACATATTTTATATTAAATATATATGGTAATGTATGCACTAAAGGTATTCATATACGTATGATGCAGTATATCCAAGCATGCATAACAATCGATCCATATACGTGTGGCTTAAAGCTATATCTTGTATTCCTAATAGTATAATCATGTGATGATGAATTGCCGTTAATACAAATAGCAAGATGCATAGTCATGTGCCACTCACTAATCCCATTCCATGCAAATTCTGGAATATAAATCATACGTTACTGTAGAAATGATAAATAAAAAAAAGGTATAATGCAGAGCTTACTGGGGGACTGTAGTGATCCAGAGGTTATGCAAATGATCATACGTTAATGTAGTAACCATGCGTTACTGTAGTAATGCAAAGCAATCATACATTACTTATAGCAATGAAGAGTTTATTGGAAAAGATAATAATGACAAATATAAAAATATAACAAAGACGTTACTCATACGCGAGCTTACATTGCCGTTACTGTGTAGCATTCAAATACTTAACACTACACATTTATAATGCAGGTTTTATGGTTCATATCTTTAATTTTTTTATGCATTAATAGTAGCCTAGTGATCGACTTGGAGAGGCCATTAATTAAAGTGGATTAACTTGTATGCATGTATCGTTTAGAAAAAAAAATAATATAGAGTCGCTATATTATCAAGATAAAGGTGTACAAGTCTTAATGAATTGTGTATCTCGCATATCATCCCCTGGTCGTTCCTTCCATACAAATGATGTATTATGACCATCTCGTGATATTCAGTCTTTGTATTCACGAGATGTGATGTCGATTCTTATATTACTCGTATTGCCCAACACATCAATGATGCGCATAACGATAAACAGTAGATGGCTTCGGGTTGCTGGAACCAAATTATCTGTTTGGGTTAATATTCTATTCAAAAAAAATCAATCGACAAAGTTAAGGGATCATGTGTATGGTTATTAAATTCCAGTCAAATGCACTTTTTTGTTAGCTTGCAACATCTGTGTAGTAATATGGTTATTTGAGTTATGAGTATTTTCTGTAGAACTTACAAATGATGATTGCTGAACTAACTATTTAAAATTTAAAAGGTCGTACTATTAACATTATTGTGATGATAATCTTTTCATGGGTCTGATTTCATAGCGGCCGGGTAGATGAAGTTAGGCGTTTCAAGGGATTTGGCATGCACCCTTGGCCCTCGGATAGATGCCTTGAAGGTCGCGACCCCAACGGACGAGTTGGGTGACGCGTTGCACCTAGCAGCCCGGTAGTATCCGGAGTCGCTCGACGGAGTAGGCAGGTGGCGCGGTTGGCATTCTTGGTTTCACACTTATATACAATATTAAGACTCGGAGTAAAATTTGATGTGGCCGCATCTGATTTTACATCGAGTATTATTATTGTGAGAGGTGTTCCGGGATATGGTTTGAAGTTGGAGAAATTGAGGTTGAAATACTTGGAGGTTTATCCAAGATGACAAACAAATTCCCGCGTAGCGGAGGCCTGCGAGTCGCGTACTTGCATGTGCTAAAATAATGCGAGAAATGATTATTGATCGGGTGTCGGAAAAATGTGTACCGTTGTGGACTCTAATCAATTTGTAGAAATATCAAGATTATGGTGGTTATACTTAAATGATTATTATATAAATAAATAAAAGTAAATAATTATGAGATCCAATGTGAATTAGAATGACTTGGTGTTCTTTCTAATTTTTTTTCAATAGATGCATGTGCCATTAAATAAAGTTGAGTATACATCCTTTTCTTACCCCTGCATTAGTCATTATAGTGTTTGTCTCGTTACTGGGCAATTGCTCATAACGTTACCCTCGTGTGAACCCAACAGGTATACCTGAGCAGCAGCCGCTATAGTAGCGGTCTTTTGAGGAGATCAGCACTTCCTACGTCATATTTGCACTAGACAGGGTGCGTCCTATTTTGAGTAACTTATTTACTTCTGCATCATTTTATGTTATTATTGAGAGACATTGTAGTGAGATATGTTGAGAGCTTTTTCTACAAACTTTAAGATTTCATGATGTATCTCTTCTATGGACATGGACTTGATTATCATTATCAATGAGAATGGATGGTGTATTTTACTTTCCTTTTCACATTATTCTCCTGTTGTTATTTATATTTCAAATGTTAATCTAACGTGCATAAGATGGTTTGCTGAGTATCATAGATCGTGGGCGTATTTGGATCGTAGGTCCGACGCTCCCGTCTCGTCGGTCTCGGTAGCCGGCGGGGCGGGGCGTCACAGATGGTATCAGAGCCCGATACTCCATTCTGTCCTTTGCATATTAGATTATCAACGGGATTTGGAATATGAATATAGCGACAAAGCTACTAATTTTAGCATTAGTTAAGGAGAATAATTACACTCATGTTTAAGAAGTCCATTGTCTTTCCAATCACCTCAGTCCGTGAGATCTGTTCGTCGAGATTTCTACAGAGCTCGTAGAGAGCATCGTTTCCACCCAGTGGCTACCACTCCTACCACTAGCAGATTTGCTCCTACACCTATTTTGGGGCAGGGCTTGACGAGTCGCGATACTACTTCCTTCCGCTCTTCGACACACTCGCAGGTTCACAAGACAAGAGGTGTTAGCCTTGTCTCGGGAGGCTCATTTTCTCAGTCAGAAGATCGTAGTTGTTTCCACCGCCAACAACCGGGCCATTTCAAGGCCAAGTGTCCCTTACTAGCATCTTAGGCAGTCATCAACTAAGTGTACGATCAACTTTCTCACTCGCACAATCACATGGATCAGCTTCTCGTCATAGAGGTCGAGGCTTTCAACGTCCTCCACCATGACCAACCTTCAGTGTTGCAGGTTCTAACACCCCATCACACCTGCAGGGACAATTGAATGCAATCACAGGAGCAGGCCCGCACCCAGGAACTATAGTGTGAGGTATGATTTCAGTGCATGGTATATCCTTACATGCCTTATTTGATTCAAGAGCTACGCACTCTTTTCTAGCACATCGACTAGTATCCAAGTTAAAAAAAAATCTATCTTTGTTTCATATCCTTACTACATCAAGATCCCAAGGGGTCAATTATTCCTCGTGTGACAAGAAGCGAGGGATGTAGCAGTGCAGATTGGCGGGCACCTAATGCCCGCATATCTTTTACTTATTCTGTTAGAAAATTTTGATGTCATCCTAGGTATGGATTAGCTCGAGCAACATCACACATGCCTTGATTTCTTTGAGAAGACAGTAGTGTTCCGTCTCCCAAGCATACCTACCTTTCAGTTTGATGGACGTACCCTAGATAGTGAAGTCTTATATGTATCAGCATTGAAGGCCCAACACTTACTCGATCAGGGTTGCATAGGTTTTCTTGCCTATGCTGTGGAGTTACCTGCCCAGGATCGCATGATTGAAGATGTTAGACTTGTGCGTGATTTTCCTGATGTATTTCCAGAGGAGTTACCTGGACTGCCACCAAGGAGGGAGATCGAGTTCGAGATCACCTTGATACCTGATACCCATCTCCATACCTCCATACCGAATGGCACCAGCCGAATTCAGGGAGCTCAAAGTACAAGTGTAGGAGTTGTTGGAAAAAAAAAGGGATTCATCATTTCCAGTACATCACCTTAGGGGGCACCGGTCCTCTTCGTAAATATGAAGGATGGGTTTATGCGTTTGTGCATCGGCTACATGCAATTGAATAAAAGAACGGTAAAGAACCGTTATCCACGAATAGATGATCTTTTCGATCAGTTGCAAGGTGAAACGGTATTCTCAAAGATTAATCTACGATCGGGTTATCATCAATTGAGAATTAAGGACACAGAGGTGCTTAAATATGCTTTTTGCACCAGATGCAACCATTATGAGTTTGTGGTCATGTCGTTTGGACTCACGAACGCACCTGCTGCGTTCATGGATATGATGAATAGAATTTTCTATCCATACTTAGATCGTTTTGTGGTAGAATTCATTGATGATATATTCAACTACTCACGTGATGAGCATGAGCATGAGCAGCACCTTCATACTATTCTTGAGACACTCAGAGAACGTAATTTGTATGCAAATAAAACAAGTATGAATTTTGGCTTACCGAAGTAGCCTTCCTTGGTCATGTAATTTCGGGAGCAGGTGTGGCAGTTGATCCAGCCAAGATAGAGGCAATAATGTCCTGGGAGCAGTCCAAGATAGTTACCGAGATACGCAGTTTCTTAGGCCTTGCTGGCTACTACAAACGTTTTGTTAGGGGCTTCTCGCAGCTAGATTTACCACTTACTCGTCTGACATAGGAAGATGTCCCTTTCATTTGGAGCGACAAGTGTGAGCTGAGCTTTCGTATGTTGAAAGAGAGATTGACCAATACCCTGATTTTCACCCTCCCTTCAGGAACTTTAGATTTTACGATGTATACTGATACCTCAAAGGAGGGTTTAGGAGCAGTGTTGATGCAACGTGGTCAGGTTGTGACATATGCATCGCGATAATTAAAGAACCATGAACAGAACTACCCTACTCATAACTTGGAGTTGACAGCTATAGTCTTCGCATTGAAGATATGGTGTCACTACTTATATGGGGTCACTTTTGAAATTTTTACAGATCACAAGAGTCCCAAATATATCTTTGACCAACGGGAATTGAATACGAGACAAAGACGATGGATGGAACTGTTGAAAGATTACGACTGCAGGACCGCTTATCATCCGGGTAAGGGAAATATAGTAGGAAATGCTTTGAGTAGGAGAGCACATACCGAGGGCACCACATCATGGCTACAGACTTAGGATATGCTCACAACACTCAATGAGTGGCACCCCTTTGGTAGTACTACAGATGTCGTAACTGTACCTGCTAAGTAAAGCGGATTATGGGACAAGCTTGTGCATGGTCAACAGACAAATCAGACACTACAAGACTTGTTCCATCGATGTCTGAAGGAGGAGTTTGATGGATTTAGAGTTTGTGAGTCCATCTTATGGAAGGGAGACCGTGTCTGTGTCCCTGATGATGATGAGTTAAGGAGAGACATCCTAGATGAGGCTCATTGTTCAGATTATCTATCCATCCAGGAAGCACCAAGGTGTATAAAGATCTCCGTCAACATTTCTGATGGGAAGGGATGAAGAGAGATGTCGTAGAACATGTCAGTTGTTGCCTTACGTGCCAATTGGTGAAGGCAGAGCACAAGCATCCTCTAGGCTTGTTACAGTCACTTCCTATTCCGTTGTTGAAATGAGAGAGTATCTCTATGGACTTCGTGACATCCTTACCTCGTACAGTAGGTGGATATGATGCTATTTGGGTTATTGTAGACATGTTAACTAAGTATGCACACTTTATTCCCGTGAACATGACATGCACTCCGGTGGATATGTCCAAACTATATATTCAACCTGTTATTCTCTTGCATGGGATTCCCAAGGAGGTTGTATCTGATAGGGACTCTCGTTTCACGTCACATTATTGGGGAGAATTTATGAATGCCCTAAAAAAAAAAAAAACTAAACTGTGTCTTAGTTTAGCCTATCATCCGCAGACTGACGGGCAATCAGAGAGGACAATTCAGACCCTTGAAGACCTACTCAGAGCATTGTGCCATTGAGTGGCAAGGATCTTGGAAGGACCACCTTCCTTTGGTGGAGTTCACTTATAACAATAGCTACCATGCTAGTATTGACATGACATCTTTTGAGGCATTGTATGGACGGAGATGCACCACTCCCTTGTGTTTACAGGAAGTGGGTGACAAAGAGAATTATTCTACTTAGATAATCGAGGATACAACAAGGGCAGTAGAGATGGCTAGAAAGAAATTTTTGACTGCACAGAGCCGTCAAAAGAGCTATGCTGATCAGAGACATCGTGATCTCGAGTTTGAAGTCGAAGAATTTGTCTTCTTGAGAGTATCTCCAATGAAGGGTATTCAAAGATACGGTATTAAGGGCAAGCTGGCACCGAGGTTCGTTGGCCCTTTCGAGATTTTATCTCGTATTGGGAAGGTAGCATATCGAGTAGCATTCCCCCTCACTTGGCAGGCGTGCATGATGTATTCCATGTATCAAACCTCCGAAAGTATATTCGAGACCCTCGACATGTGATTAGCTATGAAAACCTCGCGGTTGAACCGAATTTGTCTTTTCCTGAGGCACCCGTGCAGATTTTAGACCGGGCAGTCAAGAAATTACGACGGAAAGACATCCCTTTGGTTAAGGTATTGTGGCAAAGTCAGAACATTGAGGAGGCCACCTGGGAGCCTGAGGCAGATATGCGACAGAAATACCCCTATCTTTTTGAAGGTATGTTCACGAGACCCTATTTTAATCCTCTTTAAGATTTTTATGGGTTTCGTTCTCTTTAAGATTTTTATGCCTGAATCTACACCACATTCGAAACCTATACATTAAATCCTACGTCTCGAGGACGAGACTTCCTTTAAGATTTTTATGATGTGAAACCCCGAATTTTGTTTTTTTTCAAAAATCTGGAGTATTTTTAATATCCAAAAATTCAATCATGCACACCATCACGTAGATCTTGTCGAGATCTTTCCAACGAGCCCAAGAACACCTAATTCCGATATTCCTAGCTCAAGTTATCGTTGTTTTAAGAATCATAGTCGGGACCCATATATGGATCCGAACCGGATCCGAATCGAGATCCAAATTCACCTCTCCTTCTATAAATAGGAGATGATAGGCTGATCTCTAAAAGCCCTAACCACCACCAGCCTTCCCTCTTTTTGGAGCACCACCACCTCCGGTCGATTTTATCATTGGGAGGCCGCCATCGACGTCGGAGAAGGAGCTCCGATCGAAGATCCGCGACCACCATCACGTAGGAAAGCTCGAGGTCACCGCGGTGCACGCCTCCGCACTACGATCGAGCAACGGAAATACTATTTCCGTGTAAGAGGAGATCCCGAGGGAACATCCTCGGAGGTAACGATGAATACCCTCTCTTGCTGTTGGGTTCCACGTATTTTCGCTCCTATATGCTTGAACTTGCATAGAGCCTTAGTCATTCTTACGATGTTTTTCGTATACTAGTAACGTTAAATGGCCCCCTTGTGCTATTAGTTTCACACAATTCTTATCAGTTTATGTGCACGAGTATCCACAAAATTGTATTATTTCTCATGGCTTGTGCTTTGTATGGTCATATGCCCTTTTTGTATCCTTTGAGTATGGTTCGGACGAATGTGATTGTTATGTTAAAATACATTAACCGTACCTCTCGGAAAGTACTCAGACAAAAATCCAATAGATTAGTAGTCACATATTTTATATTAAATATATATGGTAATGTATGCACTAAAGGTATTCATATACGTATGATGCAGTATATCCAAGCATGCATAACAATCGATCCATATACGTGTGGCTTAAAGCTATATCTTGTATTCCTAATAGTATAATCATGTGATGATGAATTGCCGTTAATACAAATAGCAAGATGCATAGTCATGTGCCACTCACTAATCCCATTCCATGCAAATTCTGGAATATAAATCATACGTTACTGTAGAAATGATAAATAAAAAAAAGGTATAATGCAGAGCTTACTGGGGGACTGTAGTGATCCAGAGGTTATGCAAATGATCATACGTTAATGTCGTAACCATGCGTTACTGTAGTAATGCAAAGCAATCATACATTACTTATAGCAATGAAGAGTTTATTGGAAAAGATAATAATGACAAATATAAAAATATAACAAAGACGTTACTCATACGCGAGCTTACATTGCCGTTACTGTGTAGCATTCAAATACTTAACACTACACATTTATAATGCAGGTTTTATGGTTCATATCTTTAATTTTTTTATGCATTAATAGTAGCCTAGTGATCGACTTGGAGAGGCCATTAATTAAAGTGGATTAACTTGTATGCATGTATCGTTTAGAAAAAAAATAATATAGAGTCGCTATATTATCAAGATAAAGGTGTACAAGTCTTAATGAATTGTGTATCTCGCATATCATCCCCTGGTCGTTCCTTCCATACAAATGATGTATTATGACCATCTCGTGATATTCAGTCTTTGTATTCACGAGATGTGATGTCGATTCTTATATTACTCGTATTGCCCAACACATCAATGATGCGCATAACGATAAACAGTAGATGGCTTCGGGTTGCTGGAACCAAATTATCTGTTTGGGTTAATATTCTATTCAAAAAAAATCAATCGACAAAGTTAAGGGATCATGTGTATGGTTATTAAATTCCAGTCAAATGCACTTTTTTGTTAGCTTGCAACATCTGTGTAGTAATATGGTTATTTGAGTTATGAGTATTTTCTGTAGAACTTACAAATGATGATTGCTGAACTAACTATTTAAAATTTAAAAGGTCGTACTATTAACATTATTGTGATGATAATCTTTTCATGGGTCTGATTTCATAGCGGCCGGGTAGATGAAGTTAGGCGTTTCAAGGGATTTGGCATGCACCCTTGGCCCTCGGATAGATGCCTTGAAGGTCGCGACCCCAACGGACGAGTTGGGTGACGCGTTGCACCTAGCAGCCCGGTAGTATCCGGAGTCGCTCGACGGAGTAGGCAGGTGGCGCGGTTGGCATTCTTGGTTTCACACTTATACACAATATTAAGACTCGGAGTAAAATTTGATGTGGCCGCATCTGATTTTACATCGAGTATTATTATTGTGAGAGGTGTTCCGGGATATGGTTTGAAGTTGGAGAAATTGAGGTTGAAATACTTGGAGGTTTATCCAAGATGACAAACAAATTCCCGCGTAGCGGAGGCCTGCGAGTCGCGTACTTGCATGTGCTAAAATAATGCGAGAAATGATTATTGATCGGGTGTCGGAAAAATGTGTACCGTTGTGGACTCTAATCAATTTGTAGAAATATCAAGATTATGGTGGTTATACTTAAATGATTATTATATAAATAAATAAAAGTAAATAATTATGAGATCCAATGTGAATTAGAATGACTTGGTGTTCTTTCTAATTTTTTTTCAATAGATGCATGTGCCATTAAATAAAGTTGAGTATACATCCTTTTCTTACCCCTGCATTAGTCATTATAGTGTTTGTCTCGTTACTGGGCAATTGCTCATAACGTTACCCTCGTGTGAACCCAACAGGTATACCTGAGCAGCAGCCGCTATAGTAGCGGTCTTTTGAGGAGATTAGCACTTCCTACGTCATATTTGCACTAGACAGGGTGCGTCCTATTTTGAGTAACTTATTTACTTCTGCATCATTTTATGTTATTATTGAGAGACATTGTAGTGAGATATGTTGAGAGCTTTTTCTACAAACTTTAAGATTTCATGATGTATCTCTTCTATGGACATGGACTTGATTATCATTATCAATGAGAATGGATGGTGTATTTTACTTTCCTTTTCACATTATTCTCCTGTTGTTATTTATATTTCAAATGTTAATCTAACGTGCATAAGATGGTTTGCTGAGTATCATAGATCGTGGGCGTATTTGGATCGTAGGTCCGACGCTCCCGTCTCGTCGGTCTCGGTAGCCGGCGGGGCGGGGCGTCACAGATGGTATCAGAGCCCGATACTCCATTCTGTCCTTTGCAAATTAGATTATCAACGGGATTTGGAATATGAATATAGCGACAAAGCTACTAATTTTAGCATTAGTTAAGGAGAATAATTACACTCATGTTTAAGAAGTCCATTGTCTTTCCAATCACCTCAGTCCGTGAGATCTGTTCGTCGAGATTTCTACAGAGCTCGTAGAGAGCATCGTTTCCACCCAGTGGCTACCACTCCTACCACTAGCAGATTTGCTCCTACACCTATTTTGGGGCAGGGCTTGACGAGTCGCGATACTACTTCCTTCCGCTCTTCGACACACTCGCAGGTTCACAAGACAAGAGGTGTTAGCCTTGTCTCGGGAGGCTCATTTTCTCAGTCAGAAGATCGTAGTTGTTTCCACCGCCAACAACCGGGCCATTTCAAGGCCAAGTGTCCCTTACTAGCATCTTAGGCAGTCATCAACTAAGTGTACGATCAACTTTCTCACTCGCACAATCACATGGATCAGCTTCTCGTCATAGAGGTCGAGGCTTTCAACGTCCTCCACCATGACCAACCTTCAGTGTTGCAGGTTCTAACACCCCATCACACCTGCAGGGACAATTGAATGCAATCACAGGAGCAGGCCCGCACCCAGGAACTATAGTGTGAGGTATGATTTCAGTGCATGGTATATCCTTACATGCCTTATTTGATTCAAGAGCTACGCACTCTTTTCTAGCACATCGACTAGTATCCAAGTTAAAAAAAAAATCTATCTTTGTTTCATATCCTTACTACATCAAGATCCCAAGGGGTCAATTATTCCTCGTGTGACAAGAAGCGAGGGATGTAGCAGTGCAGATTGGCGGGCACCTAATGCCCGCATATCTTTTACTTATTCTGTTAGAAAATTTTGATGTCATCCTAGGTATGGATTAGCTCGAGCAACATCACACATGCCTTGATTTCTTTGAGAAGACAGTAGTGTTCCGTCTCCCAAGCATACCTACCTTTCAGTTTGATGGACGTACCCTAGATAGTGAAGTCTTATATGTATCAGCATTGAAGGCCCAACACTTACTCGATCAGGGTTGCATAGGTTTTCTTGCCTATGCTGTGGAGTTACCTGCCCAGGATCGCATGATTGAAGATGTTAGACTTGTGCGTGATTTTCCTGATGTATTTCCAGAGGAGTTACCTGGACTGCCACCAAGGAGGGAGATCGAGTTCGAGATCACCTTGATACCTGATACCCATCTCCATACCTCCATACCGAATGGCACCAGCCGAATTCAGGGAGCTCAAAGTACAAGTGTAGGAGTTGTTGGAAAAAAAAAGGGATTCATCATTTCCAGTACATCACCTTAGGGGGCACCGGTCCTCTTCGTAAATATGAAGGATGGGTTTATGCGTTTGTGCATCGGCTACATGCAATTGAATAAAAGAACGGTAAAGAACCGTTATCCACGAATAGATGATCTTTTCGATCAGTTGCAAGGTGAAACGGTATTCTCAAAGATTAATCTACGATCGGGTTATCATCAATTGAGAATTAAGGACACAGAGGTGCTTAAATATGCTTTTTGCACCAGATGCAACCATTATGAGTTTGTGGTCATGTCGTTTGGACTCACGAACGCACCTGCTGCGTTCATGGATATGATGAATAGAATTTTCTATCCATACTTAGATCGTTTTGTGGTAGAATTCATTGATGATATATTCAACTACTCACGTGATGAGCATGAGCATGAGCAGCACCTTCATACTATTCTTGAGACACTCAGAGAACGTAATTTGTATGCAAATAAAACAAGTATGAATTTTGGCTTACCGAAGTAGCCTTCCTTGGTCATGTAATTTCGGGAGCAGGTGTGGCAGTTGATCCAGCCAAGATAGAGGCAATAATGTCCTGGGAGCAGTCCAAGATAGTTACCGAGATACGCAGTTTCTTAGGCCTTGCTGGCTACTACAAACGTTTTGTTAGGGGCTTCTCGCAGCTAGATTTACCACTTACTCGTCTGACATAGGAAGATGTCCCTTTCATTTGGAGCGACAAGTGTGAGCTGAGCTTTCGTATGTTGAAAGAGAGATTGACCAATACCCTGATTTTCACCCTCCCTTCAGGAACTTTAGATTTTACGATGTATACTGATACCTCAAAGGAGGGTTTAGGAGCAGTGTTGATGCAACGTGGTCAGGTTGTGACATATGCATCGCGATAATTAAAGAACCATGAACAGAACTACCCTACTCATAACTTGGAGTTGACAGCTATAGTCTTCGCATTGAAGATATGGTGTCACTACTTATATGGGGTCACTTTTGAAATTTTTACAGATCACAAGAGTCCCAAATATATCTTTGACCAACGGGAATTGAATACGAGACAAAGACGATGGATGGAACTGTTGAAAGATTACGACTGCAGGACCGCTTATCATCCGGGTAAGGGAAATATAGTAGGAAATGCTTTGAGTAGGAGAGCACATACCGAGGGCACCACATCATGGCTACAGACTTAGGATATGCTCACAACACTCAATGAGTGGCACCCCTTTGGTAGTACTACAGATGTCGTAACTGTACCTGCTAAGTAAAGCGGATTATGGGACAAGCTTGTGCATGGTCAACAGACAAATCAGACACTACAAGACTTGTTCCATCGATGTCTGAAGGAGGAGTTTGATGGATTTAGAGTTTGTGAGTCCATCTTATGGAAGGGAGACCGTGTCTGTGTCCCTGATGATGATGAGTTAAGGAGAGACATCCTAGATGAGGCTCATTGTTCAGATTATCTATCCATCCAGGAAGCACCAAGGTGTATAAAGATCTCCGTCAACATTTTTGATGGGAAGGGATGAAGAGAGATGTTGTAGAACATGTCAGTTGTTGCCTTACGTGCCAATTGGTGAAGGCAGAGCACAAGCATCCTCCAGGCTTGTTACAGTCACTTCCTATTCCGTTGTTGAAATGAGAGAGTATCTCTATGGACTTCGTGACATCCTTACCTCGTACAGTAGGTGGATATGATGCTATTTGGGTTATTGTAGACATGTTAACTAAGTATGCACACTTTATTCCCGTGAACATGACATGCACTCCGGTGGATATGTCCAAACTATATATTCAACATGTTATTCTCTTGCATGGGATTCCCAAGGAGGTTGTATCTGATAGGGACTCTCGTTTCACGTCACATTATTGGGGAGAATTTATGAATGCCCTAAAAAAAAAAACTAAACTGTGTCTTAGTTTAGCCTATCATCCGCAGACTGACGGGCAATCAGAGAGGACAATTCAGACCCTTGAAGACTTACTCAGAGCATGTGCCATTGAGTGGCAAGGATCTTGGAAGGACCACCTTCCTTTGGTGGAGTTCACTTATAACAATAGCTACCATGCTAGTATTGACATGACATCTTTTGAGGCATTGTATGGACGGAGATGCACCACTCCCTTGTGTTTACAGGAAGTGGGTGACAAAGAGAATTATTCTACTTAGATAATCGAGGATACAACAAGGGCAGTAGAGATGGCTAGAAAGAAATTTTTGACTGCACAGAGCCGTCAAAAGAGCTATGCTGATCAGAGACATCGTGATCTCGAGTTTGAAGTCGAAGAATTTGTCTTCTTGAGAGTATCTCCAATGAAGGGTATTCAAAGATACGGTATTAAGGGCAAGCTGGCACCGAGGTTCGTTGGCCCTTTCGAGATTTTATCTCGTATTGGGAAGGTAGCATATCGAGTAGCATTCCCCCCTCACTTGGCAGGCGTGCATGATGTATTCCATGTATCAAACCTCCGAAAGTATATTCGAGACCCTCGACATGTGATTAGCTATGAAAACCTCGCGGTTGAACCGAATTTGTCTTTTCCTGAGGCACCCGTGCATATTTTAGACCGGGCAGTCAAGAAATTACGACGGAAAGACATCCCTTTGGTTAAGGTATTGTGGCAAAGTCAGAACATTGAGGAGGCCACCTGGGAGCCTGAGGCAGATATGCGACAGAAATACTCCTATCTTTTTGAAGGTATGTTCACGAGACCCTATTTTAATCCTCTTTAAGATTTTTATGGGTTTCGTTCTCTTTAAGATTTTTATGCCTGAATCTACACCACATTCGAAACCTATACATTAAATCCTACGTCTCGAGGACGAGACTTCCTTTAAGATTTTTATGATGTGAAACCCCGAATTTTGTTTTTTTTTCAAAAATCTGGAGTATTTTTAATATCCAAAAAATTCAATCATGCACACCATCACGTAGATCTTGTCGAGATCTTTCCAACGAGCCCAAGAACACCTAATTCCGATATTCCTAGCTCAAGTTATCGTTGTTTTAAGAATCATAGTCGGGACCCATATATGGATCCGAACCGGATCCGAATCGAGATCCAAATTCACCTCTCCTTCTATAAATAGGAGATGATAGGCTGATCTCTAAAAGCCCTAACCACCACCAGCCTTCCCTCTTTTTGGAGCACCACCACCTCGGTCGATTTTATCATTGGGAGGCCGCCATCGACGTCGGAGAAGGAGCTCCGATCGAAGATCCGCGACCACCATCACGTAGGAAAGCTCGAGGTCACCGCGGTGCACGCCTCCGCACTACGATCGAGCAACGGAAATACTATTTCCGTGTAAGAGGAGATCCCGAGGGAACATCCTCGGAGGTAACGATGAATACCCTCTCTTGCTGTTGGGTTCCACGTATTTTCGCTCCTATATGCTTGAACTTGCGTAGAGCCTTAGTCATTCTTACGATGTTTTTCGTATACTAGTAACGTTAAATGGCCCTCTTGTGCTATTAGTTTCACACAATTCTTATCAGTTTATGTGCACGAGTATCCACAAAATTGTATTATTTCTCATGGCTTGTGCTTTGTATGGTCATATGCCCTTTTTGTATCCTTTGAGTATGGTTCGGACGAATGTGATTGTTATGTTAAAATACATTAACCGTACCTCTCGGAAAGTACTCAGACGAAAATCCAATAGATTAGTAGTCACATATTTTATATTAAATATATATGGTAATGTATGCACTAAAGGTATTCATATACGTATGATGCAGTATATCCAAGCATGCATAACAATCGATCCATATACGTGTGGCTTAAAGCTATATCTTGTATTCCTAATAGTATAATCATGTGATGATGAATTGCCGTTAATACAAATAGCAAGATGCATAGTCATGTGCCACTCACTAATCCCATTCCATGCAAATTCTGGAATATAAATCATACGTTACTGTAGAAATGATAAATAAAAAAAAGGTATAATGCAGAGCTTACTGGGGGACTGTAGTGATCCAGAGGTTATGCAAATGATCATACGTTAATGTAGTAACCATGCGTTACTGTAGTAATGCAAAGCAATCATACATTACTTATAGCAATGAAGAGTTTATTGGAAAAGATAATAATGACAAATATAAAAATATAACAAAGACGTTACTCATACGCGAGCTTACATTGCCGTTACTGTGTAGCATTCAAATACTTAACACTACACATTTATAATGCAGGTTTTATGGTTCATATCTTTAATTTTTTTATGCATTAATAGTAGCCTAGTGATCGACTTGGAGAGGCCATTAATTAAAGTGGATTAACTTGTATGCATGTATCGTTTAGAAAAAAAAATAATATAGAGTCGCTATATTATCAAGATAAAGGTGTACAAGTCTTAATGAATTGTGTATCTCGCATATCATCCCCTGGTCGTTCCTTCCATACAAATGATGTATTATGACCATCTCGTGATATTCAGTCTTTGTATTCACGAGATGTGATGTCGATTCTTATATTACTCGTATTGCCCAACACATCAATGATGCGCATAACGATAAACAGTAGATGGCTTCGGGTTGCTGGAACCAAATTATCTGTTTGGGTTAATATTCTATTCAAAAAAAATCAATCGACAAAGTTAAGGGATCATGTGTATGGTTATTAAATTCCAGTCAAATGCACTTTTTTGTTAGCTTGCAACATCTGTGTAGTAATATGGTTATTTGAGTTATGAGTATTTTCTGTAGAACTTACAAATGATGATTGCTGAACTAACTATTTAAAATTTAAAAGGTCGTACTATTAACATTATTGTGATGATAATCTTTTCATGGGTCTGATTTCATAGCGGCCGGGTAGATGAAGTTAGGCGTTTCAAGGGATTTGGCATGCACCCTTGGCCCTCGGATAGATGCCTTGAAGGTCGCGACCCCAACGGACGAGTTGGGTGACGCGTTGCACCTAGCAGCCCGGTAGTATCCGGAGTCGCTCGACGGAGTAGGCAGGTGGCGCGGTTGGCATTCTTGGTTTCACACTTATATACAATATTAAGACTCGGAGTAAAATTTGATGTGGCCGCATCTGATTTTACATCGAGTATTATTATTGTGAGAGGTGTTCCGGGATATGGTTTGAAGTTGGAGAAATTGAGGTTGAAATACTTGGAGGTTTATCCAAGATGACAAACAAATTCCCGCGTAGCGGAGGCCTGCGAGTCGCGTACTTGCATGTGCTAAAATAATGCGAGAAATGATTATTGATCGGGTGTCGGAAAAATGTGTACCGTTGTGGACTCTAATCAATTTGTAGAAATATCAAGATTATGGTGGTTATACTTAAATGATTATTATATAAATAAATAAAAGTAAATAATTATGAGATCCAATGTGAATTAGAATGACTTGGTGTTCTTTCTAATTTTTTTTCAATAGATGCATGTGCCATTAAATAAAGTTGAGTATAC
Source organism: Ottelia alismoides (assembly GCA_037367405.1). Taxonomy (NCBI): domain Eukaryota; kingdom Viridiplantae; phylum Streptophyta; class Magnoliopsida; order Alismatales; family Hydrocharitaceae; genus Ottelia; species Ottelia alismoides. The sequence goes on along the minus strand of JAZKJV010000528.1, from coordinate 886,016 downwards.
ATCCTTTTCTTACCCCTGCATTAGTCATTATAGTGTTTGTCTCGTTACTGGGCAATTGCTCATAACGTTACCCTCGTGTGAACCCAACAGGTATACCTGAGCAGCAGCCGCTATAGTAGCGGTCTTTTGAGGAGATCAGCACTTCCTACGTCATATTTGCACTAGACAGGGTGCGTCCTATTTTGAGTAACTTATTTACTTCTGCATCATTTTATGTTATTATTGAGAGACATTGTAGTGAGATATGTTGAGAGCTTTTTCTACAAACTTTAAGATTTCATGATGTATCTCTTCTATGGACATGGACTTGATTATCATTATCAATGAGAATGGATGGTGTATTTTACTTTCCTTTTCACATTATTCTCCTGTTGTTATTTATATTTCAAATGTTAATCTAACGTGCATAAGATGGTTTGCTGAGTATCATAGATCGTGGGCGTATTTGGATCGTAGGTCCGACGCTCCCGTCTCGTCGGTCTCGGTAGCCGGCGGGGCGGGGCGTCACAGATGGTATCAGAGCCCGATACTCCATTCTGTCCTTTGCATATTAGATTATCAACGGGATTTGGAATATGAATATAGCGACAAAGCTACTAATTTTAGCATTAGTTAAGGAGAATAATTACACTCATGTTTAAGAAGTCCATTGTCTTTCCAATCACCTCAGTCCGTGAGATCTGTTCGTCGAGATTTCTACAGAGCTCGTAGAGAGCATCGTTTCCACCCAGTGGCTACCACTCCTACCACTAGCAGATTTGCTCCTACACCTATTTTGGGGCAGGGCTTGACGAGTCGCGATACTACTTCCTTCCGCTCTTCGACACACTCGCAGGTTCACAAGACAAGAGGTGTTAGCCTTGTCTCGGGAGGCTCATTTTCTCAGTCAGAAGATCGTAGTTGTTTCCACCGCCAACAACCGGGCCATTTCAAGGCCAAGTGTCCCTTACTAGCATCTTAGGCAGTCATCAACTAAGTGTACGATCAACTTTCTCACTCGCACAATCACATGGATCAGCTTCTCGTCATAGAGGTCGAGGCTTTCAACGTCCTCCACCATGACCAACCTTCAGTGTTGCAGGTTCTAACACCCCATCACACCTGCAGGGACAATTGAATGCAATCACAGGAGCAGGCCCGCACCCAGGAACTATAGTGTGAGGTATGATTTCAGTGCATGGTATATCCTTACATGCCTTATTTGATTCAAGAGCTACGCACTCTTTTCTAGCACATCGACTAGTATCCAAGTTAAAAAAAAATCTATCTTTGTTTCATATCCTTACTACATCAAGATCCCAAGGGGTCAATTATTCCTCGTGTGACAAGAAGCGAGGGATGTAGCAGTGCAGATTGGCGGGCACCTAATGCCCGCATATCTTTTACTTATTCTGTTAGAAAATTTTGATGTCATCCTAGGTATGGATTAGCTCGAGCAACATCACACATGCCTTGATTTCTTTGAGAAGACAGTAGTGTTCCGTCTCCCAAGCATACCTACCTTTCAGTTTGATGGACGTACCCTAGATAGTGAAGTCTTATATGTATCAGCATTGAAGGCCCAACACTTACTCGATCAGGGTTGCATAGGTTTTCTTGCCTATGCTGTGGAGTTACCTGCCCAGGATCGCATGATTGAAGATGTTAGACTTGTGCGTGATTTTCCTGATGTATTTCCAGAGGAGTTACCTGGACTGCCACCAAGGAGGGAGATCGAGTTCGAGATCACCTTGATACCTGATACCCATCTCCATACCTCCATACCGAATGGCACCAGCCGAATTCAGGGAGCTCAAAGTACAAGTGTAGGAGTTGTTGGAAAAAAAAAGGGATTCATCATTTCCAGTACATCACCTTAGGGGGCACCGGTCCTCTTCGTAAATATGAAGGATGGGTTTATGCGTTTGTGCATCGGCTACATGCAATTGAATAAAAGAACGGTAAAGAACCGTTATCCACGAATAGATGATCTTTTCGATCAGTTGCAAGGTGAAACGGTATTCTCAAAGATTAATCTACGATCGGGTTATCATCAATTGAGAATTAAGGACACAGAGGTGCTTAAATATGCTTTTTGCACCAGATGCAACCATTATGAGTTTGTGGTCATGTCGTTTGGACTCACGAACGCACCTGCTGCGTTCATGGATATGATGAATAGAATTTTCTATCCATACTTAGATCGTTTTGTGGTAGAATTCATTGATGATATATTCAACTACTCACGTGATGAGCATGAGCATGAGCAGCACCTTCATACTATTCTTGAGACACTCAGAGAACGTAATTTGTATGCAAATAAAACAAGTATGAATTTTGGCTTACCGAAGTAGCCTTCCTTGGTCATGTAATTTCGGGAGCAGGTGTGGCAGTTGATCCAGCCAAGATAGAGGCAATAATGTCCTGGGAGCAGTCCAAGATAGTTACCGAGATACGCAGTTTCTTAGGCCTTGCTGGCTACTACAAACGTTTTGTTAGGGGCTTCTCGCAGCTAGATTTACCACTTACTCGTCTGACATAGGAAGATGTCCCTTTCATTTGGAGCGACAAGTGTGAGCTGAGCTTTCGTATGTTGAAAGAGAGATTGACCAATACCCTGATTTTCACCCTCCCTTCAGGAACTTTAGATTTTACGATGTATACTGATACCTCAAAGGAGGGTTTAGGAGCAGTGTTGATGCAACGTGGTCAGGTTGTGACATATGCATCGCGATAATTAAAGAACCATGAACAGAACTACCCTACTCATAACTTGGAGTTGACAGCTATAGTCTTCGCATTGAAGATATGGTGTCACTACTTATATGGGGTCACTTTTGAAATTTTTACAGATCACAAGAGTCCCAAATATATCTTTGACCAACGGGAATTGAATACGAGACAAAGACGATGGATGGAACTGTTGAAAGATTACGACTGCAGGACCGCTTATCATCCGGGTAAGGGAAATATAGTAGGAAATGCTTTGAGTAGGAGAGCACATACCGAGGGCACCACATCATGGCTACAGACTTAGGATATGCTCACAACACTCAATGAGTGGCACCCCTTTGGTAGTACTACAGATGTCGTAACTGTACCTGCTAAGTAAAGCGGATTATGGGACAAGCTTGTGCATGGTCAACAGACAAATCAGACACTACAAGACTTGTTCCATCGATGTCTGAAGGAGGAGTTTGATGGATTTAGAGTTTGTGAGTCCATCTTATGGAAGGGAGACCGTGTCTGTGTCCCTGATGATGATGAGTTAAGGAGAGACATCCTAGATGAGGCTCATTGTTCAGATTATCTATCCATCCAGGAAGCACCAAGGTGTATAAAGATCTCCGTCAACATTTCTGATGGGAAGGGATGAAGAGAGATGTCGTAGAACATGTCAGTTGTTGCCTTACGTGCCAATTGGTGAAGGCAGAGCACAAGCATCCTCTAGGCTTGTTACAGTCACTTCCTATTCCGTTGTTGAAATGAGAGAGTATCTCTATGGACTTCGTGACATCCTTACCTCGTACAGTAGGTGGATATGATGCTATTTGGGTTATTGTAGACATGTTAACTAAGTATGCACACTTTATTCCCGTGAACATGACATGCACTCCGGTGGATATGTCCAAACTATATATTCAACCTGTTATTCTCTTGCATGGGATTCCCAAGGAGGTTGTATCTGATAGGGACTCTCGTTTCACGTCACATTATTGGGGAGAATTTATGAATGCCCTAAAAAAAAAAAAAACTAAACTGTGTCTTAGTTTAGCCTATCATCCGCAGACTGACGGGCAATCAGAGAGGACAATTCAGACCCTTGAAGACCTACTCAGAGCATGTGCCATTGAGTGGCAAGGATCTTGGAAGGACCACCTTCCTTTGGTGGAGTTCACTTATAACAATAGCTACCATGCTAGTATTGACATGACATCTTTTGAGGCATTGTATGGACGGAGATGCACCACTCCCTTGTGTTTACAGGAAGTGGGTGACAAAGAGAATTATTCTACTTAGATAATCGAGGATACAACAAGGGCAGTAGAGATGGCTAGAAAGAAATTTTTGACTGCACAGAGCCGTCAAAAGAGCTATGCTGATCAGAGACATCGTGATCTCGAGTTTGAAGTCGAAGAATTTGTCTTCTTGAGAGTATCTCCAATGAAGGGTATTCAAAGATACGGTATTAAGGGCAAGCTGGCACCGAGGTTCGTTGGCCCTTTCGAGATTTTATCTCGTATTGGGAAGGTAGCATATCGAGTAGCATTCCCCCCTCACTTGGCAGGCGTGCATGATGTATTCCATGTATCAAACCTCCGAAAGTATATTCGAGACCCTCGACATGTGATTAGCTATGAAAACCTCGCGGTTGAACCGAATTTGTCTTTTCCTGAGGCACCCGTGCAGATTTTAGACCGGGCAGTCAAGAAATTACGACGGAAAGACATCCCTTTGGTTAAGGTATTGTGGCAAAGTCAGAACATTGAGGAGGCCACCTGGGAGCCTGAGGCAGATATGCGACAGAAATACCCCTATCTTTTTGAAGGTATGTTCACGAGACCCTATTTTAATCCTCTTTAAGATTTTTATGGGTTTCGTTCTCTTTAAGATTTTTATGCCTGAATCTACACCACATTCGAAACCTATACATTAAATCCTACGTCTCGAGGACGAGACTTCCTTTAAGATTTTTATGATGTGAAACCCCGAATTTTGTTTTTTTTCAAAAATCTGGAGTATTTTTAATATCCAAAAAATTCAATCATGCACACCATCACGTAGATCTTGTCGAGATCTTTCCAACGAGCCCAAGAACACCTAATTCCGATATTCCTAGCTCAAGTTATCGTTGTTTTAAGAATCATAGTCGGGACCCATATATGGATCCGAACCGGATCCGAATCGAGATCCAAATTCACCTCTCCTTCTATAAATAGGAGATGATAGGCTGATCTCTAAAAGCCCTAACCACCACCAGCCTTCCCTCTTTTTGGAGCACCACCACCTCGGTCGATTTTATCATTGGGAGGCCGCCATCGACGTCGGAGAAGGAGCTCCGATCGAAGATCCGCGACCACCATCACGTAGGAAAGCTCGAGGTCACCGCGGTGCACGCCTCCGCACTACGATCGAGCAACGGAAATACTATTTCCGTGTAAGAGGAGATCCCGAGGGAACATCCTCGGAGGTAACGATGAATACCCTCTCTTGCTGTTGGGTTCCACGTATTTTCGCTCCTATATGCTTGAACTTGCATAGAGCCTTAGTCATTCTTACGATGTTTTTCGTATACTAGTAACGTTAAATGGCCCCCTTGTGCTATTAGTTTCACACAATTCTTATCAGTTTATGTGCACGAGTATCCACAAAATTGTATTATTTCTCATGGCTTGTGCTTTGTATGGTCATATGCCCTTTTTGTATCCTTTGAGTATGGTTCGGACGAATGTGATTGTTATGTTAAAATACATTAACCGTACCTCTCGGAAAGTACTCAGACAAAAATCCAATAGATTAGTAGTCACATATTTTATATTAAATATATATGGTAATGTATGCACTAAAGGTATTCATATACGTATGATGCAGTATATCCAAGCATGCATAACAATCGATCCATATACGTGTGGCTTAAAGCTATATCTTGTATTCCTAATAGTATAATCATGTGATGATGAATTGCCGTTAATACAAATAGCAAGATGCATAGTCATGTGCCACTCACTAATCCCATTCCATGCAAATTCTGGAATATAAATCATACGTTACTGTAGAAATGATAAATAAAAAAAAGGTATAATGCAGAGCTTACTGGGGGACTGTAGTGATCCAGAGGTTATGCAAATGATCATACGTTAATGTCGTAACCATGCGTTACTGTAGTAATGCAAAGCAATCATACATTACTTATAGCAATGAAGAGTTTATTGGAAAAGATAATAATGACAAATATAAAAATATAACAAAGACGTTACTCATACGCGAGCTTACATTGCCGTTACTGTGTAGCATTCAAATACTTAACACTACACATTTATAATGCAGGTTTTATGGTTCATATCTTTAATTTTTTTATGCATTAATAGTAGCCTAGTGATCGACTTGGAGAGGCCATTAATTAAAGTGGATTAACTTGTATGCATGTATCGTTTAGAAAAAAAAATAATATAGAGTCGCTATATTATCAAGATAAAGGTGTACAAGTCTTAATGAATTGTGTATCTCGCATATCATCCCCTGGTCGTTCCTTCCATACAAATGATGTATTATGACCATCTCGTGATATTCAGTCTTTGTATTCACGAGATGTGATGTCGATTCTTATATTACTCGTATTGCCCAACACATCAATGATGCGCATAACGATAAACAGTAGATGGCTTCGGGTTGCTGGAACCAAATTATCTGTTTGGGTTAATATTCTATTCAAAAAAAATCAATCGACAAAGTTAAGGGATCATGTGTATGGTTATTAAATTCCAGTCAAATGCACTTTTTTGTTAGCTTGCAACATCTGTGTAGTAATATGGTTATTTGAGTTATGAGTATTTTCTGTAGAACTTACAAATGATGATTGCTGAACTAACTATTTAAAATTTAAAAGGTCGTACTATTAACATTATTGTGATGATAATCTTTTCATGGGTCTGATTTCATAGCGGCCGGGTAGATGAAGTTAGGCGTTTCAAGGGATTTGGCATGCACCCTTGGCCCTCGGATAGATGCCTTGAAGGTCGCGACCCCAACGGACGAGTTGGGTGACGCGTTGCACCTAGCAGCCCGGTAGTATCCGGAGTCGCTCGACGGAGTAGGCAGGTGGCGCGGTTGGCATTCTTGGTTTCACACTTATACACAATATTAAGACTCGGAGTAAAATTTGATGTGGCCGCATCTGATTTTACATCGAGTATTATTATTGTGAGAGGTGTTCCGGGATATGGTTTGAAGTTGGAGAAATTGAGGTTGAAATACTTGGAGGTTTATCCAAGATGACAAACAAATTCCCGCGTAGCGGAGGCCTGCGAGTCGCGTACTTGCATGTGCTAAAATAATGCGAGAAATGATTATTGATCGGGTGTCGGAAAAATGTGTACCGTTGTGGACTCTAATCAATTTGTAGAAATATCAAGATTATGGTGGTTATACTTAAATGATTATTATATAAATAAATAAAAGTAAATAATTATGAGATCCAATGTGAATTAGAATGACTTGGTGTTCTTTCTAATTTTTTTTCAATAGATGCATGTGCCATTAAATAAAGTTGAGTATACATCCTTTTCTTACCCCTGCATTAGTCATTATAGTGTTTGTCTCGTTACTGGGCAATTGCTCATAACGTTACCCTCGTGTGAACCCAACAGGTATACCTGAGCAGCAGCCGCTATAGTAGCGGTCTTTTGAGGAGATTAGCACTTCCTACGTCATATTTGCACTAGACAGGGTGCGTCCTATTTTGAGTAACTTATTTACTTCTGCATCATTTTATGTTATTATTGAGAGACATTGTAGTGAGATATGTTGAGAGCTTTTTCTACAAACTTTAAGATTTCATGATGTATCTCTTCTATGGACATGGACTTGATTATCATTATCAATGAGAATGGATGGTGTATTTTACTTTCCTTTTCACATTATTCTCCTGTTGTTATTTATATTTCAAATGTTAATCTAACGTGCATAAGATGGTTTGCTGAGTATCATAGATCGTGGGCGTATTTGGATCGTAGGTCCGACGCTCCCGTCTCGTCGGTCTCGGTAGCCGGCGGGGCGGGGCGTCACAGATGGTATCAGAGCCCGATACTCCATTCTGTCCTTTGCAAATTAGATTATCAACGGGATTTGGAATATGAATATAGCGACAAAGCTACTAATTTTAGCATTAGTTAAGGAGAATAATTACACTCATGTTTAAGAAGTCCATTGTCTTTCCAATCACCTCAGTCCGTGAGATCTGTTCGTCGAGATTTCTACAGAGCTCGTAGAGAGCATCGTTTCCACCCAGTGGCTACCACTCCTACCACTAGCAGATTTGCTCCTACACCTATTTTGGGGCAGGGCTTGACGAGTCGCGATACTACTTCCTTCCGCTCTTCGACACACTCGCAGGTTCACAAGACAAGAGGTGTTAGCCTTGTCTCGGGAGGCTCATTTTCTCAGTCAGAAGATCGTAGTTGTTTCCACCGCCAACAACCGGGCCATTTCAAGGCCAAGTGTCCCTTACTAGCATCTTAGGCAGTCATCAACTAAGTGTACGATCAACTTTCTCACTCGCACAATCACATGGATCAGCTTCTCGTCATAGAGGTCGAGGCTTTCAACGTCCTCCACCATGACCAACCTTCAGTGTTGCAGGTTCTAACACCCCATCACACCTGCAGGGACAATTGAATGCAATCACAGGAGCAGGCCCGCACCCAGGAACTATAGTGTGAGGTATGATTTCAGTGCATGGTATATCCTTACATGCCTTATTTGATTCAAGAGCTACGCACTCTTTTCTAGCACATCGACTAGTATCCAAGTTAAAAAAAAAATCTATCTTTGTTTCATATCCTTACTACATCAAGATCCCAAGGGGTCAATTATTCCTCGTGTGACAAGAAGCGAGGGATGTAGCAGTGCAGATTGGCGGGCACCTAATGCCCGCATATCTTTTACTTATTCTGTTAGAAAATTTTGATGTCATCCTAGGTATGGATTAGCTCGAGCAACATCACACATGCCTTGATTTCTTTGAGAAGACAGTAGTGTTCCGTCTCCCAAGCATACCTACCTTTCAGTTTGATGGACGTACCCTAGATAGTGAAGTCTTATATGTATCAGCATTGAAGGCCCAACACTTACTCGATCAGGGTTGCATAGGTTTTCTTGCCTATGCTGTGGAGTTACCTGCCCAGGATCGCATGATTGAAGATGTTAGACTTGTGCGTGATTTTCCTGATGTATTTCCAGAGGAGTTACCTGGACTGCCACCAAGGAGGGAGATCGAGTTCGAGATCACCTTGATACCTGATACCCATCTCCATACCTCCATACCGAATGGCACCAGCCGAATTCAGGGAGCTCAAAGTACAAGTGTAGGAGTTGTTGGAAAAAAAAAGGGATTCATCATTTCCAGTACATCACCTTAGGGGGCACCGGTCCTCTTCGTAAATATGAAGGATGGGTTTATGCGTTTGTGCATCGGCTACATGCAATTGAATAAAAGAACGGTAAAGAACCGTTATCCACGAATAGATGATCTTTTCGATCAGTTGCAAGGTGAAACGGTATTCTCAAAGATTAATCTACGATCGGGTTATCATCAATTGAGAATTAAGGACACAGAGGTGCTTAAATATGCTTTTTGCACCAGATGCAACCATTATGAGTTTGTGGTCATGTCGTTTGGACTCACGAACGCACCTGCTGCGTTCATGGATATGATGAATAGAATTTTCTATCCATACTTAGATCGTTTTGTGGTAGAATTCATTGATGATATATTCAACTACTCACGTGATGAGCATGAGCATGAGCAGCACCTTCATACTATTCTTGAGACACTCAGAGAACGTAATTTGTATGCAAATAAAACAAGTATGAATTTTGGCTTACCGAAGTAGCCTTCCTTGGTCATGTAATTTCGGGAGCAGGTGTGGCAGTTGATCCAGCCAAGATAGAGGCAATAATGTCCTGGGAGCAGTCCAAGATAGTTACCGAGATACGCAGTTTCTTAGGCCTTGCTGGCTACTACAAACGTTTTGTTAGGGGCTTCTCGCAGCTAGATTTACCACTTACTCGTCTGACATAGGAAGATGTCCCTTTCATTTGGAGCGACAAGTGTGAGCTGAGCTTTCGTATGTTGAAAGAGAGATTGACCAATACCCTGATTTTCACCCTCCCTTCAGGAACTTTAGATTTTACGATGTATACTGATACCTCAAAGGAGGGTTTAGGAGCAGTGTTGATGCAACGTGGTCAGGTTGTGACATATGCATCGCGATAATTAAAGAACCATGAACAGAACTACCCTACTCATAACTTGGAGTTGACAGCTATAGTCTTCGCATTGAAGATATGGTGTCACTACTTATATGGGGTCACTTTTGAAATTTTTACAGATCACAAGAGTCCCAAATATATCTTTGACCAACGGGAATTGAATACGAGACAAAGACGATGGATGGAACTGTTGAAAGATTACGACTGCAGGACCGCTTATCATCCGGGTAAGGGAAATATAGTAGGAAATGCTTTGAGTAGGAGAGCACATACCGAGGGCACCACATCATGGCTACAGACTTAGGATATGCTCACAACACTCAATGAGTGGCACCCCTTTGGTAGTACTACAGATGTCGTAACTGTACCTGCTAAGTAAAGCGGATTATGGGACAAGCTTGTGCATGGTCAACAGACAAATCAGACACTACAAGACTTGTTCCATCGATGTCTGAAGGAGGAGTTTGATGGATTTAGAGTTTGTGAGTCCATCTTATGGAAGGGAGACCGTGTCTGTGTCCCTGATGATGATGAGTTAAGGAGAGACATCCTAGATGAGGCTCATTGTTCAGATTATCTATCCATCCAGGAAGCACCAAGGTGTATAAAGATCTCCGTCAACATTTTTGATGGGAAGGGATGAAGAGAGATGTTGTAGAACATGTCAGTTGTTGCCTTACGTGCCAATTGGTGAAGGCAGAGCACAAGCATCCTCCAGGCTTGTTACAGTCACTTCCTATTCCGTTGTTGAAATGAGAGAGTATCTCTATGGACTTCGTGACATCCTTACCTCGTACAGTAGGTGGATATGATGCTATTTGGGTTATTGTAGACATGTTAACTAAGTATGCACACTTTATTCCCGTGAACATGACATGCACTCCGGTGGATATGTCCAAACTATATATTCAACATGTTATTCTCTTGCATGGGATTCCCAAGGAGGTTGTATCTGATAGGGACTCTCGTTTCACGTCACATTATTGGGGAGAATTTATGAATGCCCTAAAAAAAAAAACTAAACTGTGTCTTAGTTTAGCCTATCATCCGCAGACTGACGGGCAATCAGAGAGGACAATTCAGACCCTTGAAGACTTACTCAGAGCATGTGCCATTGAGTGGCAAGGATCTTGGAAGGACCACCTTCCTTTGGTGGAGTTCACTTATAACAATAGCTACCATGCTAGTATTGACATGACATCTTTTGAGGCATTGTATGGACGGAGATGCACCACTCCCTTGTGTTTACAGGAAGTGGGTGACAAAGAGAATTATTCTACTTAGATAATCGAGGATACAACAAGGGCAGTAGAGATGGCTAGAAAGAAATTTTTGACTGCACAGAGCCGTCAAAAGAGCTATGCTGATCAGAGACATCGTGATCTCGAGTTTGAAGTCGAAGAATTTGTCTTCTTGAGAGTATCTCCAATGAAGGGTATTCAAAGATACGGTATTAAGGGCAAGCTGGCACCGAGGTTCGTTGGCCCTTTCGAGATTTTATCTCGTATTGGGAAGGTAGCATATCGAGTAGCATTCCCCCCTCACTTGGCAGGCGTGCATGATGTATTCCATGTATCAAACCTCCGAAAGTATATTCGAGACCCTCGACATGTGATTAGCTATGAAAACCTCGCGGTTGAACCGAATTTGTCTTTTCCTGAGGCACCCGTGCATATTTTAGACCGGGCAGTCAAGAAATTACGACGGAAAGACATCCCTTTGGTTAAGGTATTGTGGCAAAGTCAGAACATTGAGGAGGCCACCTGGGAGCCTGAGGCAGATATGCGACAGAAATACTCCTATCTTTTTGAAGGTATGTTCACGAGACCCTATTTTAATCCTCTTTAAGATTTTTATGGGTTTCGTTCTCTTTAAGATTTTTATGCCTGAATCTACACCACATTCGAAACCTATACATTAAATCCTACGTCTCGAGGACGAGACTTCCTTTAAGATTTTTATGATGTGAAACCCCGAATTTTGTTTTTTTTTCAAAAATCTGGAGTATTTTTAATATCCAAAAAATTCAATCATGCACACCATCACGTAGATCTTGTCGAGATCTTTCCAACGAGCCCAAGAACACCTAATTCCGATATTCCTAGCTCAAGTTATCGTTGTTTTAAGAATCATAGTCGGGACCCATATATGGATCCGAACCGGATCCGAATCGAGATCCAAATTCACCTCTCCTTCTATAAATAGGAGATGATAGGTTGATCTCTAAAAGCCCTAACCACCACCAGCCTTCCCTCTTTTTGGAGCACCACCACCTCGGTCGATTTTATCATTGGGAGGCCGCCATCGACGTCGGAGAAGGAGCTCCGATCGAAGATCCGCGACCACCATCACGTAGGAAAGCTCGAGGTCACCGCGGTGCACGCCTCCGCACTACGATCGAGAAACGGAAATACTATTTCCGTGTAAGAGGAGATCCCGAGGGAACATCCTCGGAGGTAACGATGAATACCCTCTCTTGCTGTTGGGTTCCACGTATTTTCGCTCCTATATGCTTGAACTTGCGTAGAGCCTTAGTCATTCTTACGATGTTTTTCGTATACTAGTAACGTTAAATGGCCCCCTTGTGCTATTAGTTTCACACAATTCTTATCAGTTTATGTGCACGAGTATCCACAAAATTGTATTATTTCTCATGGCTTGTGCTTTGTATGGTCATATGCCCTTTTTGTATCCTTTGAGTATGGTTCGGACGAATGTGATTGTTATGTTAAAATACATTAACCGTACCTCTCGGAAAGTACTCAGACGAAAATTCAATAGATTAGTAGTCACATATTTTATATTAAATATATATGGTAATGTATGCACTAAAGGTATTCATATACGTATGATGCAGTATATCCAAGCATGCATAACAATCGATCCATATACGTGTGGCTTAAAGCTATATCTTGTATTCCTAATAGTATAATCATGTGATGATGAATTGCCGTTAATACAAATAGCAAGATGCATAGTCATGTGCCACTCACTAATCCCATTCCATGCAAATTCTGGAATATAAATCATACGTTACTGTAGAAATGATAAATAAAAAAAAGGTATAATGCAGAGCTTACTGGGGGACTGTAGTGATCCAGAGGTTATGCAAATGATCATACGTTAATGTCGTAACCATGCGTTACTGTAGTAATGCAAAGCAATCATACATTACTTATAGCAATGAAGAGTTTATTGGAAAAGATAATAATGACAAATATAAAAATATAACAAAGACGTTACTCATACGCGAGCTTACATTGCCGTTACTGTGTAGCATTCAAATACTTAACACTACACATTTATAATGCAGGTTTTATGGTTCATATCTTTAATTTTTTTATGCATTAATAGTAGCCTAGTGATCGACTTGGAGAGGCCATTAATTAAAGTGGATTAACTTGTATGCATGTATCGTTTAGAAAAAAAAATAATATAGAGTCGCTATATTATCAAGATAAAGGTGTACAAGTCTTAATGAATTGTGTATCTCGCATATCATCCCCTGGTCGTTCCTTCCATACAAATGATGTATTATGACCATCTCGTGATATTCAGTCTTTGTATTCACGAGATGTGATGTCGATTCTTATATTACTCGTATTGCCCAACACATCAATGATGCGCATAACGATAAACAGTAGATGGCTTCGGGTTGCTGGAACCAAATTATCTGTTTGGGTTAATATTCTATTCAAAAAAAATCAATCGACAAAGTTAAGGGATCATGTGTATGGTTATTAAATTCCAGTCAAATGCACTTTTTTGTTAGCTTGCAACATCTGTGTAGTAATATGGTTATTTGAGTTATGAGTATTTTCTGTAGAACTTACAAATGATGATTGCTGAACTAACTATTTAAAATTTAAAAGGTCGTACTATTAACATTATTGTGATGATAATCTTTTCATGGGTCTGATTTCATAGCGGCCGGGTAGATGAAGTTAGGCGTTTCAAGGGATTTGGCATGCACCCTTGGCCCTCGGATAGATGCCTTGAAGGTCGCGACCCCAACGGACGAGTTGGGTGACGCGTTGCACCTAGCAGCCCGGTAGTATCCGGAGTCGCTCGACGGAGTAGGCAGGTGGCGCGGTTGGCATTCTTGGTTTCACACTTATACACAATATTAAGACTCGGAGTAAAATTTGATGTGGCCGCATCTGATTTTACATCGAGTATTATTATTGTGAGAGGTGTTCCGGGATATGGTTTGAAGTTGGAGAAATTGAGGTTGAAATACTTGGAGGTTTATCCAAGATGACAAACAAATTCCCGCGTAGCGGAGGCCTGCGAGTCGCGTACTTGCATGTGCTAAAATAATGCGAGAAATGATTATTGATCGGGTGTCGGAAAAATGTGTACCGTTGTGGACTCTAATCAATTTGTAGAAATATCAAGATTATGGTGGTTATACTTAAATGATTATTATATAAATAAATAAAAGTAAATAATTATGAGATCCAATGTGAATTAGAATGACTTGGTGTTCTTTCTAATTTTTTTTCAATAGATGCATGTGCCATTAAATAAAGTTGAGTATACATCCTTTTCTTACCCCTGCATTAGTCATTATAGTGTTTGTCTCGTTACTGGGCAATTGCTCATAACGTTACCCTCGTGTGAACCCAACAGGTATACCTGAGCAGCAGCCGCTATAGTAGCGGTCTTTTGAGGAGATCAGCACTTCCTACGTCATATTTGCACTAGACAGGGTGCGTCCTATTTTGAGTAACTTATTTACTTCTGCATCATTTTATGTTATTATTGAGAGACATTGTAGTGAGATATGTTGAGAGCTTTTTCTACAAACTTTAAGATTTCACGATGTATCTCTTCTATGGACATGGACTTGATTATCATTATCAATGAGAATGGATGGTGTATTTTACTTTCCTTTTCACATTATTCTCCTGTTGTTATTTATATTTCAAATGTTAATCTAACGTGCATAAGATGGTTTGCTGAGTATCATAGATCGTGGGCGTATTTGGATCGTAGGTCCGACGCTCCCGTCTCGTCGGTCTCGGTAGCCGGCGGGGCGGGGCGTCACATTGCACGCATATTTAGGTGTGCATATTTCATTATTTTTAAATTCCAAAAAATACATGTTGTAGTTTAACTTGTCCTCTCTCTTGTGTGATACATGTTTTATTTTTGTGAGCCATATGGAATTTAGTAATATTATTTTGGTGAAATTTGCTATATTTTGCCCACTGTGTACCTTTTGTTTAATATTAAATTCCTTGTTGCTCTAAAAATCACCATAGAATCACATTAGATCTAGGATAGGTTACTTTACACTGTGCCCAAAAATCAGTGAATTTGCATGCATCCCGAGGCATGAGTAAATAAAGCAATAATTTCTAATTAATTTTTAATAGGTCCAATTCACATAGATTTTGAGGTTTATTAATTTTCCTGAATTCCTCTTACT
This sequence comes from Ottelia alismoides, assembly GCA_037367405.1. Taxonomy (NCBI): domain Eukaryota; kingdom Viridiplantae; phylum Streptophyta; class Magnoliopsida; order Alismatales; family Hydrocharitaceae; genus Ottelia; species Ottelia alismoides. The sequence continues at coordinate 870,613 of JAZKJV010000528.1, read as the reverse complement.
TAGACCTATTTAGGATAATTTTTATATATGGAAATAATGTGCTTTGGTATTTACTAAAATTATTTTTTGCAAAAACTGCCCTACATTGATATTTTATTCATATTAAATTCATGTCGAGTCTAAAAATTTCAAAAAATGTAGTCACTTAGTTTCATTGCATTCCATCATTTGGCCAAGTTTCATTAATTTTAGATCTTATTTGACTATATTTCTTGATTCAACTTACAAATTTGTCCTGAACTTGCATCGTTGTTCTTTTATTTGCATAAAAAATTATAAAAAGATCAAAAATATTCTTCTGAAAATCAAACCTCGAAATTAACTAAAAATTTGCCTTAGGCGATAGCTGCCTCCCTGAGTTCGACCTTGGGCTTGCCCAAGTAAAATAAATCTGCCGCTTGGACTTGATTGTCGATTAAGTCTGAGTGGTCTTTTTGACGAAGTCTCGATTACCCGACTGCAAGGAACTTAACATTTAATTTGATCGATAACTCGCTCGAATTAACAAGGGTAGCCGAGGCACTGCATCTATATTCAAAAATGGATAAAGATACGGTAATACATATATTCGTATCTGTATCCGTCAGTTTGCATCTCTAGTTGTCATCGCCCTCTCTTAGTCGCCTCAACATCCCAAAACTCGCATCTCCTAACTGGTGCATCAATTGACCTTCTTTGCAAATGACCATACCATCTTAAGTGGTTTTCTCGCATCTTATCCTCGATCGGAGCTACACCAACTTTATTCCTGATTGTATCATTCCGAATCCAAATGATATATCATGTACTTAGAAAATAATTTCATCTCATAATCCAATAAGAAGAAATAGATTGTCTCTAAATATCAACAACATCAGAATATAAAGCACTTGCAGATGCCACTATTGAGTTGATAACTTAATATGATTACATGTACTACTATAGGAATCACAGTAATAAGTACTCGCACCTACTCTTTGCTGTGACAATATTATAGCAATCCGTCAATTATTTTAGATTTATTTTAGAGATCAAATAGTAAAGAAGCACGTGATTGTCAAGTTTACATCAAACAAAGATCATCTAACAAACATTCTTAAAAAGCCACATTGACAGAAACCATTCAAAGATAAGTTCCGAAGTTATGTATATGACAATCAATAGTCATATAATAATTTGCTTATATTAGTTGCTCGTAGTTATCTTTACTTGTCTAGTTGTATGTTGCATCTACGTTGTTTATTGTAAAGATTGTTGTGCTCTTTTATGTAAATAGTAATTGCGATGAAATTGAACTTATTTACATGTTCATCTTAGATAAATACTTGCTAAAATAACTTACTTGGTATGTTATAATCAAATAATAATAAATATTTTCAGAGTAATGCGATATTGGATATATATATATATATATTCTCATCACTCTATTTTTTTTACATTGCCACACACATGTTAACACTTTAATAAAGATTTTTTAAATATTTTTTTAATATTATAACGTCTCGGACTTAGGTCCTCGATCCGTTATCAAGAAAAATTGGCCCTGATAACTTATTGGGTTTGGGTCCAATTGGACCCGTTGACAACCACCCAAAATGCTCAAGCTGAAGTTGTCAAGTAGTAATCCCCACCAATTATAACCCACTCTCACACTTTTGTGAGTTTTAGATGTGGGATTATGTTTGGGGTATACAACCTTCCCCACTTATATTCGCAACGTCCTCGTTGCGACATGACCAATCAGTTATTCCCAGTGACAGTTTCGGTAGCACGCTTTCGGTTTAGGTCCCTTTGGGTAGCCCTTCCTACTATCAGATGAAACCCGCTCTGATACCATTTGTTACGTGTCGGGCTTACGTCTCAGGTCCGTTATCGAAGAATAATTGGCCCTGACAACTTGTTAGGTTCAGGCCCAATTGGACCCGGTAACAACCACCTAAAATGATTAAGCTCAAGTTGTCAAGTAGTAATCCACACCACTTATAACTCACTCTCACACTTTGTGAGTTTTAGATATGGGATTATATTTAGAGGTATGTGTGTTACAAATATATTTTATACTTTTCATGTATTTGTTTTTTTTCATTTATGATTAACGAGAATACAGTTATTTTGATTTTGCTTACTAGTAGTTTCATAGTACTTATTGGATGACTTGATCTTGATTTGTTTTTACCAGCACATGTGTGAGCATTTTAATATGATATGGATAAAAAATCCATATAAGGTGTCATACATGTTATATAAGGTATAGTTACAATAAAGGCTCTGATGCATCCAAACGTATACCTGAGGGATGAGGAGCCATCGTTTGCTGGCTTTGCATCTCGTTGCTTTCTCTTGCGCGCGACTTCTTTAGGGTCGGTTTGGTTGTTGGACTGGAGTGGGTTGAGGTAACTTGATTTGAAGAGTAGATGTTAGGGATGGTTATAGGGTTGGAGAGGGTTGGAATAAGGAATGTGATGTCACTGTGATTTGTGATGGATTTCCAACCCAAGAAAAGAGAGGGGTAAACCGGGTTACCCCAAGGAATCCCGGTTACCAAACGAGCCATATGTACCATGTACCATACCTAGTATAGCCAAGGAATAGAAGAAGAACAAAGAGGAACCAATGGAACGGAGGATGTCAACCAAGATTAAGGACATTGTCGATGGAAAGTGTAGTCTTTATTAGTGTTGATTATCGGCAGGGACGAAGCCAGGAATGTTGACTTGGGGAGGCCAAATAGAATAAAACTATTTTTTAATATACGTTGAAATTTTTTTACTGTAAAAATTATTTTGACTTCATATCATATTATCTCTAAAATATATTGTTTAAATCATCATGAAATACTTGATTATTTCTTGTTTACTTCTAGTACAAATTATAAATTATAATTTAAGGAGCTTTTATATCTTTACACAAATGAAGCAGATAAGAAACATATATCATTATAACTGAAATTATTTATATGTTTATCTAAACTATTCAGTGACAAGCATGAATCTAACTTAGAACGTTGTTTTAGTATTTGGACTTTCATTCAAGTGACATATAAGTGATGTTTAATATATAAGTCAACGAATGAAGATAATGTATACAAGTTTATATGTGCCATTACAACTTTTATATTTTAATCGAATCCAATATTCTAACTGTTTTATCACAATCTAAGGTATACTTTAGTCAACTAAACAACAAAATGCTAGAGTTTTATCACCCTAACATGGAAAAATAGGCTACATTTTTTTATCTAATGTGAAGCACAACAAACTTTGTATAACAAGTAGTAAACTAATGTAATCATATTTTTCATATACATCTATTAATAATTTAATTGATGTATCTCAAACTTTCATAATTAAATTAAATGAAGAACACTGCAACAAAATTGATCAAATGCAACAAATAATTCAACATTCATTGCAATATCATTTGTAGTTAATATATAACAACTAATAATATTAGTCATTTCCCTCTTTAAATTCACAACATTATGCATTTCTAACAAAAAAATCATATAACAACATTTATCCATTTATATTTTTTTTCTAATCATTGTTCAACTTAGCAACGATTTGTACAAATTGTAACAAATAAACTGACAGATAAATTATTGGTATATGAATCTTTAGTAACGAATATGACATTCATTGCTAATTACAAAATAAAAATTAATGTCAGAATGAGTAATATTCAATATTATAAATTTAACATCAGAAGTTATGATAACAAACATTTAAATTATTTGTTATCTCATGTCAAAATTCTCGTAGTGGATGAATAATGAATTAAAAATATATTCGATGATGCTGATACATATACACATCCACAAAAGAGGGTTGGATCAAATCAATAGAAAAGGAGGTTGGGACGATGCCGAAGCAGATGTGTTGGAGCTGTGGCACGAGAAATGTTGGGGTATGGTTTGTTCACTTTATTGAACCCGAGAAGGAAGAAAATGTCAATATGGTAAAATATTGTTGTATTATTCGAAAAGTGGAATTAAATTGAGGGGAGAATAGACATGTGCCACGCATTTGCATTTATGGAAATAAATAATAAAAAAGAATGGGAAGTTATGGGGGGCACCAAGGGATGAAAACAGTCGGATACGGATACGAATATCGGTATATCATATCTTATCCAATTTAAAATACGAATATGAATGCGGATGGAAATATTAACGGATATAAAATATATATTACCATATTCTTTAAAACGAATACGAATCGGATACGAATAATAAGAGAAATATTTATACACTAACCAAAATAGACATGTTTAGGATAGTTTATAGATAAAATAGATATACCAAAAATATTCATTTCATAACGAGTATATCAACGATGGTGAATGCAATCACAAAATATTGTTACACACAATTATAGATAAATTTATGACTATACCTTTATATTAAAACATATGAGAATGCGAATGCGAATGCGAATATTAGCGAATGTGAAAGTGATATTTATATCTGCTTCCATTTTAAAATGAATATTAATACAAATGCCAAAATATGTATAAAAACGAATACAACTGTAGATCGGATATGAATATATTCATATTCATTTTCATCCCTTGGGCCACCATATCTAATATTTGAAACCGTAACGGGAAGTTATGGGTGTGATGATCCACAATCTCAGATAGGAACAGGATTATAAAAATCAATCACAATGATTTTTTTAAATTTAAAAATAGCTAATGACTATTCGGATGGGGGCCAATCATGTTTCCTCCTATAATTAGGGAGGGGAGGCATGAGAGATGGGGAGGCCTGGCCCCCTCCCGCCCCCTCTCTCCCTCCGTCCCTGATTATCGGGTTGGGTTGGACCTCAGCCTGAACTCGAGCCCGTGCATTTTTCAGATTTCGGGCCGCGTCTTGATCCGAAAAAGTCTGAATGGGCCAGCATGAATCCGAACCCGGCCTGAAGTTAAACGGGACGGGACGACCCAATAACTTTTTTCCCTTTAAAATATTTTAGATTTTTTTTGAAAATGCTTAATCCATCGGGTGATATTAAAATGTATTTTTATTTTTTAAATAACTTATGTTAAACCTAAAAATCATGTTTCCTCCTATAATTAGGGAGGGGAGGCATGAGAGATGGGGAGGCCTGGCCCCCTCCCGCCCCCTCTCTCCCTCCGTCCCTGATTATCGGGTTGGGTTGGACCTCAGCCTGAACTCGAGCCCGTGCATTTTTCAGATTTCGGGCCGCATCGTGATCCGAAAAAGTCTGAATGGGCTAGCATGAATTCGAACCCGGCCCGAAGTTAAACGGGACGGGCTGACCCAATAACTTTTTTCCCTTTAAAATATTTTAGATTTTTTTTGAAAATGCTTAATCCATCGGGTGATATTAAAATGTATTTTTATTTTTAAAAAACTTATGTTAAACCTAAAAATATTGATATCACGTGACATTATGATAAAAACAACTTTGAGGGAGTTGGGTTGGGATGGTCGGCGGGTGTGATTCGTGATGGAATAGGGTTAAATTAATTTATTATATATGTTTAGATCGAGCACTATCCTGAATCCGCCCCGTTTTAGAAACGTTTTTTTTGGGATCGAGCCGGAGCCGAGTTTAAACGGATCGGGTTTGGGCTTAACGGGTCGGGTTGTGGATCAGGTCGGGCTTAACGGGTTGGGTTGCAGGTCGGATCGGGCTAGCCCGAACTAATGCTCAACCCTAGTCTCTACGAGGGAGTCAAGGGGAGAAAGGAAATTCTTGTTCTAAATTTGTCATGCACTATATGTTATATTTTTCATATTTCTAATAGCTAGCAACGATTTAGTGAACATTTTGATGATAAAGAGACAGTAGTTGTTTCCCTTGATATAACAAAGGATAGTTCCAAGGCACGAGGCAAACAAAATTCAAAAATGACTGGAAATTCAAAAACGGTAGAAATGTCAGAAGTGGGATTTGAACCCACGCCCTCTCACGAGGACCAGAACTTGAGTCTGGCGCCTTAGACCACTCGGCCATCCTGACCTATTGGAGATATTCAATGCAGATATTTAATTAATATACTAACACGAAGACGTACGAAATCATCCCGTCACCATTGGATAATGACTAAATAAATAGCATATTCACACATGAAAACATTGAAAAGAACTAAGAAGTAACACAGAAATCTGGATTACATCTTAAGATCAGACACTATATATTTCATATTTCCTTCATTATGTAATGGAAACAGCTTTTATTCATTCATACATATACATACATGCATGTATACACATGCCTGCATTTGGAGATATTATCCGTAGACGTAAATTATCCATCCATCTTGCAATTCATCCAATGGTAGGTTCCTTGACAACCTTTCCCTTCTTGTTCACCCAAACTCGAACCCGATCGGTCCTGTATTCTTGAGTCACAATCGTCCCCTCGAGGATGGTGAAGACGTCGACGAGGCACGGGTTCTCCATCTTGATCACTCTCACTGCTTCATTACCGTCGCAACCCACCAGCTCCGGCCACGAGCTCTTCCCTCCTGTACAAGGAAGTATATATGTTCTCAATACTCACACCAATTACATGAGAAGTGTATACAAATAGAGTTGTATCATGTTTTTAAAAGGAAACTAGCACCCGATATATATGCAGCTGCAAGAGTATAATATACAAACAGAAAGATATATAGGAATCGATCGGATTATTCCTTACCAGTGCAATCAGCCATCTGGATCTTCGCCTGTGTTGTTTTCCCCAAACGTCTGATTGGATTAACGTACGATGATTGTTATGAAGCTAACGAGAAGACATCTGTTTGGTATTTATAGAGAGACAAACTGTTTGTTTGGATATCTAATTCAACAGATATGAAGGTGTCGTCCAAGTTTGAATCCACAAAGATGTGAACATGAAATGCATGCTTGCGCTCTAAACAATTGACTAAGTACATATTTAGAAGACCTACGTACATGTGAATCAAGGTTTTAATAACCAGATCGGACATTGGATCGATTAGTCTTCGGTTTGGTCCAATCGGATCGGATCGTCGGTCCAAACCGGTCGGACCAATGATGATGTCAACATGACATCATCATTCATATTGACTCGAAAAAAACCGGATTGGGCTTAATTTACTGGTCCGACCGGTCGAACCGATTTTTTGAACCGATAAAACCGGATATATGTGTGTGTGTGTAAATATGTATTATATATCAATGAAATAATCATTGAAAATGTTAAATCTTTCAATATAAAAACATGATTGTCTATTTCGAATAAAATTCTACAAAAGGTAGTCACAATTTCTAGCATTATATATGAATATAATATTGTAATAATTTATTTATAGTTGCCTTTAGAAAATTACCCCAAGAAAGTAGTGGCACAAGTTATATTCCAAAAAAGAGATGGACGTAACTGAAATTGTAGAATTTAAGAAGGGTACAAGTGATAGAAACCCTATTTCAATATTTAAACCTTTATTTTTTAAAAATATACTAAACCATCAAATCCGGATCAACCCGGTCCGACCACCGGTCTGATCTGATTTTTTATTTTCTTTTTTTTTAAATTAATTACCTAAAATCGATCGAACCGACTGGATCGGGGCCGGTTCCCGATCCAATAGATCCGACCGACCGGTCCGGTCCAATTTTTTAAACCCTGATGTGAACATACATATGTATGAGATAAATTCCAACTATATCAGAAAGGTTCTACTCTCAATATCTCGGGCTTTGAATAATCGCCCATTTTGAATTCAAACTTGGATAGCAATTGCAAGGGAAATTGGATCCAAACATTACGTGTTTCTTAGTCGTCTTATTAGTTTGCAGGACTCCCGTACTCTACTACTCTCGATAAGGATGTAAATAGTTATGGATATATTCGTATCGGATCTGTCACCGTATCCGTTTTATACAGATTTTGATGTTCATATCTGTATCCGTGTCCGTTTCAAAATGTATACGGATATGGATATCATTTTGATATCTGCAAACACCCGATCCGTATCCGTATATCCGTTTTCGTATATAATTATAATCATAGATTTATTTTTAACCCTACATAATATCATTCTATACTTTCTTTTACCATATTTGTATACTTTTTTATGATACAAACAATTTAGTAAATTTATACCATGTGTTTTCTATCCAATTTTTATATATTTAAATCCACTCTATAGTATTACTCGTATGTGATCCGTATCTGTTTTTTTAAAGATATGATAAGATAATTTTAATATCCGTCAATATCCGTATCCGTATCCGTATTCAAAAACATTTAATGATACGATAATACCTATATACATACGTATCTGTATCCGTCTGATTTGCATTCCTAACTCCCGCAATCTACTGTAAGTAAATACCCAACAAATCCCATCACCGCCCACTTATAATTAGCATTTTTATAAACATAACCTTGTATGATTTCACTTTTATGTGCAGAATCCCTCACAATTGTGAATCACGCACAAAATTTTTATCTCCGTCATTGGATGAAAAATCAAATGTAGCAGGTTGCATAGTCACCGATTTTCTAATGTCCTCTTGGCTCGTTGGAAAAGATGTAATTTAATTTTTCACGTTATTTTTTTATTTTAATCGAAATATTAGTAATCTTCTCTATCATTTTGCAGGACAACGTGAAGAATTTGCTAAGGAACTCCCATTTTGCATAAAGTTGTCAAAAGTAGTGCAGCAATATTGGTTGGAAGAATAAAAGGGACTTTTACACATAACCCTATATAACTTCATAAGTCTGATAGTTGATATTTATTTTATTTTATGCCGCCCTTAATCCCTCCTCCCTTCTCTGTCCTCCTCCTTTACAATCTAATCTTGCAAGCTCTGTAAACGTTTTTGACAGTGATTGTTCTTTAGATGAGTTCTCCTCGTCAAGGGACTTGGTAGAGTTGGTGGGGAGCACTAGAGGCAGGGGCAGAACCAGGAATTTCATCAAGCAGGGGCTGAGTATACAACTATTATGTATGCTCAAAAATGGAAAAAATTGTGTATTTTCGAACGATATTTTTAAATAGAATTAAGATTTGTTAAAATGAACCTCTTTTAATCTTGAAAAATGTAGAATTTAAACCTATTATTAATGTTAGAATTTCAATTAAAATGGTATTTTCAGTGGCTATTTTTAAATTGAATAAATGTAATAATTTAAGCGTCTCATCCTAAAAAGGCTAAATTATCAAGTGAAATTTTGAAACAAAAAAGTTCATGGTTAAAAGGAAACAATAAAATTTATCTTATTTACAAGGAGTACTAAAAACACTAAAAAATGAGCTACAATGATGTTTTTTTTCAAAATCCGTCACTAACTTAATCGTTGTTAAATATATAACGAAGATATTATTCGTTGTAAAATAATTTTTCGTACTCAAAATTAGAGACTAATATCATTTATGTCGTTATATAATTAGCAACGGTCCACGTAGCGACATCTATCAATTGCTATTTTTTAAACTTCTAATTAATCGTCGCTAAATTTAAAACTAAAAGATCAGCGATGATTAGTTGATATTTTGAAAAATAGTAACAGATAAGTGTCGCTATATGGATCGTTGTTAATGATATAACGACATATATGATATTCGTTGCTAATTTCGAGTACAAAAACTCATTTCACAATGATTAATATTGTCATTATATATTTAACAACGACTAATTTAGTGACGGATTTTAAAAAAGCGTCACTATAGCTCAATTTTATCGCAGTGAAATAATGGGAGAGATAAATAAACTCGAATACAATTTTATATCAAATTATTTCGATACTTTGGAAGTGATTGGATAAACCATATAAAAGAGAGTAAAATTAATGGAGATAAGATACGAACCCTGGTCTTCAAAATAATTACCATGCCACTCCACCACTTGACCATTTAATGATTCTACAATTTTTTTCTAATAACATTAATTTACAATTGAAGAGCGACCGTATTAAAAACTTAATTCATTGTATGTGACGTATAATAATCATGGGAGGCCATGACCGCCCATAATATATACTATTTCCGCCCCTAGAGTTGGGTATGTGCAACTCCAAGAGCATGGAACCTAGAATCATGTAAGCTTGGACCCATGGAGGTTCAGTGACGAGCCCATGAAGAGGAGCACTCCCACTTGTCCTTCTCTTCCACTGGTCGTTAAAGAGGACGTCGACACCGCGATGCTTGGCATGGTGGATCAGGAGGTGTTGCCGATGTCGGGGCTGAGCACGGCAATGAGAGGATCACTAAGATTGGAAGGGAAGATGGATGTGCATGGGAAAGGGAACGAGGGGTGGAATGCACACCTTGGATCAATGCCATCATGCATAAATGTTATGTTCTTAAAGGGACAGTATGCCAATATTTAAAGCTTCTGTTCTCGATAACAGAGAAGACTTTGGCGGAAGTTGACATAGGGTTATGCCATGTAATGCTTAACAACTATATGGAGCTCTGTGTTACTTGAGAATTACGAAGGATTCAACACGTAATCATGAAAGCATACCTTCGCGTGATCGAATCCAGCAGAGTCTGCTACTTCACCAAAGGTTTCCTCGACAACCAATATCCGGTCATCGCGGATAGCACTCCGCAGTCACTACCACTCTCTTCAAGCAGCCCTTCAGATTGTATGGCCCTCTGCTCCTATCCTCAGCTCAAGCACTTCATCTGCAGGAGATTGGAAGATGATCAGTAGACTTCTCTTCCCTGCCAAGAGTCCCTCTACTACCAAGCATGTTTTTACTTTGTGGATTGCATATCTTTCAAAGTTTTCGTTTCTAATATTAATGGAGCCTTGTCGGAAGCGCGTAATATTCCGATTACGCACGAGTCGATTGAACCGATCAAGAAGGTAACCATCTCGTATCCGTGCGTATGATTAAGTGCTTCAAACCATCTATCGGGCGCGACAGTTCTGTATTAGTTCTTCATGCCACAAACTGTGGAACTTTGTAAGATCAGCTGTTTAGTATTCACATTCTTTTCATGTAGGGAATACTTGAGTTTCTTGCTTTACGATTTATTTTCCTCCGGATATTTTTATACATTGCTTAGCTTTCAATTCTTATCTGACCATCAAATTAAACGTGAATAATTCGTCTTCCTCTCTTTGAAACAAGGAGCGCTTTCGGATTTTCATAATGTTTATCAACTTGCAAGATCTGGTTATGCTTCTGTTGAATTGTTTAGCTATAGTATTTGGATTTTGCCTGCTTGGAATATCGTATCGGCCAGCATTTTATCCTGATTCTCTATATCTAATTTGATGATATGTATTCATTTAAACATAAACTTTATAAGATGCCTCCGAGATATCCAACGAGCACCAAAATTTGAAGGGACGGAATCAACAGAAATCTTTTATTGGTTTCAAAGGAGCAGATCGTTTGCTTCAGTACAGTTAAAACTACAGCAGGGACTGTTGTAACCCTTATTTGGTTTTTTTTTCCAAAATCTCTTCCGAAAATCCAACCATATGAATTCAATATATCAATATTTTTTTACACATCTTTCAAGTTTTGTTCGAGTACGACATTTCTAACTACTTTATCTTGAATTCCTTTAAGAATTTTACACTGTTGAATTTATTTTGTGAAATCCTTTTTTTGAATTTTCTAAGGTATAGAAATATCAGAGAAATCTGAGGAACTCTCTTGTGGTCCACACAAGGTGGGACCGATGACAACCCACGAAATTCTAATAAATTCAACAATTAACACACAATATAAGAATCAAGCAATGAAATCAAGTGTCTGTGGATCAAAAATTATTATAAACCCTATAAAAACTATGTGTATAGTGACAAGCATAGTAGGGTGTCGGACGCAGGAAAATAAGGGACGTAACATGTATATTATTTATAAATAAATAGCACAAGTGTACATATATGTATGTATATATATATATATGTGTGTGTGTGTGTGTGTGTGTGTGTGTGCATTATCTATAGTAAAAGCCAGGAAGCAAAAAGTTCGCGAAGGACAACGAGGACTATTTCATATAGGGGGGCTCTACTCGATGTTTTTCTGTGGGTTTTCAATTCAAAATTTTAATTACTTATTTTTTGAATTTTCTGATGTTTAATTTCTTGTTTTAGTATATAACAATATATAAATATATAACTATAAGTATATGTAATATAAGGTTATATATACTATATAATAAATATATAAAAATAAAAAATATAAGAAAAATAGTCCTTTTAATTTTATAGAGGATTTAAAATATTTATACGATATTTAGAATAATTATATTAATATCTACTATATATAATAATATACAGATATAAGGGGAAAGGGAAGCTACATCGGGGATACAACCGACTAGATACACCTGACCATTTCTTAATTAGTTTTTGATATTTTTGAAGGAAATCTATGGAAATTAAATTCATTTATTAAATTGAATATGCATTTCAAATTTCATGCAAAATAAACATTCCTAAGATGCCTATCTAAATAGGGTCAATTTCTACAATTCTGATATCGTTAAAATGTGATAGTCTTGATGGAGATGATATAAGTGTCGAATTTAGTTGAATTTGACATGAGAACATGGTGATATATGGTGATTTGAATCCCCTTAGATTTCATTTCAAAAATACAAAAAACCAATAAAAAAATGGTCAGATACAACTAGTTGGCTACACCCCCGAATGCAGCTTCCCCAGCCCCTAGATATAAATAGGATATCTAGGATATTATGATTATAAATATAGATAAATATAGTAAATTTCTTCAAAATAATATATTTTTGGATTTAAAAATATGCTTCTGTTTTTATGAATTTTCTAGGAATTTTTACTATTTTTATTTTTTAAATCAGAAAATATTCAAAACAAGAACTTTTTACAAAGAATGAAGTGATTTGAGAACTAAAAATAGCAGAAGAGATAAAAATTCCTATTAAACATATATATATATATAGAAATATTTATATATAATAGTAGAGTCCAGATTACTATTTTTTGGATTCTTAGAAAATATTTTGTATTTTTTTAGGGTTAGCAAGGGTTTGCTAATTTTTGGGGTTTCTTTTGATATTTTTTTTGTGATTTTTGAGCTGTAGTTATAAAATAGGATAATAAATAGTAGGGTTTTTTAGAATTTTTTGAAAAGGTTTTATAATTTTTATAAGTCAAATAATGAATAAAATAGTTTTTTTATTTTTAATAAATAATAAATGCATGCAAATTGGCAAATGAAATATATAACGTAAACAAGTAACAATCATTCACTTACACCTACTTTTGGAGAATTTTTAAAGCATATGAGATATTTTTAATGAATGGAAATGCAATAATAAGTAAATCAAGTAGGAGGGGTATATTTGTAAATAAAATGATTTCCAGGAGCTCACATGCAAAATAACCACAAAGTTTACGCTGCAATTTAATTTTTAAGGGCTAAACAATAAATACAAATCCATAGGGGGTCGCTTGCAAAATGTCCACTCACATGGTGGTCTGCGTGAAGTGACCTGGTACTAGACTAAAGTGCAATATTAAAAAGGTTCAGGGGCACACATGCAAATTGTACCCAAAGTTTTGCACTTAATTAAAATATTATAGAACCTTTTACTACTATAAAAAGACGGAAGGGGGTTAGTTGCAAATTTTATCACTTAACCCACTTTGATCCATCCGATGAGGTGACGCCGCGTGGATGGCCAGACATTCCTCCTTGAGCGTCCTTTCGAAATGAGTGAACGATCCACATTAGATCTAAGCCACGTTCTTGATCTGACGGATGGGAAAGGCTCTGGAGGAACCCCAGACAAACTGAGCTCTGGCATGCTTCATCATGATGGATCTCCTTATTTCGACAACAGATCGAGGTTTTGATAGGACCAACAGCTTGTTGGGACTCCTCCTTGTGCAGTGGTTAGCTCCGTTGAAGTCGAGAGAGCAGAGGGAACTTAGAAGGTGTATGAGGACCTAGAGCTGCTCTAGATGTCCAAATGAGGTTCCAAAAAGCTTCATGGAGTTGTGGACCTACACTAAAACTTTCCCTGACTCGCATGAGGTTCCACAACCAAGTGGTGAAGCTCCACTAACATGGAATGGAGTGGAGATGGGGCTCCGGTGAACGTCGGCAATTGGAGCCTTGATTCCCAGATCCATGATGGGTCTAGGGCGGAAATATGGAGTGATCGACGAAGAACGTGCAGGTGAGTGAAATGAGATGAAAAGCCGGGAGGATTAACGACGTGATCATGGTGATTTGGCCTGGAGCTCGAGCTCCAGGTAACCAGGGTTTTTTTATTTTAAGGTTAAAGGAACACTTAAACCTAAAATTAAAGTGAGGGAATGGAAATATAGCTAAAGAATTACCTGGAAACGGATGATAGGGGCCTCTATTTGTTCCAAGGACCGAAGAGGCTAAACTAATTGGAGACCTTCTCCGACGATGGGTGGATCACCACCTCTGTTGCTCCTTCTCGTTGCAGCTCCTCCGATCTTCAAGCTGTCACCAAGGAGACTAGAATGTAATGGAACTGAGGAGCAAAGAACACTGTGAGAGGGATCAAAATTGAATGTGGAACTGGGGAGGTCATTCTATAGGCTGAAAAAGGGAGGGTTGTTGATTGAGGAAATTGATCAGATCGATGAAGATCGATGATCCTCTTGGGTGTGGCGTGAATTAGGGAGGCTCAATCTCCGCAAATCATGCAACACACCAAGCAGATCGTCATGAGCTTGAGCGGTAAAATGGGAAAGAAAAATCAGGGTTCTGACAATTCATGGCTCGAGGAAGAGAGAGGGGTCAGTTGACGTGAGTCAACAAGGGGCGGCTTCTAGTTGGTCCACGTGGACCAACCAAAAATTTCCCAGGCTGAAATACCTTGAAAAATCAGAATAAATAACAAATGAACTTATTAATTTTTTATTAAAACATGAAAAATGTTTTAAATTAATGTAATATTTTATACACAATTTTATTTTTTAAAGCTTTTTATTATAAGTAATATTTACAAGTAAAATACAAGTATAAATACCTGTGTTTTGATATTTTAATTTTATTTTTGTATTATATATTTTATTAATTTATGCATAGAATTTATATATTTTTAATTTTATAAATACACATTTAGATATTTTATTGTATTTTTATAATTTTATTTATATACTTAAATAAATATGTGTATAGATATTACATGTATATACATGTAGAGGAAAGGGAGCCTACTTCATGAAGTAGGTAACGTGTCCATTTTTTGCATTTTTTTTATTTTTCATGTAAAATGCAACCATCGACTTTTATAACTATATCCCTCTAATATATCTTTCAAATTTTATCAGAAACAGAGACTTCTACGTCCTTCGTCTAGAACAAGTAATTTTAGCGGACTTAGATGTGTTGTAATCGACATGTTCTGGATGGAGGGCATAAGAGTCTCTATTTTTAACGAAATTTAAATGACATACTAGAGGGATATATTATGAAAATCCAAGGTAGCATCTTCCAAAAAAATAAAGAAATTATAAAAAATAGACATCAAATAGGTAAGGTTACCTACTTCATTATGTAAGCTCCCTTTACAATGTTTAGACTATTAAAATTACATGTTTTAGATGGAGGGTATATGAGTTTCTATTTCTGACGAATCTCAAATGACATATAGAAGGGATATATAGATGAATATATATGGTGATATTTTGAAAAATAAGAAAATGTAAAAAATGGGGTAGCCTCATTTTTTCATATATATATATATGTGGAAAAAATTGGGTTGCCCCTGCCTTATTTTTGGGGGTTTTATTTTTTTGAAAAATATCACCATGTATATTAATTTATATATCCCTCTTATATGCCATTCGAGTTTCGTGAGGAACAGAGACTCCTATGTCCTCCATCTAGAACAGGTAATTTTAACGGTCTAAACATCGTTGTAATCGACCTATTCTAGATGGAGGGCATATGAGTCTCTATTTCTGACAAAATTCGAATAACATATATGATGGATATATAGATAAATATATATGGTAATATTTTTCAAAAAAAAATACCTGAAAATGGGGTAGGGGCAGCCATGTTGGCTTCCTCCTCGAGGTAGTCCCATTTAACCCATATATATATAGGAGTGATCCTATGAGAGCAAAAAGTTGTGAGAGAATGAGAGGGATGATTCTGGACCACATGATTCTGTTTTCTCTCTCCTGGTCTTCTCTCTCCTGGGTGAATCATGTGGTCCAGAATGACCCCTCTCATGCTCTCACAAATTTTTGCTCTCATAGGATCACTCCTCTCTATATATATGGGGCCGGGGAAGCTGCACCCGGGGGTGTAGCTAACTAGCTGCACCCGGCCATTTTTTTCATTGATTTTTTATGTTTTTGAAATGAAACCTAGGGGGATTTAAATCACTATATATCATCATGATATCATACCAATTGCAACTAAATTCGACATTTCTATCATCTCCATCAAGGTTATGACATTTTAACGGTTTCAAAATTATTGAAATTGACCATATCTAGATGGGAATGGTAGGAGTGTTTGTTTTGCATGAAATTTGAAACACATATTCCACACAATAAACTAAGTAAATCCCCCATAAGTTTCCTTCAAAAAAATTAAAAATCAATGAGAAAAATACCTGGGTATAGCTAGTTAGCTGCACCCCCGGTGTAGCTTTCCTTTTCCCTATATATATATATATATGGAGATGCCCCCACCCCATTTTTCTGTATTTTTTTATTTTTTTTTATAAAATATCACCATGTATATTCATCTATATATAACTCCTATATGTCATTCGAATTTCGTCAGAAATAGATACTCATATGCCCTCCATCTAGAACAGGTTGATTACAATAATGTTTAGACCGTTAAAATTATCTTTTTAGGTGGAGGACATAGGATTCTTTGTTTCTTAAAAAATTTGAATGACATATAGGAGGGATATACAAATGAATGTACATGATGATATTTTACAAAAAAATAAAAAAAATGCGGAAAATGGTGCGAGGACTGTCTCATTTTTTCCCATATACAAGATTGATTCTGTAAGAGCCAAAAACTGTGAGAGCATGACAGCACTGAAACCATTAGAATCTGTCACCTCTCTCCTCATTGATTGCAGGAGGAGAGAGGAGTAGAATCTAGTGGTACAGATTCACTACTATCATTCTTTCACAGTTATTGGCTCTCATAGGATCAACCATATACATATAAGGAGAGAGAAGAGCAAAATCTAGTGGTCCAAATTAACTGCTCTCATACTCTCACAGTTGTTGTCTCTCACAGGATCAACCCTATATATATAAGGCTGATCCTGTGAGAGCCAAAAACTGTGAGAGCAATGATTTTGAACAAATAGATTCTGCCACCTCTATCCTCATTGATTGTAAGAGGAGATGAGAATCTATTGGTCCAGATTCATTGATCTTCTCTCTCCTCCTACAATCAATGAGGAGAGAGGTGATAGAATCTAGTAGTCCAGAATCATTGCTCTCATGTTCTCACAGTTTTTGGCTCTCACATGATCAATCATCTCTCTCTATATAGATAAATCTTAAATTTAATAATCACAATTTTGGCTCTCACATAATCATCTGCATGAAGACCTAAAAACTTGAAAATAATCACACATAAATTAAATAGATAAAATTTAATAAATAGATGAATATGTTCTTGTCCCTGAGTTCGACCTCGGTAAACTTGCGAAATAAAATAATATCCACATATTCGAAAGTGTGGTCTTTGTTGGACCAGATTTGCCTCATATGCTACGATAACACAACAATACTAAAGAGGCAAAATCTGACGTTCATCAAATGGCGTTGTTTCCAAGGACACGACTTACCTTTAGTTATTTGTCGAATTTTGAAATATTTTTTGTTCTGAATATTGTCAAAATTTGCAAGTCTTATCATCATGTATGTTTGCATCATTTTTGTTGATTATTTTTCATGATATTTTTCTGATATTTTCTTTCGTGGCAGGGCTCATGAAGATCAAGGATGCTTGATCTACATAGAGACGTGGAATTGGGAGCTCCAGCTGCGAGGAGCCACAAAAGAATAGAGGAAGGATTAAAGGAACATTAATCAACATTTCATTCATCATGTTGTAAAAGAATGTAGCATGTGCATTTCTAGCGGCCCTCGTTCAGGAGCTCACGTGTGTAAAAGAAAAAGAAAAGAAAAAAAGAAAAAAAAGAGAGTATAACACTAGATGATCTAACCCCCCCCCCCCCACACACACGCATCACTCCCTCTCCCTACCACAATGTATACACCTTTCCCCCTCCTACATCCCCATCTGTGAAAATTCACCCTTCAACCCTCCTCTCTCCAATCATCTGCATAAATCCCCTTCTATCCCTAACAACCTCGGGGTCCCCAACCTAATTCCACATCTTTTACTTAGGTTATATTCAACCTAAGTATAGGGGGGACCCGACTCATCCATCCATCCCCCCATCTGTCTTCTTATATTTAGGTCATTTTTGACCTAAGTATAGGGGAACCCTCCTCCTCAATTCCGCTATATCATCCTATATTTAACCAGAGTTATGGCTTCATATCGTTTGTACTATGAGGACATAGCAAAAGTTTAAGTACAGGGGGTATACCGTATCGTATTGTATATCTACTTTAGTCATAGCTCGTTTCTTTTTATTTTTGAAAAATCTTTTTGGGCTTGGTTTAAGTTGACTTGTGAATCGAGTTTTATCAAAATTCTTGTAAAAATATTTTTAAAATTGAGGGATTAATTTGTTGTAAAAAAACTAACCCTTTTCAAAAAAATCCTTAAAATTTTGAAAAATAAATAAATTTTTTCCGTAGAGACTCTGACTACTAGGCTTAAAAATGAGTAGCTACTCTTCAGTGAGGAAACTCCCGTCTCCCTTAGCAGAGTGGGTGGTTTAGAGGACACTGTATATGGCTCTGTCCTCAAGTAACACAGGTTCGTCTAATGGTACCTACTTAAACCCATATTGGCTGGAAGTAGATACAACTATTCATATGAGCTTAGTTCAGTCATTGTCTCTCAAAGGAATTAATTATTAAAATATCAAAATCCATAAAAATTGCAAAATATAAAAATCACAAAATTCTAACCGAGGAGTTGATGTATTCCTGATACATTCACATTCACTCAAGGCTTAAGTATTTGAGGCCACTTGATTTCTGAGATCTTGAGAGTCTGAATTAGCTAGCCTTAGTCATTAGGGTTTTAAACTTAATAATCCACACTTCCCTAGTTTGAAATATTTGAGCTCTATATTGCACTCCTCATTGCTACCCTCTAAAGAATACGATCAACACATCACTTTCACAACTGTATGAGTGATGAGATGATTTGAGTTATCACTTGAGGAACTAGGACTGGAGGTTTGAGTCTAGACATGATCTAATGATGCTCGAGGATGGGATAAAGTTGATGAAGGCTCCAAGAAACCTGAGTGCCAGCAAAACCCTAGCCAATATGTGAACAAGTTCATATGCTATCACTTGATAAATACCTATGTGCCAGGGTATGATGAATTATAGATAATTATTGATCAGTGTGTGTCAACTCTTGGTAAAAGCAGTGGAGTTAGCCAAAAAAGAAAAGAAAGAAAAGGAAGAAATATATCAAGAAAAAACTCTATCCTTCAAAGTCAAATTACAAAGAGATTCCACCCAAGGCGAGCGCTCCCAGACATTTTCAAAGTGTCCACTTGGACCAAACACTATTAGGATCAAGGAGTCGGGCTAGAACCATAAAAGGGCTCTGCATCGTATAGTGATACAAGTGTGGGTGTCGAAGGTATTTTAGATACTTAAAAGAGACACACCCTGGTGTACTCTCAAAAAAACAAGTGCAGACGACTTCAAATTCTTTTAACGGACACACTGATCAATAATAATAAAAAAATACATGTGTTGAGTAACAAGGTACTCGAGAAACCCCTTGTTCCAATGTGAGGGAGAGAAAAATAGACACAATCCTATGCCCTCCATCATTTGGTCGTCCATATACACTTTCAAGTCTAACGAACTAATGAGACGGTTGACTGAAGCAAGAATAAACTTATTCCCTAGTGTTGAGGATTTGGTCTAGAGGAGAGTCTTCTGGACTGGAACTTTGGGTTATGTCTCGGCTCGACTCTCATGAATGCAGTACACTAATCTTCATATCCTTATATTTTATGTACAAACAGAGAGTCTAATAATTAAAGAAGTCTGACTAGAGCATGGTTGAGCCCAAAATTTTGGATCACCTAAATTAAGGGTCTTCAAAGATTTGAGCCTTGAAATTTTCACATGCACTGTCAGGAATTAATCTGACTCCTTCATTCTTTAGATGCTCGAGGACGAGCATAGTTCAAGTATAGGGGTAAAGGTGGTGGAGATGGACGATTGCCCTGACCACCCGATTGCCTTGCGATTGTTTTCAAGAATCTCCATCAAATGGGATCTTGATCTTCGGTCAGATCAGATGCAATAATGAAACATTTTAGGCTCTTCAGCAAGGAATTGGTATTTCTTGCTCTGATGTAACGTCTTGATATCTGGGGGAGAAGGAACAAGGAGAGCTGGTTTAGTGATGGCTTGGGTGTAGGCTACTAAATCGGTGTGTGCAAGCTCATCCTGCTCTAAATCTGACTGATCTGGGGACTGCTCATCTGATAACTGACTATTTTGAACTTGCTCGATCTCCAAACTAGTTGTAGGCTCAATTGAAGAAGTTTGAAGTGAAAGAAACTCGTAAAATCCATACCAATAAGCATCCTCTAGATCTGTCTGAACAAGAGACTGGTCATTAGGTGATTGATAGCACTGATCTCTCTCAGTCGCCCTACTGAATAAAGGATCTGTGGAAGTCCGGAACTCATCATGGCATTGCCAATTGACATTTACTTCAGACTCTAAGGGATAGAAGTCTCATCACAAATTGTAGAAGTACCAGAATCATCTCTACCAGCCTCATCACTAATTGGCTCCAAGACCGTGTTATCCACTCTCCCATCATCTAATATCTACAATCTAGTCTCTCTTAAAAGTGTGATGACTGATCATGTACTCGGTTTAGCCTATACTGCTTCATCGTTTGTCTGTACAAAGTCACAATCTTGGTGACTATCAGTCTTGTCATCGGATGCTTGTTTTAACTCTATTGATCTGTCTTTGAGGTCCTGGATCATCTCTATATGTATAATCTCACCATGGACGTGAAAGTGCATCTCCATGGTACTATAATTAGAAACAACCTTAGATGTCGCCAAAAAAGGCCATCTTAATATGATCGGGATATCGACCACACATTCAAGGACCTTCCATGTCCAACACGATGAAGTCCATGGGGAATCGCAAAGCCTGAATGGTGACTATGACGTCCTCAATCAATCCCTTTGATCTTTTGACCGATCTATCAGCAAACTATAAGACCGTCCCGCCTGGTCAAGAGGTCTGAACTCGAACTTAGCGAGTAAGGAAGAAGGAAGGATATTGATCGAAGATTTGCTATCTAATAGAGTAAGATCAAATGTGTGCTCTAAAATCTTGCATCTGACATGTGGTGCTCCTGTGTTTGAATGCTTGGCCAGGAGATGGTTATAGATGGCATGAAAAGTCTCCTTGGTCAACACATGGATCACTGAGCAATGATTACGCTGCCTCTTCTTTCTACGAAATGTAGTATGCTCTTTAAGACCTTTCTGTAGAAGAGGGATGTGTACCAAGGCTTCCGAAAGAGTGAGCTGGATAGTGAATTGGTCTAACATCTCTTTCATCAAATCAGTCATCTAGCTCTTTTTATGGTTTTCTTTTTTATCTCCTTTTCCAAACTGAGTGCTTAGGGAAAAGGAATCTAGACTTCCTCCCTATCTATTTGTACATTAGGAGGATCAAAAGAAGAAGAAGAAAGTCTTTTCTAAAGCGAGGACTAGCTCCATGTAAATCATTAGAAGTACACACATGAGCTCTAGCAGGATCAACAATATTGTCTTTATTCTTCTTTTTAGTATTTCTCTTTTGTACATTTTTTTGTATTTTTACATCATCATCACTATATACAAAGAAAGGTAAAGAATGCATCAATAGAAGACTCTGGCTGCTTCTTATCAATTTTGGTGGCATTAGCACCACCATCAACATCCTCAAAGTGAAAGGCGGCATCAGTACCACCACCATCATGCTCAATAGGCTCTATTGTATCATCAAGTGTATCCTCACTAAGCCTAGTTGAGTCTCCGCCTGCAGGTATCTGATAAACACGGAATTGAGAGCGGTCGTATTGATCCACAAGGCGGATCAACAGTCGATGTCTTGACCACTTTAAAATCTCGTATTTAATCAACAATGAACCCACAATCAAATATCAAACAGTGACAAACAAATGTGGAGTCAAATTTATTTTTAACTCTACATAAAAGATGTATAGGTGCAAGTATGTAGAGAGTTCGAACACAGGGAGCAAGGCAGGATAGATCAAACAATGATGCACAAAAATGTGATGTGATTATTGTCTACAAGATGCAAATGTTTTTGTGGGTTTTTAATTTTATATATATTTCTTATTTTATTTTTAATTTTTAATTTTGTATTTTCTTTTTTGATTTTCTAATTTTTATATTTTGTTTTTATATTTTATATTTTTATATTTTCTTTTTCAATAATAGAATATACAACTATATAAAGAATATATGTATACAAGAGAGAGATAGAGGATATATATATAGGTAAAAATGCTCAAAAATCAGGAAATAAAATGTTTTTGGTATTTTTATATTTTTAAGATGTTTTTGTGATTTTTGGGGATTTTTCAGAATATTTTTGGTATTTTTGAAAGTCAAAATACAAGAAAACGGTGAATAACAAGGCTGGCCGAAATTAAAGTGAGGGTTAAAAATAGAAATCAGTATCCAAAAATCCTCAAATTAAAAACTAAATACAATAAAATAGGGAAACTACATAACCTGAGTTTAGATTTTTAGGATTTTTCTAGGATTTTTTAGATTTTTATGAAGTTTTTAGGTGTTTTCTAATTTTTAAGGTTTTTGTTTTGAAATTTTTAATGATTTTTGGATTTACACTAGAATATACTAAAATAGACCTTAGGTATTTTTTTTGGAGTTTTTCAAGGTGTTTTGCCAATTTTTATGGGTTTTCTAAGGTAGACAGTGCTGAAAATGCATGTTTTTTATTTTTAATAAATAATAAAATGCAATAAATATGCAATGCAAAAATATGGCGTGAATCAGCAAGTAAACATGAGCCTAAATTAATTTTTGTGGAATTTTTAGGTGTTTATAGATTCATGCAAAAAATAGATATAGCAAAAAGAAAATACAGGCCTAGCAGGGGTATTTTAGTAATATGCAGAAAGATCAAGGGCCCAGATGTAATTTTCCCGCAAAAAAGTATAACTATATTAAAACTTTCATGACCAATACCAAATACACTAAGCCGCAAGGATACGCCCGCAAAATTGCCACGGTCACGTGCACTGAACACGTGACCTGGCAAGGACGAAATGGCAAATATTAAGATTACAGGGGGCTTTTGTGCAAAATCTCCAACAAAATTATAACGATAAATAAATGGTTTAAGATTAAGAACTAAATAAGCAAACTCTTCATGGTCTCCACGCAAAATGCCCAGACGCACGTGACGGGCACGTGCGCCAGGCGGGGACAAATTAGGAATATCACAAAACAAGGGGGGCTTACATGCAAAGTTTGCAAAACTTAACACTGCATATGAATGATTTAAATAGTAATATTTAATTACACAAAATGCCAGGGTAATAATAGCAAAATACCCAACCCCGATGATCGGATGGCTGATGAGATAGCTCGTGACACGTGGCGCTAATCCGACGGTTGGCAGTAGAGCGCGATCGAACGACGTACGGCGCTTCACTTAAACACGCGTCAGAATATGGGCGCCCGATGCCCCTTCGCTGTTGACGGCCTGGATTAGATGGATCTGGACGAATCTGACAGCCGAGGAGGGTGGAGATCCTACGGCTGCTGTACCACCTGGGAGCCCTTCACGATCCAACGACGGATGAGCGACGACGACGAACAAGGAGGAACTCCACCGGGGCGAAATTCCTCCAGCCTTCCCATGCCTCTCCGGTGGTCTTCTACGCCCCAAAATGGCTCCCGGATCTCCTGTGGTGGTCCTCTACTCGCTGGTGGAGGTAAAATGGGCCGGCACCCCCCGGAGCTACCCCACGACGTCGAGGACGAGGGAGGGCTCCAGGTTGGTCCGGCGACCATCAAAATCCGCCCCAGGCGTACTGGCGTTCCAAGGACCTGCAGAAAAGGTTAAGAGGGTCGCGGGCAAAATGCCGCGACCCTCCAGCATACAGAATAAGGGTGTTGGCGGCGGAGAGGAACACTCGCCGGAGCTTGCTCCGGCGAGGGGGTGAAGATGGCGATCGATGAAGCTTGAATCGAAATGGAGAAGTGGAAGGTGATCCTGAGACTACTGGGGGACAAAACGCATAAGAAAAACAAGAGAAAACAGTACCTCAAGCCCAGAATGGCGAGGTGGACCTCACGACGGTGCGGCCGTCGGAGATGATGTGGAACTCGCGCGGCTAACCTCGCCGCACCTCGACGGGGATATGGGGAGCCTCCCCTGTCACTGGAGTCTCAACCCACGCGCTCCCGGAGGTCTGAGGTTCTCCAAACGCGGTTCAAAGAGGAGGAGGAAGAAGGGGGCTCGATTTTGAATGGTTGTCGAGTGGGCTCACAAATCGAGGAATTTGGAGCACCACAGCGATCCAAAACCCAAGATGAGCTTAGGGCGGGTATGCCCTATGGTAGGGCTACAAAAGTCGTGAAGGTCGTATCATGAAACAGTGTAAGGAGCGGCCTAGAAAATTAGGCGAAAACTAAGAAAAATGCAGATCTGACACTGGACAGACCTCGGTTAGAGAGTTGACCGAGGTCAACCAAGGGGGCCTTCTGGTTGGTCCACATGGACCAACTTGAAAATTCCCTGGAAAAAATCCTTGTAAAATCATTTAAAAAAGAAAATGAATTATTTTATTTTTGGTTATTAAATAAAAATGTTTATTATTTTATAAATTAATTTATGGTAATTTTTAATTATTTTTTAGAGGAATAAAATTACAAGTTACCATTTATACCCTTTATAGGTATCTTTATCTATATATTTAATATTTTATTTTTATTTTGTACATTAAATTTTATTTATTTTGTTTATTAATTTATATATTTATAAAGTATTTTTATACACTTAAATATATTTTTATTTTATTTTTCTGAAGTATTTTGTACACTTAATAAAATAAAAGTATAAAGTATACAGGTATGTATATAGGTATTTTACCTATGTACAATATACAGGTATTTTTATTTTGTATTATTTTGTATTTTATTCTGATTTTAATAAACAAATATATTATAAGTAATATTTACAAAATTATAAAAATAGAAAATTATAAAAATAATGAATAAATAATAAAATTAATATTTTAATATGTACAAGTATACAATAAGGGTCCAAAACTCAACTTTCAAACCGTAACTCCGAAAAATACGAAACCACCACCAATAAATAGTTTATTTTAAACTATATAATTAAAGGTGAGTTTGATATATTTCGAGGTTTTATTTGCAAGATACGGGTCTGGGAAGTTGGAATTCTGGAATCTTATTCAGATCATAACTTTTTATATGTACTTTATTTTTGAGTGAAACCAATTTTGTATTTTTATTTATTTAATTATCTACAACTTTTATGTTCAAAGTTTCTTTATTTGAAGTATAAAAAGTGGAACCAAAAATAGGTCCCAAAATGAATAAAGAATGGATAAAATCAAAGGTATTTTTATTGTATTTTGGCCCTTATCTCCCCTTACTTTATTCCTTGTCGACCTAGTCATCGAGATGCCTAGGTCTTGGGGTTTCGGGTCATAAAATATTTACAATATTTTATTCTTTTTCTTTTCTTTTTTTTATTCTATAATTTTGGCTTTAAAAATTGCATTTTATACAATATTTACACATTGATGCATGAATGCTAAAATGCCTAAATTAAGCCTATTTACACACATTTACTAGGGTTTTTAAGGCCAAAATAATAGAATAAAGATGATGAAACATAGCTTCATCATCCCCCTATACTTGCCTTTGCTAGTCCCTAGCAAACACTTATGCAATATGTGCAGAAAAGAAAAATAAAGAAAAGAAAAAGAAGAAATGTGGATTGACTTTAATTATCAAACTTGTCTTCACAAAATCAAAGTTTGGAGCTTAAGTCGAACCTTTGGAATTTTAGTGCGGGTGGAACCTTAATGAGAACTGAATTTGAAGTCCAACAGTCCCTGAGAATCCCAAAACTCTATTCAAGTCTCCTCAATACCCAGGTCAGAATATTTCAACTCATACGCAAACCCTTATGACTATGAATCTGACTCGTACAGTGTAAGTGATGGTGGCTCTCCCCAACTGAAATGACAAAGAGATTGACTTCTCCTATATGACAACCCAATGATTCCCCAATCCAACAACTCATTCCTCAAGGAGAGGGGTATTCCCTTCTAAGTTCAAGTGGCAACCAGCTCAAGAGGAGGGGGTGAAGAGAAGAATGGACGGTAGCCAGTGTAGCTACCTATCCTAGGATGCAAGACCAGTGTAGTCAAGTCATCCAGCTGCAGGCTCACATGATTTGACTTTGAAGCTCAAGCTTGCTTATTTGACTTTACAACATATGTACACTCCGGCAGGTATTTTTTATTTTTGTACAGGCCTGTCCACTTTTTTGAAGTTTTTTTTGCTTTTGCAATTTTTTTTGAAATACTATATACAACAGCATTTACATAGGGATTTTTTCCTCTTGAGCCAGTAGACTATCCCTCTTTTGAAACTTTATTGCAACCCACAATCTCCTATCCTCGAAACTCATCATCACTGGACGGGTTGGGGTGCACTTCCCTCCCTAGAGGAGGACAAGTGTTTCCACCTGTGTGCGTCTCATTCCGGCAAATCCAACATCCTCACCACTCCAACTGAGTTGAGCCAAGTGAAAGGTGCAGGTGTCCAAGTTAGGTCATTATCAACAAGAGTCGTGCGTGTGCCCCGAAATGCTCTACTTAGGCAGTCAAGAATCCATTGAACCAAGTCTTGTGATTCTCAAAGAATTAAGTCAACTAGACCTGAAGTACCTCAATCCCAGTTCCTATAAGGTTCCTGTTAATTAGGTAGATTTAAGGTCCAACCAAGCTCCAATCTTCGGATTTTACTTAGACTCGTTCAACTATCAAACTCAATCCAAAAAATGCTCATGCTATGTAGAAAATATTTTTGTGATGCAATTTTCAAAGATTTTGAACTTTTTATGGGTTTTTGAAAAGATGATGCGTATGTATTTTTAGATTTTTTGAAAAGATTTTTCAAATGTTTTTGGTATTTTATTTTTCCAAATTTTTTTGGGATTTTTGAAAACAGAAAGGTTTTGGCTAAAAACTAGGTACAAATATTCACACAGGGATGTATCTTATATTTACAAGAAGTGGATTTTAAGAATTTACAAGGGTAAGTGGTCGATTTTATATAAGTATATATATAGTGAATTTTAGATGTAATGTATATATTCCTCAAATTTATTTGACACAGGTTTTTCAAACAATTTTTAAAAACTATAGTCCAAAATAATTTTTACAACAGTTTTTACAAACATTTACACACATTTGAAAATCATTTTGCCACGGTTTTCCAAACAGTATATATAGATTTTTCAAATATTTTTGCAACCATTTTTCAAACAATTTGCAAATCATTTTTCTAATATTTTATTTCACACAAAGAAAATAATTTTACAATCAAAATATTTTTACAAAGGTTGAAAACATGTAACAAAATGTTTTCAAATAGTTTTCAAAAGATTTTTCACAAAGATTTTCAAACATTTTGCAAAAAAATATTTTCACCTGATTTATTAATCAATAGGTATAAAAAGTATTTGAGGAATAACCACATCTTTTTATTAAGATTTTTAATGAATTTTTAAGTATAATTAGCCATAATTATTAAGAAAATACGAAAGTACGAGTTATGGCTAAAGTATATACGTAGTATATACGACCCCCCTATACTTAGCTTGAGCTATGTCCTCATAGATCAGAGAGAAAAGGAAGACATAACTCGTACTGAGTATAGAAAAGTCTAAAGAATAAATGAATAAGGAATGAATAAACGAATGAGAAGTTGACCGTCCCCCCTATACTTAGGATCAAATAATCCTAAGTATAGCAGACTGTACACAAAGCAGGGAGGGTCAAGGGTGGGAATGAACAGATCGTACTCGGACTGTCTCCCCCATACTTAGGGTAAGATATCCCTAAGTATAGACAAGAAGAGGAGACAATGGAGAGGATCAAAGAATAGAAATAACTCGAGGTGCACACCCCCCTATACTTAGGACAAAGTGCATCCTAAGTATAGAAGACTGACAAAGAGGCGACACCTTTTCAATAGATGCAGGAGATAGAAGAGGAAAAGAAGAAAAGAAGAAAAGAGATCTGAAGATGGATACAGATAGAGACAGATGTACACATCACTCCCCCTATACTTAGGGTAAAAGAAGCCCTAAGTATAGGCAATCAACAGGAGTGATAATACGGAACGACGAATGAACACTCGGCTCGTCCACCCCCCTATACTTAGGACAAAGTACGTCCTAAGCAAGGCAAACACGAGAATGGGTGGATGAGTAATACGGTGGAGGGACTGAGATGAACAAAAGTGAATATACAACAGAGATGGATGTACAAATGGACAAGAAGGTTGAAAGCGAACCTTCTTGCGGGACCGCTGAGGAATGGATCTGGTGTGGTGTAGGTCGACATCGGGGTCTACAGTGGACTGAAGCCAATTAGGGTCGACAGAGTGAAGATCCTCAGGGGCCCTAGGGTGTGAAGGCACAGACGATTGAGTGAAAGAAGTATGACTAGGTTCGGCCATGGGAGTCTCGCTGATATCAAAGTGGAATGGGACGAACTCATCATCGTCGGAAGAAGTGTAATCCGTGTCGTCCTGCGAGGTCTCGTCCAGGTCAAAACCAAAAGGAGCGAACTCATCAGTGGAAGTAGTCGAACTCTGTTCGTCCTCAATAATCTCAACCAGATCATATTTCTCATCAAAAGGACCGAATTCCAGACTAAAGAAATCAAATCAACTTTGGTCCTAGTATCATCAGTATCTATGTGAACAGGAGCGGACCCATCAGTGGAAGTGGTCAAATCATGTCCGTCCTGTCTAATCTCAGAATCTGCCCTCCGCTCAATGGTGTCAATCGTGTTAATCCCGCGGATGTCATCAACACAGCGCCAAGTCCCAGAAGAAGGAACTCCGAGGTCCATGCTTTTCAAGTCTTCCTCCTGGGAGAGGAATTCTTGGGTCTTAGTGGAATCCAGTAAGCAACAAAATTCTCTGATAGTCTCATCAAGGTCATGGTCCTCAGGGTCAGCCAAGATAGGTGAAGTCGCATCAGATGCAGGTCTCTGGTCGGCAGTGGGTGCGGTGATCAACACTTCGCTCTCGTCCGCAGGACGGAAGCGAATCTCTCCTGATCCATAATCAATAACGACCTCGCAGAGGCGAGGAATGATCGTCCCAGGATGATTGGAGAGTGCTCCCCAGTAGAGGTCTCCATGGGTAAAACGACAAATTCAACATGGTAGCTCGTGCCCTGAATCGAAATGAAGACGTTTTCAAGGATACCCTTCGGCCTCTTTATTGATCCATCAGCAAACTGAACGATCATCCTGGTCTTCTTGAGAGGCCCTTGGTGAAGAGATTGTACCAGCGAGAAGGGTATGATGCTAATCGAAGAGTCGCCATCGAGGAGAGTATGATCACATGTGAAGTCAGAGATGGTACAGCTAATGAAAGGTGTGACAGTATTCCTCTTCCTAGGAATGAGACGGTGCGTGATGGCGTGGGCAGTGGCCATGGTCAGAATATGATGCTCAGATCTGCTCCTCAGCTTTCTCTTCTTGGGAAGAGGAGCAGATAAATCAGTCATGGCCTGCTGAAGTGGGGCACGGATGATCTCGTGAATAGTGGCCACCACTTCAGGTTCAGTCAACATTTTTCTGAATTTTTGGACTTCCTCCATACAAGGGAGGAAGTCAGAATCAACATCTACACGAGGCATGCCAAGAGCAGTCTGTACAGCGGCATCCTCGGGGTCAAAGGTGGGACAAGATGTGAAAGGTTGTGTGGTCAAAGGGTCGGGCAAGTGGGCACTCTCCTCACAGTCTGAATTAACCAAAGGTCTCCCGAACTCTTTTTGGATTTTTAAATTTTTCTTATATTTTGTATTTTGGACGATTGCAAGCTCTCATGATAATCCTCATCTGAATCCAAATCCTCAATGAATGGAGCTTCGTTCTGGATCTTATTTATGCTAACTATATCGGTCATCCTCGAGTTCATATGCTCCATCATCTGATTCAAGGTCTCAGGTGTGAATATCATGAAAGGTGACTCCAAAATCTCAGGATCGGGTGTGTCGAATGTGGACGGTGGGTGCGGACAAAAATCACGCTCCGGCTCAGGATACTCAATGAAGAGGGGGGTTGTGGAAATGTGAGGGTGATGGTGGTGGAAATGAGTGGTGAAGGTCAAAGTCTGAATCCTGAAATAGTGGGTTGGTCGGATATGTACAAAAATCAGGAGCAAAGTCCTCCTGGAAAAAGGGAGGTGGACCGACAGGAGTGAACGAGGGGTCCGCAAAGTCCGGACAAAATATGCTCCAGTCGGCCATCTCGAAACAAGAGGAAAAATGATCGGGAGAACACGATGGTCAAGTCAAGAGAAGTGAGCAAAAGGCGCAAATGCGCAGAGATGATCTAGTATACACACAAGCAATCACAAGCAAAAATCTCACAAATACAAACCCTCAATTCACCTACTCAACTCGGTTGAGACCAAAAAATTGGTATTTTTATCTTGTATGTTTTAGAGTTAGGTGAGAAGTCAAAGAATTTCACACACACTTAGGGGGCTGAATAGGATTTGGGTACTATCCTTAGTGTGTACGCAAGCAAGTAAAAGCGAAGACAATGAGGGGATTACTCGCCCCAATACAAGATTTTTCTTTTTGGTTGATTTTAGGGTCAAGTAATATTAGCAGTCCCAATTTTATTTGTTATCACTTTTTTTTGAATTTTTAATGAGAATGCACGAACCTATCGAGGAGTCAATTTTACTTAGCACCTGATGAAGCTACGTTTCATCATCTTTATTCTATCATTTTGGCCTTAAAAAAACCTAGTAAATGCGTGTAAATAGCATTAATTCATGCATTTTAGCATTCATGCATAGGTGTGTAAATACTGTATAAAATACGGTTTTTAATGCCAAAATTATAGAATAAAGAAAAGAAAAGAAAAAGAATAAAATATTGTAAATATTTTATGACCCGAAACCCCGAGACCTAGGCATCTTGATGAATAGGTCGACAAGGAATAAAGTAGGGGGAGATAAGGGCCAAAACACAAGTAAAATACCTATACATTTTATTCATTCTTTATTCATTTTGGGACCTATTTTTGGTTCCACTTTTTATACATCAAATAAAGAAACTTTGTACATGATAGTTGTATATAATTTTATAAAGAAAAATACAAAATTGCTTTCACAGAAAAATAATGTACAGATAAAAAGTTATGGTCTGAATAAAAATCCAGAATCCCAACTTCCCAGACCCGTATCTCACAAATAAAAACTCCAAATGCAGCGTACTCACCTTTAATTGTATATAGAAGAAAATAAGCTAATTAATGGTGGTGGTTTCGCATTTGGCGGAGCTACGGTTTGAAAGTTGAGTTTTGGACCCCCATTGTACCTTGTACATATTAAAATATTCAATTTATTATTTATTTATTATTTTTTTATATTTTTATAATGTTGTAAATAATACTTATAATAATTATGTATATTAAAATCAGAATAAAAACATCATTAAAACTCAAATAAAAATACTTGTACATAGGTATTATACATACACCTATACCTATATAAAATACACTTCTATTTTATTTAATATACAAAATATATCAATAAAATAAAATAAAAATATATTTATGTACGTAAAAGTATTTTATAATTTTATAAAATAAGAAACAAAAATAATAAAATTAAAAATATCTAAATAAAAATAAAATACTTAAATATATAGATATAGATACCTATAGGGGTATAAAAGCAACTTGTAAAAAAACATAACTCATAAAAATAAATAAAAATCATAATAAAATAATTTATAAAATTTTAAACATTTTTTATTTTATAACCAAAATTTAATTAATTCATTTTCTATTTTAAAATGAATTAATAAAACATTTTTTCCAAGGTTTTTCTGGTTGGTCCACGTGGACCAACCAGTTTCAGCCCTTGGTTGACCTTGGTCAGCTCTCTGACCAAGGTCTGTACATGTCAGACTGTATTTTTCCTTGAACTTCGCGGCTTTTTGTAGATCGCACCTTTCACCGATTGGCCTCGGGTTCTTCACGACTTTTGAAGACCCACCATCCAGCTACCACGCCCATGCATCATTTTGGCATTTTGACCAAAGCCTCGCCCGTGATCTTGCCTCGAAGGTCGCCCCTCGTCCAACTTTCAAAAACGCCCCATCTCCTTCCATTCCCTCTTGATCCTTCTTCCGCCAAATCCACCCAAAAATCCCTAGCCCATTGTGCTCCTGGTGACAGCAGGAGTCGATTTGAGCCGGGGTTTGCGTCATCTGGCGTCGAATCGAAGTCAATCCAACCCTCGCCGGAGTTCCGCCGTGCTTCATCGCCCGACGTCTCTGGTGAGTTTCCCTCCCCTTTCTCTTCGTTTTCTTTTAGCTGTAGCGTAGATTAGTGTAGACCTATAGTAGTTTTTAGCTTCGATCTCCCAATCGCTGTGAATCCTCGATCAAAGTCCACGGCGGAGCATAGCTCCGCCTCCATTTTCCGGCAACCTACCTCCTTCACAGCCGCTCCGACCACCTTCATCTTCTCCCTCATCCCTCTGTCGCTCCGCTCCACCCCCCATTCACCTCGATCTCGCCCAGATCGAGTGATCAGAACTCCCCTCTCCGCCGCTCGCCGGAGTTCATCATCCGAGCCATCTTTCACCCCCTTCGCGCCATCAGAAAGCACCTGCGGCTTCGCCTGGATTTTGCGCAACTAACCACGCAGGACCGAGCCAAGGAGAAGGCTCCATCGACCTTCGAAGACTTCAGGAGCAGCTCCCCAGGCCACCTCCGCCGTCCGGCCGCTTCAAGCCATCTCAGGCTCGCCTGAGACCTCCTACAGACGCGGACGTGCCCCAGGATAGTTTTGCCTTTGATCCTGGGGTCGGAGAGGCCGTTTGTCGGCCGTATTCGCCAGCCGAAGTTCGCCGGGGAAGTGTTCTTCGTGAACCTTCCCCTTCCGTTGGATAAGAGGCCCGCTCCAGACGCGTCATCAGCCGTCCGATCTCCTGCGCCTCTCCGCCGTCCGATCAAGCCTTGAAGATCTAATCCCAGCCGTCCGCGACGAAGGGGTATGCACCGTCGGATGGGCGCCACGTGGACAAGTGACTCGCCATCGACCGCTGGATCAAGCCCCGTGGGTATTTTGCACTTTTAACCCACGCCTTTTTGTATTTACTTTCTCTTCTAGTACTTTCATTTGTAGTTTAGAAAGTATTGTGATATTTGCACGCAGACCCTCACACTATAACTATTTGCATTTCAGTCCACGCCACGTCACCTCACGTGACGTTGGCGTGTGACTTTTGGGTATTTTGCATTTAAGGCCCAGGACTTTTATGTATTTGCAATTTTGTCCCTGTGCGTAAGATATATAATATGTTTTTGGAAATATTGCATGTATACCCAGCCGGTTTTCTTTAATTGCATTTATGCCCCTGTGAATGGTGTGTAACGTGAGCTGCGCATGATTTTTTGGTGGAAATTGCATCTGAGCCCCTGGATATTTTTATAATTACAAGTATACCCCTGCCAGGCCTTGCATTGTTGTGTGCTTGCGGTATTTATTTTGTGCATCTATAAAACCCTAAAAAATCTACAAAAATTGCATTAAGTTCCTGTTGCATGATAGATTTATGTCATATTTTTATTTTCCATAATTATTGCATTTTTATATTTATTAAAAATCAAAAACTCGCTTTTTGTGCACTGTCTAGCTTAGAAAATGCCAAAAAAATATCAAAACCCTCTCAAAAATTCCAAAAAAATTACCTAGTGTCTATTTTGCCCTATTTTAGTGTCACTCCAAAAATCACTAAAAATCTCAAAAGAAAAACACTAAAAATTCAGAAACACTCTAAAACTTCAAAAAAATCCAAAAAATCAAGGAAAACTCTAAAAAATACAAACTCAGTTTCTGTTTGTTCTGTATTTTGTTCTCCTTACTAGAAAATTATTGTGAAAAATTTTGATTGCTGTTGCTATTTTTAACTCTTATTTTACTCACAGCCAGCAACTTTGTCACTGTTTTCTCTTATTTCAGTATTTGAAAATATCAAAAACACCTTGAAAAACCCCCAAAAATCACAAAAACAGTAGAAAACCACAAAATACCAAAAAGATTTTATTTCTGAATTTTTGATCATTTTTGCACATTTTTATAAATACTTTATCTTGCCTTTCATTACTTTGCTTATATTTTCCAATATTAAAAAAAAGAAAAAAAATATATAAAATATAAAATTATAAAAATCAGAAAATTAAAATCAAAATACAAAATTGAAAATAAAAAAATATATAAAAAATACAAACTCGAAACCCACAAAAATTTGTTTGCTTGCTTGCTTAGTGTAGACACTTCACATACACATTCACTTGAGCACATTTTTGTGAATTACCCTGCTTGCTCCCTGTGTTCGAACTCTCTGCATACTTGTCACTATACACCATTTGTGCAGAGTTAAAAATAAATTTTAACTCCACATTAGTTCTAATTTGTTGATCTTTAGTGTGGGTTGATTGTTGATTAAATTCAGATTTTGATTGGTCGACCCTTCGACTGTGTTCCCGCCTTGTGTGGAACACAAGACCGATCGATTTTTGAGTTTATCAGCACCTAGGTGATCAAAATCAGAGGTAGAGAGTCGGAAAAGCAATGCAAGCGGCAAAACGATGATGTATGCTAAAGCGTAAATGCTCACCATGCCTCCAGCACTCTACATGCAAAGATGCTTATCAGAATTGAAACCTATCTATATGCAAATGCAAAGCCGATGAAATCGTCCTAAGTTTCAGAAATTGCTATTATTGTGAAGAACCACAAGTCGGTCACCGATCCTCAATCTAAGAGTCCGGTCTAGGCTCACCCCTCCTCTTCTCGACACATCGAGTTCATGAGTAGCGCTTGACAGGGTGGGCTCGTGACGTAGGCTTGAAGATAATGAGGCGACTGTTTAAAGTTTGAACTAAGTCCAAAATGCACTATAGGTACATGCAAGATATTAAGTGTTTGGCCTTAGTCTATCGCAAGCAATCCTAAAACTAGGGGCTCAATAACACAAAATAACAAAACCGAGAAAACAAAATGAAAAAGGCGGTGAAAAACCGTGAAAACCGCGGTGAGCCCCCAAGTGAACAATCACTTGGAAATTGGGCCCGAATGTCCAAAAGTCCAAGTACCTGTATTATTACAAATTAAAGGTCTCTCTCTCACAAAAATTACACTAATAAATGCAATGAATAAATAGACTAAAATTGTCTTCAAAATCCTCTCCTAGCCCGTCTTCATGCTAAGTCAAGTCGCCTCACGTGGGTGCGCAGGTGCTCCTGGAAGAGAGCTCCTCCCTCGATCCGCGTTCCTCGCAAGAAGTCAAACAAGAGAGGGGTTAGACAATTCAAACAAGAAATATCAAAAATAAAGAAAATACAACAAGCAAAAAATAAAAGCCGTAAAGGTAGACAAATAATCACGACACCAACAAAAACCCGAACTAAGCGTTGTTGCTTCCGGCAACGGCGCCATTTGATAAAAACACGGAATTGAGAGCGGTCGTATTGATCCACAAGGCCGATCAATAGTCGATGTCTTGACCACTCCAAAATCCCGTATTTAATCAACAATGAACCCACAATCAAATATCAAACAGTGACAAACAAATGTGGAGTCAAAGTTATTTTTAGCTCTACATAAAAGATGTATAGGTGCAAGTATGTAGAGAGTTCGAACACAGAGAGCAAGGCAGGATAGATCAAGCAATGATGCAAAAAATGTGATGTGATTAATTGTCTACAAGACGCAAATATTTTTGTGGGTTTTTAGTATTTATATATTTTTTATTTTATTTTTAATTTTGTATTTTGTATTTTGGTTTTTGATTTTCTGATTTTTGTATTTTTTTTATATTTTATATTCTATATTTTCTTTTTCAATAATAGAATATATAGCTATATAAAGAATACATGTATACAAGAGAGAGAGGAGATATATATAGGTAAAAATGCTCAAAAATCAGGAAATAAAATGTTTTTGATCTTGTTATATTTTTAAGATATTTTTGTGATTTTTGGGGATTTTTCAGAATTTTTTTGGTATTTTTGAAAGTCAAAATACAAGAAAACAGTGAATAACAAGGCTGGTCGAAATTAAAGTAAGGGTTAAAAATAGAAATCAGTATCCAAAAATACTCAAATTAGTTTTAAACTAAAGACAATAAAATAGGGAAACTACAAAACCTGAGTTTAGATTTTTAGGATTTTTCTAGGATTTTTTAGATTTTTATGAAGTTTTTAGGTGTTTTCTAATTTTTAAGTTTTTGTTTTGAAATTTTTAATGATTTTTGGACTGACACTAGAATATACTAAAATAGACCTTAGGTAATTTTTTTGGAGTTTTTCAAGGTGTTTTGCCAATTTTTATGGGTTTTCAAAGGTAGACAGTGCTGAAAATGCATGTTTTTGATTTTTAATAAATAATAAAATGCAATAAATATGCAATGCAAAAATATGGCGTGAAACAGCAAGTAAACAGGAGCCTAAATTAATTTTTGTGGAATTTTTGGGTGTTTATAGATTCATGCAAAAAATAGATATAACAAAAAGAAAATACAAGCCTGGCAGGGGTATTTTAGTAATATGCAGAAAGATCAAGGGCCCAGATGTAATTTTCCCGCAAAAAGTATAACTATATTAAAACTTTCAGGACCAATACCAAATACACTAAGCCGCAAGGATACGCCCGCAAAATTGCCACGGTCACGTGCACTGAACACGTGACCTGGCAAGGACGAAATGGCAAATATTAAGATTACAGGGGACTTTTGTGCAAAATCTCCAACAAAATTATAACGGCAAATAAATGTTTTGAGATTAAGAACTAAATAAGCAAACTCTTCATGGTCTCCACGCAAAATGCCCAGACGCACGTGACGGGCACGTGCACCAGGCGGGGACCAAATAGGAATATCACAAAACAAAGGGGGCTTGCAGGCAAAGTTTGCAAAACGTAACACTGCATATGAATGATTTAAATAGTAATATTTAATTACACAAAATGGCAGGGT
Organism: Ottelia alismoides; assembly: GCA_037367405.1. NCBI lineage: Eukaryota > Viridiplantae > Streptophyta > Magnoliopsida > Alismatales > Hydrocharitaceae > Ottelia > Ottelia alismoides. The sequence goes on along the minus strand of JAZKJV010000528.1, from coordinate 833,167 downwards.
AATAATAGCAAAATACCCAACCCCGATGATCGGATGGCTGATGAGATAGCTCGTCACGTGCACTGAACACGTGACCTGGCAAGGACGAAATGGCAAATATTAAGATTACAGGGGACTTTTGTGCAAAATATCCAACAAAATTATAACGGCAAATAAATGTTTTGAGATTAAGAACTAAATAAGCAAACTCTTCATGGTCTCCACGTAAAATGCCCAGACGCACGTGACGGGCACGTGCACCAGGCGGGGACCAAATAGGAATATCACAAAACAAAGGGGGCTTACAGGCAAAGTTTGCAAAACGTAACACTGCATATGAATGATTTAAATAGTAATATTTAATTACACAAAATGGCAGGGTAATAATAGCAAAATATCCAACCCCGATGATCGGATGGCTGATGAGATAGCTCGTGACACGTGGCGCCAATCCGACGGTTGGCAGCAGAGCGCGATCGAACGGCGTACGGCGCTTTACTTAAACACGCGCCAGAATATGGGCGCCCGATGCCCCTTCGATGTTGACGACCTGGATTAGATGGATCTGGACGAATATGACAGCCTTGGAGGGTGGAGATCCTACGGCTGCTGTACGACCTGGGAGCCCTTCACGATCCAACGGCGGATGCGCGACGACGACGAACAGGGAGGAACTCCGCCGGGGCGAAATTCCTCCAGCCTTCCCGTGCCTCTCCGTTGGTCTTATACACCCCAAAATGGCTCCCGGATCTCCTGTGGTGGTCCTCTACTCGCTGGTGGAGGCAAAATGGGCCGGCACCCCCCGGAGCTACCCCACGACATCGAGGACGAGGGAGGGCTCCAGGTTGGTCCGGCGACCTTCAAAATCTGCAACAGGCGTACTGGCGTTCCAAGGACCTGCAGAAAAGGTTAAGAGGGTCGCGGGCAAAAAGCCGCGACCCTCCAGCATATAGAAAAAGGGTGTTGGCGGTGGAGAGGAACACTCGCCAGAGCTTACACCGGTGAGGGGGTGAAGATGGCGATTGATGAAAGCTTGAATCGAAATGGAGAAGTGGAAGGTGATCCTGAGACTACTGGGGGACAAAACACATAAGAAAAACAAGAGAAAACAGTACCTCAAGCTCAGAATGGCGAGGTGGACCTCACGGTGGTGCGGCCGCCGGAGATGATGTGGAACTCGCGCGGCTAACCTCGCCGCACCTCGACGGGGATATGGGGAGCCTCCCCTGTCACCGGAGTCTCAACCCACGCGCTCCCGGAGGTATGAGGTTCTCCAAACGCGGTTCAAAGAAGAGGAGGAGGAAGGGAGCTTGGTTTTGAATGGTGGTCGAGTGGGCTCGCAAATCGAGGAATCTGGAGTGCCACAACGATCCAAAACCCAAGATGAGCTTAGGGCGGGTATGCCCTATGGTAGGGCTACAAAAGTCGTGAAGGTCGTATCATGAAATGGTGTAAGGAGCGGCCTAGAAAATTAGGCGAAAGCCAAGAAAAACGCAGATCTGACACTGGACAGACCTCGGTCAGAGAGTTGATCGAGGTCAACCAAGGGGGCCTTCTGGTTGGTCCACGTGGACCAACCAGAAAATTCCCTGGAAAAAATCCTTGTAAAATCGTATAAAAAAAGAAAATGAATTATTGAATTTTTAGTTATTAAATAAAAAATGTTTATTATTTTATAAATTAATTTATGGTGATTTTTAATTATTTTTTAGAGGTATAAAATTACAAGTTACCATTTATTCCCTTTATAGGTATCTTTATCTACATATTTGATATTTTATTTTTATTTTGTACATTAAATTTTATTTATTTTGTTTATTAATTTATATATTTATAAAGTATTTTTATACACTTAAATATATTTTTATTTTATTTTCCTGAAGTGTTTTGTACACTTAATAAAATAAAAGTATAAAGTATACATGATTGTATATAGGTATTTTACCTATGTACAATATACATGTATTTTTATTTTATATTTCTTTTGTATTTTATTCTGATTTTAATATACAAATATATTATAAGTAATATTTACAAAATTATGAAAATATAAAATTATAAAAATAATGAATAAATAATAAAATGAATATTTTAATCTGTACAAATATACTATAAGGGTCCAAAACTCAACTTTCAAACCGTAAATCCGAAAAATACGAAACCACCGCTAACAAATAGCTTATTTTAAATTATATACAATTAAAGTGAGTTTGGTACATTTAGAGTTTTTATTTGCAAGATACGGGTCTGGGAAGTTGGAATTCTGGAATCTTATTCAGATCATAACTTTTTATCTATATATTATTTTTGAGTGAAACCAATTTTTTATTTTTATTTGTTTAATTATCTACAACTTTCATGTTCAAAGTTTCTTTATTTGAAGTATAAAAAGTGGAACCAAAAATAGGTCCCAAAATGAATAAAGAATGGATAAAATCAAAGGTATTTTTATTTTATTTTAGCCTTTATCTCCCCCTACTTTATTCCTTGTCGACCTAGTCATCGAGATGCCTAGGTCTCTAGGTTTCGGGTCATAAAATATTTACAATATTTTATTCTTTTTCTTTTCTTTTCTTTATTCTATAATTTTGGCTCCACATTTTATACAATATTTACACAATGATGCATGAATGCTAAAATGCCTAAATTAAGCCTATTTACACGCATTTACTAGGGTTTTTAAGGCCAAAATGATAGAATAAAGATGATGAAACGTAGCTTCATCATTATCCTACCACCCCTAAGAGAAATGAAATCAGTGTCATCACAATAAAGGTAATCATCTGAAAATACCTGACTAGATGGTGGGCTCTGTTAAGTGTACCTGCTTTGACTTCCTCTTTGGATTATTTGGATTTGGCTCTATCTGTGCAAGAATGGTGGATTCCCTTTGATAATATCAGTAATATGAATTTTGAACTCATCCATCTCTCGACTAAAGGTAACCTGCTAGTTCGCTATCAGACTAGCTACATACTCTAAGGTTGGGTTCTCATGAAAAGGACCATGAGACTCGGATGAGTCGCCTCGATGGTATTGAGGATATTGCTGGGCTAACTGATGTTGCTCTCTATTTTGCCCCATATGCGCATGTGGTGGCTGCTGGGATGAAGTACCTCTTGCTGATCACGACGGATCCCTGTTGCTGCGACTGATTATACCAATCCAATTAACCTCAATCCATGGTTCATGCATCTTTGTGTAAGCTGGGGGCATCGAAGTAAGAGGATGATCACTCTGATATACCATCATATGAGTGTCAGATGACGGTGTCTGTTGGTTATACACGTAAGCAAGAGACTATTGAGTCGGCTCGGAATGCGCATGATAGATGTCCTGAACTGACTAAGGTTGCTGTGTAAGTATGCCTCGATCTCTGCTCTCTGCATCAGCTGGTGATCTAGAAGATGATGTAGAATATGTATGTATCTCCAGAAGGCACATAATATGAGTCTTCAGATCACTTAAACATCTCTCAAGCTCGTCAATCTTCTTGAGCTCATCCAAATTCCTCACTTCTTTTCAATGATGTCCACACGATCCAACTTCTGACAAATGATCTCCATATCACCTAATGAGGAATCAGAATGAGTAGAAGAGAAAGAACTAGTCCCCTCAATTTGTGCCACTTGGGAATGCTGGTGATAAGGTGGTGGTTTAGTCTGTGTGTAGAATCTAGTCTGGGACATCGTGGTATAGCTTTCAGTCATCTCCTCGTAGATAGCCCAGACTTGATCCTCATACTTGGAAAAGTATGAACCACCGCAAGACGTGTTCACCAATCCTTGTAACTCTGGTGTCATCCCACAAAAGAATCTTTGTACTAGGTTCGAATTCGATATATCATGGTGGGGACACCTATCGATGAGCTCTCTGAAACGGTCCCATGCTTCATGAAACTGCTCATTCCCTAGTATGGTGAAATTGCTAATCATAGCTCCAACGGTATTAATACGACCAAATGGGTAGTATTTATTCAAATATTCAGTTTGAAGCTGCTTCCAAGGAGAAACATATCTCCCCATATGCTTCAGCCAGTAGGCTGCTCTGTCTACCAAGGAGAATGGAAATGCGATCAGCTTGATCGTGTCCTCGTTTACATGTGAATCCTACACCGTACTACAAATCATCTCAAACTCTTGTAGGTGTAAGTGTGGCTCTTCAGTAAAATGCCCATGGAACTTGGGCAACAATTGTATCGTCTGAGGTCTAATCTCAAAATTGCCATGAATGATAGGGAGACAAATCTACCGATGCGTAGTAGTAGCTCCAGGGTTATAGACCTGCTTCATTGTTTGGACAGAACCAAGTGGCGGTCTCTCCTCTCTGTTTGGTATCTCAACCCCCTCATCATATGGGATCTCAGTATCTGAAGTATCTCTTCTCGCTCTTACTTGTGTCAACTTAGCTCGAACATCTTTCATCAATCTACCTTGCTCCTTAATCTGATTATGCATAGACTCGAGGGACGCAAGTAGACCACTGTTGATAGATGTTTGATCTATCACTATTGTAGTAGTTTATGGATGCTGAGGTCCTTTTCCAACCATAATGTTTAGAAAGGAAAAAGAATACAGATCATGTTCAGTCAGGTCAATATGCAACTGTTGAGGTAAAACTAGGTTCTCTCGAACTGAGTGTGATGATGAAGGAGAAGAGGATGGAGTGGGAGAAGATCTTCTAGGATTGGAGTCACACTTGGAAGAGGAGACTCGATGGGACTTGTGTTTGGGAAAAGGGACATCCCGAATCGACCTAGATGAATGGGTAGGTGTGCGAGAGAGTGGATTGGACAAAGTCGACCGAAGCGATCGCCTACCCATCATCTTGACTAAAGTAGAAATAAAGATGACTCTATCTATAACAAGACACAGACGATGAGTGACTGCTACAGATAATGGAGATTAGACTCACACCACACAATAAAACACAAAGCAAACCCTAATTTCACCAACTCAACTCGATGATGACCAAGAAACCTCGATCGTTAATCTTTCCAATTTTAGAGTTAGGTGGCAATGCGATAATATCAACAGAATTCCTGATAGGTGCCTTAATTTCCCAGAAGACTGTCTCGAGTCCGTACGGTTAGTCACACCTACTTTTAACCAGTATATGAGTAAGTACAGACCATTTTCGGCTACCTGTTTCTCAAGGACGAAGCCTTACGCAATGTCCTCTAAACCTCCTACTCTACTAAGGAAGCCCATACCGTTTTCGTCTATCTGAGAGTCCTCACTAAGAAGTAGCTAATCATTTTTAAAATTAGTAGTCTCAAAGAAAATCCGAGCTATGGCGCTAACCTTAAGTGTCGTCTCTCACTTACTATCTAGAGAGTACCTACGAGACAACACAGGGATTGCTCTCCCAAAACAAGTGGAATCCTTTATGTTTATTATTGTAGTCAAACAGAATTAGTAGTCTCGATTTTAATTTTCTGTTATCACTTTTTTGGATATTTTTGCAAAGAACATCTAATGTATTTTTGTCTTTTTATTTTTCCTAAGTGAGGAAAAAAACTAGGTCATGTGACCTTAGATCTAATGAGACATACAGATGAGCATAAAAAGACAAAAACCTAATCCAAGCACCTAGCCATGAAAATTCACGGAAAAGCAAGAAAATACACGGGGAAAACCACAGTGGGTGCCCTATTCTCCCACGTGCACATGCACTTGGTGAAACAAACCCCCAAGAAAAAGGAAGACCATGTACAAGTTATGATGCCCTTAAGGGGCCCCTGCTACAAAAAGAAAAAACGGGCAAGTTCCCTAAAAAATTACAAAGAAGATAAAGAAAAGTAAATAAAACATGGCTTCTCGGTTATGTCTCGCTCTGCTCAAGTCTTGCAGCAAAATTTAGAAACAAAAAGGCGTAAAATGAAAAAATGCAACATAAAATAAGATGACGAAAAGGAGAAAAAGAAACTCTAAAATCTAATAATCTAATATCTACCCTAGCGTTGTTTCCCAAGCAACGATGCCATCTGAAAAATCAACCCAATCTACTATTCTAAAATAAGAATAGTGTCGCCGTGTTGGTCGGGTAAATTTTACCAGAAATTTTTATTTATTTTTGTTATTTATTTCTAAACTAAGTGTGTATAGTGTTAGTACGAGAGTGTCAAACTCAGGGACACAAAGTATGAAAAATCAAGGTAAAATATTAGAGATACTAAGATATAAGGGTTTCCTAATTTTTATTTATTTTTAGGAAATTTTCTGAATTTTATTTGACTTTATGATTTTTATATTATTTTTATGATTTTATATACATATAAGTAGATAAATATTTGTGTTTGATTTTATATTTTTTATTTGATTTTTATTTTGTAATTTTTATATTCTTAAATTTATTTACTATTTTTACAATTTTTTAGAGGTTTTAAAAAAATTATATGGATTTTGAATTTATTTTCAAAGTGAAAGACAAGATTTTTATTTAAAATAGGGATTTTTTATTTTCCAAAAATAGAATACGATGAGAAAATATTTTTATTTTATTTTTATCAAAAAGTAGATAAAAATACCTTTCCAACGAGATTATGCGTATTCTTTTGATTTTTGTAGAAATAGTTTATGTATTTTTGAAGTTTAAAGTATTTTGTATTTTTATTTATTCTAATATTCAAGATTTATTTTGTTTTTATCTTAATATGTAAAATATAATAAATATATTATATGTAATTTTTTAGAATTTTTAAAAGAATTTTTATATTTTTTATGTATTTTAAAGTTTGTGCATTTTTATTTATTGTTGAATTATTAAAAAAAGAAAATATTTTTATTATTAAAAATACTGAATCTACTATATATAGTATAATACTAGGTATTTTTTATGTATTTTTATTTTATTTTAATATCTTATATTTTATTTAATATGTATAAAGTAGTATAGTATTTAATATATAATTGTACATGCATATACGTATTATACTGGAAAATCTGGGGCACGAGATAAAATGTGAGAAAAAGGGGTGTGCATGCAAAAAGCCTAGGGAGTATGTGATGACAAACGTGTAGCTGCTCAACAAGCGGACATGTACGTAATATAGTTAAGGTTCAGGGCTCGAATTATAAATTGGCCAAAATGTCTGATTCCTCGTGCGCTTCGCACGTGAGGTGGCAAGCGGTGGGACGATCAGGGCGATGTGTGGCCAACGCTTAGCGAAACACGGAACGTGCGATGCCTTGGATTAGATCAGATCCAACGGTGTTACTCAAACCTAATGGATATTGATGTTCTTCCCTCTTCAAAGCACGGGCAGTGGTCTTTGTGAATAGCGAAGCTTGAGGCAGTCAAATCTCCAGAGGATAGAGGCTTTCGATAGTCGGTTCTCGACCCGATGCAATAGAGCTCTCACCTTCAGGTTGCACGATCAGACACCTAGAACGATGATCCATTGTGCGTTTCTCCTAATCCAAAATGCATTAGGCGGTGGTTCTTTCGAGCAACGGTGGAGGTTAACGTTTCAACTGCATATAATAATCTCGCTTGAATCGATGGCGGTGACTTGATCTTCCCGATTGTGATGCTCTTCAATGTATTCGATTGCAGATGTTCCATATGCAACCCATGTGCCTTTTCTAGAGTTATCCATTCCAAATGCTTGACAATACGAGCTCCTCCTGCATGTAATCAACGCGACTCGAGGATGGAGCCTCAATCTAAATTTGCAAATAGAAATTAGTGAAATGGGGAAGGCTACCGGAGTGAGGGATTTGCCTTCAAACTCTAGCCACCGTGCATGGCCAGAGGTGATCAGTGCGAAGGGATAAAAGAGGAAATGGAAGGGATTTGAAGGCGAGTGTGAATTCAGTGACGGATTCGGGTACCAAATCGAGAAGAAAGGGATGATTGATGGGAGAAAAGAAACAGAAGGTGGAAGAACAGAAGAGAAGGGGAAGTAGAGAAAGGATGAGTTACCTAACCTGGATATGCACGGATGGTGTGGAAGAGGTCATGCCTATGGAGGTGGAGCTCATCGGAACTCCTACCATTATGGATTATTGCCTCGATGCCTGAAGGAGGCGGAGGCTGAGCACGCGACAACGGAGTAAGCTACATCGAGGCGACAACGATCTTACCAGACTAAATAGTCTTGCTTGACAACATAGTGCGAGCCCTATCACAACTCTCTCTCTCTCTCTCTCTCTCTCTCTTGCTAGAACTCTCTAGAGGTGAAGGTGCAAACAAATGCTCGGAAGCGATGGGGGTGAAGGTCTTTATATAGGAGGTGGTTTCGTGGAGAGCAAGCCACCATGTGTGGTCACCGATGGAGTACTTTAGGCGATGAGATTGTTGGACGAATGAATGGCCAATGGTTGGCTTTTGGGAGGAGAGAGGCGGCGGGCAGAAGAGAGGGGAAGAAGAAAGGGGCACCGAGGAACAAGGGCGGGAAGAGGAAGAGAAGAAAATGGGAAAGAGAGAACAAAGGGAAATAAAAATAAATTATTAATTAAATAAATTAAATAATACTTAAAATTAATAATTACATTAAATTTATAAATTAATAAATATAAATTAAGTAATTAATTTATTAATTATAATTTTTAAGTAAGTATATAATATTATTTTAAATATTTAAATAAATATATAAATAATAAGTATATATTTGTATATAATTAATAATTTAATTATTATTTTTTAATAAAGATTATTTAACTTTTTATATAAATAATATAATATTAATAAAACATAAATAAGATATCAAAAATACAGAAAGAGCATAAATTAAATAAAATAAGATTAAGATACATTGTACAATTATACCAATAAGGTCCCAAAACCATCTTTTTACATATTGACTCTGCTTTTAGTGAAATCAATTTCACTTGATAGATAATTCTATAAAACGAACTTTAAAAAGTGAGGACGCCCAATTCAAAGTCCATATGACCGAGTCATGAGGTCCGGAAGTTTAAGATCACGACTTTGTGGCTTCGCGAGTTATTGGCATTTTATTTTAAGTTATATTTTTATAAATTTTTTATTAATTTGTATAAACACATTGGAAAAGGAATCAATTCAAATGGGGTTCGAAATAATTAATTATAAAATAAGGAAGATTATACCCAATATATATATATATATATAGAAAGAGGTCCAAATGTCAGAACTCACACATTTTATTCTATTTTTTATATTTTTAATAAATAGTATTACTTATAAATTGAAGTTTAAAAGTGATTTTGGTCAATTTAAGGTTTTCTATAAAGAGATTTTTACACCCATAACCCTGAGAAATTTTGCAATAACATTCATAACCCTGTATAATCGTGAATTACACGAGGAACCTTGGATAATCCCTCCGTCTCACACCTATAACCCTCCGTTAAAGGGACAGTTAACTCAACCATATCATGGGTTAATCTAACCCAGCGTCTATCCAAGGGCTATTAAAAATTCTGCCCCTGCAAGAGCGTGTCCGTCGGATGCTCGAAGCTCTACCATAGCACTGCAGTGGGAGGCCGATTGCTCTCACATAGATAACTAGATTGCCAGAGTCCAGTAGCTTCATGGTAGTAGCGCCCTGATCCGATGTGTCTGTGGACCAGATTACAGAGCCGTTGCTGGAGTTGAGGTAGGTGTTGTTGGATTTGGTGAAGTAGAACTTATCGGTATCGGTGACTCGAGATGAAGGATTTGTCGTCCAGACGACGGTGCTGGTGGGGAAGTGGACCACGAAGAGGGAAAAGCGGAAGTCGCCGTCTAAGTGGCTGAAAGAGAATCCGAAGGCAAATTGGGAGGAGTTAGAGAGGAGGAGCATGCCCTTCTTGTCTATCCAGTTGACGTAGTTTCCCTCGATGCCAAGCAAGATGTTGTCGGGGTATCGAACTCCGACGGTGCATGGGTGAAGGAGGAGGAGGAAGGAGCAGAGGGAGAGGAGGAGAGGAGTTGCTTGATGCAGCAGCATAATGGTGGAGAGAGGCCCAGTAAGCAGAGACTCAAGCAGTGAAGATAAAAAAGGGTTGGATTGGGGGGGCACTTTGCCATCTGGTGGAGGGTGGGCGGCGCAGGGGTGGCTCTCAGTCCTCGACGACAGGGGGTTGGGGGTGGGCGGTGCAGAGATCGGGCTTGGGTGTTGGGTTTGGGGGGGGGGGGGGGTCGGGGCTTGGGATGCAAGGGTCGGGCTGCAGGGGTCGGGTGGGCGGTGCATGGGTCGGGTCTTGGGTTCGGGGGGGGGGGGGGGGGTTAGGGGATGGGGGTGGGCGGCGCAGGGATCGGGCTTGGGTGTTGGGTTCAGGGGGGGAGGGGGCTGCAGGGGTCAGGGCTTGGGATGCAAGGGTCGTGAGCGGGCGGCGCATGGGTCGGGCTGCAGGGGTCAGGGCTTAGGTGTTAGGTTCTGGGGGTGGGGGGGCTGCAGGGGTTGGGGTCTGATGCAAGGGTCGGGGGTGGGCGGCGCAGCAGGCTGGAGGGTGGGTAGAGCGGGCTGTGGTCGGTGTCGGCCTGGACTACAGGAGGTGGGTTGGGGGGAGCTCTCAACGGGGTTTGGAGGAGGTCGGGGCGCAGCTTGAGGGATGGTGGTGGAACTAATGGCATACTTTATAAATATGATATAGTTTTAGGGGTAAAATTGGTAATATATTACTTTTTTCGTGAGAGTTAACAGATAAAATAGATGCCATCTAACACAGGGTTATGCTATGTAAAAGTTAAGCATTTTTTGGGGTTCTAGGTGTAATTCATGATTTCACGGGGTTATGAATGCTATTGCGAAATTAGTCAGGGTTATGGATGTAAAAATCCCTTCTATAAATAGTTATGAACCTTTTTATGCCTTTTTCTATTCATTGTAATTAATTATTTATTCATTAAATAATTTTTCTGGTCTTTTTATTAATTAATATATATTATTATGGGTAATTTTCATGAAGAAAATATTTTGATTTGAAGTGATGTTAATGATAAATAAAATAGGTGAAATTTTTACAAGGTAAAAAATGTATAAGATGTACATTAATGGTCTTGATTTTCTAACAGTTTTATAAAGTAGGATCCATATCTCCATCTACTTGTTTATTTTGTCGACCAAGTGGGTTAGGATCATATATATTACATATCTGCATCCTTCTTTTATTTTATTTTATTTTTATTTTTATCTTTATTATTTTATTTTTGATAAAATAAGTGTTAATATATAATATTAATAAATGCGGTTAGAATGTTAATTAGTGAGAATTAGTGAATATTTACATGTATTTTACCAAGGATTTCAGACAAAATGAAAGAATAAAAATGATGAATCGTGCATTCATCAAACATCCACTCTAGGTCGATTGGGATCCTTTCCAAATATTCTTTTGCAAGTAATCAGAGCATAATTATATCAAAAGGTTGACACGCATTTATTCAAATTCATTATATGTAAATAGATGCAGAAAAATATATGAATGTGTATTAAAAATATTATGAGGTTTAATTTACATTAAAAGAGTTAGTATTTGCATTATATCACTAAGCTTAACATGTGCAAATATCTAAAGATACACTCAAACCAACTTACTATAGTGATTAAGTAGCTAATTTAAAATTTATAATCATATCTAGGCTCCGTTGATATGATTTATCATATCCAGCCTTCACCGTTATGATTTCCATACTCCCACGTTACATCGACACGACTTGTCAATGTGTGACGTGTATATGAAATATTAGGCCATCCTAATAAGACACAATCTCTTTCTTTTTCTCTTTATAACTAAGTTCAAGTGATTTGACTCGAAATATATAATGAGTCTGCAGAGATATGGATCCTTCATGCATTAGTTTATACAAAATATGTAAGTTCACGTCTTTACTTCTTATTTTAGCCTAGTGACAGTAGTTTCGGTATGAGTTACTTTGTATATAATCAATCTTAATGTGCTATTTAAAAATTTTGAGGCATTAAGAGGATCACAAAGTACTCTAAGCTATACCCAAATTAATGTGTATTTGTGTGTCTATATGTATGTATAATCATATTAGTTAAAGATTGAATATTGAATATAAAAAGAGTAAATAATATTAGTCGTAAAATCTAATAGGAAAGATCAAATGTTTAAGATTTTTATTCCGAATCTTCATCCACATGTTTATTTTCATGTTCCACAATCCTTACACTATCTTTTCCATTTTCCTGTTCATTATCTACCAAAGATCCTAAAAACCCATGGTAGAATGGTGGTCTTTCTCCTGACACATGAAAATGATGGTGTTGCTACTTTGAGTTACTCCTTAACATTTGTCATGGTTCGAAATTTATCTAGATCTCTCTCTCTCATTTTGATTTTCCTTACACAAAAATCTATGATGATTATCATTATCAAGATGACATTTATCATCAGACGAGTAATATGCGAGTCCTTCTCACCATAATGTAAGTTATTTCTTTGTGCATCAAAATTCAGTGTATTTCATTTTTATGTCTTAGGTTTTTTTATATTGAAGATCCTCACACTTAATGAAGAGGTTTTATCTGGTTTTTTTTACTATTTCTATTATTTCAAATAATAATATTATTTTCTATGAACTTTCTATATAAGTTTGATCATGTCTTGCTTTAACATGCAGCAATAATTATAAGATGTTCATCTTTTTCGTCAATGATATTCTATCTCTTTGATAGGCCGACATAATTATATTGTATATGTATATTTCTGCATCATAGAAAAGAGTATACTTAGACTGTAAAAGAAACACAATAATTGTAAACATTATATACTTTTATTCAATGTATTATATTGGTTGATATTTTTTATTATATAACCTTTTCAACTTATCTTAGTAATATACTTTCAAAATTAGAATTATTTGATAAATCTTTATATTATATTGTTCTTCATATAATATTATTTATAAAAGCACTAAAACATCAAATAACATTTCAAATTCCAAATAAAATGAATCGAATTTGAATATTCGAAACTCAAAATGAATTGAGTAAGAATTTAAGTTAGCAAATTCGTTTAAAATTCAATTCGAGTTCGGATTCGAAATTTTTATAATGAATTGAATCAGCATCGGATTTGAATGTATTCGATTCGATTAGCACACCTAGTGAATGTAGAACGAATGCTGGCGCTCTAAGGGCTTGTTCGTTTGGACAATAAGCACCGGAATAAGGGGCCTATTCTCCTTCCGACACGATTTCCCGTGGTACGATTATTCTTCATTATTCCATCTTATTTCACTCTTATTCCTATCTTTATCCCACCTTACCTACCTTTATTTCACCTTATTCTCCTTATTCCTATCCTCCAGCCGAACAAAGAATAGACCCTTATTCTCCTTATTCCAAATCCTTATTCCTGCTTATTTCCGAACCGAACGGGCCAGTAGTTGACCAAGTACATATTCAGAAGACATGCATGCATCTGAATACACATGTATGAGACAGATCCAATATGTGATATTCCCTCATTGGAAGGTTCTACTTCCAATATCTCCGTCTTTGAATAATTGCCCTTTCTGAATTCACTGTATTCTTTCAAAAAAATCTGTCACTATAATATCTGTTATCAAATATAACGATGAACTTTCTTCTTCGTCTCATCTTTTCGTTCTAATAAAACCTTTTTCCAAAGCTTTTTCTAGCAGAAATACCAGTTTCATTTGGACCCATCGCCTGAAAAATAAATAAACCATTCGGATAACCCCGAGAATTGCATTCTTGGATCCTTTCCAATCTGTGATCCTCTTCTTATTAGTCTTCACTCCACGTCGCAATTACTCGATATTCTTTACTGTAAGGAAAACTTGTATTTTTTTATTTACGGATCTCCCTAATGTTCATCAAGGAGCTCAAGATTTCGGGTACCCAACGAGCGTCAATATTTAGAAGGGAAAAGTCAGCAGAAAGCCCATGTAGTACGAGATGGATCGTACGATGCCGACGGGAGGGCAGCAGAGTTTGTTGCAGCTGTGTGTGCCGCTCGATCTTGATCGAACGGTTCTCTCGATTTTGCACTTTTTGTGGATCCATATCGTGCAAAATCGTGTGGACCGCTTGATCACGATCGAACCGCTCACAAGACCGAAGCAAAGGATCCTCTTTGCGTGTAGTATCGAATCCTAATTGACCCGGACATGGACTGCATCTCGTCTTCAACCTTCTGCGGCACAGAGCGGATCCTCTTCTGTTACATCAGGTACTCTAACACAGGGGAGTCACTCGATGAAGATCGGGATGCGCACCAATCCCAGCTGAGCGCCTATGAGCTCAGCAACGATGCGATCTAAGAGGATCTCGTCCATGTGAGAAAGTTAGAGAAGCTACAAAGCATCTTCCTACTGTAGCTACGAGTCGTGTTTAGAGTGCAAATTCGTGGGAACTGTTAGATCAAGATCAAGCGGCTCCCAAACCTGCCGCATAACCAACAAATAAAGAAATCTCCACTGGATTTAGATAATGATCAATTACTTGCACCATCAGCATCCAATACGAAGCCAAGACAACCAAACACCTATCATCATATATTTATTAAGCAAAAAGGAAAGGTAAACAAAGGTGAAGCAGAGGCCATGTTATACAAACAGATCGATCCAACAATCTCTTCTGCCATCAATCGTCGTAGGTGCGGCAGTACTCCGTCTCCGGGTTGTCCTTGCAGAACTCCTCGAGGGGGTCCGTGCCCTTCAGCTGGTCCCTCTTGTGGCTCGCCGCAGCGCTCAGCTCCTCCACCTCGTCCCAAGCCGCCGCGCACTCCCCGCTCGCCGGGTCGCCCGCGCAAGTCTCCTCCGCGTTCTTTATGCTCTCCTTTACCTTGTCCGATATCTCCGGCGGTGTCGACGGGCTGCTGGACCTCGCCACTAGGCGCACGCGTCGTCCCTCGAAGCGCAACCCGATTACCGGGGTTGGAAGAGTGGAGCCTCGACGGCTTTGTGGTGCTGCCGCGATCGGCCGGAGAGTGGCGGCCGTTATCTGCGTAGTGGATGCGAGGATGGTTGCCATGGCTGTGATCGGATGAGGTGGTGATGCTCGACTATGGGTGTGTGTAAGAACACAAGGATGGTAGATAGGGAGGATTGGCGGGAGGGTCGGCAGCTTTTCGATCATTGGTTTCTTATCTTATCCTTGACCAATTACAACCTCACACGACATTACTTGGTCAAGTTGTAGAAGATATTTTACTTTCTTATCAGTAAATTTTTTTGGTTTTTTACACCCTGAGTCTTTGAAATTTTACAAATTTTCTCAACATTGCAATCTTCATAATTATCATATAAACCTGGTAAACATGCTAATTCTTATACCTCAATCCTTTCGAGAGTTAACCATAAGGTTCGTTAGGGTTTGTAACATTGGAGTAAGTAAGTTTGCAGAGTTTAGGTGATAATCACGGAGAATATAGGATCGAGAAGGTAATTTGCAAAGCTTTTAGTGTTCGTAGTGTAAAAGTCCTATAAATTTTAGAGTTTTTTTACGGTTGTCTCCCTATTTAGATTGTGGAATATCAGTTATATCCCTTCATTTTTTTACAATATCAGTTGTGGCATTACCTTCTTGGACAACTAAGAGTTCTGCCCATCCGATTAGTTTCCGTCCATTGCCTTTCCAAACAGATGTTATCTCGGGGGTACAAGTGTAATCGAAAGAAAAAAAGAGGGGTACAATTTTGATTTTTTTTTAAATATAGAGGTACAAATGTAAGAGAATCCTCTTAAATCAAGCTTTGATTTGTATAAATCATAGTTCAGTTTATCTCACTAACAACAAAACTAGAGGAATTGCATAAGTGATAATGATGCTAGAAGGCAGGAGGGAAACTGATAAATGGAGGGATATAACTGATATTGGAAAATTTAAGAGGGGCACAACTATTAAAATAAATAATAGATTTTTGGTATTAACAATTTCTCAGTCCTATTCTATGGCAATCTTGTTCTATGACTGAAAGTAATCTCAGATCTCATCTTGTAACTTGATATATAGAATACACTTTCGATGGAAGCAATGGTGAAGGATCGAGGTGAAAACTAGCGACGATAACATTCTGAAGAAAATTCTTTTAGATACTTGAGATCTATTTCGCAATATGATAAGGAAATTGATGGAGATGTTACCCATATAATAAACGCATGTTGGTTAAAGTGGAGAGGAAACTCTACTATTTTATGTGCTAAGAAAATTCCTTTAAAAATCAGATAAAAGTTTTACAAAGCAACCGTGAGACCTGTTACGCTATGTGGATCTGAATATTGGCATGTGAACCATAAACATGTGCAGCGAAAGCATTAGCAGAAATAAAATTTTAAGGTGGATGTGTGGGGCATACACGTAACGATCATAAGAAAAGTTGGTGTAACTCCAATCGAGTATAAATGCGGGAAAACCTCTTAAGGTGGTTTAACCATTTGCAAAAGAGATTGATTGATGCACCTAAGAGAAGACGCGGAAGGCCAAAGAAGTGTTGGAATGAGACTATCCGAAGAGATCTTAGTTTTTTGGATATAAGCCCGAGAATAACCCAAGATAGATCTGAATGGAGGCAAAGAATCCATGTAGCCGACCCTACTTAATGTGGGAAAAGGCTTTGTTGTTGTATCCAAACTTGGCGATCATAATTAATTATGAATATTTTAATAATTATTTTTAAAAATCCCTTCAGTATAGCTTCATTCATGCCCTCTCATACTACGATTAGGGTAAATTACAAAAAAGGGCGTTGACTCTATGTCGATTCTCAATTAGAGCTCTCATTTTTCAAATGTAATAAAGAGGGGTTTGAACTTTCAACTTTAAAGCCTAATGTCGACATTTATGAAAGTATGTTTTTTGACAAAAAAAAATAAGTTCGAGCCCATCTTTATTACATTTAAAAAATGGAGCTTCTAGTTGAAAATAAATCGTATAATTGGATCATTTTTCATAATTGTCTAAGCTACTTAAAATCTTGCGGTGTGAACAATATTTTTGTAAATTAGGCAGCCTAGGTTTGATCGTTCAAAATTTTAACTGCACACTACAAGAAAAATGAGTTGTGGTCATGTAATGTAGCTAGGTAAACTTGTGGCTATGATAATTCCGTGGCCACCAGTTTCTTGTAGTTGCAATCCATAGCCAAAGTCTTCATACAAGAGTTGTGACCATGACAAGTTCTATGGGCACTTGTAGTAGCTGCGACATAGTCATGATCAGAGAACTCTCGCAACGAGACTTGTAGCTACGGCTACTGGCCACGACGTGTTGTGGCCAGAGCCCAGTTTTGTGGCCACAAGCCTCATATCTGTGGGCATAATTCTGTAGTCACAACTTGTTTTCCTTGTAGTGACAACATCGATTTTTACTTTTTTAACGCTAATTTGAATTCATGTTTCCTATTAGGAAAAAACACTACAAAAAAAGGCGGGATTAGCGTGCACAACTCGGCGTGCACCTGGCGTGCACATGTGCTCGCCCCGTAATGGGCGAGCACACTAAGAGCACAAGTGCTCGCCCATGTGGGTCGCTGGTTTGAATTTTGCGGAGAGGCGCATCTACCAGTATTGAGGAGCACATGTGCTCGCCCATGTGCTCGCTCAATGTGCTCGCCCACTTGAATTTCGTTGCGCGGAAAATTTTAGCGGCTGGAAATATAGGGGCGAGCACCGGGCGACGGCCTGGCGAGCACTTAAGTGTGCTCGCCCAAGCCCGTAAACAGAGACTGCGCCGTCCCTCTTCCTCATTTCTCACGCAAACCTCTCCCATTTCCTCCCCTCCGGCGACCCGCAAGCCCTCCGCCCCGACCCCGACGCCCGTGGTTTTCGTGTTTTGAGTAGATCTACATCTACTACTCGGTATAATCTTTAATCCTTTCTCTTTTTATTTGATTTCATTACGTAGTTGTATTGTTTGGATAGATTAGGGTTTAAAATTTTTGTTGACTGTAGTGTAGTATTTTGTTAGTTTATATGTGTTTTATATATTAAGGATAATAGTAGATCAGTATAGTATTGTTATTTCGAATTTGTTTGTCTAAATAATATGTAGCATTGTATGCCCTGTAGGTGTTCGATTAAATGCCTCAACGAACATTATGTTTAAATTTTGTAAATTTTAAATGACAAAATGCTTGTATGATTAGTTAAGATTAGTTATGCTCAGAAAAGATTAGTTACTCAACTTTTATAATGCCTCGGAATAATATAGATAAAATGCCTCCACAAACATTATGTTCGAAAATGATTAGTTATGAAATTTGTGAATAACTTTAGTTACTCAACTTCAATAATGTAGATACTAGATATTATCAACATCATTAATAACAGTTTTAAAATTTCATATCGTTTTGATATGAGATATGATATACACCATTGTTTATTTTGTGATAATTTATTATCACATTAAATTTTAGTTAATGTGACCAATTATATCACATTAACTTATACATAGGTTTATAATAAGTCTAAAATTTGATTTAGTAATTATTAGAAAATCGCACAAAATTATTCACACACAGTGCGTCCTTCCACACCGGGTGGTGTGTGGCCCTGCACAACGGGTGGCGTGTGCAACACGTTAGAGGATTTGATCACCTCTAACTGTGTTATATTTTTTTATTTTTTCACAGCACTATTGGACTCACTTTGGGATGTTTATCCCAGACCAATGGTCGTGGATTTTGATGTATGCAGGTTCGAATTTTTTTTGCAGGTGCCCATTTACTTTTAGTGACCCAAGCACTGTATTAGGCACTAAATAAGGATCACACTTATCCCTATCCCCATCGTTAATCAGCCAAATATACGTAAATGCCCGGCTAATATAAATGAATAAATATTTTAAGATTATTTTATAGTGTCATTTGTAGCACTTACAAATGTATGACGTAAAATGATCTTAAAGTATTACATTTATATTAGCTTTCCTTAGTTCGGAGGTCCCGGACTAAGGGGGTCCGTAAGGATTCAAATTTACTAAAAGGTGATCCGTGTCACAATGTCTTTATTTCTTACGGAAATTCGGTTCATAACCCCTTCCTCTTCTGTATACCAAATCAGTCATATTTATTATTGAAATAATCAATAATATGATTATTTTGATAATTAATTACGATTGATTTATGGGGTATACGGGAGAGGTGCAGGGTTATGCTGCCGAATTTTCGTTAGAAATAAAGGTATTTGTGACAACGATCATCTTTTAGTAAATTTGAATCCTTATGGACGGGCTAAAGTGATAACATAATTAATACACTTCTCTTCTCATCTTTTATCTCAAAAATGTGATACGTTTAGATATGTATATATATGTATATATATTTATTACAAGTAATGAATATTTTTCTCTTATAAATTGTAGGGAATTTAGACAGAAAATTATGGAGGAAAATCCTATGTATTCAGATGAAGAAGTTTTGAGCACTTATAGAAATCAATTTCCAGCGTGGTTTAAAGACCGATCAAAACAGTTGGACGGTGGCGATTTCTATTCTCATATTATAAAATATTTTGGAGAAGGACCTGTTTATAAGGTTCGATCGTACAACTCATGTTACAGTAATGGGTATCGTTTTCATACCTTAAATTCCGGTAAATATTTGACAACTCAAAATCATGGAGTGATGGTGCGCGGATCTTGTTATGAGGAAGATCATCTGAATTATTACGGAATTTTAAAGGAGATTATAGAAGTGGAATATAGTATACCAGGCTTGAATAAAGTAGTTCTTTTCTTGTGTGATTGGTATGAACCCAATGGAGGTGTATTACTTGATAACAGAAATAACATTGTCGACGTGGTGCAAAGAAAATTTATACGCAGATTTGAACCATTCGTATTAGCAGCTCAAGCGGATCGAGTATGTTATCTACCACAAATATCAAAGAAGAGAAAGGGCATTGAAACAGTAACTGTTGTGAAGATAAATTCTCGAAGTTATATCTCCAATGATTCCAGTAATCAGGAAGATGACATAGATGAAGCATTTACACCGACAAATGAAAGAATAGACTTAACGGAAGAAGTTCCAGTAATCGAGTCGATTCGATTGGCTGATAATGAAGTTTTGTGTGTTGACTTACAAGATGATACGGACTCCGGTAATGATTTTTCAGAAAACTCAGAAAATGAAGAAATGTCATTTAATCCCACCGAAATAAGTGATGAAGATTAGTTGTAAGTATTAGTATACAATTATAATTGAATTAACTAAAATCTTAAATAATAACTATGTAATGCATCATTATTACAGTCATGGCAGGTTTTGGACGTGGTGGGTCGCATGGATCACATAGATCCAATCGTCCTTCTTCCTCAGACACACCTTCTTCCAGTAGGCAGCCCACCCCAGATGTTGCTCCTGATTCACAGTCCGACGAGGTTCGCCGGGTGATAGCTTACTACGAGTCTCTTGGTTATCCTCCACCACCCTTTTACGTAGGAGGCTATGGAGAGCCATCTACCTCAGCAGCCCCTACAGGATTCCCAGTCCAGGTCCCCATACCAGCCCGGACATCGATGGGTTCTGACTCTCCTTCTTCTGGACGGCCGAGCACATCCGTGCCTTTACCCACTGTAGTTGGACAGACGTCGGCGTCCCACCCTTTGTTGGAGGTTACGGCTGATGGGAGGTAAAAATTTTATATATTTTATCTTTAAATATTTTCCAAATTTTTTTAAATTGTATGGAAGTTAAATTTTTCTGTAAATGCAGGGATTTTTTGAACAGCAACAGGGTGGCAAAGGAGATAACCAACATAATAAAGACACACTTGACTTCCATGCAATTTAGGTGGTGTCGCATCCCTGGTGCAGAGCAGGAGAGACTTTTTGACATGTTTCTGGTAAGAAATGTTTCTTATAAGTGATACAGAATTTTTTGATCAAGTTTTTGGAATCTTATAAATTGTTATTATTTTTCAGAGTAGGTTTCGCCTTGGCACTGGTCTGGGGAAGGAGGTTTATCGTAGAGCCTTCATTCGTTTGGCAGAAAAGAGAATGAGCGATACATTTTTCAAGGCAAGGAGAGACTCGCATGCGAAGACGGGATGCGAGGAAATGAATTTTGAGGAGATGAAGAGGTTCCCGCCGTCATGGTGTACGGAGGATAGATATTATACTTGTCAAATAATTTTTATTACACTTTTTAAAATAATCAATTATCATAACGTAATCCTTGCAGATGGGCTGATTTCTGTGATGCATTCGTTGCGGATGATGAGTTTGGACGAAGATCTTCGGCGGGGAAGACAAACCGCCAAAAACTAAGGATCAAGTCTACCAGTGGCTCTAAAAGCCACAATCAGATTAGAGCGGAGATGGTATTACGATTTAAAATTATTTTTTGGAGATCTACTTTAATATAATGCAATGTCAGAATAGATCTTTAAAAAATTTTCAGGCTGCTAGGTTGGAAAGAGAACCCTCTTTTCAGGAGTGGTGGTCGAGGTCCCACATGAGTGGGAGAGAAGGAGAGTCGCAATGGTCCACTCCTGAAGCCGGACAATTGTTGGTAAGTCTATCAATTTATTTAAAATTAATTGATATATTATAACATATTTATATATATGGTAAACTTTGTGTTTCAGGATCGTTATCTGGCACTATCTGCAGATAAATGGGGTGTCGATCCAACTGGAGAGCAACCACCATTTGATAAAACGATCTGGAAGCAGGTATATATGGATAAATATTAACTTACTATATTTTTTTCTAATATCTACTTTTATATTAAAAATTGAAAAACTTATAAGATGTTGGAGGAGAGGGACGTTGTGGCGAATAGGAAGCAGACGCTTGGTGGTCTTCCTCCATATTATGTGGAGGAACATCGTCACTCCTATTCTGTATACTCTCAGCCGTCGTATACGCAACCACATCCGTCCCAATCAACAGTTCCAATGGAGTCGCAGATGGCGATGATGGTGGAGCAGGTGACGAAGCTCCGAGAGGAGTTCACGGCGTACATGTAAGTATTCTTCTTATAGAATGAGTAATACAATTAAATTTCTATATCTACAAAATACATTTAATAGATAAATATCTTCCATATATAATATAGGTCGCAAGGGCGTGCATCTCAACCTGAAGAGATTGAATCTGATCACGAAGAGGAGGAGGAGGAGAACGACCCTGAAGAAGAGGCACGCATGTATGCGAGGTTCAAAGAAAAGGAGAAAGAAAAAAAGGAATCAAAGCAGGGTTTAGTATCCAAATTTTTTAGATCAAAGAAGAAGTAAATTTTTGGTGGTTTGTAACTGTATTTCCTTTTATACTTTTAGAACATCTTTTAATTTATATGAACTTTGTTGGCGTTGACTTGTTTGTAATATTTAGATCTTATATTAGATTATTTATTTCTGAATTCATGTATATTGCGTTCCTTTAAATTTTAAGTGCTACTTATCTTAATCTACGATCTGCTATAATACATATATCCTTAGGAAGATACCTGCAGTGGTTTATTGGCAGGGTATACAGGTTCGACGGGGCGTCAAAACCCTGTCGAACCTGTATATTTTTTTCCTGGAAATCACTTTGGGCGAGCACATGTGCTCGCCCGGTGCTCCGTGTGTAATCGCAGATTAAAGAGAAGGCGATCACACGGGCGAGCACATATGTGCACGCCCGCTGACAGGCGAGCACATAGCGTCCCATTGTGCTCGCCCACCAACCGTGGCGACTCTCAGATCAGCGAGCACGGCCGTAACGAGCACATGTGCTCGCCCAGTCGTCAGGCGTGCACATGGCGTGCACTAGGCGTGCACATAACGAGCTCTTATGTGCACGCCAATCCCGCCTTTTTTGTAGTGAAAATAGGACCGCCTCCGCCTTATTTTCCGACATTTTTTATTTTTTTTCAAAAATAAATTCATGTATTTTCATTACTATATCCTTCTAATATGTCATACAATTTCATCAGAAACAGAGACTCATAGATCGTCCATCTAGAACGTGTAATTTTAACAGTCTTAGAATTGCCGCAATCGACCTGTTCTAAATGAAGATCATAGGAGTCTCTATTTCTAACGAAATTGAAACGACATATTAGAAAGATATAATGATGAAAAACATGAATTTATTTTTGAAAAAAAATAAAAAAATATCAGAAAATTAAGCAGGGTAGCCATATTAACTCCCCTAAGGGGCAACCCTATTGAACCCTTCCAATTAAGGCTACTTTTATTTCTTTAGATATAATAGGACGAATAATTACAACGAAAAACCGTTGTTGGAATATGGGTTGGTAAGTCCGTTTTAAAATAATTTAAACAGGAATGCATAATCTAAATTTTATAAGAATTAACTATTGATGCCGTTTTTTTAAATGCATAATCTAAATTTTTTAAATATTTGCAACAAATATTGTTTTCATTGCTAACGATTCATATATGGAATGTCGATTTATTTTCTTTTCCTAACATGGGATGGCAAACCATTGAATCATCAACTGGTTCACCAGTTACCTATTCCATTCCCATGCTTTGGACATGTGAAAAAAATTATATCTAAAAAGAGTACATGTAGAGTATATATATTCTAGAATATTCAATAATATTGTTTGTTGTTAAATATATAGCAATCAATATTATGTTTCACGAATAAATAATTGATCTCATAGATGTCAAGGAATAAAGGTATGTACAAGGTTGCAAAAGTCGATAGTCAATATTCGGTCGGTCGGATCACTGACTAAGGATTAATCGATAGTCGGACGATTAATCGAATTTAGTCGGGCTTTTATTGACTTTGATTTTTTAAATATATAAATCATTTTATACAATTATATATTTACTTAGATTTATATATATTTTTACTATCATAACGAATCAAAAGAAGTAATTGAATTTAAATAAAACATTAAACGTATTCTAATAACTTTGCTTTTTAAAAAAGTAAAAAACGTGGCATATTCAAGCAAAAATTGGTTGACTATTGGACCTAGTCGGTACTCGTCGGTCACCCCACTGACTAAACTAGTCAGACCTACTATTCAACTAGTCGGGTGACTTTTACAACATTGGGTACGTATGTCGCGTTAGATGTTAACAACCAATTTTTTTCTCATTTAAAGCTTAATATCATTGATTTATCTCATAAGAAAACACATAGTCTTCGTGAATTTAATAATAGTAATTAGGTCATTTTTTTTAATGGAATTTTCAAATGGCAGAGTGACTCAGATTAACTTTATTAAGTATTACAATTTGCTATGTATCGTCATAGTTAATGAGTTGAAACATGAAAATGTTTTTTCCTATAAAACGATTCAAAGTCATTCATCGTAAAACAACGGATAAAGTTAGAGTTTAGTACAGGCACAGACATAAAGAGGGGGAATACACCGTGCCCCCATTATCAAGAAAATACAGCCATAAGATAAAGTTCGAGGGATCAAAAAAGTGGACAAACTAGAGCGATAAGTATAATGACAACAGTCCAAAAGAACCCTCCAAATGCTGCAGTCCTCAGCAAAGCGCCACCATCATGACAATTTGCCTCATGTCAACTTCCGCTAGGTGCGCTTGGAGGATCGGGTTCCTGGTGTCATCGCTGAGCTATCTTTAGCTGGAAAATATCACAGTTATCAGAAAGTTATACAGTGTTAGTTCATAAAGCTATCAGGAGATGAATATAAACATCTAGAAGTAGAAGTGGAGTAAAGTTAATAGTTAATCTTGTCCCGGAGATGTTATCCTGGACCATATATCTCCTTCTTGCGTACCCATCCTTGTCTCGCAGATGATGCATGCTTCCAAGAGTAATTTACGTTTGTCTATAGGTATTTCTTCAAAGATGAGTCTGTATCGACTCTTCCAAAGTTGCCACCAAACCGTAATTTTAAAACATAGAATTCTGCCCTTTTTATCCGTGAGGTCTAAGGTCTGGTTCATATACAACATGTTGAGTAGTTCATTGAAGTTTGGTTCCAGGTCACATAAGAGAAATATATCTCTAATTGTTTTACATTCATCGAAAAGGTGTGTATAGTTTTCTAACCCATTGTTGCATAGGTAGCATCTGTTTACCCACGGTATTTTCCATCTTTCGAAAGAGTCTTGTGTTGTAATCTTATCATGCGCCAACATCCATATGAAATAGTAGGCTCTTGGTTCCAGAGGCCATTTTCTAAATAATGAATAGACTAATGATCTGCTACCCCTATCTGTAAGGAGGTAGTATAATTGTTTTGTTGTGGAGTCTCCTTTGTTTGGTGAGATGGTGGGGAATATTGTTGTGTCTGTTTCATCCCTGTGTATATTGTAGAATACATTTGTCAGTGTCTCCTTCAATCTAACTCCTTCATGCGAGAGTGTTGAAGGTAGTTTATTTTGAAGGGCTTTAAACCAGTTGAATCTTGCTAGCCACGAGTTTAGGCCCTTCTTTACAGATACAAAGCGATTTTTGATGTATGGCATGATGAGCGGATAAGACTGTTCTAGTGTAGGGGAGCCTCCTAATTGGTCTTTCCACAATGATGAGTGGGTACCATCTCCGAGTTTTTTATAGAGCATAGGTAGAAGTGATTTGAAACCCTTAATATGGGATTTCCAAACCAATGAGTCCGAACGCTTAGGGGTAGAACAAAGTGTTATGGGACCACCTCTGAAGTGCGAGAAGCTAATCGCCGATGATACCCATGGTCTCACAAAATCTGCTATGCGAATTGCCGATTTTGTTAAAAGTGCATTATTGAAAGCTCGAAGGTTAATAAGTCCCCAACCATCATTTAGGTTAGGTCTAGTTACTTTTGACCATGCCACCTTAGCCTTTGTTTCGAGGTCTTCATCGGTCCTCCATAAAAAGTTCCGTCTAAGTCTGTCAATTTTTTAACTATACCCTCCGGCATCTTCAGACATGACATCTCATGTATTATGGTCGGTGTTAGGGCTGAGTTTAGCAAATTGATCCTAACCGGTAGTGGTAGTATTTTGGACTTCCATCCCTGAAGTTTTGTCGCAAATTTATCAATGGTGGATGACCAGTCTCTCATCAGCCTCCTATGTTTCGCTATTATGAAACCTAGATATTCCATAGGGAAAGATCCTTCAGACCAATTTAGTATGTCCTTGACCTTATTATTTTCATCATCGGACAAGTTTATCGAATAAAAGGAGCTTTTCTTTTCACTGATGCGAAGGCCTGACATTTTGCCAAATATTTTTAGTGTGGTGATTACGTTTTTGAGGCTCTCCTCCTGGTATTCCAGGAAGATGAGTAAGTCATCTGCAAATTGGATATTAGTAATCTGGGTTTGCATTCCGTCTCTCATGAATCCCCTGGATTTTTCTTCTTTTACTAATTTGAGCAGCATCGCATCAAGGACTGACATCGAGTATATGAATAGAAGAGGAGAGAGTGGGTCTCCTTGTCTCACTCCTCGCTTAGGGTGAATGAATCCTGACGAAGTTCCATTGATTTTAAATGAGATACCAGTTGTTTTTAAAAGTGTCGTAATCAACTTGATGAAAATTATAGGATAATCTGCCACCCTCAAAACTTCTAGGATGAAGGGCCATTTTAAAGTATCAAATGCTTTACCAGCGCCTTAGTTTTCCTTCTATTCCAGTCATGGACAATCGAAGATGTAACGAGGAAGGCATCCGCTGCGGATCTGTTCTTTAAGAAGGTACATTGAGATGGTGGTATGTTGTTCGCGAGAAAGGATGCCCATCTATTAGCTATTACTTTGGATATTATGTGTATCGGTAAATTGATCAAGCTAATTGGTCTATAGTTTTCTATGTTTTCCATTCCACCTTTCTTATAGATTAAAGAGACCAGGATGTTGTTTAAATGTCTGAAGTCCGATGTCTTGAAGCCCTCACTTTATAGATTTGATATCATGTCCATAAAATCAAATTTTAGCAAATGCCAACATTTTTTTATAAACTCAATTGTGAGTCCAACAGGTCCCGGTGCCTTGTCGTTTCTGAATGTTCTAATAGTGTCTTGTACTTCCGTCAGAGATATTGGGACTGTAAAAATTGTTGGGTCCTCTAAATTGATTACTATATCCAAAGGTATTTCCACAGCGGGGCCTTTAGTCATCCCATCATCTTCATCTTGAAATAACTTTGTATAGAAATCCACCACGACCCTTGTGATCTCTTCCCTACCCTGTACTATGTCTCCCCTTTCGTCTTTCAAAGCCGTGATTAAATTTCTGCCCGATTTCTTGGATGCTATTATTTCATGAACTTAATATTCTCATTACCTTTTTGTATGTAATTTATCTTTCCTCTCTGCTTCCAAATCATTCTCTCATCATTTCTAAGAGCTTCCAACTTGCTGTACAATTCTTTTAGTTTTCCAGTTGTTTCCTTGTGTCCCGACTTTATTACAATCTCCTCCATCCTTATGTCTTCTCCAATTCTTGCTATTTCTTTATTTATATCAGGGATTTATTGTTTGCTCCAGAACTTCATGTATCCACGCAATCTTTTCACTTTGACCGCCCATCTGTGGAAAGGGTTGTCGGAGATAACCTCATTTGTCCAAGAATCATTGACCATTGTCATAAAAGACTCCCTTTGTAACCAGAAGTTTTCTATCCTAAAGATACGATTGGTTAATCTAGATGATCCTCCTCGTAGTAACAAGGGATTATGATCAGAAAAAGTTTTTAGTAATCTCCTTGCTTGAGCGTAAGGGAACACTGTCTGAAATTTTAGGTCCACCAGGATACGATCAAGAATGGCCCACGATTCGCAATCTGAAGATCCAGACTATGTGAATGTTGTCCCTCTTTCTTTTTGCTCAATAAAGTTTGAGCGGTTTATCCACCTATCAAATCTTTTGTCAAATATTTTTAGTGGTTTGTTGGATACGCGGTCTGTTTTATTTTTAAGCAGGTTGAAGTCACCCACCAAAATCGATGGTAGATCCACCAGTGTTAATGATTCAAGGGAGTCTAGAAATTCTTTCTTTCTTTCATCTCTCAGAGGCCCATAAATATTTATGAGTCGACAAATCAAGTTATTTTGTAGCAGTTTGAATTCAAACAAACTGAAGTAAGGGTGGTCTATTTGGTTTACCACAGAGATCTTGTGGCAATCCCAAGCAGTCATAATCCTGCAAGTCTGCCCTAGCCTGTTTGCATGCCACTGAAATCTATCCATTGGTGAGTTTATTGGAACTCTTGGTGTGGTCGTTGTTTTTGTCTCTTGCAGGCAAATGATGTGAATGTTGTGTTTAGTCACGAGATTCTGCAATCTACCAACTTTGTTCGGTCCCCCAATCCCCTTATATTCCAACTCAAGACAGTGAAATCCATTATTCGTGTTTAGTATTTCAACGCCTCAAAGTCGTTCAGATCTTTTAGAGATGAATAACTATTTTTTCTACTTATTCATTGCATAACTCACTAATAAATATATATTTTTCCCTCTCATTTTGAAAGCCGAAGCGGAAAAAATCTAATAGGTTTCTTATTCTATCTGCCTCCAAAAGTGATTTTTGCGAAAGTTCCGAATCATTATTTGATGGTAAAAAAGAATTTTCAATACCTTTGCCTTTCGCAGCCATTTTTTTTTCCGATGTTGCCGATGAAAATGTGTATGTGTAGGTTGTGTCCATGTTTGTGTCTTTAATGTTATGAAAATGTATGTTTTTACCCATAGTCGCAAATATATGTATAAATGTCCTCAGAAAAAGGAAAACAATGATAATATTTATAGCCATATCTAGGATGTAGTTGCAAGATTAAAAAAAGAATGCCTGGAAGTAGTAGTAGAAGAGGAGTTCGTCCATTCGGATATAATAGAAAGAAATTTGAAATAATTGTTATATTTATAGCTCAAAGTCGATTGTAGTTGCAAGATTAAAATGAGTGTGGAAGCAAAATGAGGGAGGAGTCCATCTCCATAGGATATAATGGACATTGGGGGAAAGGAGAAGGGCAAAAGTGAAATATCATGAGGAAAAATTTGTCGATGGGTAGCAGCGCCCCACTTAAGAGATCAAGGTTGCAAAAGTCGGTAGTCGGTACTCGGTCGACTGGGTCACTGACTAAGGATTAATCGGCAGTCGGACGACTAGTCGGATTTAGTCAGACTTTAATCGGCTTTGAATTTTATGATTATTTTAAATATATAACTTATTTCAATACATGTATTTACATAGATTTTGTATATTTTGGGGCTCGCATCGGGAAAGTCACCGAAGGTTCACGTTACCCTAAGAGATAACGAAAGTCGTCCAGAAAGCATTATAACA
This sequence comes from Ottelia alismoides, assembly GCA_037367405.1. Lineage (NCBI taxonomy): Eukaryota > Viridiplantae > Streptophyta > Magnoliopsida > Alismatales > Hydrocharitaceae > Ottelia > Ottelia alismoides. Next base: position 804,066 of record JAZKJV010000528.1, on the reverse strand, counting down.
TAGATTTTGTATATTTTTATACTATCATAATAAAATAAAAAAATTAATTGAATTTAAGTGAACTTTTAAGCATATTATAATAAGTTTGCTTATAAAAACATCACAACATAAAAAACATGGTATCTCCAAACAAAAATTGATCGATTAATGTACCTAATCGGAATTAATCGATACTCGGTCGGCCACCCCCCTGACTAGACTAGTCGGACCTACTAGTCGGGCCAGTCGGGCGACTTTTACAACACTTTAAGAGATTATAGATGTTAAGAGATTATAGATGTACGATGGATCTAATAAAAATCACCATAAAAATTTAATCTAATGATAAATCACTTGTATGAAAATCATTTCGATATTCGTTATAAGGAAGATGAGACACACTAAACTTCGTGAAGGAATTTTATATGCATGATTATCGACAACTAATCATTTATTACAAGAGTAAAATTTTTCTACGAGGAGGCACCGAACAAAACCTCACAATGGTAAAAATCGTCTATCTTTTGAGGTGAAGATGTGGCTTAATCTTTTGCTTTGGGTGTTGACAATGCCTCCTGTCTAATTGATAGATGTTGTGGTCTTTATTGCTCGATGGAGAAGTTCAAGCGTTCATGACTGCTAGTGAAGAAGAAGAAGAAGAGGGCAACTGTTTTCTCAATATCTTGAAAAACTGCAATACGACCATGAAGTGATCGAACATATTCAGATATTGTATCCCCAAAGCATTTTCGCTCCCTCGCTTCCTTGCATTTTTATTCTCTTTAAAGATCTCAGCAAGCATTAGAGTCTACTAGTCCTAGTTAGACAGGAAGCACAATATTATCAAAGATAAGATCCAAGAAATCGAATGTATCCAAAGGCAAAGAAGAACTCACCTCACCTTTAAAATATTGTCATACTTGCAGGGGATGGATGTGAAGGACTTGCAATATCATCTGATCTGGACGATCGTTTTCTATATTCATCCCAAGATAATACAGTCCTCATCGCTAATCCTGTTTAAGATATTAAAGCCCTCTCAACAAGAAGAACTAGAAGTTTATGTGACTAGTCTTGATCATAACTTTTTATCGATTCAACTCTAAGAGAATACTCAGATTTTGCTTAAAGAGATTACATATCCTCATTGACTTTTGTTTTGAATAATAGGTGTTGAGACAGGTGGAAAGGTTGAGTTGAGGTTAGATTAGAATTATGTGATTTTATGTTATTTAATGGTATGTAGTTATGAGTAAATAATGATTGTGATATAATTTTATTTTACATTTAAATGATGTGTAATCAGTATGAAATTGTCTTCAATATTATAAACGTGTAAAATTTACATTTTTACATGATATCATAATATTGTTGGTTTCTTGTTAAACAAATTGACTATATTATTAATAGAATAGAAAGTCCAAATTGAACAAGGCACATCGAAAAATATGTTCGAGGCGTTGAAAGATTGGTCCTATATAGAATCAGTGGCGGAGACAAGGGGGGACGGGATGGGGCTTGGCCACCCAAGTCTCATAAAATATACTTATATATAATTAAGTTATGTTATGTAAATCATTACAATGTACATGTGTTAAATGATCAATAGCTATAAATGTTAAAACTATTCATTGATATGGTTGAAACACCATTTATTAGGGGTCAAATGGTATTGGGTGTGCGATTTGGAATAATTTATTGGATATCCACGACCATGGGTTTAGGGTCGACCCATATGGGTCAGGATTGGGGGTGCAAACGGATAAGGATATACTCGTATCCGATCTGCCAATGTATATGTTTTAGATTGATTTTAATATATGGGTGCTATCCGTTTTAAAATGGATACTGATATTGACACCGCTTTGATATCCACAAATATCCGTACTTGTACCTATATGTCCATTTTCATAAATTATTTATGATATTACTCATACGATGAATACTTTTATCAAGTCTAAGTTTCAACTTTAATAAGCTTTGAAGAGACATTTGTTATCGGTAGGAAAGCTAATATTTGTTTGTTAAATATTCATAGTCGACTTGTAATTATATGTATTTATATTTAAAAAATATTATTTGTGATTTTTAAAATCCGCAAGATATATATTTCTTTATCCAAATTTTAAAAAGGATAAGGATACAGTATCCCTATATGTATACGTTCATTTGCATTCCTGTAACGATGGATCTAATGTTCAGCACTGATATACAAAATTATTTCACAATGAATAATATTTCTCACTGTATTTAAGAAAGAATAATATGATAACATACTTTTAAAGAGCATAACTATAGACTCGTTAATTGTAGCAAGGGGTGTATTTTCTTTAAAATGACAAATTTCAAGGGATAATTTTGTTAATAAAACTTTTGGGGAGATACTTATGTAAAATTGTAAATTTAGTATGGTTTTTTTCTAAAAATTCCTTGCAAATACAATATCAAATATTTTATAAGTATTTTCCTTAAGTTATGCTACTACTGAAGTTCAATAAAGATAAATGGAAAATAAAATTACACATAATTGTAAAATAAAATACATAAATAATATTTTAGTGGACTTTTTAAAAAATATTCTTAAAATATTCACAATTAATTAAATAGACATCGAGTTTGGATATTTAAAAAAAAGTTATCAATCAACACATAATGTGTCGATTAGAGGAATCATGCCCAAATTAGGGGGTGGATCCTAAATCAGCACCTCAAGTGCCGATTTGGGCTTTGCCCTTTTCGGTCATTCACATTCATATCTCACATGTTGCTTCTTCAAATTGGTGGAGAAGAAGATCACCCAACGTTTGTTTCTCCAAAGGAGGGGTATGAGTGCAAATGATCCAACAGGGTGCAAGCACAAATAGGCACATGAGGTACCAATTTGGGAATGCATCTTTTGGTCATTTACATTCATACCCCCTTCTTTGTAGAAAGAAATTGAATGTTGGGTGATTTGTACAACAATAAAAAGAGGATACGAACATAAATGATATGAAAGCGGGGAATCCAAATCGGCACCTGACGTGCCGATTTGGGATTTACTTGCCCAAATCTGCACCTCAGATGAGGATTGGTAACTATTTGTTTAAATACTCAGAATTGATGTATATTTAATAATTACAAATATTTTAATAATTATTTAAAAAGTCATCACTTAGTAGCTTGCATCCCTCTAAGTGAAAATTCCTAGCTTCGTCCCTATATAGAATGAAGTATATGGAGAATGAATATAGATCAACGTACAAGATATATGTGAAACTAACAAACTTTTTCGTTAGTGGTTGAATTGTATTTTTTTGTGATGATATACATGAAGACCTCCTTAAGGGCTATCTATAGGTCATCCAAGTGGGTGGAGATATTTTCGATGAAAAATCTAGAATCAGCTTCTATCCTTGTCCTTTAGGTGGAAATATTCGAAATATCCGGATCTTTTTGGTGGATGTGGAGGAATATCTACATATTTTCTCCATCTCTCTCCATTCTAGAATTCCTCTCCATGTGGGTCATTCTCTAATTATCCACGTGAATATACGTTAGATTAAATTGCATATTATTTGAAAAGTTCGTGACATTGGCTCATGAGTTATACATACTGATTGTATAATATAATTACTATTCCAGGAAGATATTTTTCTTGCCAGTATAATAACGTGTGGAAACAAAGGAACAATAATGGTACATATGAGCAAAACCACGGTAATAGCAGCACACTTGATGTTGTTATCGTGAACGTAATTTACAAAATTGTTCATTAGCACTAGGGGGAGCATTGGGCTCAACCCAACCCAACCCAACCCCCCATCTAGGGTGGAGCATTGGGTCGAGCCGGCTCGAACCCGACCCTGACCCGACCCGCAAAAGCCCGATCCCGGCCCGAACCCGATGAACAAGTGGGCCGGACCCGGGTCTTCATTTTTGAAAAATATTATGCTCGGGTCGGGCTGAGCTCGAACCCGAAGTACAAACGGCCCGGGCCCGGGCCCTCATATTTCAAAAAATCATATTAGAACTAAATTAGGGGACACGGATTTATAGTCAAAATACATCTAATACTTCCTTCATCCATCAATAGTAATATTATATAGTAACAATACATCCAATATTTATGTGTTATGGATGAATTATATCCATAAAAATAAATTGGAATCAAAGTGCAACTTCATGGAATAAAAATAAGTGCGGGTTGAGCCCGGTCCGAGCCCGAGCCCGACCCGAACCGGAGCCCGATCTCACGGGCCTTGGGCCGGGCCCGGATCCTCAGTTTGATGAAAAAAGCGGGCCTCGACCTGTCCCAAGGCCCACGAAAAATTGATGGACTCGGGTCGGGCTTTCCCGGGTTGGGCCGGGTCGAGCCCAATGTTCCACCCTACCCCCATCAATTTTCTTCGGGCCTTGGGTCGGGTCGAGTCCCGTATTTTCGGATAAAAGTAAGACCCGGGCCCGACCCAAGGTCCACGAGGTTGGATTCGGGTTCGGGTCGGGCTTGACCCACCCTCATTTTGAATAAGTTGAATTCCGGGCGTTGAGATATGGTATATGGATCCTTACCGTTGCAATATAACACGTTTCTTTGCCATTGCCTTCAGGTTTAATGAAAGGCCACCACCACACACTATTTAAATTTTGACGTGTAATTATTCGAGGGTAGAATTTAACTTGACAAGTCAAAAGATTATCATGTTTTATATACACCTCATGTGATCATGCATATCTGGAACTCGAGATTTTTATAAATGGTATCCAACGAGAAAATATGAAAATTTTCATGTATAAATGAATGACGATCCAACAAGTTGATTCAAATTTTTATTAGTCACTTAACCGCTATCGAAATCCATGACTCTCGTGTATCCGGTTCATTCATAAAGTATTGGCATTAGGCAATTACATAAATTATAAACCATGACTTTTGCCAGTATTACCACCCATCTTTATAAAGCCACAGACTTATAATCTCCATAAATACGATGGTGACTATGTTTTTTAATTGTGTAAATTCTAACAAGCATGCATCCAGAGGCTTGGCTAAGAATTTTTTCGAGAATCACCGAAGAATGATACAAATTATGGTGTGATAGGTGGCTGACCAGTATTAATGAACAGTAAAAAATACACATATCCATGCCAAATACACGTTCATATCCACAAATGGTGGGTCGGGTCGGTCTATATAGGGCCACGTCGGGTTCGGGCTGAGCCCGGCTCGGATTTGAAATTTTGGTAAAAATCGGGGGCCTGTGCTTTTGCAGGTCGGGTTAGAGTCAGGTCCAGGCTGGTTAAGCTCAATGCTCCATCCTAATTAACACTCAGTTTTTCCTTACATCTGGTTCGGAACCGTTATTCGAAATTAGAAGTAAACTTTAAATTTTAACGGATTTGACAAATTTTTTGAATAATAGGGATATAAATTTAACAGATAGTGATTAGATCCTCTAGTTGTTTTAGTGGAGGCCTCAAATGTGAATTTATGTTCAGAAAATCCTCGCTTTCTAGACAACTTCTTGTATGAATATTTATTCATCCATATGGACGGTTACTATGACATATAATACAGTACTGGAATGTACACTTTATTCGACGGTAGGTAACCGTCGATATTAATAATCATCGGTTGAGAAAGATGCGTAGAGAAAGGTTGCGCTGCAAATGCCATTTGCGTACGTAGTTGATTCTTAATCCCCAACAAAGTCGACCACCTCGAATAGACTAGCCACCAAGAATAAGTGTCTTCCCGGACAGATAAACTACCGTCGAAAATACATTATCAGGTGCCAGAGCAACCGCCAATATCGTTAGGGTCTTTACTTACTCAGCATTTATACAACCATCGAGACTATCCTCGGTAAAAAATTGAAGCAGCTGTTGTTGTGTTCAACAACAGCTGCTGCTACTACTAGTAGCTGCTCTTCAACAACTCATCGTCATCATCCTCTTCCTTCTTCACCTCCTCATCGTCCTCCTTATCATTATCATCCCTTTTTGCTCCACATTCCTTATCCGCGTAGCAAAGACATCAAAGAGCTCAAACGCATCAAAGAATTCATTTCTCAAATATTTCAACACATATATACATTTCTTGAATACATTCACTGGATACCCCACGGTTCACATATATATCATACATCCATTGGATAAAATGTTCATACACATATAATATCAAAAGTCTACATTCAAAACAAAAAACAAGTTGTTCCAACACTTAAGATTTCACAATTTCATAGATATTTGAGAAAAGAGATTTTTACCCAAAGAACCCTATAATCTTTGTCAGTTGCCTCCACAACCTTTGAACTAATCTAATTCTCTCTCTCAACCCCGTAAACTTACTAACCCTTACTCCACAGACCCTAGGGTTACTCCCATCCATTTAACCGTTGAAAAAAACTGGATTCCGTTTAAAATAGGTGTATATTGCCCTATTTCTTTATCAAATTTACAGAAGATGTCCTCCTTCCCCAGCATTATCCCCTCCCCGTGTCATGTGATCTTCGACACCTCCTCCCGCACCGCCTGACCTCCACCCCTCCTCCTGCTGCATCATCAGACCTCCCACGCCCTCCCCCTGTGCCATGCAACCTCCACCCCTCCTCCCCCCTTCGTATGTCGCCCGAAGGTCCAAAGGAACGGGTGGCAGACTCGGCAGAGCAGCCCAACCCAGCATGGTGATGTGGATTTCATCGGCATCTAAGGGTCAAAGGGAAAAAAGGTGGTGAGCGATGCAACGAGCATTCACCGGAGCATTAGACCCCAAGGATAGGTTCTCCACAACAGTGAGTCTGATGCAAGTCTCGAGCTTGAAGCCACTAGGAAGTCAGCCATTGGCGATCGTCGGTAAGGGGAGGAGAATATACAACAGATCTAGAGAATAGGCCCCCATAATGAAGTAATTCTAGAGGAAGCCCTTGAGGGTGGAGGCAGTGTCATCCTTGGCGGGGAGGAGGCGGGAGGGGTCGTCGAGCTCGGGACGACGAATGGGGATTTGGAAGGCGTGGGCGAGGGTAGCACGATAGAGGGAGATGCGGGAGTAGCAGACGAGGGAGCAATGGGAGGGGCGTCGTAGTGAGCGACAAGGTCGATGAGGAGGTCGTGATAGAGGGGGTGGATGGGAGGGGGCAGAGGTGAAGGACCAGAGACCTAGAAGGGCCTAGAGGAATAACCACCTCCCCGACATGCCCCTCCTCCTCCAAGTCCTTCGCGAGGGCGCCATCCTCCTCCTCGACCTCCGCCTCTCTGACCTCCCCCTCCTCCTCCACATCCGATGTGAGGGCGCCCTCCCCCTCTCCGGCCTCCCCTTCCTCCTCCAATTTTGTTATGACGACACCCTCCTCCTCCTCCTGCTCGACCTCCGCCCGCCACCCTTTAGGTCATGCGGAGCTTCCGATTTGATTTGGTAAAAGAAGATGTTGAAGAGGGGGAAGAAGGAAGGAGAGAGAGATTGAAGATCCACTGCCTGATTTTGTGTGGTTAGATTAACTCAAGTTTAACTCAAGTAATTGACTCCAATAAAGTTAAAGTTGACGGTAGAGTCATGGGATAATATGGAGCAAGTTTACGGGGTCGAGAGGGAATTGGGATGTTTCAAAGGTCGTGGAGGTAATTGACAAAGATTATAGGGTTCTTGGGGTAAAAATCCCTTGAGAAAAAAGTATGGATCTATCTAAGAGGTGCATCTAGGGTGGAGCATGGGTCCGGGCCGGCCCGACCCAACCCGCTGCCCGGCCCGCATAAGCCCGACCCAAGCCCAAGCCCACTACTCAAATGGGCGGGCCTGGGCTGATTTATTGGACCATTTATAAAGTCGGGCCGGGCTCGGGCTTGCAAGTGCCCAACCCATTAGCCCACGGGCCGGCCCGACCTCATGCCCACATCCAGGCCCGGCCGACCCGCCCACCCGAAGGCCCGCGGCCCGCCCTCTAATTCCCATCGCAAGTGCCCCCAAGCCCTAATTTCATTTCCCCCCTACGTGCTTCTACCCTCCCTCCCATCCCGCCCGACTCCTGAGTCCCCAACCCTTCATGACCGCCTCTCCCTCACCTCTCCACAGCTCCACCTCCAGCCCCACTCGGCCGCTCCACCCTACCACGAGCTATGCGCGAAACTTCGACGACGGCGTCGATGGCGACTCCGACGGGGAGTACGAGTCCTACCGGGGGTTCTCCGCGAGGTACGCCTCGCTGCCTGCTTCCGTCAAGACGTCGATGGATCTCGACGGACGGGACGCGTCGCCGTTGTTCGTGAAGTGGGTAGTCATCGAAAAGATCGGATCTTGATAGAAAAGGTACGATCCTTTTATGGTACTATACATGCATTGATTTGGTTGTTCAAATCTGTGGATTTTGATGGCGATTGGCGGATAGATTGGAAATTTTGAAATGAGGATGGTGACGGGTTTGTGTTGTAGATGGGTTGGGTTTCGAAATGGAGGGTAATGCTCTGGTGAAGTTGTAATTATATATACTATTATATAATTTTTTGTTTTTCCTGCATTTTGTATGCATTTTGTATGCTAGATTCTTGTGTTGTATGGCTTGGTAGCAGGACACGTCAAAGCATTCACCTAGAACACTAAAACAAACATGGCTTAGTGTTATCAAATAGAACATCTTTCAAGTTGAAAGAGGATGCCAGGCAATGCAATGGATCAAAATTGAAGGATTTAGTTTTTAAAGAGAGATGCATGAGGATAATTGGTTGATGTTGCTTGACTGGTTCATTTTGCTGGAAAAGTACAGCCTTCCCTTTCTTTTCCTTCTGGACTCAATTGGGCATAGTGTGAAGTGATAAAATGACTGACGATGACATGGAGTTATATTCGTGTGTACCATATCAGCAGAACCTAATTCTTCATGTGCAGTGGCAAAACTTTTTTGTTGTTGTGTAGACGGCCTCCCCTCCACCTCCCCGCGAGCGGTCCAAGCCTCTAGCCCGACTGCCTCCCCACCGCATCTCCCTCCCCTGAGTCCCCTCTCTACCTCCCAATGCGGGATTCATGGGCCGACCCGACCCAGGCCCGACCCATCATAAGTTGGGCTGGGCTCGGGCTTGGGCCCAACCCTTGATAAAATAGTGGGCTTGGGCCCGGCCCGTGGGCCCGATTTTGTAAATGGGCCTGGGCTGGGCTAGGCTGGGCCCGGCCCGAGCCCGACCCATGCTCCACCCTAGGTGCATCATCATCGGCAGGTAGATCATTGTTATCACGATCACAGCGTGGAGGAACAAGACCCTGTTCAGACAACTCTTCGATCAACCTATGAAGTCGATCCATCATCTGTGTGTTCTGAGGATTGTATCATGCAATTGGTCCTCCCTCTCATATGACATCTTCACCTCTTGAATCAAGACCACAACCTTTTCATTCAATTGCTCAAACTCCTGAGATGACATATCACCGTCGTTTTTTATATATCAACTTATCTTGGTGGAATACATGCACCACTAAGCGGAATCCGTCCAGAGTGTTATGTAATAGATGGATAAACATCTCGAAATGCCTCCTCGTTCAATTGTTCAGGAGTTCCTTGAGTTGGAACTAATTGAATCCGGAGGAAGTCGACCATGCGGCACTACATTTTGGATGGCTTTATTAGATAATCACATGTTTACTTAGTCAAAATAAAGTTATTGTTTGACTTGTGTATGCATCTGCATAGCTCTCGTGAATGAAGGTCTTATTATCCTATGTGTCAGTTGTCTACCGTGTAATCTCGAACAATCTCACCCAATCCATGCTCTCTCCTGTCTCAACCTAGAAATATATAGTATTCCATCATATAGTACACGAACTATATTTGAGAAAAGATATGAACTTACATGCTTATCTTTCAACTCATTCAAACTTGTCCTACCCAATGTGTGGGCAAGACCAAGAGCTTTACTCCTATTGACCTTGTTCTTATCTGGTATATTCTGGATTCACGTGATTAAAATAAAAATAGTTAATTGAGCTTTTAAGATGTTGATATCTATATACTATCATTACCTTTAACTCATCATTGTCCCAGTAGGTAACGATCACATCTCATTCAACAGAAAGCCAATCTTCATGTGGATTGGCTCTCGCTTCAGTCACAGATGGGAAGCGATCGAATAGCTTCAGTAGGTTCATAATTATATATAAAAATAAAGATATATAGTGAGCATCTCACTACAAAAAAAACATACAGACAGACATATAGGTGTCAAGATAAGCTAACCTTCTTCCTCTTTACCCGTACATCACGATGGATTTTGACTGCTCGATGCAAAATCCCACCATCTACCGCAGGGTCATTGCCCCGCTCAAAAATCTTCTGCGTAGGTGACTGTGGGACTTTCCTAAGGTCTATCATCCTCATGAGGATATGCATCCTCGTAGTGACTCAAGTCTGCTAAAAAAGGGACCACTATACTTTCCCATTACATGCCCACATGGAGTCACTACAACCCTTATTCTTTTAAATAGCTTCATCTTGCTTAACTTACAGCATTTGGCATGACCTCTCCTTTTGCTTTCATGACCTGGTAGATGAAAGAATTTAGAACTTATTTCAATTTGAACGGATATTTGTAAGTGTTTCCTTTTTTATCGGATGATTATGGGCCATATGTATTCGGAAGAGGTTGAAAGCCCCCCTCTCCTTCTGCCTCATTAGGGAAATCAGGAGCAAGCTAGGTGTAATCATTTCCCAAAGGAACTATGTTCTTTCGCTCATCCTCCAGCTCATTCCGCTTAAGAAAAGCATGTCCGGACCATTTGCATTTATTTTGGAATAGAAATTAATGTCAGAGATTATATCTTTTTATTCTCATTGAAACAAAGATGATAAGTGTGCTCCATGTAAACATGACAAGCAAGTTTTCCTTTTGTATTCCAACCAAAGAGGATGGTATATGCAGGAAAATCATTAATAGCCCATAACAATGCACCACATAAAACAAATATTTGATTAACATATGCATCGAAAGTCGGCACAACATGATGTCACAAAAGTTTCAGTTCATCTATAAATGGTTTCATGTAGACATCTATTGTATTTCTCAGTGCTTTCGGTTCTGGAACTAGTAGTGATAGCATTATGAAATTTAATGTCATATACAACCATGGAGGAAGGTTGTAACTCACAACTAATGATGGTCATACAAAATATGATGGAAATATATTCTTGAATGGATTGAACACATTGCTTCCAAGACCTAAATGAACATTCCATGCATCCTCTGCAAAATCTGGAAACAAAACATATCGAATGATTTTTACTCTAATGAATCAACGTGATGATGCATAAGTTCATCCTTGAAATGATTTTTCTGATACCAGGTCATCCATTTAGATATTCTACTTAATATTAACATTCTTTGCAATCTCGTAATTAATGATAAGTAACTCGATCCCTTACTCGATATTGGCTTTGTGCGTGAGCTATCAACCTTTTCATGATTGTATCTGGATACACCACAATGGGGACATGTGTCCAAGTCCTTGTAGGCCTCCCTATAAAGAATGCAATCATTTAGGATTGCATCATTCTTCTCAAAAATGAGTCATAGTTTCTGAACTCTTTCTTTGCATCTTGCCAACTGTTTAGGAATCCATCCTAACCTCAAGTAACTTCCTTATTAAATCGAGGATATCATTCATACAAACTATAATCACTCTGTGTCGCATTTATCTTGAATAAATCCAAAATGAACTTCAATCTAGGCATCTTATTTCCGGACACTATTGGTTATTCTATATCCTTTAAAAAAGTGAAGAACTGATCATGATCACAATCAAGCACATCATGTTTGATGTCAGGTTGATTGAGTTGTTCACTGCTTTCAAACTAAATTTTTGCATCTATTGATGATGAGATCTTTGCAAAATGCTTACCATGAACTATCCAATTGGTATAAAAAAAACTACCATCCATCAACAATGACATGCTAAAATACATCATTCCTCTCTTGTAGCCATCCATTCAAGCACTTCTTGCATGGACTAGGAATTTTCCCACAATTTACTCCTTTACAAATAGCTTACAATCATCATGGAATGTCTACTCTAACCAGTTAAGAGGTCGGTCTTGTAAGAAGGATAATCTGTCCATCGTTTCGTTATCCATGACTTGTCAGTCTTAAGACCTTGAAAGGAGAGTTGACATTTTAGTGAGAGGTGTTATGGGATTCTGATATTCAATCTACATCAAGATACTAAGACAAGATCTTCCATCAATATATAACAACCCATAATCGCATGATACAACTAGGGCCTAAGCCCTAATCCCACTATCATCAACTTCTTTACGAAACCCTGATCCCAACCCATGATACAACAAGGGCCTAAACCTATTTCACCAATGTTGAGAGATGAGAGGAGAACTGCATTTATAACTAATGTTATCATTTGAACTCGTCCATAAGGACTCGACCTCTAATATAAGATGATCTTTCTCACATGGTAGTTTATATTTGAGCATATTTTGGCAGCCTAACATTGCTATCCCTCAGCATACCTTATAAAACAATCATAATCGGCTCTTAAAATTGTCATCAAAGTGACAATAAAAGCTAGTCAAGATTGATTTGGTATACCAAGGAGGAGAGGAGTTACGCCATTGTTGAACCGATCAGTTGGTCTATTGTCTAACAAGCTAGAACAATAATTGTTGCGTCAACCGACAAATGATTCAGCGACAATCAACCCACAATTATATTAAGCGATCAAAATGTGTGTGAGTCAAATTTAGTTATAACTCTATATGAATGTACATAGGTGCAAGCAGGTAGAGTGTCAAACACTGGGACACAATGTGTGGTAGCAAATTATTGTTAATTATTGTTAATTAATAGTGATTAAATTTTGGATTTTAATTTTACTTATTTTTATGTATATTTTTAATTATATTTAATTTTAATATATTTTAATTATTTTTTATATTTTTAATTTTTTCAATTTATAATTTCTTTTTATCTTTGTAAAATTTTAGTTTATTTTTTATTTTTAAAATAAGATAGTTAATAATATATGATAATATATATTATATCATATATTTAAGTAATATATATTATCTAAAGATACTATAGTTTTTATATTTTTTAAATAAGTTAAAATAAAGGAAATAAAATGTCTTTTGTACTTTTTATATTTTTTCTATTTTTAGTAATTTTTATGTAATTTTTCTAATTTTTTTACGGATCTTTAAAGTTAAAAATGTGTCAAAACAACGGATATAATAAATCGGGTAGTTTGCTAGGATTTAATAAATATTTATAAGTCTAAACTTAACAAAAAATTAATTTTAGTATATACTATGTAAAATAAAGAAAATTTACAAATAGAAATAAACGTTTCGTATTTTTATATATTTTTTGCTAACATTTTAAAATGTTTTATGTTTTGAAATTTTTATGTTTTATATATTTGAATATTTAGTGATTTTTGATATATAACAAAGTCTAATATAATATTGATAATGATTTTTTTTGGAATTTTTGGAGGTATTTTGAATTTTTATGGGTTTTAAAGTTACATATTTTTCCTATGGATATGGCATCATAAGAAATGAGCATGGTCGACGTTCCAGCACCAAGAACGACGACCTTGATGTCATCTAAGTCTGGGTTAATGTTCATATCGAGTATATGTAATCATTATGGACGTTTTAGGTATAACATCGTTTATACCCAAGAGATCAAAAGCAAAAGACATGATGCTTCCGTAGGTGCAAAATTTGTTGCACTTGTTGTGAAATGTTCATGAATTTTTCAAAAAAAAAAAAGATTCCATTCGTTAAAAATAAAAGAGCGGACAGCATTTGTTTAAGGCTACATATAAGGGGGATTAGCATGAACATGCAATGGGCAAACCAAAGCTTACCAAAAAGTTTATCATAAACAATGTTCGGAACCCAAGTTGATATAATTAGAAGTTTGAAGACAACATTGTTACTGGATAAAAAGTTTGGAAACCTCCTTGTAAATTACTCTTAAATTTTTAGAATTGTTTATGTCCTTATATTTTTTTAACCAAATATAATAACAAAATATATGAACAAAAATATAAGCAAAGAGAAAGAGAAGAAATGTGTCTTCGATTAAATTTATAAAACTAAAATATTCACATGGTACTTAAGATAATAAGGTCTCAAATTTTATTATGCATATATGAACCCTAAATATAGTTTTAGAAATGAATATATTTTTAGTGAACAACTTTAAAAGGAGCATAGTCTGTGTTGGATTTCATATGCTCAAGATATAGGCATATGTTTCTAAATACCATATGTTTTAAGTTTATATTTGTAAACTCGAACGAGTTTATGTAGAATCCATATTGACCATTGTAAGTCATTAATACCTCAACAGATAACTTCAAGTAAAATGTAAACTTTTTATTTTTTTGTAAAAGGAATTGCATGATCGCTCAGCTCAATGGCGCACTATGATCATGATAAGATTGCGTCTCATTTGAAGTTTTCGTGTATATATATAGAGGGCTTATCCAATGAGCTCTGTGCCCATTAACGTTTTAATGAGCACCCATTCTGGGCCATACACGTGTATTAGCAATAACTATATTTCTAATTATAGGCTACCACGTATTTAAAAAATCCTATATTTCCTATTATATAACATCCTTAAAAATTGGAAGACTGTTTTGGAAAGAAACGATTCAAATAAATGATTCCACACGGAGGATTAAGGATCCAAACGCTATGATAGTAATAAATATAATTCGGTCAAGTGAATGCTTATTGTGATATCAGTAATATCAAGACAATGATCAGTAATTTACATCCAAATAGTTACATTGTACAGAATTTAGTAATATGTATAAAATGGTCAAGTAAATGTGTGTTGTGAGATCAGTAATAACATAACAAATGGTTAGTAATACCATTGTCTATGTAATGTGCATTGCATTAACAAATAGTTACTTTCTTACTTGAGCAATGCTCATGACTTACTGACCATTACTTTGTTATTACTGATCTCATAGTAGCTATTACTTAAGAATCGTACACATATTACTGAACATGTGATATAACACATAGATATATACATTACTGAACACAAACAATAATTTACTTAATAATTGTATATATATTACTTTAATATCATCTCTAAATTATTGAATTCTGTTCAAAGTAATAAAACATATGGAAATTACTGACCATTTGTTATGGTTTTACTACCTTCACAACAAGCACTTACTTGTCCATTGTGTATATATTACTGAAATCTACACCATGTAATAAAATGAATGTAAATTACTGACCGTTGTTTGGATATTACTGACTTCACAACAAACACTTACTTGTCCATTGTGTATATATTACTGAATCCTGTACCATGTAATAAAATGAATGTAAATTACCGACCGTTGTTTGGATATTACTGATCTCGCAACAACAATTTACGTGAGTATTGTCGCTAAATTACTGAATTCTATTCAAAGTAATAATACATATAGAAATTACTGATCATTTGTTATGGTTTTACTGACTTCACAACAAGCACGTACTTGATCATTGTGTATATATTACTGAATTCTACACCATACAATAAAATGAATATAAATTACTGATCGTTATTTTGGATATTACTGATCTCGGAACAACCATTTACTTGATTATTGTATATATATATTACTGACCTGAGCATTTGGATCTCGATTTTCTGCAAGAAATCATCGATTCGAATGTGTTCTTTCCAAAACGATCTTCCTATTTTTTAGGACGCGATATAATTGGAATACCACTTATTGTTAAATCGCTTTGCATATTAATCTCCTTCCAAAAACAACATCCTTCGAAATAGGTAACCACTCAATTGCTAATACACGTGTGTGGCATACAAATGGTGCTCACCGAAACGCTAATGAGCCATGTACGCATTGGATAAAAATCCTATATACACACATACACCCATATATGCACACATACTTGTATATATACAGTGAGTCCTTTGCTCATTTTGTAATGTTTTTCCACATGATAGATATTTGTGATATGTTAATTAATTGGGATAATTACATATATGTTACTATTGAAGAGTTCAACTAAACTAGATTCCACATATAATTAATATCAAAACAATGTAATTTACACGTTGATATCGACCCTCTTCAATCGCAAACACCATCCTCCTCCTTTGTCCTATCGTCGCATTGTAGACATTGTACAACAGCCGCTTTCTGGGGTTGCAGGCTTGACTCCCATGTTGATGGAACAAACTAGAACTTGCATTAAGTCTATGCATTTCCGACGCACTAGCATGAAATTCTTCCATTTGATAATCGGGGTTCGACAAACTCTTTATCTCGAGGGTAGAAGCTAAGAAATGCAAGAACACTATTAGAAGATCAATCAAAAGATCCCCGCACCGCATAAATAAATTTTTAAAATTTTCACAGTTATGCCCATTCTTAGACTCTGCAATATCAGTTATTCCTCTCTTTTTTACGTTGTCAGTTGTACCCACTCCTCATTCTTGCAAAATTCACAGTTGTAAAGTAAGGGCACAAGTAAAATTACAAAAGGGCATAACTGTAAATTTTGTGATAATATAGGAGAATAACATGAAATCCTCTGTTGCACAGCAGTGAACTGTTGTACATTGCAGTAAAATTGTAAAAAAAATCCCAAATTTTGCCAGGTGCTTAAGGTGGCACAGGAGCGAGCACATCCTCTGTTGTACAGCAGTGAACTGTTGTAAAACCATGTGAGCCGCCCGACCTTGATCGAGCGGTTCACACGAAATCGGTATTTTTGTGGGTCCTTACTGTGAGAATTCGTGTGAATCGCTCGAACAACATGAAGCATCTCAGGTGGTGGAGGATTTTCCAGCAGTCCTCTACGGTGTTTGTATGGTTTTGACGACGAGAAGGAAAGCCCCGCGAGCGCCATAAGTCATCGACACTGTGAAGGGCTCCTGAATAGAATGCCATCATCAGACTACTGTTCTAACCTAACGAATCTACCGTGTCAATTAAACTCATCTTCTAACAATTCAGCACACACATAACATAACCAGTGAAGGAAGAAGGCAACAACAATCCTCTGTTTTTTCCAAGTTAACGAACCATGATAAATAATTACGAAGATTTGTAAAGCAAAAAAAACCAGCTTTTCCCTACATGAAAAGCATATAGGTAACAAACAGTAGTACCTCGCAAAGAATGTTCCACTGTGCGACATGATGAACTTTCTTCAGGTCATGATGCGTGGAGCTATCCAGAACCGCTGCGCCCAAGAAAATTCGGGTGGCATCCCGGGCACTTCAACACCATCAAAAGCGATCGCTTCAGCGGTTTGGCTTTTGATGTTATAAACGATGTGATCCCATCGAAAGCGATTGCGGTAGGGAGAGCAGATATATATGCAGTTGGGTTCAAATCCTGCAAAATCACGAACGGAGAGGGAGAAAGATTCGTTGAGACCCAGGAACAGAGCATGGCCGCCGATGTCCCTCACCTCCACCCATTGCGCCTCTTCTTTACTCGTGTCCAGCTTGAAGACGTTCAACCGAAAAGAGGACAAGTAGAACTTAATGTCGAACGTCGGTGGAACTCTGACGACCAATAATAGTTCACCTCGACACTCCACCAGGGCGATCCGCACCCGTGTATACCTGCCAGCAACCTTCCTGATCGATTGAATGGAGTTGTGGGAGATCGGAATATCACGCACTTCCACCGTGGACGATGCTTTGATATCACAAACGAAAGCTTTGAGAGATTTGGCGTCCACAAAGTAAAAAGATCCTCGGTAGTGGAGATGGCAGGGCATGCAGAGGGGTTCTTGGCAGGGAAGAAGTCTCCAGCGATCATCTCCCGACCTCCAGTAGATGAAGCGCTTGATCCGAGGATAGTAACAGAGAGCCACACAATCTTCCGGGTTGCTTGAAGAGAGCGACAGTGACTGCGGAGCGCCCTTCACCATGTCCAAATATCGGTGGACAATGCGCCGTCCTTCGTCGAGGTAGATGGCCCGGATGCATTCCTCGACGATATCCAGTAGAGCTTCGAGGAAGTGCGGCTGCGGCAGGTGTGTGACGGTGCCCGTGCGAGGGTCGAAGAAGAAGAAGCGACAATAGAGGTCGAGGAGGAGGAGCAATCCGCGTGAGGAACCGACCGCGATGCAGCCAGGGACGTTGAGGTGGATGACGGGAGGTGGGGATGATGGGTCGCCGGAACGACGGAGCGGCAGGAGTGGTATCAATTGACTGCGTCTTGGGTAGAGAAGGGCCGGAGAGGGCGCATCCCATCGCAGCGGATCACAGGGGAGGGAGGAGGAGTGTCGGGCGTAGGAGCTGCAGACGGCGGAGAAGCGGACGTGGTCGTCTCGAGTGGAGATCTTCTCAGCGATGAGGGAGAAGACGTCGAGGGGGAGATGGGACCAACCCATCACCTCTTCTGCTTCGCGCAGTTGTCTCCGGCGGCGGTGGACGGGAGAGACGCGGTGGTCTCCTCCTCCTGTTTATTTTATTTATATGAGAAGTGACCGCCGAATTGGGACACGTGGCGGAAGTCCGGGACTCTAGATTTAGGTTTCCCAATTTTGAGATTGCAGATTTAGTTAGGTCTTAGTTGGAAGGACTCTGTTTATTTATTTTCGATTAATTCATATGAAAATGGTGGATACCGACATGAGTATATGTAAAATCGTATAGTTATATATGTTAAAATAAAATACGTAAGTAGATATGAATATTGACGGATATGAAGAATGTATTATCATATTGATGAATATATAATTTATCACTTTAATTAGCATCCAAAAATTAGGTTCATTCATATGTTTATATTTCAAAATTAACAGTCATGCACTTGTATATAATTTGCATAAATTAGCATTCCATTCTGCATTCATATTCATCGGTAAATTTTCACCTAACTTCATCCATTTTTAGTCAATCCATCCCAATTCCAATTGACGTAAAACCAACTCTATTGTGTTTAATATTAATATTAACTAATAAAAATATTAATTTGTATATATTTGAAGTAAATGTAAACCATAATTCCAGGACTAAAAGCCAAAAATATTGATATCTCTCTTACACAGTGTCCAATTCCACTCTACTCACTTTTGAATTAATATACATTCAAGTACCTCCAAATCAAGACTAAATTCAAAAGAATCAGAGTTCATTTGTGAATTATGGATTTTGGGACCTAACTGTACGTTGTACATGTATATTGATTTTTGACCTATTATTTCATGTACACATTTGAATCTTTTCTATTTATTTCTTTTTCATTTCTTTATTTCACTTCATGTCTTAACTAATGGCATAAAAATCAAAATTCAAAAAATGGAAAAATAAAGAAAAAGATAAATTATGACTTAAGCACATTGACTAATTCATCCGTATATAATCTACCTCCCTAATTTATTCTGACCTTTTGTTAACTCTTAAAAAATCCAAAAAAGTTACAATTAAGTCTATGTATTATTTTACATCATATTTGATTTTCGCATACATTATTCATCTGTAAAAAATCATATAAAAATTACAAAGCTAAAAAATGATATTATATACAATATTAACAAAAGATTTCATATCTTGCATAGTTGAGTCGATTTGCATTTAAGTCCTTCACGAACATTGTAGGATGTATTTACACCTACATTTTTTCGTTTAGGTCATTCTTGCATTATAGTTCATTCATTATTTATTATTTGTTTTCCCTATTTTCTGTGCTTGATCAACGGGCCAACTGATCCATTTCAGAACATGGTCAACCTGTCTTCTCCTTTAGCACACTTAACCTGGGTCGTTGGATCAATTTCAATCCAGCAACCATCATTAACCCTTCTTCTCGTCCCCGCTCACATGCTCCACATGCAAACACCTCAATACCGTTGGATCACGATCGATCCAAGGGCAGATGCACCATCTTTCACCTCCAGATCATTGCCTGCACTACCTTCTCTCCCAACTCCGACCACCTTAGGCCATCCCTCTCTCCAACCCTCTTCGACCACTATCTCCTCCTTCCCCAGACAACTTTAAGCATCCCACTCTCTCCGATTATCTCCTATGATCACCCAGATCCCCACCCATCGCCTGTAACAACCTTCCAAAACTAACCTTATCCCATCTCCCTCTCTCACTTTCCATAACCACCTTATCATCTCCCTCCTTCATTTTGATTGACGGGAACCTAACCTCCAATGAACGTTTCCTCTTCTGAACCTTTCTATTATCTTCAGAAACCACCCAGGAAACCCACTCCTTAAGCCTTATCCCATCTGGAATCGCCTAATGTTATCATTACCTTATCCTTACACCTATAATGGTTGTAACCCCATCCCATCTTACACCTCTTCGAAGCCAATCACCCGAAACCATCTTCCCCCAAACCCATACGCCTCTCCCTTTTCTTCCTACTTAAGCCTCTGCTCCAACCACCATCGGATCAACCGTCATCATCTTCGACCAGCTTCGTCGGAGAGAGCGAGAGAGAGAGAGAGAGATATGGTCGTAGCTTGTTGGTGACAACAACAATCCTCTAGCGAGGAGAAACCTCCATCTTGAGGCAAGATCTAGAGAGGAAAACCCCCTTTCTGTTGCTACTTCTAATCAGGAGACAGTTGAGCTCTCTGCCCTTCGTCGAAAGGGTTGAGCTATTATCGGAATCGAGGGTTGACCTCCTTCATCGTATATCCTCTTCTTCTTCATCGATTCTATCTCACTCTCCTTCTGCATCTCCATGGTCCACCTGATAGCTTCCACCATTACATCCTCGTCCATTCACCTTCACATGTCTCTCTCATACCTCCATCAACTCTGACTAATCAGTGGCCGGAGATATGCTCCTTCCCTCGACCAACAAAAGGAGCACCATTCATTATCTTCTTCGTACGTCCATGTTAGGACCAAGCTTCCAAGATTGTGTCGATTCATATTTATAAGTACCCCACCACGAATCAAGACCTACATGCAATCTCAGCACATCTGCTCTAACGCCTTACGATCGTATGTCGACCATCTTGAAGCTTCTGCAGCTTCACCTCTGGAGATCTTTGGGTCATGCCTCGACTACTTGAAGAGGAGCGGGAAGAAGCTACATGTGTTGCTCAATCTAGGTCGAGCGGTACATGCTCTCTCTCTCTCTCTCTCTCTCTCTCCCGCAACCCCAGGATAGAGAATCATCCAATAGCCCTAGAGTGCTCTGAACCTACTGCACCAGCCCAAAGCGAAGCGAGAATGTCCCTCCACATGGAGACCAAGCCTCGAACCTACACCAACAGATTCTCCCCTCACATACTCCCACGTGCAGAAGATTTTGCGGAACTGACCCCGCAACTCCCCATAATTACGAAGGGCCCAAGTCACGTGCTCCATGCGCATGACCTCGTTCAATTTGCAGAGTGTGCCTTTCCACTTCTAGATAATCGCACATACCTCCTCGCCTTAAGGAAAAATTGTGAAAAAAATCACTCCAGTTTTAGCAAATTGCATATCATTCTTCAGAAGGTTCTTTTTGCAAGCATTTCAAATTATTTATATTACATTTAGGTCCATGGACACCTATTAGTTATATCTTCAACATTTTTGATTCGATTTTGATGTTCTTTTTGTCAAATTAAACTTTATTTAGTTCTCGATCATTTAAAATAGTGAATTAATTAGTTGGAGGCATATTTAAGCATTAATAGATTGAAGATTTAATTTGTAAATACTAAGTACATTTATTCTCATATATTGATCTATATTGCTCATAATTTTTTATAAAAAAAATTAAGGATGGGTGTGGGAATTAATTTGGGAGTGATTTGATATTAATTGGATATTTTATTTTGGAAATAAATTAAAGGAGGGGACTCATTGATTGATTCATGTGGTGTGCTCCATCTTCTTGCATTCATTTTTCATCATTCAAAATTCATAAAAATTTTGCATTTATTTATTTTATCCTCATACATTATATAGCAATATTTCTTGCATTAAATAATTATCAAAATTCATGAATTGTATTTTCTTTTATTAATTACATATCTTTTATTTAAAAATCCATAAAATTTATAAAAGTTAAAACCTTAAAAAACTCTTCTTTGAAATCCTAACAATCTAAGTTGTTTGAAATCTATTTCTAAACCCTCATATTACCTCCCTGAGTTCGATCTTGGCACTTACCCAAGTAAAATAAATAAATTACCACATTGGATTAATTGCCTAAATATTTTCGTGTGACTTTTTATTGATCTTGAATTTTTCTGCTACAATAAAAATGAAATTACAAAAGGGATATGATGGTTTGTCAAAATGTCGGCATTGCCAGGGAGGTATATGGTTTAGGGTTATTTTTTAAAATAATATAGATTTTAGGTTTTTCTTCTCGGGTAGTATGACCCATGGTTTTCTTGTGATTATTTCTATTGTATTTTTCAGTATTTTATTTATTATACATATATATTAGATATATCTCTTGCATTTAATTTTTTTTTGTCCAAGGGATCTGGTGACTTGGAGCAGCTTTCTTGGAGGCTGACGTACCTCAGAGCGATCGGAGGTGGATGATTTTATGGATCGAGCCTGCTGAAGAGGCACGAAGAATTACTTTTATTTTTTGAAGAGGGAGTGCTTTATTTTTTTCAAACATTTATTCTTGTAAATAATTTGTAATAACTATCTCATTCCAGTGGTCTTCTTTTGAAGACTCGTACTTGTACCTAGACACTGGATATTTGGCCCATCGAGCCCATTTTTTGTGGTGATTGACGAAGATCTAGAAATGTACATCGGCTATTAGAGTTACTAGTTTTATTTATTATGCTTGTAGTCTTAGGTCTATGATGAACGTGAAATTCACCTCTTTAATAATGTGGAATTAGTCGTAGTACAGAAGGCGAATTCGGTTTAGCAAAAACCACGATCTTTGAATGTCGTGGAATATTTAAACTTGGCAAGTCTACCAAGGTCGAACAAGGGACACGACTGCTTAATATGTTTATCGAATCTTGATTCGTGAAGCACAGAGTGAGTTAATTCCAATTTCAGGTCCTCGTGCAAATTATGCTATTTACAGAGCGATGCTAAGGTGGATGCATTTTTTTAATTGGTTTTTTATGCAATTATAAAGATGCATCCACCTTAGCATCGCTCTGTAAATAGCATAATTTGCATGAGGACCTGAAATTGGAATTAACTCACTCTGTGCTTCACGAATCAAGACTCGATAAACATATTAAGCAGTCGTGTCCCTGTGTTCGACCTTGGTAGACTTGCCAAGTTTAAATATTCCACGACATTCAAAGATCGTGGTTTTTGCTGAACCGAATTCGCCTTCTGTACTACGACTAATTCCACATTATTAAAGAGGCAAATTTCGCGTTCATCAAATGGCGCCGTTGCCGGGGATACAACTTAGCTCAATTTTTGGATTTTGATTTTTTGTTGATTAATTTCAATAATTTTTAGGTCCTCGTTTCATGCATCAATTTTTGCATCTGTTGATTTAAATTCTCGGCATTTCTAACTCTTCTCTTTTGTGGCAGGGCCCATGAAAATCGGGGACGCCTGATCGTCATGGAGGCGCGAAGTCGGGAGCTTCCGCTGAAGAGGCCGCAAAAGAAGCCGTGAAGAAATTCTAGGATTTTTATCAGTCAAATTGCATTGCATGTTGTAAAAAAAACTTGCATCTGCATATTTATTTCCAGTTTTGCATGTTGTAAAAAAAAGGAAAAAAAGAGTAGATCACTTGATGATCTACCCCCCCCCACTGATGAAGCTACGTTTCATCATCTTTATTCTATCATTTTGGCCTTAAAAACCCTAGTAAATGCGTGTAAATAGCATTAATTCATGCATTTTAGCATTCATGCATAGGAGTGTAAATACTGTATAAAATACGGTTTTTATTGCCAAAATTATAGAATAAAGAAAAGAAAAGAAAAGGAATAAAATATTGTAAATATTTTATGACCCGAAACCCCGAGACCTAGGCATCTCGATGAATAGGTCGACAAGGAATAAAGTAGGGGGAGATAAGGTCAAAAACACAGTCCAAATACCTATACATTCTATTCATTTCTTATTCATTTTGGGACCTATTTTTGGTTCCACTTTTTATACATCAAATAAAGAAACTTTGTACATGAAAGTTGTAGATAATTTTATAAAGAAAAATACAAAATTGATTTTACAGAAAAATAATACACAGATAAAAAGTTATGCTCTGAATAAAATTCCAGAAGCCCAACTTCCCAGACCCGTATCTCACAAATAAAAACTCCAAATGCAGCATACTCACCTTTAAGTGTATATAGAAGAAAATAAGCTAATTAATGGTTTTGGTTTCGCATTTGGCGGAGCTACGGTTTGAAAGTTGAGTTTTGGACTCCCATTGTACCCTATACATATTAAAATATTCAATTTATTATTTATTTATTATTTTTATAATTTTACATTTTTATAATGTTGTAAATAATACTTTTAATAATTATGTACATTAAAATAAGAATAAAAACCTAAATAAAAACAAAAATAAAATACGTAAACATAAAATACATAGATACATCACCTATACATATCCCTATACAAAACATGTTTGTATTTTATTAAATATACAAAATAAATCAGAAAAATAAAATAAAAACATATTTGTGTAGATAAAAGTATTTTATAATTTTATAAAATCATAAATAAAAATAATAATATTAAAAATACCTAAATAAAAATAGAATACTTAAATACATAAAATATAGATACCTATAAGGGTATAAATGCAAACTTGTAAAAATAAATCTCATAAAAATAATTAAAAATCGGAATAAAATACTATATAAAATAATAAATATTTTTTATTAAATAACCTTAAATTAATTACATCATCTATTATTTTTAATTACATTTACAAGGTATTTATTTAAGTTTTTGTCTTTTTGCGGATGACGTGGCCCAATCAGGCCACGCCATCCGTTGACCATGGGTCAACTCTGTGACCCAGGTCACAGACCGCTGGACATGTTCAAGTAGCCATCTTCGCGGATTTTTGGAGACCACGCCTTTCATCCTTTGATGTCGAAATCTTCACGACTTTTGAAGATCTACCATAGGGCATACTCGCCCAAGCATTTTTTCGACCTTTGGGTCGTTGTGCCACCCGTGACACGCCCTCGAAGTTCGCTCCAGAGCCTTCTTTCAAAAACGACCCAACACCTCCTTTGTCATTTTGAACCCTCCTTTGACCTAGCTTGGCCCCTCCTCTCGCGCTCAGGACCGGGAATCGTGACAGGGTACCCTCCAGCCGACCGGGAAGCACCTTGCTGGGCCGAGGAGTGGCTCCATTTCACCTCCGGCGTGGCCGCCGTCGAGGTCCCATCTCAGGTGCTTTTGCTCCTTTGAGGTTGTTTTCCTTTCATTTTTATGCATTGTTTTTGCTTACCTTCATTCTCAGTAATTGCAGCAGTCATTTTCCATTATCTATTTCGAGCCACGCCAACGTATTCTCCTAATCCACCCCTCGCCAGAGCTTGCTCCGGCGAGCTATACTTTTTACCATCCAGCCCACGTTTCCCTCTCGCCAATAAAAGCCGGGACACCTGCCTCTTGTTCTACCGTGTTTTCATTTTCCTTGCAGGTCCCGAAGGAGGCGTCTGAGCCTCATCATCATCGAGCGCGAATCCCCAGGTCGCCGGAGCCTCTACGACCCGCTGAGGGCCATCCCTTGGCCTTCGGCCCATTCTGCGACACCTGGGCAGTGCGGAGGAGTTCCAGGAGTAGAACAAAGCTGCTGGGCGTGGGTATAGTGGTTGGAGGAGTCCCCTGTGCGTGAATGAAACTCGGGTTCACCGAGTTCGTCGTGGTTCTTCCAGCCGCATTCCCCGCCGTCGGATCACGGGCTCTCCTCGCGCGTTGCAGCTGACGTCCGATCTGCCCCAGTGCTGACCGTTAGATCGTCATTTGTGTTATAATCTGGGCCGCACAAGCTGAAGGGGTACGGGCCACTAGATCTTCGCCACGTGGCGTAAGTGAACGCCTTTCCACCGTCGGATCGGCCCCAGCTGTGGGTAATGTTGCCTTAGATCCTTGGGCATTTTTGGTATTTCATATTAGCGTTTAAAGCTTTCATCTGCATTATTCAACGTTTGTAATAATTGCTCGACGCCCCCTCGAACTTTGGACGCCTTGCAAGGAGGCCCTCGCCAGGTCGCGTGCCTAGCACGTGGGCTTCGGCGTTTTTGCAGAGGCCTCCTTGCACCTTTAGCTATTTTGCGTTAGGTTCCATAACATTCATTGGCTGTTGTTAAGTTCTGGCGAGTTTTGCACAAAGGCCCCATAGTTTATGAGTTTTGCAAATTAATCCTCCCCAGGCGCGTGCTTAGCACGTGCGTGGGTGGCATTTTTACAGACACCTCCTCGTGCTTTGATCATTTTACATTTTGTCCAGTAACTTGTTTGTCTAAGTATACGTTTGTTGGAAAATTGTGTGTAGGCCCTTGGATTCCTGATTAATTACTAAAACGTCCCTGCACAAATGTAATTTCCTTTTGTTATCTCTAATTTTTGCATGCATCTATAAATCACTAAAAAATCCACAAAAATTGCATTAAGCTCCTGTTGCATCATATTTCCACGCCATATTTTTGCATTCCATAATTATTGCATTTTTTTAATATCTATAAAAAATCAAAAAATAGCCATTTTCAGCACTATTTGCATTATAAAATACCAAAAAAAATATAAAAACACTCCATAAAAATCCCAAAAATATATATTTTGTTCCCTTTAGTAAGTCTTAGCTCCAGGCCAAAAATCATTAAAAATTACAAAAGAAAACTCATAAAAATCACAAAACTCCAAAAACTTTCATAAAAATCCTAAAAATTCCTCAAAAATCCTAAAAATACAAACTTTGTCTCTGAATCTTCATTATTTTATTATCTTTCATTGAAAATTAATTTGGAGAATTTTTGTTACTGTTTACTATTTTATTTCTCCATTTTAAGTTTCAGCCTTGCATTTTTGCTACTGTTTTCTTTATTTTGCTAATTAAAAATACCAAAAACATTCAAAAAATTACCCAAAAATCACAAAAACAGTAAAAAAGCATAAAAAGACCAAAAAGACTTTATTTGCTAATTTTTGGATATTTTTATCTATTTTTATAAATAGCTCTTTCTCTCTTTTATTACATTGTCTTTATTTTCCAATATTGAAAAAGAAAATATAAAAATATAAAAGAAAAAAAAGAAAATATAAAATCAGAAAATTAATACAAAAAAATATATAAAATTAAAAATTAAATAAAAAATATAAAAATTAAAACCCACAAAAAAATAGCATCATAGACTCTTGATCACGTACACACACATTTTGAGCATTTTTGCCCCGTTCTACATGTTTGCTCCCTGTGTTCGACCTCTACACATACTTGCACCTATACACATCTTGTTGTAGAGTTATAATAAATTTTAACTCCGCACATTTACTTTCATTGCTTGATATATTTGTCGTGGGTTAATTGTTGTTTGAATTAGGGATTTCGTTGGAGGTCAACTCAGCGACTGTTGATTCGCCTTGTGAGTCAACACGACCTCTGCGATTTTTCCTGTTCAACAAATGGCGTCGTTGCCGGGGAGGATCGCCTAGGGGATCCTGAGCAGCCTTGGGAGGAGGAGCCGGCTATTCTACCCTAGCCGGCAGGAGAGAGCAGGAGGGCTAGAGAGAGAGAGAGATAGTTGCTTTTCACTTTTTGTGAGAGAGAGATTTGATTAATTGTAATAATACAGGACTTGGACACTTGAACACTTCGGGCCTAATTTCCGGGTGTTTGTTCACCTGGGGGCTCACCGCTGTTTTCTTCGTGTTTTCCCGACTGTCATTTGCCGGTTTTGATTTCATTTTCACTTTCTTTTGTGGAGTGAGCCCTTAGATTTAGGCTTTTGCTTGATCGTCTAAATTAGGTCCAAACACACTAATAACCTTTGCATGTACCTATAGACCGTTTTTGGACTTAGTTTAATTAAACAGTTAACTCATCTTCTTAGATCCGCCGCGCCGCGAGCCCTCTCCATAAAGCGCTACTCCTGAACTCGAAGTGTCGAGAAGAGGAGGGGAGAGTCTAGACCGGACTCTTAGGATCGAGGATTGGTGATTAACTTGTGGTTCTTCACGCTAGCAGTTGCCCATCTTAGGACGATTTCCGCATTGCATACCGGCATCTAGTTAGGTTTACAAATTCTGCTTTGCATCCCGCATGGAGAGAGCTGGGATTCGCTGTAAGTCTTCTTACTTTGCATCCATCATTTAGGCACAAAGGTGAGATCTCCATCTTGGTGCCGACTTGCATTGGCTTTTCCGACTCTATTCTCCCTCTGTTTTTGGACAAAGTAGGATAAAGAAAACACAAAAACGTTAGGCGCTTGTTTGAAATCACTCAAAAGAAGCGATAACACAAAAAAAATTAAAAAAGGGACTGCTAAGAAAACTTTGACCTAAATAAAATTGGTAATTGAACTCATTGATTGGGGAGAGTCACACCCTCACTTGTATTCAGGTTGCATGGGAAGGTCTCCTTCCAAGTGAGCAGAGTGCTTCGTAAGGATTAGAGCCCAAAACCCAGTCTGTGGCTGCCTTGTGTATCGCCTGGATTTCCGAAGTATTGGCGCTTCTATCGTACGTGGACGAGTAGGGCTTGGTCAACATTGGTGACTCTCTACTGTGCAGAGCATCGACCTCGTCCGAAGTATCGAGCCTAGGCCACGCCTTCACGGGGGTGTCTGTCTCATCGTCTTGCATCCGAGTAGGTTCTTGCACGCTCACGGGTGATTCCGTTGCGAGCGAGTTCCGAAGTATTGGTTTCGCCTATTGGCTTCCTTTCTCTATTTCTTTGGCTGAGTAGGGATCCAGGAATGGTTACAAGGACCTTAAAAAGTGCAGACTACAGGTTATACAGGGGGAGGACAAGTACGGGAATACTTTTCCGGCAGTACTCTCGCTCCTATAGGCGTAGCGCTCTAAGGACTCGTTAAAAGATAACTTCCTGAATTCAAGATAAAAATTACAAAGATAAAAGCCGAACCTTCACGGCTTCACGTGTTGAGTTGGTGAATCCCCTTGCTTTGTGTTTGTTTGCTAGTGCATTTAGGTCAAGATCAAAAATATCGCGCCTTTGCGCAAAATTTTGTTCCCTTTCTACTTGACCCTTGCTCATTGTGAGCCTTCTACTGTTTTGCAATCCTTTTATTTCTTGTTTACCATCGTGCTCTTCATCCAACATCCTGTCCTCTTGATCTTCTCAAGATGACGTCACACGGATGGTTTAGTCGGGACCTCGTCGACGCCCACATCGATTCCGTGCCGGCAACATCTTCAATAAGGAGCGGTGATCTCCAAGAAGTTAATTCGGATCTTGCGAATGTCTCCTTGGACTCCCCTATTCTCGCTTCTTTCAATCCCTGCCTTTCTCCAATAAATCCGCTATTCGGGATGGACTCGCAACCCGAATTAGCTCTTCTCCTTCAGCTAAACCGGGATTACTCTTGTCCCCGAAATAACCCCTTGTGGATGGAGATCGATCTCAGTCAATATCATATGCTCCATTCACAACATTCTGAGATTGACCTTAATCCCAGAATCATCTCAACAGCTGGTGCTCAGGAAGCTACTGATCAGGGTTTACTCCGTCATGCAGATTCCCCAACCGATCACGATTCAGAAATTCCAGTTCAGTTAGAGATGGCAGGAGGAAGAGGAAAAGGACCACAACCCCATCAGGAGCCTGAAGACAACGCAGCAGAAGGACAATACACTACGCAGGGTGAGGTCAATAGTCAACTGCTGGCTTCCATTCAAGCCATTCAGCAGCAGTTGACTAATCAGGCCTTGGCCCAGACAGCCTTTCAGGACATGCTGAATGATCTGAGGAGAAGGGCCGATATGAGAGACAGCCGACGGGAGGATGATCCGAACTACGATCCCAACGAACATGAAATTAATGATGAGTTTTCAGTGGGACCCGAATATGAAGCAGCAGAAGAAGATCCACCGCAGCCCAAGCCCACACTCAAGCAGACATACATCCCAGGAGCAGGGCGCATCACTGAGTGGATCCAAATTCCGCGTATGCACGCCCACTTCGAGCTGAAGCCGCAGTTTCTGTCATTGCTTCCCACCTTTCATGGGAACACCACTGAAGAGCCATATATTTTTCTCAAGAAGTTTAACCGCATCTGTTCCACTGCTCACTACCCCGGAGTCCCCCTGGATGTGATCAAGATGACCGCGTTCTCTTTCAGCCTTCAAGACAAGGCCCTTTACTGGGTCGACCATCTCGGGAAGGTCGTCACCACCTGGGAGGAGTTGAAATCTGCCTTTCTCCATAAATTTTATCCTTTGGGGAGATTAAATCAGATGCGTGCCCGGATCTCTAGTTTCTGCCAGCAGCCCCACGAGACTATCCATGAAGCGTGGGAATGATTCAAAGATCTCCAAGAAAAGTGCCCCCACCATGAAATACCAAAAACCAGTCTCGTACAGCATTTCTTCGAGGGGCTATCATTTGAGAGCCAAAAGCTCGTGGATGCAGCTTGCGGCGGTTCACATTTTAACAAGGACGAGGATGTAGTATGGAACGTCTTTGAAGAAATGGCTGAGGGAGAAGCAGCCCAATCCTCGTCTAGAGTTTACATGAAGACACCAACCGCCATCAGCAAGCCAGTTAACATGGCTTCTCACACCGAGGACAAAGATGAGAGCTCCAACTTGAGCATCATTGGGAGCCACTTGTCCAAAGTGGATATCATCGAGAAGAGGTCGCAGGACCTCGAAAAGCTGACAGTCATAGAGAAGAGGACCCAAGGTCTGGAGAAGCTCGACCAGATCTCCCAGCAGCTGGAGCAGCTCGTCCGAGCATTGAATGCAAACATGTGCAACGCTGTGTCTACCTCTGCCGAGCCGAACGCTGAGAAGAAGGAGCCTACAGTGCAGCAAAACCCTCAGCCGACTCCACCGCAGCCCCAGCCTGTCCAGCACGTGTACTACGTGCAGGTTCCGGAGCTGCCACCGCAGCCTCAAACGCAAATGGTTGTATACCAACCAGAGCACCAGCCCGCATACTCCGAGCAGTTCTCTCCACCCCCGCCGCTGATCCAGGAGATCAATGGTGTTTGGAACAATGAAGCGCAGCTGACCCGTCCTCAGGGACACTCTCAGGGTCAGAACATGGGCAAAAGGCCCTTCCATCAGCAACAGCAGGGTGGGAGACCCTTCCAGCAGCCATACCAGTACCCGCCTCCCTCACATGGAAACACGTGGAGGCAGAATTACCAACATGGGCCTCAGCAGTCCGGATATCGTGGACAAGGTTATCTCCAGCAACCGGCTGCACCATACAATCAACACCATTCGCAATACTCCTCCAATCCACCTCCTCAACAATTTGCACAAGGATACCAGTCACAATCTCAACCGCCATATCAGCAGTCTAGACCCCAACAGGGGGAATCTTCTGAGATTGTGCCGGTCAATCCGGCCCTGGCCTGTTTGGAACAGTTGATGAAGAATATGGCTGAGATGAACCAGAAGATCGACGACCTGACGGCAGCCAAAACCGTCATACCAGCCCAGGTCGAAGCTAATCTTAACAATTTCCGACGCAAGGAGCAGGTAGCCGGCAGTGTCCAACCCGAATCAGGTGGAATTAATTGTTTTTTATCTAACGCTGTTACTCTCAGGAGCGGTAGGACACTCCAGCCATCGGCGACGGTGAAGGGAAAGCACATCGCATCTGACGGGGAATCGTCAGTCCAGCCAACATCAGGGCCAGCCAGTATTTTGGGAGCAGCACCAGCATCCAGAAAACCACAAAAAAATGAAGAAAATCGAAAAACACAAAAAGATAGCAGCAACCTCGGTGGAGATCAGCCAGCATTGGAAACACCTGCATCCGCATCTCAGCCAGTTCCTGACAGGAGGAGCACCGCACCTGCAGCGAGTCCAGCGCCAGCACCTGAAGCCGAGCCTGTCATTTTTGGTCCGCAAATTGTAGATGAATCCATTCCTTTTTGTCATCTACCTGTAAACAACAATACGGACACTATTTTGAATGATATTGGTGAGGAGTTTGTAAATATTCCTTTTCCTGAAGCAATGAAAAAACACAAAAAAATGAAAAATTTGAAAAGTGCTTTGTCTGATCCTGCTATTATAGAAATCATTCAAAATTTGGTCTTGAACATGCCGTTGATGAAGGCTCTTGAGTACATGCCAGCAGTGAAGAAAGGTCTTAAAGAGGCATGTACAACCAAGCGCAGGCCAACTCCCCATAATTCCAGAAGCAAAGGTGGCAAGTCTGAAAAACACATCCTCACTATGGCCACCGTCAACGCCATCAGCAACCTCCCGGATAAGAAGCCAGATATGGGAGCACCTCTTGTACGTTGTCAGATGTTCGAGCAAGAATTCGAGCGAACACTTCTCGACAATGGGTCATCTGTCAATCTGATGCCAGCCTCACTACTCACGGAGTTCAAATTAGGACCGCTCAAGCCTACAAAGATGATTCTGCAGTTTGCGGACAAATCAGTCAAGCGGCCTAGAGGCCTGTTAGAGGACGTGATCGTCACGGTTCAGGGAAAGTCATTCCCGGCCGATTTTGTGGTCTTAGATATGGACGTCCCAGCTCCGTTGCTCCTTACCCCGATCATACTCGGAAGGCCATTTCTGCGGACATCAAACGCAGTGGTGAATTATGGGACGGGAGAAATCACTTTTGGCGCTGGCAATGAAATTATCCAAGTAGAGACCATGTCTGAGGGAACGCCAGCTGAACCGACATCTGCGTCGTGTGCAAGGGTGATCAAGCACGCTGAAGACTGCGATTTTCTAGCAGAAATTCAAGATACCAACCTATTCCTGGATGATAATGAGATCCATGAACTCCTCCGTCCCGAGGAAGAAGTGGAGACCGCAGTCGAATTTCCTTGTATCGATCAAGATGAGGAACTCGCTGATGCGCTACAAGACACTACCGTGGGGGTGATGTGCCTTCAGAACCAAGAATCAAGTTTTGAAGCATTTTCTGATGAAGATGACATCATTGCAGAATTCTGTCAGGATCTGAGAGAAGAAACAGAGCAGACTATGGTGGACACTGAACCGTTGAACGAATCACCACCTGCACTGATAGCTGAGGTCACCACCGAAGCAGCTCAGACCCCGCCAGAGCTAAAACCCTTGCCCTCCAATATGAAGTATGCCTTCCTTGCGGGAGAACCGAACATGTACCCGGTCATCATCAATGCACATCTGACCGAAGATCAAGAATCTCGTCTGATGGAGGTTCTTGAACGCAACCGCAAGGCGATAGGCTGGCGAACATCTGATCTCCGTGGGATCAATCCGTCACTCTGCTCGCACCGCATCTTTCTGGAAGACGACTGCAGACCCTCTCGCGAACTGCAAAGAAGATTAAATCCGAACCTGCGAGAGGTGGTTATGAAAGAAATCCAGAAATGGTGTGATGCGGGATTCATTTATCCCATCTCCGACAGCAAATGGGTGAGCCCTCTGCATGTTGTGCCCAAGAAATCAGGGATCACCATCGTGAAAAATGACAAAGGAGAGGAGATCGCAACCAGAGTACCGACTTCTTGGCGAGTATGCGTAGATTACAGAAGACTCAATCTCGCCACCAAGAAGGATCATTTTCCGCTACCCTTCATCGACCAGATCTTGGAGAGATTGGCCGCGAAGGAATACTTCTGTTTCTTGGACGGCTACTCTGGGTATAATCAAGTTGCTATTGCTCCTGAAGATCAAGAGAAGACCACGTTCACCTGTCCTTTTGGCACATATGCCTTCAGACGGATGCCGTTCGGGCTTTGCAACACCCCAGCCACATTTCAGAGGTGTATGCTTGCAGTTTTTGCCCATATGGTGGGTAGCTTTCTCGAGGTCTTTATGGACGATTTTTCGGTCTACGGGTAGGGTTGGGCATTGGGCTGGGCCGGCCCGACCCGGCCCAAAACCCGACCCGTATAACCCGACCCAAACCCGAACCCGAAATTTAATGGGCGGGCCGTGGGCCCTAAAATGAGCCCATATTGATTAACGGGCCGGGTTTGGGCCTTAGAAGGCCCAAACCCGTTAGCCCGATAGCCCGATCCATTCTAAAGCTAGTATATTTATATCCAGTACGGTATAATTATATCAATTATATTCATGTTCATTCCAAATACCATGTTCTAACTTTACTATCCTTATTCAAGTGTAGAATAAATGCTTAGATACATTAATAATCATATCCAATAGTGGATTGAGGATATTATTACATTAATATACAAGATTATTACATTAATATGCAATAATGGAATCTGTGTCCTCAAGTGTTACAGCATGTACAACTGTAAGTAACCAATTTGTATTGGGTCATAGTGCCCGCATCTACAATAGAATATGTAATGGTGAATTGAATGCTGGTTTAAGTCGCCATATTTTTACCACATTTGTATTTCAAACATACAACTAATGTTAAAATCACAAATTAGTTAGCATACTTTATAGTTTTAAACATGCACACATGCATAAGAAACAACCACACAAATGCAAGAAGAATGGGAGGCATGATATTCGTATACATAGGTGTTAAATTGGGCCGGCCCGACCCGAACCCGACCCATTTTATTTGGGCCGGGTTTGGGCTTGGGCCTAATTTTTGAAAATAAAATGGGCCTAGGCCCGACCCGTTAGCCCATATTCTAAAATGGGCTTGGGCCGGGCCAAGGCGAACCCGGCCCGAGCCCGGCCCATGCCCAACCCTATCTACGGGGATTCATTTGATCAATGTCTGGACTATCTAGACCGAGTCTTACGGAGGTGCTGCGAAGTGAATCTTGTGCTCTCCTGGGAGAAGAGCAATTTCATGGTGACCGAAGGAATCGTGCTGGGTCACGTTGTTTCTAAACGTGGCATGGAGGTTGACCCAGCCAAGGTGAATGTAATTTCTAAGCTGGAGCCACCTACAAATATCAAGCAAGTCCGGTCATTCCTGGGCCATGTCGGTTTTTACCGACGATTTATTAAAGATTTCAGCAAACTGGCCAGGCCACTGACTGAATTGCTCGGCAAGGACAATGAATTCATTGTAGACGACCGTGTGCTCCTTGCTTTTAATCAGTTGAAAGAGCTCATCACGCAGGCCCCTGTCCTACAGCCACCGATTTGGACTCAGCCTTTCGAGATTATGACCGACGCGTCAGATTATGCCATCGGAGCTGTACTGGGACAGAGGAAAGACAATGTACCATTTGCGATTCACTACGCTAGTCGAACGCTCGATGAAGCCCAGAGAAACTACACTGTCACTGAAAAGGAGCTGCTAGCGGTAGTCTTTGCTTTGGAAAAGTTCAGATCTTACCTTCTTGGGTCCAAAGTTATCATTTACACTGATCATTCGGCCATTCGGTATTTACAGCAGAAGAAGGACGCCAAACCACGTCTCATTCGGTGGATCCTTCTCCTCCAGGAATTTGATTTGGAAATCAGAGATAAACCTGGAGTCAAGAATGTAGTGGCCGATCATCTGTCAAGACTTCCTGAACCAGAGTCTCCTGAGCTGAACCTGCAGCCTATCACAGAGACCTTTCCAGATGAATCGATTCTGTCTGTAGCCTCACTTCCTTGGTATGCGGACATTGTGAATTATCTAGTTGCCAAGAAAATCCCGTAGGACTGGCCTAAGTTGAAAATAGACAGATTTTTGTCTAAAATCCATTTTTACCAGTGGGAAGACCCATATATGTTTCGTGAGGGAGCAGATTGCATCTGGCGAAGGTGTATTCCTCAGGAGGAAGTTCCAAGTGTCCTCGCTCTATGTCATGATCAAGATTCTGGAGGACACCATTCAGGCAAACGAACGGCAGCAAAAGTTCTTCAAAGTGGCCTCTGGTGGCCTTCATTATTCAAAGATGCAGATGAGTATGTCAAATGTTGCACTGATTGTCAGAAGATGGGTGGAAGCATAGGAATGAGAGACACAATGCCTCTGAAGTACATTCAGATCTCAGACGTCTTTGACGCATGGGGCATCGACTTTATGGGCCCGTTTCCTAACAGTCAGGGTTATGAGTATATACTGCTTGCTGTCGATTATGTCAGTCGATGGGTGGAAGCCATCCCCGCCCGAGCCGCCGACAGTAGGATTGTCTGTCGATTCTTACGAGATCACATCATAGCACGGTTCGGGATTCCCAAAATTCTCATATCTGACGGGGGTAGTCATTTCATAAATAGAGAGGTGAAGAAGCTGACTCAAGAATTCTGCATCGAGCATCGTGTTGCTTCACCCTACCACCCGTAGTCTAATGGCTTAGCTGAATGTTCCAACAGGGAGATCAAGACGATTCTACAGAAACTTGTGCGTCCTGATCGCAAGAACTGGTCTCAGCTGCTTGATTCCGTTCTTTGGGCTTACAGAACAGCGTACAAGTCACCCTTGGGAATGTCTCCCTACCGCCTGGTGTATGGCAAGCCATGTCATTTGCCCGTGGAACTTATTCACAAATCATTATGGGCTATTAATATCTGTAATTTGGACTCCAAGCAAGCAGGAAAGAACAGAAAATTAGATCTGAACAGACTACTGGAATTCAGAGATTATGCATATGACAACAGCCTGATGTACAAGGAGAAGGTCAAAACATGGCATGACAAGCACATCCGCCACAAGTCCTTTGATCCAAGTCAGAAGGTATGGTTGTTCGATGCGAAGTTAAAGATCTTTCCAGGCAAGTTGAAGAGCAAATGGACTGGGCCGTTTTTGGTTAGGCAGGTGCGTGACAACGGAAGTGTATTGATATCCAATCTGTCAGCTGACGCACAGCCTTTTGTAGTCAATGGTCAGCTTCTGAAACCATACCTTGAACATGACACATTCATGGCCGTCGTTGACTCAATTCAGGTAATCTATGAGGATGAGCTGAATATCTCGAAAGAGGCAGAGGAAGGCAAAGCACATCAAAACATTTTTGAATGATTTCCCTTTTCGTCTTTTCTTCTTTTCAATTTCTTTTATCTTGTTCTACCGAATTGATGCCATCCCTTTCATCACTGCTACACTTAGGATGCACTCTATCCTAAGTATAGGGGGGATGCGCATCCTGAGTTGTTCATATCCAATTTCATCTCTCTTCTTCTTTTCTTCTTTTCTTCTTTTCCTCTTCTACCCTCTTCATCTATCACAAAGGTGCCGCCTCTTGTAGATAGTCTTCTATACTTAGGACGTACTTTGTCCTAAGTATAGGGGGGTGCACACCCCGAGTTCCTTCATTTATCTCGATCGGCTCCATTGTCTCCTCTTCTTGTCTATACTTAGGGATATCTTACCCTAAGTATAGGGGGAGACAATCTGAGTACGATCTGTTCATTCCCACCCTTGACCCTCCCTGCCTTGTGTACAGTCTGCTATACTTAGGATTATTTGATCCTAAGTATAGGGGGGACGGTCAACTTCTCATTCGTTCATTCATTCCTTTATTTATTCCTTTATTCTTTAGACTTGCCTATACTTAGTACGAGTTAAGTCTTTTCTTTTCTCTCTGATCTATGAGGACATAGCTCAAGCTAAGTATAGGGGGGTCGTATATACTGCGTATATACTTTAGCCATAACTCGTACTTTCGTATTTTCTTAAATATGGCTAATAATTCTTTAAACTTCATTAAAAATCTCTAATAAAAAGGTGTTATCATTCCTCAAATTCTTTTTGTAATTACTGATTAATAAATCAGGTGAAAATGTTTTTTGCAAAATGTTTGAAAAATAGTTGGAAAATCTTTGTGAACATCTATTGAAAACTATTTTGAAAATATTTTGTTACATGTTTTCAACCTTTGTAAAAATGTGTGTTTTGTAAAAACTTATTTTCTTTGTGTGAAATAAAATGTTTGAAAAATGATTTGCAAATGGTTTGAAAAATGGTTGCAGAAATATTTTGAAAAACCTATATATACTGTTTTGAAAGCCTTTGCAAAATGATTTTCAAATGTGTGTACGTGTTTGCAAAAATGTTTGTAAAAATTATTTTGGACTATAGTTTTCAAAAATTGTGTGAAAAGCTTGTGTCAAATAAGTTTGAGGAATATTTACATCACACCAAAATCTACTATATATATGTACTTATAAAATTGACCACTTACCCTTGTAAATCCTTAAAATACACTTCTTGTAATTATAAGAAGCACTCCCGTGTACATATTTTCACCTAGTTTTCAGCCAAAACTTTTTCTTTTCAAAAATCCCAAAAACATTTGCAAAACTAAAATCCAAAAACATTTGAAAGATCTTTTTGAAAAATACAAAAAAAAATTTGCATCTGCATGCGCATGCATCATCTTTTCAAAAATCCATAAAAAATTCAAAATCTTGAAAATTGCATCACAAAAATATTTTCTGCATTCTGCATCGCATTTGCATAGCATGAGCATTTTTCGGATTGAGTTTGATAGTTGAACAAGTCTAAGTAAAATCCGGAGATTGGAGCTTGATTGGACCTTAAAATCTACCTAATAACAGGAACTTTATAGGAACTGGGTTTGAGGTACTTCAGGTCTAGTTGACTTAATTCTTTGAGGATCACGGGACTTGGTTCAATGGATTCTTGACTGCCTAAGTAGAGTATTTCAGAGCACACGCACGACTCTTGTTGATAATGACCTAACTTGGACACCTGCACCTTTCACATAGCTCTCCATGGATGATGTGGTGAGGAGGCAGTTTCCTTTGGCTTGGGGTAGCATATGAGGGTAGTACTTCTAGGCGGAACCTCTCTTCTTCTTCTAGTGAAGGAAGTGCACCTCAACTTGGTCTAGTGGTGATGAAGGCTAAAGACAGAAGCTGTGGGTTGCAATAAAGCTTCAAAAGAGGGATAGTCTACTGGCTCAAGAGGAAAATTTCTTGTATATATGCTGCACCATGTAGATATGTTGTACAGATGCATCTGAAAAAAAAGAAAAAGAAAAAAAAAGGAAAAAAATGCAAAAAGAACTCCAAAAAAGTGGTGGGTCGGATTGAAAATTTAATAACCCCACCGGAGTGTATATAGTCCAATAAAGCAAAAGCTTATGGTATCCATGTTACATCTCATGAAGCTTGCAGCGAGAGACTTGGCTACACTGGCTGAGCTTCCAAAAGTCTATACCTCTTCCCCCTCGTCTTGAGCCGGTTGCACTTGAACTTAGAAGGGAATACCCCGCTTCTCGAGGAAAGAGTTGCTAGACCGAGGCATTAGAGTTACCAGGTTAGGGGAGGTTGTTTCTTTGTCACTTCTGAGGTGGGGAGCTACATATCACTTACACTGTACGAGTCAGACTCATAGTCGTAAGAGTTTGCGTATGAGTTGAAGTAATTCTGACCTGGCTATTGAGGAGACTTGGACAGAGTTTTGGGATTCTCAAGGACTGTTGGATTTCAAACTTGGTTCTCATTAAGGTTCCGACTGCACTAAAATTCCAAAGGTCCGACTTAAGCTCCAAACTTTGATTTTGCGAAGACAAGTTTGATAATTAAACTTTATCCAATTTTCTTCTTTTTCTTTTCTTTGTTTTTCTTTTTTCTGCACTTATTGCATAAGTGTTTGCTAGGGACTAGCAAAGGTAAAGTATAGGGGGATGATGAAGCTACGTTTCATCATCTTTATTCTATCATTTTGGCCTTAAAAACCCTAGTAAATGCGTGTAAATAGCATTAATTCATGCATTTTAGCATTCATGCATAGGTGTGTAAATACTGTATAAAATACGGTTTTTATTGCCAAAATTATAGAATAAAGAAAAGAAAAGAAAAAGAATAAAATATTGTAAATATTTTATGACCCGAAACCCCGAGACCTAGGCATCTCGATGAATAGGTCGACAAGGAATAAAGTAGGGGGAGATAAGGTCAAAAACACAGTCCAAATACCTATACATTCTATTCATTTCTTATTCATTTTGGGACCTATTTTTGGTTCCACTTTTTATACATCAAATAAAGAAACTTTTTACATGAAAGTTGTAGATAATTTTATAAAGAAAAATACAAAATTGATTTTACAGAAAAATAATACACAGATAAAAAGTTATGCTCTGAATAAAATTCCAGAAGCCCAACTTCCCAGACCCGTATCTCACAAATAAAAACTCCAAATGCAGCATACTCACCTTTAATTGTATATAGAAGAAAATAAGCTAATTAATGGTTGTGGTTTCGCATTTGGCGGAGCTACGGTTTGAAAGTTGAGTTTTGGACTCCCATTGTACCCTATACATATTAAAATATTCAATTTATTATTTATTTATTATTTTTATAATTTTACATTTTTATAATGTTGTAAATAATACTTATAATAATTATGTACATTAAAATAAGAATAAAAACCTAAATAAAAACAAAAATAAAATACGTAAACATAAAATACATAGATACATCACCTATACATATCCCTATACAAAACATGTTTGTATTTTATTAAATATACAAAATAAATCAGAAAAATAAAATAAAAACATATTTGTGTAGATAAAAGTATTTTATAATTTTATAAAATCATAAATAAAAATAGTAATATTAAAAATACCTAAATAAAAATAGAATACTTAAATACATAGATATAGATACCTATAAGGGTATAAATGCAAACTTGTAAAATAAATCTCATAAAAATAATTAAAAATCGGAATAAAATACTATATAAAATAATAAATATTTTTTATTAAATAACCTTAAATTAATTACATCATCTATTATTTTTAATTACATTTACAAGGTATTTATTTAAGTTTTTGTCTTTTTGCGGATGACGTGGCCCAATCAGGCCACGCCATCCATTGACCATGGGTCAACTCTGTGACCCAGGTCACAGACCGCTGGACATGTTCAAGTAGCCATCTTCGCGGATTTTTGGAGACCACGCCTTTCATCCTTTGATGTCGAAATCTTCACGACTTTTGAAGATCTACCATAGGGCATACTCGCCCAAGCATTTTTTCGACCTTTGGGTCGTTGTGCCACCCGTGACACGCCCTCGAAGTTCGCTCCAGAGCCTTCTTTCAAAAACGACCCAACACCTCCTTTGTCATTTTGAACCCTCCTTTGACCTAGCTTGGCCCCTCCTCTCGCGCTCAGGACCGGGAATCGTGACAGGGTACCCTCCAGCCGACCGGGAAGCACCTTGCTGGGCCGAGGAGTGGCTCCATTTCACCTCCGGCGTGGCCGCCGTCGAGGTCCCATCTCAGGTGCTTTTGCTCCTTTGAGGTTGTTTTCCTTTCATTTTTATGCATTTTTTTTGCTTACCTTCATTCTCAGTAATTGCAGCAGTCATTTTCCATTATCTATTTCAAGCCACGCCAACGTATTCTCCTAATCCACCCCTCGCCGGAGCTTGCTCCGGCGAGCTATACTTTTTACCATCCAGCCCACGTTTCCCTCTCGCCAATAAAAGCCGGGACACCTGCCTCTTGTTCTACCGTGTTTTCATTTTCCTTGCAGGTCCCGAAGGAGGCGTCTGAGCCTCATCATCATCGAGCGCGAATCCCCAGGTCGTCGGAGCCTCTACGACCCGCTGAGGGCCATCCCTTGGCCTTCGGCCCATTCTGCGACACCTGGGCGGTGCGGAGGAGTTCCAGGAGTAGAACAAAGCTGCTGGGCGTGGGTATAGTGGTTGGAGGAGGCCCCTGTGCGTGAATGAAACTCGGGTTCACCGAGTTCGTCGTGGTTCTTCCAGCCGCATTCCCCGCCGTCGGATCACGGGCTCTCCTTGCGCGTTGCAGCTGACGTCCGATCTGCCCCAGTGCTGACCGTTAGATCGTCATTTGTGTTATAATCTGGGCCGCACAAGCTGAAGGGGTACGGGCCACTAGATCTTCGCCACGTGGCGTAAGTGAACGCCTTTCCACCGTCGGATCGGCCCCAGCTGTGGGTAATGTTGCCTTAGATCCTTGGGCATTTTTGGTATTTCATATTAGCGTTTAAAGCTTTCATCTGCATTATTCAACGTTTGTAATAATTGCTCGACGCCCCCTCGAACTTTGGACGCCTTGCAAGGAGGCCCTCGCCAGGTCACGTGCCTAGCACGTGGGCTTCGGCGTTTTTGCAGAGGCCTCCTTGCACCTTTTGCTATTTTGCGTTAAGTTCCATAACATTCATTGGCTGTTGTTAAGTTCTGGCGAGTTTTGCACAAAGGCCCCATAGTTTGTGAGTTTTGCAAATTAATCCTCCCCAGGCGCGTGCTTAGCACGTGCGTGGGTGGCATTTTTACAGACACCTCCTCGTGCTTTGATCATTTTACATTTTGTCCAGTAACTTGTTTGTCTAAGTATACGTTTGTTGGAAAATTGTGTGTAGGCCCTTGGATTCCTGATTAATTACTAAAACGTCCCTGCACAAATGTAATTTCCTTTTGTTATCTCTAATTTTTGCATGCATCTATAAATCACTAAAAAAATCCACAAAAATTGCATTAAGCTCCTGTTGCATCATATTTCCACGCCATATTTTTGCATTCCATAATTATTGCATTTTTTTTAATATCTACAAAAAATCAAAAAATAGCCATTTTCAGCACTATTTGCATTATAAAATACCAAAAAAAATATAAAAACACTCCATAAAAATCCCAAAAATATATATTTTGTTCCCTTTAGTGAGTCTTAGCTCCAGGCCAAAAATCATTAAAAATTACAAAAGAAAACTCATAAAAATCACAAAACTCCAAAAACTTTCATAAAAATCCTAAAAATTCCTCAAAAATCCTAAAAATACAAACTTTGTCTCTGAATCTTCATTATTTTATTATCTTTCATTGAAAATTAATTTGGAGAATTTTTGTTACTGTTTGCTATTTTATTTCTCCATTTTAAGTTTCAGCCTTGCATTTTTGCTACTGTTTTCTTTATTTTGCTAATTAAAAATACCAAAAACATTCAAAAAATTACCCAAAAATCACAAAAACA
Organism: Ottelia alismoides; assembly: GCA_037367405.1. Classification (NCBI taxonomy): domain Eukaryota; kingdom Viridiplantae; phylum Streptophyta; class Magnoliopsida; order Alismatales; family Hydrocharitaceae; genus Ottelia; species Ottelia alismoides. The sequence goes on along the minus strand of JAZKJV010000528.1, from coordinate 761,182 downwards.
GTAAAAAAGCATAAAAAGACCAAAAAGACTTTATTTGCTAATTTTTGGATATTTTTATCTATTTTTATAAATATCTCTTTCTCTCTTTTATTACATTGTCTTTATTTTCCAATATTGAAAAAGAAAATATAAAAATATAAAAGAAAAAAAAGAAAATATAAAATCAGAAAATTAATACAAAAAAATATATAAAATTAAAAATTAAATAAAAAATATAAAAATTAAAACCCACAAAAAATAGCATCATAGACTCTTGATCACGTACACACACATTTTGAGCATTTTTGCCCCGTTCTACCTGTTTGCTCCCTGTGTTCGACCTCTACACATACTTGCACCTATACACATCTTGTTGTAGAGTTATAATAAATTTTAACTCCGCACATTTACTTTCATTGCTTGATATATTTGTCGTGGGTTAATTGTTGTTTGAATTAGGGATTTCGTTGGAGGTCAACTCAGCGACTGTTGATTCGCCTTGTGAGTCAACACGACCTCTGCGATTTTTCCTGTTCAACACCCACCCACCCACACACTTGCACATAATCCCCTTGTATATTTCATTCTCTCTCTCTCTCTCTGTGTGTATATTTCACGAACCCCTCCCCCTCACCTTTGTATCATAGAACACTCCCCCCAACACAGACCTTGCTTAGGCTATTTGTAGCCTAAGTATATGGGGGACATGCCTGCTCATCCCTCCCTCGTTCTGTCTTCTTGTATTTAGGCTGACTTTGGCTTAAGTATAGGGGGACCCCCCCCCCCTCCTTAGTTCCGCTATATCACCCTATATTTGAATGAGCCTTGGCTCCATGGCACTTGTGCTATGAGGACATAACAAATTTTAAGTATAGGGGGTATACCGTATATTATTGTATATTTACTTTAGCAATAGCTCATACTTTTAAAAACTTTTTAAAATTATTTTCGGGCTGGGTTTTGGTGAACCTATGAACTGAGTTTTGTAAAAACCTTGTAAAAATGTTTTCTTAAAAACTTGAGGGATTAATCTTTTTTCAAAAAAAATGAGAAAAAATTAAAAATTAAAAAACTTTCTTAGAATTTGACTCTAACTACTAGTCTTAGTAGACATTTTCAGTGAGGGAACTTCGGTCTCCCTTAGCAGAGTGGGTGGTTTAGAGGACATCGCAGATGGCACCGTCCTTAAGGATCACTGGTCTCGGCCCGTACTTACACCCATATTGGCTTAGAGTGGATACTTTTATTCATTTGAGCCTGGGCCAGTCATTGTCTCTCCAAGAAATTAAAAAAAATTAAACCCATAAAAATCTGTAAAAGTCAAAAGTCACACAAAAATCACTAACCCAAGGAGTTGGTGTATTCCTGACACATTCACACTCACGCAAGGCTTGAGGATTTTGAGGACACTAGATTTTTGTGATCTTGAGAGTCTGAGTTAACATGCCTTAGTCATTAGGGTCTTTAAGACTTAAATATCCACACTTCCCTGGTTTGAAAGATTTGAGCACTATATTGCACTCTTCATCTCTACCTTCAAAAGAATATGATGAGCACAATCACCTCCACAACCGCATGATTGATGAGATGAGTTGAGTTATCACTTGAGGAGCTAGGACTAGAGATTTGAGTTTAGACCCGATCTGATGATATTCGAGGATGGGATAAAGTTAATGAAGGCTTCAGAAAACCTGAGTGCCAGCAAAAACCCGAGCCAGTATGCGAACAAGATTCATATGCTATCTCTTGATATTTACTTAAAAGTGCCAGGGTGTGATGAAACTTAATGATTATTGTTGACCAGTGTGCGCCAACTTTTGGTAAAAGCTGTGGAGCTAGCCAACAAAAGCAATTAAATGTCAAAGAAAAAGCTCAATCATCAAAGACAAATTATAAATGAGCTTCCACCAATGGCGAGCGCTCCCAAACATTTTCAAAGTGTCCACTTGGACCAAGCGCTAATTAGGATCAAGAGTCGGGTTGACACCGAAAAAGGGCTCTACATCGTAAATGCTACAAGTCTGGGTGTCGAAGGTATCTTAGATACTCAAAAGAGACACACCCCGGTGTATTTCCAGAAAAACAAGTGCAGACGACTCCAACTCTCTTGACGGACACATTGGTCAACAATCTAAAACTTTACATGTGTTGAGTAAAAAGGCACTCGAGAGGCCCCTTCTTCCAATGTGAGGGTGAGAAAAATAGACACAATCACATGTCCCTCCATCATATGGCCGTCCATCTACACGTTCAAGTCTAACAAACTATAGAGACGGTTGACTGAAGCAAGAGTAGACTTATTCCCTAGTATTGAGGATGAGGTTTAGAGGAGAGTTTTTTTTGGACTGGAACTTTGGGTGATGCCTCGACTCGACTCTCATGAAATGCAGTACACTAAATGTCATATCCTTATTTTATATGTACAAAAAGAGAGTCTGATAATCAGAGAAGTAGGATTCCTTCTGACTAAGGCTTGGATGAACTAAGAATTTTAGAATCACTTAGGTCAAGGGTTTTCGAAAGATCGAGCCTTGAAAATTTCACGTGCACGGTCAGGAATTAATCCGACTCCTTCATTCTTTAGATGCTCGAGGACGAGCATGGTTTAAGTATAGGGGTATGATGAATCTCGTATTCATCATGCTAAAAGCCGCTAATTAAAACCCCCTTTAATTCTTTATTTTTATACTGTAGTATATTGTGTATATTTTACCATTAAATTATTATTTTTAATTCCCTTTATGTTCTTGTAATTATTTTATCGTCAAAAATCCCTTAAAATTAGGTAGAATAATTGTCCATAAATCACTGACCATTAAAAACACTAAAAAATACAAAAACATCTCAAAACCACAAAATCAGTGTTTTTATCCTCTTAAAAATACCCCCAAAAATACTTTTTGTACAAATGACCTCTTTTGGCTTTTTGACCAACATGAAAGTTGTAGATGTCATCGAGACGAGCAACTTTTATGTTTTGACTTTTTTTCTAATTCGGCCTCTACCTATTTATTTTCTATTTTTCTTTGTGATTATTCTCTGAATATTCTGATTGGGCCACGTGGCGCTCTCTGGAGCGCCCACATGGTCCGCCTCCCCTCTCGCCACCCGGCATCCTTCTCAGCCGTCGGATTCATTCACCCGCGCCTGCATCTGAGCCCTCCATCCCCGCCTCATTTCTCAGCCCTTGATCTGACTCCCAGATCTAATCACGGCCACCCAAAAGCGCCTAACCCTCGGCCGTTGGATCCATGCCCTATCCTACAGCCTTCCTCGCGCCACGTTAACCCTTAACCATAGCCCTCCGATCTTGGTTTGATCCAACGATCTGCATCATGCCACGTCTCTCCTCACCTCAACCATCCGATCCCAGGACCATCCAACGCTTCTCCTAGCGCCACGTCCCCCTTCAAACCCTCGCCGTTGGATCTCACCAGTTCTCCATCTGGGCCTCTCCTTCGCGCTCTACCCTCAGCCATCCTATCAGATCTAATGATCTGATTGCGTCCCTTTGTATGCACCCCACTCCCAGCCGTTGGATCGTTAGATCCAACGGCTCGATCATCATCGTCTACTTCCCGTGCGCCTCACCTCCAACCGTTTCACCGCGTAACGATAGCTCCCCCTTCCATTTTTGGTCGTCGCTCCAGCCACCGCCTTCCTTCCCTGACGTCTTCCCCTCGTAGCTGTTACACCCTACTTCCTCGCAAACCTCGTCAAACACCATCTCCATTACTCCTCTTCATCATATCAGCCGTTGAAATCTTCGTCGTCATCTCCGTTAAAACCACAACCTCTGCCTATAAAACACCTCCTCAACCCTCTGTTACCCTTCATCCACCATTTTGGGGCTTCGGCCCAGTCTTTGGCCCTCCGGTGACAGCGGAGGGGCCCTTGCAAGGAGGTGATAACAACCGAAGACCCCGGTGAGATCCATGGCATCTCCGCCATGTACGCTCCACCCCCCCCCCCCCCCGGTGGTAGCTAAGCTCCCTGGACCGGTCGTCCAGGTCGAGCCATGACCGGAGGGTCGAACGACCCTCATCCTAGACCATCTCCTCCACTGGGTTCCCATCCCCGATGAGGTTTCTATGCCCCCTTCTTTTTCTTGAATTTTCTCCAAATTTCCCACCTTCCACAATCATCGTCACCTCCATCCGACCAACCTCCGATATTTGCCTACCATCAGTCACTCATGCGCTCCATCTTCTCCCTCCAGAACCCCCTCGCGCTCCGCCCCAACTCCTTCGCTGTTACGGCGGAGGACACACAAGAGCTGCCACCTTCTTCACCTCCGCTCGGCTCCCACTCACCCCCACTCCACTCTCACTCACTCACTCGCATGCTTCGGCTATAAACTAACACCTGCAGGTCAATATATTGTCAGTGATCGGAGTTCAAGCCACCTCACCGGTCTCAAGCTCCTCCTCCGATGACCTTACTTCGCCGAACAACTTCAGTCAACTCTGGAGCATTGCAGCACAGCCAGCTCCTCCGCCATACCTCCAGCATGCTTCCTCGATCATTAGAAGGCCTCGTGAGGCGTGGCGGAGCCAAGGGCAGGCCGCCGGAGCCCCGCCTTCTCCGGTGGCCCGCAGCGGAGAACGAAGAACAGTTACTGTCCGATCATCTGGATCGGACGGTTCAAATGCTGATACGTGGCAGTCCAGACTCCACACGACCCTATTGGCTTGATACAACCGAACCCTATTCTGAGCCACCAGTTGCTGCCATGTGTTCCGAACCTGAGGCGTCGTCCCGAGCCTGAGCCCTCACGTGCCCCGTACGTGATGGGTTAGGTAAATTGCAAGAAAGACCCCGGAAGATCTGATAATTACATTTTGGTCCTCCAGGCGCGTGCTTCACGTGCGCATCTGGGGTATTTTACAGGGAAGCCCTCAAGGTTCGGAAGAATTAGAAAAAGGCCCCCGCGCGTGAAGGGAAATTGCATACGGGCCCAGGTGGTTTTTGGTGATTATATTTAGGTCCTTACAGGGACCTAAATGTAATATTTATCCTTTATTTTTCTAGCATTTTCATTACAATTATGTCCTTGCACTGTTTTTAGCGGAACTTGAGCATCATAGGTCCAAATTGCATGATTTTAGTGTCGTTTTGATCCTTGTTTTATCCTCTACATCTTAGCATGTTTATTTATCTCATTTGCTATTGTTTTAATTGAAGTGACTTTTTAAGTGAAAAAATGGGACTCTGCTCTCCTTGTCTTGCTTTGATCTGATGACCGCTTTTTCATGTGTGTTCAAAATTGACTCTGATTTCAATTTATACTTTGTTGCTCACATTTTTAGGGTATAATTGTAGGCTTTACTTGTTCTCTTGCATATTTGCTCATGCATCATCTTTATAATTGCATAAAAAACCAACTAAAAAATGCATCCACCTTAGCATCGCTATGTAAATAGCATAATTTGCATGAGGACCTGAAATTGGAATTAACTCACTCTGTGCTTCACGAATCAAGATTCGATAAACATATTAAGCAGTCGTGTCCCTGTGTTCGACCTTGGCAGACTTGTCAAGTTTAAATATTCCACGACATTCAAAGATCGTGGTTTTTGCTGAACTGAATTCGCCTTCTGTACTACGACTAATTCCACATTATTAAAGAGGCGAATTTCGCGTTCATCAAATGTGGTATACCATATATTACTGTATAATTACTTTAGCCATAGCTCGTATTTTTAAAAACTTTTTAAAATAATTTTCGGGCTGGGTTTTGGTAAACCTGTGAACTAAGTTTTGTAAAAACCTTGTAAAAATGTTTTCTTAAAAACTTGAGGGATTAATATTATTTTTTCAAAAAAATTGAGAAAAAAATTAAAAATTAAAAAAACTTTCTTGGAATTTGACTCTGACTACTAGGCTTAGTAGACATTTTCAGTGAGGGAACTTCGGTCTCCCTTAGCAGAGTGGGTGGTTTAGAGGACATCGCAGATGGCACCGTCCTTAAGGATCACGGGTCTCGGCCCGTACTTACACCCATACTAGTTGAGAGTGGATACTTTTATTCATTTGAGCCTGGGCCAGTCATTGTCTCTCCAAGAAATTAAAAAAAATTAAACCCATAAAAATCTGCAAAAGTCAAAAATCACATAAAAATCACTAACCCAAGGAGTTGGTGTATTCCTGACACATTCACACTCACGCAAGGCTTGAGGATTTTGAGGACACTAGATTTCTGTGATCTTGAGAGTCTGAGTTAACATGCGATGATGAATCCACATTTCATCATCTTTATTCTATCATTTGGCATCAAAAACCCTAGCAAATACCTGTAAATAGCATTAAAACCATCATCTTAGCATTCATGCATGTGCATCTAAATAGTGTATAAAATACTGTAATTAAAGCCAAAATTATAGAATAAATAAAGAAAAGAAAAAGAATAAAATATTGTAAATATTTTATGACCCAAAACCCCCGAGACCTAGGCATCTTGATGAATAGGTCGACCAGGAATAAAGTAGGGGGAGATAAGGGTCAAATACCTATGTTATTTTCTTCATTCTTTATTCTTTTTGGGACTTATTTTTGGTTCCACTTTTTATACATCAAATAAAGAAACTTTGTCCATGAAAGTTGTAGATAATTTTATATAGAAAAATACAAAATTGATTTCACAGAAAAATAATGTACAGACAAAAAGTTATGGTCTGAATAAAAATCCAGAATCCCAACTTCCCAGACCCGTATCTCACAACTGACAAATCCAAATGCAGCATACTCACCTTTAATTGTATATAGAATAAAATAATCTATCCAATGGTGGTGGTTTTGCATTTGGCGGAGCTACGGTTTGAAAGTTGAGTTTTGGACCCACATTGTACAGTGTACCGAATAAAATATTCAATTTATTCTTTATCCATTATTTTTATATTTTTATATTTTTATAATGTTGTAATTAATACTTATAATAATTTTGTACATTAAAATCAGAATAAAAACACAAATAAAACTCAAATAAAAATACTTGTATATATTATAATACATAGGTATAATACATGTATCTATACCTATATAAATAACACTTTCATTTTATTAAGTGTATAAAATATATCAGAAAATTAAAATAAAAATATATTTGTGTATATATAAGTATTTCGTAATTTTACAAAATAATAAACAAAAATAAATAAATTAAAAATACAAAAATAAAAATAAAATACTAAGATATATAGGTATTATACCTATAAGAGGTTTAAATATGAACCTGTAAAAATTTAATTCATAAAAATAAATAAAAATCAGAATAAAATACTACATAAAAAATTAAACATTTTTCATTTTATAACCATAATTTAATTCAGCCTATTTCTATTTTTTATTAAATTAATAAGATATTTTTAGGGGATTTTTCCTGATTGGTCCACGTGGACCAATCAGAAGAAGGCGCCAGTTGACCTAGGTCAACTGGTCGTCCTTCGCCCACTGTAGCACTGTCGCGCCTAGGTTTTTGCCCGCCTTGGTGGACTTTCCTAGGCCGACTCGTCCCTCCTTTGCCGCCGCTTCCTTCATGGAAGTTGTGCCCCTTTGATCCATCTCCATCGCCGTTTCCTTAGATCCCCTTAGATCTGCTCGTCTCGCCCGTGACTCCTCCTCGAAGTCACGCCCTCAACTCCCTTCATATACCAACCCCCCACTTCCTTCCCTCGGTTGAGTCCCCTTGGTCCACCCTTCAGCGCCACCATTGTGCTCCTGAGCTCCGTGGAGGTGACAGCTCCATCGCCAGCCCTTCAGCCGAGGCGCGCGAAGTCGAGGGTGCCTCCACCACCTCCGCCAACAGCCGGCGTCGAGGTACTTGTCTTCCTCTGGTTCCGGCCATCGAGGGCACCACCCCGCTTATTTCTTTCGTGCATTTAGATCCTGGTAGCTTGAGCTTCAAAACCCCCAAAAAAATTACAAGTTCCATCACGTATTTCGCCACTCCAAGCATCATCGCCGGAGCGCACCTCCGGCCACCGACGTTCACTCCCCCTCGCGCCTAGATTAGGTCCTCGCGAGGCCCAGGCAATTTGCCCTGGGCCTTCTCACCACTTTTTGCAGGTCAAAGACCCTTGAAGCACCTGGAGGGCCATTTTGATCCCTCGCCGGAGATACCTGGAGCGTGAAGCTCCGCCGCCTTCGCGCCAGCACCACGACGCTCCTCCGGCGAATCCGAGCCATCCAGTCCGTAGAAGGACCTCCCAGGAGTCTGCAGCTCCATTTTGGAGCCCATTCATCGCCGGAGAAGCGAGATCGGAGCCGGGGAAGTTCGCCTTCGCCGGCCTTTGTCCCTGTTCTTCATCCTCGTCTCTCCACCGTCCGATCGAGCCGCAGCTCCAGTTCGCGTGTCCACCGTCCGATCTTCCAAGCCCAACCGCCGTCGGATCTCTTTCTGAGATCTAATCTCAGACGTCGACGCCAACCGTCATCGGCCTTTCTCGTGCTGCCACGTGGATTAGTGGTTCGCTCCCAGCCGCTGGATCGCGCCTCGCCACCAGCCGTCGGATTCGAGCCACGTGTCGTCATCGGAGCGCCCGAGCGAGGGTATTTTGCATCTCCACCCTCGCGCCTTTTGTATTTACTTTTTAGTCTTTAAACTTTTATCTGTAGTTTAAACATTTTGTAATATTTGCACAAAGACCCCCAGCCTTTCGATATTTGCATTTAGATCCTCCGCCACGTCACCTCACGTGACCAGTACACGTGAGGTGAGGGCATTTTGCAGAGGAACCCTCGGGCTTTTGTGTATTTCGTTTCAGTACAAAAACTTTCATATCCAGTACAAACTTTTTGGTTAATTTGCAAGTAGACCCCCAGGGATTTGTTATATTGCATTTTAGTCCTTCCCAGGCGCGTGCAAGTCACGCGCCCTGGTGGGTAAATTGTTTGCGTGCCCTGGCGACTTTTGTAATTGCTTTTTAGTGTTATAAATTAAATATTCAGTTCAATATTTTGTGGAAAATTGCATGTATGCCCCTGGATGTTTCAGATATTGCACATATGTCCCTGCCAGTACTGTTTGATGTTTGGATGTTTGCTCTAATTATTTGACCTATCATTTTAACTCCAAAAATTCCACAAAAAGAGGATTAAGCACCTGGACACGTGTACTTTGACGCCATCTATTTAGTTTTTTATTTTATTTTATTTTTATATTTATTAAAAATCAAAAACTTGCTATTTGTGCACTGTCTAGTTTAGAAAATACCAAAAAATATTAAAACTCCTCCAAAAATTCCAAAAAAATCACCTAGTGTCTATTTTATCCTATTTTAGTGTCAGTCCAAAAATCATTAAAAAGTTCAAAAGAAAAACACTAAAAATTTAAAAACACTCAAAAACTTCAAAAAAATATATAAAATAGTAGAAAACTCCAAAAATCAAAAACTCGGTTTCTGTTTGTTCCTTATTTTGTCCTTTTTATTTGAAAAATAGTGTGAAAATTTTGAGCTACTGGTTGCTATTTTTAAATCTCATTTTATTCACAGCCAGCCTTATTTGCACTGTTTTGCTTTATTTCAGTATTTAAAAATACCAAAAACACCTTGAAAAATTTTCCAAAAAATCACAAAAACAGTAAAAAACCCTAAAAAGACTAAAAACAATTTGTTTCTGAATTTTTGGTAATTTTTACTTAGTTTTATAAATATTTTACCTTGCCTTTTATTCCATTGTCTTTGAATTCCAATATTGAAAAAGAAAAAGAAAAATATAAAATATAAAATATAAAAATCAGAAAATTAAAAACCAAAATACAAAATTAAAAACTAAATTAAAAAATTAAAAAATTAAAAACCCACAAAAACATCTTTCCTTGCTTGCTTAGTGTAGACACTTTACACACACACACTTGTGCTTACATTTGCTTGAACTACCCTGCTTGCTCCCTGTGTTCGAACTCTCTGCATACTTGTCACTATACACCATTTGTGCAGAGTTAAAAATAAATTTTAACTCCACATTAGTTCTAATTTGTTGATCTTTAGTGTGGGTTAATTGTTGATTAAATACGGAATTTGATTGGTCGACACTTCGACTGAGTTCACGCTTTGTGTTGAACTTAAGACCGTCGAAATTCGTGTTTATCAAATGGCGCCGTTGTCGGGGAGCAACAGCGAGTAGTTCGCATTTTGTTTGATTGTGCTGATTGTCTACCATAGCCTTACTTTCTATCTCTTGCAGTTTTGATATATCTTGTTGAGCTATCTGACCATTTCCTTTCTTATCTTCTTGCGAGGGACCGCGGAGCGAGGCGGATCGCTTAGGTGAACCGGAGCAACCTTGGGAAGCGGAGCCGACCTTCTTGGGCCAAGCCGGCAGGAGAGAGCAGGAGTGAGAGAGAGTGATTAGTTAGCTTGCATTTTACTTTTGTGAGAGAGAGACTATTAATTTGTAATAATACAGGTACACTTGGACTTTTGGACACTACCGGGCCCAATTTCCAAGTGATTGTTCACTTGGGGGCTCACCGCGTCTTTTGACGAGTTTTTCCTCGCCTGTTATTTTCCGGTTTTGTTTTTATTTTTCACTTTCTTTTGTGGATTGAGCTCTTAGATATAGGCCTGCTTGATCGATTAACTTAGGTCCAAACACACTAATAATCTTTGCATGTACCTATAGCTCGTATTTGGACTTAGTTAAAAATTAAACAGTTAGCCCCTTATCTCTTAACCCGTGTGCCGTGAGCGAGCCCCATCAAGCGCTACTCCTGAACTCGAGTGTGTCGAGAAGAGGAGGGGTGAGCCAAGACCGGACTCTTAGGTTAAAGGTAAGTGGCCGACTTGTGGTTCTTCATGCTAGCAGTTGCATGTTCTAGGACGATTTCCGTTGTGCATATCGGCATATAGATTAGGTTTAAAAATTCTGCTTTGCATCCCGCATGGAGAGAGCTGGGATTCGTTGTAAGTCTTCTAACTGGGCATCCATCATTTAGGCACAAAGGTGAGATTTCCATCTTTGTGTCAACTTGCACGGCTTTTCCGACTCTACTCTCCCTCTGTTTTTGGACAAAGTAGGATCAAGAAAACACAAATCGTTAGGCGCTTGTTTGAATCTACTCAAAAGAAGCGATAACACCAAAAAAATTAAAAAAAGGACTGCTAAGAAAACTTGACCAAAAATAAAATCGGTAATTGGATTCATTGCTTGGGGAGAGTAACACCCTCACTTGTATTCAGGTTGCATGGGAAGGTCTCCTTCCAAGTGAGGTGAGCGCTTCGTAAGGATTAGGGCCAAAAACCCAGCTTGTGGCTGCCTTGTGTATCGCTTGGATTTCCGAAGTATTGGCGCTTCTATCGTACGTGGACGAGTAGGGCTTGGTCAACATTGGTGACTCTCTATTGTGTAGAACATCGACCTTGTCCGAAGTATCGAGCCTAGGCCACGCCTTCACGGGGGTGTCTGTCTCATCGTCTTGCGTCCGAGTAGGTTCTTGCACGCTCACGGGTGATTCCGTTGCGAGCGAGTTCCGAAGTACCGGTTTCGCCTATTGGCTTCCTCTCTTATTCTTTGGCTGAGTAGGGATCCAGGAAGGGTTACAAGGACCTCAAAAAGTGCAAGCTACAGGTTACACAGGAGGAGGACAAGTACGGGATACTCTTCCGGCAGTACTCTCTCTCCTTTAAGCGTAGCGTTCTAAGGACTCGTGAAAAGATAAATTCCTGAATCAAGCTAAAATTGACAAGATTAAAGCCGAACCTTCACGGCTTCACGTGTTGAGTTGGTGAACTCACCCCTGCTTTGTGTTTGATTGCTAGATTTATTTAGGTCAAGATCAAAAACACCGCACAATTGTGCACAATTTTGTTGCATATCATCTTCTTCTTCTCTTGCATTATCCCCACTCCTCTCGAATAATCAAGATGATGGGACGGAGATCTCTTAGGCCGACCTTGTCGGCACCGCTATCCCGCACTCCTCCTTATTCATCTAGGAATACCTCGGAGAGTCCGCTCTCCGAGCCTGAGTTTACATCCACCCTGTTCCCCCTCGACCACCTTTCTCATTCTCCTTCCATCAGTCCAAGAGTGTCAGAATTCAGTGCATCACAGTGTTCAGCTCATTCGACAGCACCTGAGATGGCCTCTTTTGCTTTTTCAGAAAATCCAGCCATGGCAGACAGAGGCGAGCATGAAGATGATCATGAGCACCCTCCATTCCTATTTGACCAGGCAGCCATCAATAATTCCTTGTTAGCATCCCTGGAGACTATGCAGAGGCAGATCCGTGACCAGGGTACAATCATGGGTGATCTCATGAGGGAGATAGCTCAGATGAGAGAGAACCGAGCTGGCGGAGAAGGTGGTGGAGGAGGAGGACCTGATGCAGGAGGAGCAGATCCAGACGCTGAGAGACCGCCACAGACTATCATGAGGGAATTGCACAATCCAGCCGCATCCCTCACTCACCGTTTGATCAGACTCCCGCCCATCCACGGAGATTTCGAGCTTCGGCCCCACACGATCCAGCTGCTACCCAAGTTCCATGGGTTGCCGACCGAAGAGCCGCACCTCCACCTCCAAGAATTTGAGATGATATGCAGCACCATCCATGATCGGTTGATAACCGAGGACACAATCAAGATGATTGCCTTTCCATTTTCTTTGGTTGATAGAGCCGCATATTGGCTCAAGCATCTTGGGCAATTCGTCGACACTTGGGCAGATCTCCGGACCGCATTTTTGAAGAAATACTATCCTCTCGGCCGGACCAATGCAGCTAGAGCTATGATTAGCAATTTTGTCATGATCCCAAATGAACAATTCCATGAAGCCTGGGATCGATTCAGAGAGCTCATCGACCGGTGTCCACATCACGATATATCCAAGCCCAATCTGGTTCAGAGTTTCTTCTGTGGGCTGACACCGGAGCTGCAGGGGCTTGTCAACGCCTCTTGCGGTGGATCATACTTTTCCAAGGGTGAAGACGACGTCTGGGCCATCTACGAAGGCATGGCAGAAAATTCTACAGTGATGACCCAAGCCCATGTCTACACACACCAGAAGCCCCCGCAAGGAGCAGGATCATTTCAGAGGATCGCCCGCATCGATGCCGGTCCCAATACAGTGTCAGTTGCAGCAGCCCAAGCTGAATCAGCCGCAGCCGACATGGGCATTATCAGTGAGAAATTGGACCGCATGGAGATCCTCGAGAAGAAGCAGAACCAAGGTCTTGCCCAGATGGACCTTCTCACCAAAACCATGAGTGACCTGAAGACTCAAATTCTATGTATTCAAGAGGCACAGGCCCATTCCCAACAGCCTCCCAGGTCACAGGTTGCTTCCAGCAGCAGCAATCACAACCAGGCCTCCACCACATACCGCCAGGTGAACCATATCCAGGCGGAGCCGGTTCCATTGCTGCAGTACCATCCAGAGCAACCACCATCTCAAGACACGCAGATGGTGGTCTATCAGCCGGAGCAGCCATTGGCAGTTCTTCCTCCACCCTCCTTCGAGCAGGAACCGTTGATGGAAGTCAACGGGATTTGGTACGACCGGTACCCTCAGCCCGCAATTCGTAGGGATCACCCCGGATTCCGTTGGGGAAATGGTGGATCCTCATCCCAACAGCACTCCCCTGCTCAAGGACAGCAGAACAGCCAGCCACAGCAGCACAACCAGCAGCCCCAGTATGCCCAGACATCTCAGTATCAGAGTGGTCCTCGTCCCTCCTATCAGGGACAGCAGTGGAGGCAGCGACAGCCGACTCAGCAATCTTATCACCAGCCTTCCCCCCAGTATCAGCAGCAACACCAGCAGCAGCAGCCCCATTTCCAGCAGGGACAGACTTCCGGTTCTCAGGGTCCAGCCTTTGAGAACCCGGCCCTTGATGATCTTGCCCGCTTGCTATCTGAACAGCGAGCTTCTTTCAGGCAAGAGATGGATGAATTCCGGCAGGAGATGAGGGACATCATGAAAGGCAAGGCCGCCATACCCGCTCAGATCGAACCTAACCCTAATAATCTAAAAAGAAAATCTGAGCAGGTAGAGTTCACAGAGGATACCTCTCCTAGTGATTATTTGAGTGACAAGTCTTATTCCTATTATGATGCTGATTTTGTTACTACTAGGAGCGGTAGGATGCCAGCCGGCGGCGCCTCTTCTAAGCGACAGCCAGATGCAGGATCAGGAGCGCCAGAGGAGCAGAGGAGCGGTGCTGATGCCGCTAATGATGATGTTGAAGACGGTGGTGCTGATGCCACCAATGATAGAGTCCAGGACGACGGTGCTGATGCCGTCGTAATACCAGATACGGACGGTGGTGCTGATGCCACCATTTTGGATGATGAATCAGAGCGCGGTGCTGATGCCGCGAAGACCAGTGCTAGTGGTGGTGCTGAAGCCACCACATCTACTTTTGTTGAGCAACCATCTGTGATGTTGCCATATTTTGTACCCAAGGACTGTGGGAACAAAAAGAAAAACAAAAAGATGAATAAAGGAAAGGTTTCTGTTCAAATTGCGGATCCCTATGTGGTGAATGATGATTATTGTGTGGATCCTTCTTCTTCACATGCACAGGGACCGATTCCTAGTCCTCCATCTGAGGAGGCCCCTACCATCCCCTTCCCTGAGGCACTTCACCGGGCGAAGGGGAACAAAAAAGAAAATCTAAAAAAGAATCAGCAGGTAGAGTTCGGCAACGAAATGATTGACAGATTTCATATCCAGCTGACTCTACGAGAAGCATTTGAGCATATTCCCTTCTTCAAGAAGAATTTGAAAGAAACAACTACTGTCCGAAGGAAGAAGAGGTACAGAGATCAAATCCATATGCTCACTCATGATACATGTTGCATCATCCAGAACAAGCTGCCAGCCAAGCGACCAGACGCAGGAGCTCCCTATGTCAGATGCGAGATTCAGGAGCAACAGTTTGATCGTACTCTATTAGACAGCGGCTCTTCAATTAACCTCCTTCCGGCAGCCTTACTCAAGCAGTTCGAGTTTGGCCCTCTTCTTCGAAGCAGAACGGTCCTTCAGTTTGATGATAGGTCGATTAAGAGGCCGAAGGGGTTATTGAAAGACGTGGTCGTTACCATTCAGGGCTTGAAATTCCCCGTGGACTTCGTTGTGTTGGACATGGAGATCACTGAGTCGGTAGCTGATGCCCCCATCATTCTTGGACGTCCATTCTTGGCCACTGCCAAGGCGGTGACCGACCATGATAGTGGGAAGGTATGTTTTCGCGTAGAGGGCGAAACCATACAAATAGAGACGATCGAAGAAATCAGAGCTAGAGAGTTAGAGTGCTCCGAGCAGTCCAGCGAAGCAGCACAGATGACAGAGGAGGAGTTAGACATCCACCAGGTCTGTGATTTTGAGATGACTGATGATGAATCTAACTGGAAAGATCCTGTAGCACCGACCCTCGCCTTGCCTACAGATTCACTATATCTCAAGCTCATGGCAGTCGAGAGCCGGGAGAGCACATCCCTGGAGGAGGATACATCTGAAGCTGACAGTGTTGTGATGAGTGGTGCAGATGAGTTCCATTCTTGCTCATCTTCTTCTGATCCCTCGGATTCAGACATTGACTGGGATGACTTTGATGATTATTTGCCTTGTCTGATTCCTTCTGAGCCAGCAGCCATGACACAGTGCGAGCCAGTCCAGTTTATAGATGATCCAGCAGGCCGCCCTTCGTCAGAAATCCATGCAGAGCGAGAGTTCTCCCATGCGGACCTGGTCGCCTTCACGCAGACATACCAGAAGCCAGATCTGCCACCTCCCAGTTGTCCAGAACTGAAACCTCTTCCGCAGTCGATGAAGTATAGATTCCTTGCGGGGGAGCCAGAAATGCACCCAGTCATCATCTCAGCAGATTTGATTGGAGAACAAGAATCTCGTCTGATGGAGGTTCTTGAAAGGAACCGCAAGGCAATCGGTTGGAGTATAGCAGATCTTCAAGGGCTGAGCCCAAATCTTTGCTCCCACCACATTTATCTCGAGGATAACGCTAAGCCATCACGTGAGTTCTAGCGACGGCTGAACCCGAATCTTCGAGACGGAGTCATGAAAGAAATTTCCAAGTGGTGGAGCGCCGATTTTATCTATCCCATCTCCGACTCCAAATGGGTAAGTCCTTTACATGTGGTACCCAAGAAGACGGGTATCACTACAGTTGTCAATGAGTCTGGAGAGGAGATCGCTACCAGAGTACCAACTTCTTGGAGGGTCTGTGTGGACTACAGACGATTGAATGAGGCCACCAAGAAGGATCACTTCCCGCTACCATTCATTGATCAGATTATCGAGCGGTTAGCCGGGAAGAGTCATTACTGTTTTCTTGATGGGTACTCTGGATACAATCAAGTGGCCATTGCGCCCGAAGACCAGGAGAAAACGACATTCACCTGTCCGTTTGGGACTTATGCTTTCAGACGGATGCCCTTTGGTCTATGTAACGCGCCGGCGACATTCCAAAGGTGCATGTTGTCCATATTCTCGGACATGGTGGGTGACTGTTTAGAGGTCTTCATGGATGACTTCTCGGTCTATGGCGACGGGTTCGACGCTTGTCTTGACTGCCTAGACCGTGTGCTGAAGCGCTGCATTGAGGTCAATCTTGTCTTATCCTGGGAGAAGAGTCATTTCATGATGACTCAAGGGACGGTCCTTGGTCATATCGTATCCAACAGAGGCATGGAGGTCGATCCCGCCAAGGTGGATATCATCAGAAAACTCAATCCGCCGTCCAATTTGCGTCAGTTACGGTCTTTTCTGGGGCATGTCGGTTTCTACCGACGGTTCATTCAGGACTTCAGTCGAATTGCCCGACCGCTCACTGACTTGCTGACAAAAGACACCGAGTTTATTGTTAATGAGAAGTGTCTTGAATCTTTTGAGACTCTCAAGAATATGGTTGTTTCAGCTCCTGTCCTTCAGCCACTCGATTGGTCTCTCCCATTCGAGATCATGACGGATGCTTCTGATTTTGCCGTTGGGGCTGTGCTTAGACAGAGGAGGGATGGTTTGCCGTTTGCCATTCACTACGCCAGCCGGACCTTGGATGTCGCTCAGCGGAATTACACTGTGACTGAGAAAGAGATGCTGGCCGTAGTCTTCGCTCTTGATAAGTATCGATCTTACATTCTCGGATCTAGAGTGACCATCTACACTGACCACACCGCCATCCGGTACCTAATGTCTAAGAAGGATGCCAAAGCACGTCTCACCAGATGGATCCTTCTACTCCAGGAATTTGATATTGAGATTAAGGATAAGCCTGGAGTCAAGAATGTGGTGGCGGATCATCTCTCCAGGTTGGAGAATCTTGAGGAATCTAAGCCCAGCGCACCTATCGCAGAAACATTTCCAGATGAGGCGATCTTGGCTATCACCTCACTCCCATGGTATGCTGACTTTGTAAACTATCTTGTTGCCAAGACAGTCCCTCAGGGTTGGCCCAGACAGAAACTTGAGACCTTCCTAGCTAAGGCCAAGTTTTATCATTGGGAGGATCCTGTCCTTTATCATGAAGGAGGGGATAGTATCTGGAGGAGGTGCATTCCTCAAGAAGAGCAGCAAAGCGTCCTCACATACTGCCACAAGCTTGAGGCAGGAGGACATCATTCTGGAAAAAGAACAGCACAGAAGGTGCTTCAATCCGGCCTATGGTGGCCTACTCTCTTCAAGGATTCTGATGAGTTCGTGAAGAAATGTACTGACTGTCAGAAAATGGGAACCTGCGGACAGAGAGACATGATGCCCATGCAACCCATTCACTTCTGTGAGGTTTTTGATGCATGGGGGATTGATTTCATGGGCCCGTTTCCTAAAAGTCAGGGATTTGAGCATATTTTGCTCGCTGTGGATTATGTCAGCCGATGGGTTGAGGCCATCCCCGCCCGAGCCGCAGATGCGAAAACCGTGTGCAAATTCTTGAGGAAAAATATCATTTCACGGTTCGGGGTACCTAGAGTCTTGATTTCAGACGGGGGGTCTCACTTCATCAATGACAAAGTCAGGGCCCTTGCAGACGAGTTCGGCATTGACCATCGGGTTGACACTCCTTATCACCCTCAGACTAATGGTCTTGCCGAAGTTTCGAATCGGGAGATAAAGACTATCTTGCAGAAAGTTGTCCGCCCAAACCGAAAGGATTGGTCACAACTTTTGGACTCGGTCTTGTGGGCTTATCGGACTTCTTTCAAGAATCCATTGGGGACATCTCCCTTTCGCCTCGTCTATGGCAAGCCGTGCCATTTGCCAGTGGAAATCAAGCACAAATCTTTTTGGGCAGTTACTGAGTTGCTTGTGGATCCCGAGAGTGTAGGAGACCAGAGAAGAGCAGAATTGGCAGCCCTGGAAGAACTGAGAGACACAGCCTTTTCGAACAGCCTACAGTACAAAGAGAAAGTGAAGACATGGCACGATTCGCATATCAGCCATAAATAGTTTGAGCCAGATCAGAGAGTATGGTTGTTTGATTCCAGGCTGAAATTATTCCCAGGGAAATTACAGAGCAAGTGGAAAGGACCGTATGTGGTCAGGAAGGTACATGACAATGGCAGCATCGACATATCCGAACCGTCATCTTCTTCTACCTTCCGCGTCAATGGTCAACGCTTGAAACTATATCTTGATCATGATCCGCCGACCATTGACGTTGCCCCCATTCTTCTGGTATGAGATGTGTCCTTTAACTCTCATCATCTACATCTCATACATGGTGATCAACTCCATCTGCCGCTGTACAGATCCATCTGTTCATATCACTTTCATCTGTTGAGTCATTTTCTTCTTTTCTTCTTTTCTTCTTTTCCATCTCTATCTTCTTTATCTATGAAAAAGGTGTCGCCCTTGTAGACAGTTTTCCATACTTAGGACGTACTTTGTCCTAAGTATAGGGGGGTGTGCACCCCGAGTATTTCCATTCTTTGATCCTCTCCATTGTCTCCTCTTCTTGTCTATACTTAGGGATATCTTACCCTAAGTATAGGGGGAGACAATCTGAGTACGATCTGTTCATTCCCACCCTTGACCCTCCCTGCATTGTGTACAGTCTGCTATACTTAGGATTATTTGATCCTAAGTATAGGGGGGACGGTCAACTTCTCATTCATTGATTCATTCATTCTTTCGACTTGCCTATACTTAGTACGAGTTATGTCTTCTCTTTTCTCTCCGATCTATGAGGACATAGCTCAAGCTAAGTATAGGGGGGTCGTATATACTACGTATATACTTTAGCCATAACTCGTACTTTCGTATTTTCTTAATAATATGGCTAATAATTCTTGAAAATTCATTAAAATTCCTTAATAAAAAGGTGTTTTATTCCTCAAATTCTTTTTGTAAATTACTGATTAATAAATCAGGTGAAAATGTTTTTTTTGCAAAATGTTTGAAAAATAGTTGGAAAATCTTGGTGAACATCTATTGAAGACTATTTTGAAAATGTTTTGTTACATGTTTTCAACCTGTGTAAAAATGTGTGGTTTGTAAAACTTCTTTTCTTTGTGTGAAATAAAAGATTTGAAAAATGATTTGCAAATGGTTTGAAAAATGGTTGCAAAAATCCTTTGAAAAATCCATATATATTGTTTTTAAAACCTTTGCAAAATGATTTTCAAATATGTGTACATGTTTGTAAAAATGTTTCTAAAAACTATTTTGGACTATAGTTTTCAAAAATTGTGTGAAAAGTTTGTGTCAAATAAGTTTGAGGAATACTGACATCACACCAAAATCCATTATATAGATGTACTTATAAAATTGACCACTTGCCCTTGTAAATTCGTAAAATCCACTTCTTGTATATATAAGAAGCACTCCCGTGTACATAGTTTTCACCAAGTTTTCAGCCAAAATGTTTTGTGTTCAAAAATCCCAAAAACATTTGCAAAAAAATTAAAATCCAAAAACATCTGAAAAATCTTTTTGAAAAAGACAAAAAATGCATCTGCATGCATCATCATCATCTTTTCAAAAATCCATAAAAAGTTCAAAATCTTTGAAAATTGCATCACAAAAATATTTTCTGCATTACATTGCATGGCATGAGCATTTTTCGGATTGAGTTTGATAGTTGAACAAGTCTAAGTAAAATCCAGAGATTAGAGCTTGATTGGACCTTAAAATCTACCTAATAACAGGAACCTTATAGGAACTGGGTTTGAGGTACTTCAGGTCTAGTTGACTTAATTCTTTGAGGATCACAGGACTTGGTTTAATGGACTCTTGACTGCCTAAGTAGAGTATTTCAGAGCACACGCACGACTCTTGTTGATAATGACCTAACTTGGACACCTGCACCTTTCACATAGCTCTCCACGGATGAGGTGGTGAGGAGGCAGTTTCCGTTGGCTTGGGGTAGCATATGAGGGTAGTACTTCTAGGCAGAACCTCTCTTCTTCTTATAGTGAAGGAAGTGCACCTCAACTTGGTCTAGTGGTGATGAAGGCTAAAGACAGAAGCCGTGGGTTGCAATAAAGCTTCAAAAGAGGGATAGTCTACTGGCTCAAGAGGAAAATTTCTTGTATATATGCTGCACCATGTAGATATGTTGTACAGATGCATTTGAAAAAAAAATGCAAAAAGAACTCCAAAAAAGTGGTGGGTCGGATTGAAAATTTAATAACCCCACCGGAGTGTACATAGTCAAATAAAGCAAAGCTTATGGTATCCATGTTACATCTCATGAAGCTTGCAGCGGGAGGCTTAGCTACACTGGCTAAGCTTCCAAAACTCTATACTTCTATCCCCTCTTCTTGAGCCGGTTGCACTTGAACTTAGAAGGGAATACCCCGCTTCTCGAGGAAAGAGTTGCTAGACCGAGGCATTAGAGTTACCAGGTTGAGGGAGGTTGTTTCTTTGTTGCTTCTGAGGTGGGGAGCTACATATCACTTACACTGTACGAGTCAGATTCATAGTCGTAAGAGTTTGCGTATGAGTTGAAGTATTTCTGACCTGGCTATTGAGGAGACTTGGACAGAGTTTTGGGATTCTCAAGGACTGTTGGATTTCAAATTTGGTTCTAATTAAGGTTCCAACCGCACTAAAATTCCAAAGGTCCGACTTAAGCTCCAAACTTTGATTTTGCGAAGACAAGTTCGATAGTTAAACTTGATCTAATTTTCTTCTTTTTCTTTTCTTTCTTTTTCTTTTTGCACTTATTGCATAAGTGTTTGCTAGGGACTAGCAAAGGTAAAGTATAGGGGGATGATGAATCCACATTTCATCATCTTTATTCTATCATTTTGGCATCAAAAACCCTAGCAAATACCTGTAAATAGCATTAAAACCATCATCTTAGCATTCATGCATGTGCATCTAAATAGTGTATAAAATACTGTAATTAAAGCCAAAATTATAGAATAAATAAAGAAAAGAAAAAGAATAAAATATTGTAAATATTTTATGACCCAAAACCCCCGAGACCTAGGCATCTTGATGAATAGGTCGACCAGGAATAAAGTAGGGGGAGATAAGGGTCAAATACCTATGTTATTTTCTTCATTCTTTATTCTCTTTGGGACTTATTTTTGGTTCCACTTTTTATACATCAAATAAAGAAACTTTGTACATGAAAGTTGTAGATAATTTTATATAGAAAAATACAAAATTGATTTCACAGAAAAATAATGTACAGACAAAAAGTTATGGTCTGAATAAAAATCCAGAATCCCAACTTCCCAGACCCGTATCTCACAACTGACAAATCCAAATGCAGCATACTCACCTTTAATTGTATATAGAATAAAATAATCTATCCAATGGTGGTGGTTTCGCATTTGGCGGAGCTACGGTTTGAAAGTTGAGTTTTGGACCCACATTGTACAGTGTACCGAATAAAATATTCAATTTATTCTTTATCCATTATTTTTATATTTTTATATCTTTATAATGTTGTAATTAATACTTATAATAATTTTGTACATTAAAATCAGAATAAAAACACAAATAAAACTCAAATAAAAATACTTGTATATATTATAATACATAGGTATAATACATGTATCTATACCTATATAAATAACACTTTCATTTTATTAAGTGTATAAAATATATCAGAAAATTAAAATAAAAATATATTTGTGTATATATAAGTATTTCGTAATTTTACAAAATAATAAACAAAAATAAATAAATTAAAAATACAAAAATAAAAATAAAATACTAAGATATATAGGTATTATACCTATAAGAGGTTTAAATATGAACCTGTAAAAATTTAATTCATAAAAATAAATAAAAATCAGAATAAAATACTACATAAAAAATTAAACATTTTTCATTTTATAACCATAATTTAATTCAGCCTATTTCTATTTTTTATTAAATTAATAAGACATTTTTAGGGGATTTTTCCTGATTGGTCCACGTGGACCAATCAGGAGAAGGCGCCAGTTGACCTAGGTCAACTGGTCGTCCTTCGCCCACTGTAGAACTGTCGCGCCTAGGTTTTTGCCCGCCTTGGTGGACTTTCCTAGGCCGACTCGTCCCTCCTTTGCCGCCGCTTCCTTCATGGAAGTTGTGCCCCTTTGATCCATCTCCATCGCCATTTCCTTAGATCCCCTTAGATCTGCTCGTCTCGCCCGTGACTCCTCCTCGAAGTCACGCCCTCAAATCCCTTCATATACCAACCCCCCACTTCCTTCCCTCGGTTGAGTCCCCTTGGTCCACCCTTCAGCGCCACCATTGTGCTCCTGAGCTCCGTGGAGGTGACAGCTCCATCGCCAGCCCTTCAGCCGAGGCGCGCGAAGTCGAGGGTGCCTCCACCACCTCCGCCAACAGCCGGCGTCGAGGTACTTGTCTTCCTCTGGTTCCGGCCATCGAGGGCACCACCCCGCTTATTTCTTTCGTGCATTTAGATCCTGGTAGCTTGAGCTTCAAAAACCCCAAAAAAATTACAAGTTCCATCACGTATTTTGCCACTCCAAGCATCATCGCCGGAGCGCACCTCCGGCCACCGACGTTCACTCCCCCTCGCGCCTAGATTAGGTCCTCGCGAGGCCCAGGCAATTTGCCCTGGGCCTTCTCACCACTTTTTGCAGGTCAAAGACCCTTGAAGCACCTGGAGGGCCATTTTGATCCCTCGCCGGAGATACCTGGAGCGTGAAGCTCCGCCGCCTTCGCGCCAGCACCACGACGCTCCTCCGGCGAATCCGAGCCATCCAGTCCGTAGAAGGACCTCCCAGGAGTCTGCAGCTCCATTTTGGAGCCCATTCATCGCCGGAGAAGCGAGATCGGAGCCAGGGAAGTTCGCCTTCGCCGGCCTTCGTCCCTGTTCTTCCTCGTCTCTCCACCGTCCGATCGAGCCGCAGCTCCAGTTCGCGTGTCCACCGTCCGATCTTCCAAGCCCAACCGCCGTCGGATCTCTTTCTAAGATCTAATCTCAGACGTCGACGCCAACCGTCATCGGCCTTTCTCGTGCTGCCACGTGGATTAGTGGTTCGCTCCCAGCCGCTGGATCGCGCCTCGCCACCAGCCGTCGGATTCGAGCCACGTGTCGTCATCGGAGCGCCCGAGCGAGGGTATTTGCATCTCCACCCTCGCGCCTTTTGTATTTACTTTTTAGTCTTTAAACTTTTATCTGTAGTTTAAACATTTTGTAATATTTGCACAAAGACCCCCAGCCTTTCGATATTTGCATTTAGATCCTCCGCCACGTCACCTCACGTGACCAGTACACGTGAGGTGAGGGCATTTTGCAGAGGAACCCTCGGGCTTTTGTGTATTTCGTTTCAGTACAAAAACTTTCATATCCAGTACAAACTTTTTTGGTTAATTTGCAAGTAGACCCCCAGGGATTTGTTATATTGCATTTTAGTCCTTCCCAGGCGCGTGCAAGTCAAGTGCCCTGGTGGGTAAATTGTTTGCGTGCCCTGGCGACTTTTGTAATTGCTTTTTAGTGTTATAAATTAAATATTCAGTTCAATATTTTGTGGAAAATTGCATGTATGCCCCTGGATGTTTCAGATATTGCACATATGTCCCTGCCAGTACTGTTTGATGTTTGGATGTTTGCTCTAATTATTTGACCTATCATTTTAACTCCAAAAATTCCACAAAAAGAGGATTAAGCACCTGGACACGTTTACTTTGACGCCATCTATTTAGTTTTTGATTTTATTTTATTTTTATATTTATTAAAATCAAAAACTTGCTATTTGTGCACTGCTAGTTTAGAAAATACCAAAAAATATTAAAACTCCTCCAAAAATTCCAAAAAATCACCTAGTGTCTATTTTATCCCTATTTTAGTGTCAGTCCAAAAATCATTAAAAAGTTCAAAAGAAAAACACTAAAAATTTAAAAACACTCAAAAACTTCAAAAAAATATATAAAATAGTAGAAAACTCCAAAAATCAAAAACTCGGTTTCTGTTTGTTCCTTATTTTGTCCCTTTTTATTTGAAAATAGTGTGAAAATTTTGAGCTACTGGTTGCTATTTTTAAATCTCATTTTATTCACAGCCAGCCTTATTTGCACTGTTTTGCTTTATTTCAGTATTTAAAAATACCAAAAACACCTTGAAAAATTTTCCAAAAAATCACAAAAACAGTAAAAAACCCTAAAAAGACTAAAAACAATTTGTTTCTGAATTTTTGGTAATTTTTACTTAGTTTTATAAATATTTTACCTTGCCTTTTATTCCATTGTCTTTGAAATTCCAATATTGAAAAAGAAAAAGAAAAATATAAAATATAAAATATAAAAATCAGAAAATTAAAAACCAAAATACAAAATTAAAAACTAAATAAAAAAATTAAAAAATTAAAAACCCACAAAAACATCTTTCCTTGCTTGCTTAGTGTAGACACTTTACACACACACACTTGTGCTTACATTTGCTTGAACTACCCTGCTTGCTCCCTGTGTTCGAACTCTCTGCATACTTGTCACTATACACCATTTGTGCAGAGTTAAAAATAAATTTTAACTCCACATTAGTTCTAATTTGTTGATCTTTAGTGTGGGTTAATTGTTGATTAAATACGGAATTTGATTGGTCGACACTTCGACTGAGTTCACGCTTTGTGTTGAACTTAAGACCGTCGAAATTCGTGTTTATCAAATGGCGTCGTTGCCGGGGAGCAACAGCGAGTAGTTCGCATTTTGTTTGATTGTGCTGATTGTCTACCATAGCCTTACTTTCTATCTCTTGCAGTTTTGATATATCTTGTTGAGCTATCTGACCATTTCCTTTCTTATCTTCTTGCGAGGGACCGCGGAGCGAGGCGGATCGCTTAGGTGAACCGGAGCAACCTTGGGAAGCGGAGCCGGCCTTCTTGGGCCAAGCCGGCAGGAGAGAGCAGGAGTGAGAGAGAGTGATTAGTTAGCTTGCATTTTACTTTTGTGAGAGAGAGACTATTAATTTGTAATAATACAGGTACACTTGGACTTTTGGACACTACCGGGCCCAATTTCCAAGTGATTGTTCACTTGGGGGCTCACCGCGTCTTTTGACGAGTTTTCCTCGCCTGTTATTTTCCGGTTTTGTTTTCATTTTTCACTTTCTTTTGTGGATTGAGCTCTTAGATATAGGCCTGCTTGATCGATTAACTTAGGTCCAAACACACTAATAATCTTTGCATGTACCTATAGCTCGTATTTGGACTTAGTTAAAAATTAAACAGTTAGCCCCTTATCTCTTAACCCGTGTGCCGTGAGCGAGCCCCATCAAGCGCTACTCCTGAACTCGAGTGTGTCGAGAAGAGGAGGGGTGAGCCAAGACCGGACTCTTAGGTTAAAGGTAAGTGGCCGACTTGTGGTTCTTCATGCTAGCAGTTGCATGTTCTAGGACGATTTCCGTTGTGCATATCGGCATATAGATTAGGTTTAAAAATTCTGCTTTGCATCCCGCATGGAGAGAGCTGGGATTCGATGTAAGTCTTCTAACTGGGCATCCATCATTTAGGCACAAAGGTGAGATTTCCATCTTTGTGTCAACTTGCACGGCTTTTCCGACTCTACTCTCCCTCTGTTTTTGGACAAAGTAGGATCAAGAAAACACAAATCGTTAGGCGCTTGTTTGAATCTACTCAAAAGAAGCGATAACACCAAAAAAATTAAAAAGGACTGCTAAGAAAACTTGACCAAAAATAAAATCGCTGTAAAAATTTTTTATTGATTTTTATGCAAGTTAAGTGATACACTATCAAATGTGCAAGAGAACAAATATGCTAAATTCACGGCTACAATTATACCCTAAAATGTGAGCATCAAAATAGAGGATGAAATCAGAGTCAATTTAATCCATCATTGAAAATGGTCAGCCAATCAAAGCAAAGCATGAGTAGAACAGGGTCTCAATTACCACATAAAATTCACTTTAATAAAAACAGGAGCAAATGAGAAATTAAGCATGCTAAGATGAAGAGGACGAAACAAGGATCAAAACGACACTAAAATCATGCAATTTGGATCTACGATGTCAAGTTATGCTAAAAGTAAAAATAGTACAAGGGAATAATTGTGATAAAAATGCAAGAAAAATATAGGATAAATATTACATTCCAAAAACCGCTTGGGCCCATATGTAATTTCACCATTTGCGTGTAGGGTCCTTTTTGTAATTTCAGAAACTATGGAGGACTTCCCTGTAAAATACCCAGACATGCACGTGTGAGGCACGTGCCTAGGGACCTAAATGCAATTCTTTAAAGTATCAGGGTCATTCTTGCAATTTACCCAAGCATCACGTGCAAGACACGTGAGGGCCCAGGTTTGGGAGGGGACCTCAGGCTCGGGACACATGGCTTCTTCTGCAGGTTTGGCTCGAGGTTCGATGAAGCACGAGCCTATAACTCTGGCGACGAGGCTCGGGTGAGGTTCAGGTGAAGCTGGGGATGCCACGTGTCGTCGTCTCGACCGTCCGATCCAGATGATCGGACAGTGACTGTACTTCTTCCTCTACCGCGGGCCACCAGAGGAGGCTGAGCTCCGGTGACCTACTGGTTGCTCCATCGAGCTTCTCCCGTGCAAGGCGGAGGTCCGGGGAGCTCGTGGAAGTGATGAAGGAGATCCTGGAGGCGAGCTGAGGGTCTGGGGATGGTCGGAGGGTCAAGGTCGAGGAAGCCTCGCCGGAGCAGAAATGCGTGAAGGAGCTCCGGTGCAAAATCCGATCAATCAGAGTACATGCAAGTGTTACTTGGTAGCCAAAGCTCGTGTGAGGGTGCGTGGGTGTTTTGTGAGGTGAGTGAACGGTTGTGGAGGCGTCGAGAGCGGTGGCCGGAGGTCTCTTCCCCGGCGGAGCAGGGGAGAGAGGATTCGGAGCGGGAGAGGTTCTAGAGAAGAGGGGATGGGTCGGCGAGGATGCTGGTGGTTGGGTGGAGCTAAGGAGCTGGTCGGATGAGGGTGAGGAGGTCTGTAGTCGTGGGTATAAATAGAAGAAGATAAGCAAAAACAAGCCACCTCGCCGGAGCGAGGTGTGGCGGAGGAGGGGGCCTGGGCTGAGCATCGTAGGTGTTCGGGGTCTTCGCACAACGAGGTCGGTCGATCCCCGGTGCTCGGCGGAGCACGGTGGCGCCCGCAGCATGGTCAAAAAGACCATGGATCGCACCTAGGGACGACGACCATCGTCTCCTCGATAACGCCACCCTCCGCTGTCACCGAAGGGTGGAGGAGGCTAGGGCGGAGCCCCGTGAGTTGGTGGATGGCGGTGATGGAGGCGATGGGTGGCAATTTAAAGGTGGAGGAGGTTGGGCGGTTACGTAGTGAAGAGGAGGTTTCAGCGGAGGTTTTAATGGTGAAGGAGTGATGGTGAGTGGTCTGAGGGTTATGCGAGATGGAAGGAAGAAGGGGTTACGAGGGGGAGGCGTTAGGATATGGAGAGGTGGTCGGAGATGATGGCTAAAAATGGACGGGTGAGGTGGGTTGGCGAGGTGAAACGGCTGGAGGGAAGGGGGGTTACGGAGGTAGGAGACGATCGGCGAGCCGTTGGATCTTGCGATCCAATGGCTAGGATGCAAGCGCTGGTGGAGGGCTACGATCATATCCAAGGATCAGATAGAACGGTGGAGGAATGGGCGCTAAAGAGCGGTTATGATGGAGAGTTGGATAAGATCGTACAGTGGAGATTGGAGGGGTGACGTGGAGAAGAGCGAGGCATAGGATGGGCGCGTGATCGTGTGGCTGAGGTGAAGGGGAGACGTGGCGCAAGGGGAAGCCGTGGGATGGGGAGTGGATCGGGTGGCTAGGATTAGGGCGGAGGGGAATGGTGGGGATCTGATCTGTGATCAGATCCAAGGGCTGGAAGCGAATGATGGATGAACGGTTCAGATGAAGGCGGAAATGGAGTGATCCAACAGCCCATGAGAGGCGTCGGGTGGCAGATAGAGAAGCGGGCCACGTGGGCGACCCAGGGGGCGCCACGTGGCCCAATCAGAAAAATTCAAATAAAATACAAAGATAAAAAGAAAAGAAATAGTTAGAGGCTGAATTAGGAAAAAGTCAAAACATGAAAGTTGCTCGCTCGACGAGACCTACAACTTTCATGTTCGTCGAAAAGCCAAAAGAGGTTATTTGTACAAAATGTATTTTTAGGGGTATTTTTAGGGGGATAAAAAATACCGATTTTGTGGTTTTGAGATGTTTTTGTATTTTTAGTGTTTTTAATGGTCAGTAAATTATAGACAGTTATTCTATCTAATCTTTAGGGGGTTTTTGAGGATAAAATAAATACAACAAAAATAAAGGGAATTAAATACAATAAATTGATGGTAAGTTATACACAATATACTACAGGATAAAATCAAGGAATTAGAGGGTATTTTTATTGGTTTGATTAAGCAGGGGTTTTAATTTAGCGGCTTTTAGCATGATGAATACGAGATTCATCATACCCCTTGATGAATTCACGATTCATCATCTCAATATCTTGATCTTAGCAAAATCCCCGAGTAAAATTCCAGAAAAATGTACATAAATTCATTAAATTAACAAAATATCTCTTGTAAATAAAACACACTAATTATTGTATTAGATTGTACGAAATAAATTACACATAAAAAGCCGCAAAAATAAAGGAGTTCTATACATGTAAATAGCCCAAAACTTCATATATTTTTAATAATTTCATATCAACTCCTTTTTAGCTAATTCTTTCTCCACATATCAATGTACATAAAAATACAAAAATACAAAACAAATTTTACCTCAAATAAATGCTCCTAGATCCCAAAGGGAAAAAGCCGTAAAGACCAACTTCCAAGCCAAATTCCCGCTCCGTATGAACTCCAAATTCACTAAACTCACTTTTAAAGTTCAAGTTAGAAAATTATCTATCCAACGGAAGCGTTTCATTAAAATCGGAGCTCATTTGCAAAAGTTGGGTTTTGGGACCTAGATGTACATTGTATATTATGTATATATTCATTCCTTCTTTATTTTTTATTTTATCTTTTATAATTACTAAAAATACAAAAATATCATGATTGTGTTGTATTTTAATTATATTATTTTATAGTATTTTTTCCGTTGTAAATATTTCTTATTAAAAAGACAAAAAAATACAAATTAGAAAAGTAAATAAAAAATTGTATATGTTGTACGTATTCCCTTGTAAATTCTCCACTATTTATTTTCTTTTTTTATTCTATTGTAACTAAAGTAGCCAACTTTATTTCATTTATTTATTTATTTTCCATTCTCTACAATAACCACCAATTCAACTCCATTATTCCATCATTTTCTCCCAACTTCCCATTCAACTCCATTAATAATCCAACTTCCCATTCAACTCCACCACCTTAATAACCTCTCATTTCATCATCCATATATACATCCCATCCTCCTCAATTTGCCTTTGATCCATCTTTATGTGAGGAGAGCTTAGTTCCCAAAGTTGAATCGGTGACAGCGACGCAACTGCGGTCGAGCGACGACAGCCCTCTCTCCGGTGAGATCCGTTGGCTTTTTGGCCAACATCGCAACCACATCCGTGCGTTGCTCGAGCTCATCGTTCGCCGACGATTCGAGCGAAGACCGTGCACTTTTGAGCACATCGTAGGCGGTCCGCTTCCATTGTAGATAATTTGTTTGTTCATTTTTATTCTTGCATTTTTTTAGCATATCATATCACCACCCTCTTCCGTTTGTCTTAATTCATCTCTACCACCACCACAACATTTATTTTCCCCATCATTCACATCCTATGATTAACAAAACAAAAAAATTAAAAATTTAAAAAAAAAATATTTTATTTATTGCAGCAGCAAACAAAAACAATCAAAAAAAATTAAAAAATTAAAAAAAAGCACGGGAGCAGCAGCGGCCAAGCCGCCGCCGCCCCCTTCTCCCTCCAGTCGCCCCCCCCCCCCCTCGCGCCTCAACTCGCAGCGGTGTCGCCGCACCACCGCGGCTCGCCTCCTCCCTTCGCGCGGCCCCCTTCCTCCATCGCCGCCGACCGCAGGGGCTTCCATTGCCGCACCCGTGCTCCTCTGCCTAGGGCTCCAGCCCCCCGCAGTCCGCCGACCTCCTCCAGCCCTCCGCTGCCACCACCAACCGCAGCCGCGCCCCCGCGCCTCACCGCCTCCTCGTAGCCGCGTGCGGCGCGTCACCGCCGCCGACCACGCCCCTTTGGGTTCTTCCACCTGCGAACCAAAGGAAGAAGAAGGTCCTCTTTCTTTTTTTTTATTGTAAAAATTGCACCTTTTATTTCTCAAGTTTTTGTAATTACTGTTTGGTCCTTGTATATAGTTTGCTTGTGAGTTTTCTTTCCTGAAATTGCACATAATAATTTATTTCTCAATTGTGCATCATTTTTATTCAATGAAAAAATATTTCAATGTTGAACAACTAATTCTCTGACTTGTGGATATTTATTTATATTTTTGTGATATTTGGGTAATTAATTAAAAATATGTAACTGAAATACTTGATATTTTACCTAAATTGGACTCTTAAATTGATATCTAATGCACGGTTGCTCTAAAAATTCCACAAAAAATTACGATGATGCCTTAATATGTGATTAACGTACTATCCAAATTTCATCTAAAATGGAGATGTCTAGTTCCTGAAATAAATTGTAGAGTGTTTTTAGTATTTGATTTTTAATTAAATCCATTGTATACTTTTTTGCGAAATTTCAACTCTACTGGATTGCTTATCTAAATATCTTTCTGAAATAATTCGCACTCTGATTAATTTGACAATGTAGATTTATTAGAAATTATTTACTCACTGTCACTCTATTTTCACTAAACAATCCATAAAAAATTCATATTTTATCAAAAAATTCCAAAAATATTACTGTATATTCCTTGCATCATGTTTTCATTCCAGTAATTTTTTCATAATTTTTACTTACTGTTTGTTCGAAAAATTGCGAAACAACCCATAAAAAGTGTGCATTTTTTTGTTGCATTTTAATTCCTAAAAATACAAAAAAATGTGTCTTGCATTCATCACTGGATTAGGATTATAGGAAAAATATAATTTGGCTAAATTGGACTAATTTGACATTAAAATTAATTTAGCCTTGTTGTGTGTCTTCTTAGTGTCTTAATTCTCTCGCATCTTGTTTTTAGCATTTATTTTGCATTAAAAAAATAAAAAAAAACCGTATTGGAAATCTAGACCTAAGTTTTAAAATTAAACCTCAAGTTGTTCCTTTGCCTCCCTGTGTTCGACCCCGGACTTGCCCGGGATATAAATAACCCCAGGCGCGCATACTCAGCACGTGAAGCAGGACCTGTTTGCAATATTGAAGACCTCTGTGTACATCTCTGCAAATAACCCAGAGTAGCACGTGCCGCGCACGTGCTCTTCCAGGTTCGGGTCGGTTTGGAGGCTCGGTGCAGCTTCGGCTTGGTTCGGGTGTTGGTTCAGGCTCGGTCTACAGCTCGGAGAAGGCCCGGAGCATCCAAGCCTGGAGGCTCGGAGGTTGAGGCTCGGTGCTGCTATGGCGATGACACGTGGCCGAAGATGGGCCATCAGATTGTGGTGATTGAATGGATGCTGTGAGCTCCTGGAGGGACGACGTGGATGCACGAAGGCCGTTGGATCGAGACGATCCAACGGTTGCTGGAGAAGACGCTCCTGAGAGACGCGGTCGAATCTGAACCGTTGGATGAGCTCCTGGAGGACCCATCTGACGGCAACTGTTCCATCTTCCTCCTCCGCATCTGGCGGCGGGAACTGAGCTCCGGTGAAGGAGCTCCAGCTTCGCCGCTCCACCCTTGGCACGGTGGAGCTCGCCCGATGCTCCTGAAGGTCTGTTGATGAAGCTGGGAGCTCGGGCGAGGTGATGGACCTCCTGGCGTGACCCATCGGAGCCCGTATGTCGAAGTCGGAGCTGATGAAGGAGAGCTTCGATGGTCGTCCGATCATTGAATCTTTAATGACTTGCACTGTTAGGAATACCTAGCCAAAGCATAGAACGTGACGTGAATGGAGTGGGAGCTCGATTGGGCGAAGAAGACGGGAGCTCGAAGCTACTCCGCCGCGAGGTGGCGGAGGAGATGGGTTGAGGTGGTCGGGTGGGGGTAGCGTGGTGAAGCTCGGAGGAGGGTTAATGGCAGGTGAAGACGGCCGCGATGAGAGAATGATATAGTTGCTCCTCGTCCGGAGAGGCCTAATTAAATCGAAAAAAAATGAATAAAAAGACAAAGGGAGATCGGAGGGCTTACCTGGTCGGAGGCGGAGCGGGGGCTTGGGCGGGGGCTCGAATCGAGCCCCGGGTCTTCGCTGAACGTCGTCAGCCGGTCGACGCAGCTCGGGCGGTCGTTAGGCGCCGCAACTCCGCCGTGTGTGGCGGAGGGTCTCACCGGAGGCGCGCGTCGTCATCACGCTCCGTCCTACCTCCTCGCTGTCACCGAGAGGTGGAGGAATGCTGGGCGTGGCCCCGCGTACAAGTAGACCCCGGCGAAAGGAGGAGGGAGCGGCGTATTTGAAGGTTGAAAGTGGCAGAAAAACATGATGAGGACGTGGGTTTCGAGGGCTATGTGGAGCGAGTGGGAAGACGACGGGGGCCGTGGTATGATGCACGAGCACGAGGGATGATCGGAGAAGGTCGTGGGGTAGTTGGTGAGTGGAGGTGATGGCCGGTGAGGGCGAGAAAATGGAAAGGGGGAGAGAGATGCGCGAGGTGGTGAACGTGTGGAGAGAGGGGTTTCGGGAGGTTGACGACGACGCGGGGGCCGTTGGATCTGGAGATCCAACGGCGGGGATAAAGGCGCACACCAGCGGTTGCGATCAAATCTGAAGGCGGCATGATCGGAGGGCTGCGGAGTATGCCACGTGCCGGATCGAGAGCGAGGTGCTAAAGGACGGTGACGATGGAAAGCTAAGGCCGATCAACCAGATGAGGAGCGTCAGAGGAATGAGCGGCTGCGATGGACGATCATGAGTGCAATCAGAGGGCGCGGAATGTGACACGTGTCAAGCTCCTGACTTAGGCGCTAACGGGCGGTGAGGATCTGAGATGGAGATGATCTGACGGTCAAGGCTTATGAGCGGACGTGGAGGTAACTGAGCCGTTGGATTCAAAGCGAAATCCAACGGTCACGGATGGCGGCGGATGAGACAAAGACGCCGGGGCCACGTGGCACACCCAGAACGGGCCACGTGGCCCAATCAGATTTATTTGAGGGTATTTTTTATTTTTGAGGGTTAAATTAGCCGAATTTGAGAAAACTCAAAACATGAAAGTTGTAGATCTTGACGAGATCTACAAGTTTCATGACCAAAACTGGAGATGATATCAAACAAAGACCTGAAATATTTTTAAGGGTATTTTTAAGGCTAAAAATACCACATATTTTAATTTGTCATTTTTTGTGGTTTTTAATTTATTAAGGACTCTGATAATTACAGGACATTATCTGAATTTTATTGACACATGAGTAAGCAAGGGGGTTAATAATGGGAAATTATGATGATGAAAATCGAGTTTAATCACCCCCTATACTTAAACGATGCTCGTCCTCGAGCATCAAAAAGAATGAATAAGCTGGATTAATAATGAATCCATGATTCATCGCCTTTATTCTTTCATTTTGGCTAAAATCCTTGGTAAAATACATATAAATATCTACTAATTCCATTTAATTAACATTCTAACCACAAATACTAATATTATATATTTAACACTTATTTTCACCAAAATAAAAGAATAAAGAGAAAAAGGAAAATAAAAATAAAAATAAGGTTGTATATGTAATATACAGACTGATCCTAACCCCGAGACCAGGTCAATATTGACCGGATCGACAAAAGAAATAAGTAGGGGAAGATAAGGATCCTAACTTATAAAAATATCAAGAAAATCAAGACCAAAAATATAATTTACCCATTTTTCATAATGTAAATATTCACCTATTTTATTTATCATCGAAACAACCTCAAATCAAAACACTCCTTTTATAAAAATTGTTCATAAAAATATGTAATATTTATAAAAATATTAGAAAAATATTTCAGTGCAAAAATAAAATAACCGTAATGAACCGGAAAAGCCGTAAAAGCCAACTTCCGAGGTTCATATCTATTTATAGAAAACTCCAAAATGACCAAACTCACTTTTAAAATCCGTTTTGTATATAATACTATTTATTAAAAAAATCAGAAAAATAATCGGATAAAACCGGTGAGTTTCGACTTTTTGGACCCGTTGTATACTTGTACTATATGTATAATCTTCCCGGATTTTTAATTAAATAACCGTAAGTCCGATTAATTTAATTCTTTTTCCTAAAATCATCTAAAATTGTATATAAAAATATAAAAATAAAAATAAATTAAAATACCGAAAAAATCCGGAGGCCCGAAGCCGCTACTTTTTTCGTCCGGGCCTCACAATTCGGCCGTATCAACTCCAAATTGAGCAAAAACGATCCCTAAAATTATATTTTTCAATTATCTACAAAACGACACCACTTTTGCTAAAATCGGAGTTAATGCGAAAAACGCGGTTTTTCGGGGTCCGTATTGGTATATTGTATAATAAGCCGTAACTTATATTAATATATAATACATTAATCCTTTATTTTTATTTAAAATAATTAATACTTTATTTATTTATTTAAATTATTTATTTAACTAATTTAATTAATTATAATTTATATCCATATTATTTAATTATTTAATTGAATACACGATGTATTTATTTAATATCCATATGTTGTATATATATATATATATATCTTTTGTCTCTTCTCTATTTTGTCTTTTCTTCTTTATTCTTCTTCTGCCACATGGCATTTTGCCATTGGCTTCCATTCTTTTTCTTCTCACTCCCTCTTTTCCAATTTTTCCCCACCGTCATCTTCCTCCTCCCTTCTTCTTCCCCAAGCCATCAACCACCTTCTTCTTCCCTTCTCCAACCGCCTCAACGGCCGGCCGTTGGCCGGCCGTTCACCAACCACCCCTCGATCCCGTCACCTCCTCCGGTGCCCGTATCTCTCCTCGCCTATATAAGGCCGTTGACCCCTCATTTCCAAACGAATCCGCCATTTTAACCACCTCAGTCCTTCCCAGAGCTCCGGTTGAGAGCGAAGAGTCGAGTGACAGCGTCCTTCGTCCACCGTCGAGCGAGGTTGAGAGGAGGAGGGAAGGCGAGATCGACGCCGGCGTCGAAGCTCTGCTCCGTCGTGCTCGAGCCCCCGCGTCGCCGCGCGTTGAGGCAACCATCCGTGAAGCTCCTCTGCGAGCTTCGATCCCAGGCGTATCATTCATCAACTCCGATCCACGGGAAATCCTTTCTGTTTTCTCTTCCAGGTTAGGTCTCTGTTCATTTGCTCTTTAGATTTCATTTTTTCTCTCTCTCCTCAATCTCCTTTCATCTCCTCTTCAATTTGATACTGCAAACTGATCCGAGCACTTCGTTGAATCACCTCCATCTTCATAAACCATTTCATTCTCCTTCTACCTCCCATATCTGCCCCCCTCGGAGTTTAAGCTCTATCCGTCACCTCCTTTGGAGCTTTTCATTCGCCATTCTATTTGATTTGGGATCAAATTTTGGTATCACACGACTGTGTTCAAGTTGTACTCAGTCAACTGGCAGTTGACCACAATGTCCATATGAGAAACATCTCAATGACGATCATCTCTGTCACCTGAAATGTATCCGAGATCTTCATTGACACATCTTATTGTATAACGCAATCACGCATGTACCTGGAGATCATTAAGGAAAAGGGAGTTATGAACGGTTCCGGCGTTTGAAAATTGATAGAGAGACAACGTCTGCAACTTCACGGAAACGATATCACCGCGAGGCTTGGAAACTAAAATCAATACACATCCATTTCTCAATCTCTGTTTATTCCTGTTCAACCGCCGATCACATCTGGTTATCGGAGGAGTGGATCTAGATTCGTCATCGACATTCGCGCCATCCACCAACTCCCGCGCCCAACCGCGATCGGCGGCCTCGAGCTCCAACGCCTCGCGGCGCCGAGGCCTGCATCTCCAGACGCATCCCACCGCCGATCAGCGGCGTCGCAGCCACCTCGCGGCTCCATCTCCCACGCGCGGTCGTGCGCACCTTTCGACCGGCGGCCCTGAGCTCCAAGCCCCAGCCGACCTCATCCAGTAGCAGAGAACCTTTCTCCTTCCAGTTAAAATCTCAAGCCGATTTTAAGTAATTGCAGGTCGTTGCTTAGCTCCGCTGCAGCGAGAATCCGCCTTCAGATCCGTCGAACCACCTGGAAATCGAGCCGGTGATCCATCTCCTGAACGACGTTGTTCATCCGATCACAACACCTCCGCAGCAGATCCGAGCACGTTGCATCCTCGAAGCTTCCACCGTTCCTCCAAACGAGAATGTGAATCGACGCTTGGAACCGCATATCCAATCCATCCGATCATTTGAGAGATCCACGCATCAACGGCGTCGACCATATCTAACAGCACCCGTTGGATTTGGGTCCAACGTAACAGATCGACTCGCACGTATCCACGCGTCAGCATCAGCTCCAAGCAATTGCCCCACCGTCTAATCCGTTTAGCGGTGCAGAGATAATTTGGTGGAAAAATTACGCAAAGCCTCCACTTACTTCGGTATTCACACACAGGTCCCTATCCCTGGAAGCTTCACGATTGGTGGTTTTATTGCACGCAGTCCCCAACTATTCCTTACATTTCATTATTACCCCACACCTTCCACAAATTACACGCAAAAACAAAATTTTCCAGAATATTCCATCATACCCCATACTTTCTAGCAATAACGCATACACCCTTGGTACTATGTACCCTATACACCTTCAAACACTATAAAAAAATAGAAAAAAAACATCTATAAAATCTTATAAAAATTAGTTAGGGTATATATTGTTATATTTTGCATAGTCAACCCAAAACAAAATAAAAATTGAATATTAAAATCAATAAAAATTACAAAATTCATAAAAACTTCAAAAATTCATAATTAACTCCATAAAAATTCCCTAGAAACGCACAACCTATCATTTTAAAGGTAATTTCATCTAGTTTCTACAGAAAATATAATAAAAAGATTTCGTCACTGTTTTCACTCTTAAAAATTACAAAAACGTTACTGTTTTCAATAAACTTTTTGTTTTCTACATTAGAAGTTAACCAAAACCCATAAAAATCATAAAAACCATCTAAAAATCCATAAAAACAGTAAAACAAATTTAAAATATAAAAAGTACAAAATAAAATTCAAATAAAAATAGAAAAATCTTTAAAAAAATAATAAAAAAATAGAAAGCCCTTTTACCTAAGTTTTTCTACCGTTCTCCCTAGTTTAATACAGTTTGCCTCCCTGAGTTCGACACTCCCGTACGAATCCACTATACACATTTATTTAGGAGTATAAATAAAATAAAGAAGATTAACTAACCCTTAATCTTTTCTGACAAAACCCACCTGGTCGATACAACGACCGATACTTTTTCTCTGATTTCTTCGCAGGGATTCGAGAAGCTGATCAGGTGGTGGTTTTTCAATTAACCCCCTTGTGCATGTGAGTATAGGATCCAATCTATTCAATTCGACTCAATCCTAAGAGGTCCAAAATTCTCGAGTTCAACCCAGCCTTAACCAAGAGGTATCCAATTCCTCTAATTGTCTGGACTCTCTCTGATGTACATATAATCTAAAGGATATGCCTTTTAATGTTGACTGCAATTTCGAGAGTATCGTCAAATCTTCACCCAAAGTCTTGGTCCGAGAAATTCTCCTAAGGACCCAATCCTCAACACTAGGGAATAAATCCAATCTTGCATTCAGTCTACCGTCTCTTTAGTTGTCAGACTTAGAAAATGTAGATGGCAGGCCAGTAATGGAGGGCATGGGATTGTGTCATTTCTTCTCTCCCTCTCATTGGAACAGGGTTTCTCTCTAGTGCCTTTTACGCAACACATTTTTTTTGGTGTTGATCAGTGCGTCCGTCAAGAGAAGTTGGAGCCGTCTGCACTTGTTTTCCTGGGAGTACACCGGGATGTGTCTTTTTTGAGTACTTATCGTACCTTCGACACCCAGACTTGTAGCATTTACGTTGCAGAGCTCTTTTTTGGTGCAAGCCCGACTCCTGGTCCTAATAGCGGTGGTCCAAGTGGACACCTTGAAATGTTTGGGAGCGCTTGCCTTTGGTGGAAGCTCTTTGATATTTTGACTTTGTGGAATGAGAGCTTTTCTTTGAAATTTCATTGACTTGTATAATTTTTGGCTAGCTCCACTGCTTTTACCAAGAGTTGGCGCACACTGATCAACATTTTTTAATTATATCACACCCTGTCACTTAGGTCAATATCAAGAGATTAGTATAAGAACCAAGTTCTCATACTGGCTAAATTGCTGACACTCAGGTTTCCTGAAGCCTTCAAAGATTTTATCCCATCCTCGAGCATCATTAGATCAAATCCAAACTCGAATCCCTCATCCCAATTCCTCAGGTGAAAAGTCAACTCATCTCAATCAACAACCGCAATCGTGCATGTGATGTGCTGATCATATTCTTTAAGTCTGAGACTAAGCACGGAATATAGCATGCAAATTTAGAGACCTAGGGAAATGTGGATGATTAAGTATATGACCCTGATGGCTAAGGTTGGTTAACCGCAAATCTCAAAGACCTCATAAAACTAAGTTTCCTTGAACATTTCAGATCATGGGTGGAAGTGTAAAAGTAGAGGATTAATCCAACTCCTTCATTCAAAAACACATTTTTTTTCTTTTCATTTTTGAATTTTTCTCATTTTTATGGGTTTTAATTTAAAGGTTAGAACACTGGTTAGACTCAACTTTCCTTGAAAAGAAAAAGATTTTCACAACCATATCAAAAAAAATTCAAAATATTTTACAAGATTTTTCAAAACAAGAAAATCTCATTTTTCAAATCATTTTCAAAAATATTTTTATAAAAATAGTGTAATATAGTATAAAAAAGCCGTGAAAATATTTGAGTTCTCTTAGTCCAAAGGATTTTACTTTAGCCAAAAAGTTTTAAATTTTTCAAATTTTTCAGATTATAGCTAAAGTAAGTATACTTATACATTCGCCCTTCTTTGTATATTCTCCAGATCACATCGGTTCTTACACTTACTCTTGTCCTATACGTAGGCTTACCAAAAGCCTAAGTATAGGGGGAGCCGATGCCCTCCATATGTATACTCATCCATTTCTCTTCTTGACATCGTCCGCCCCATTTTTGCTCTTCTTCTACACTTAGGTTGACCAAAGCCTAAGTATAGGGGGGCGGATCGACTTCTATACTCTTTATTATTCTAGTCATCCTACGCTTAGCACGAGCTACGTCTTTTTCTCGCTTCTTGTGCCATGAGGACATAGTACATGCTAAGTATAGGGGGGCGTGTATATATTACATATATACTTTACCCATAGCTCGTACTTTCACGTATTTTTGTATATATTATACAATAATTATGGGGTGGGTAAAAAAACTTTTTGTCAAAAAACTCTCTTTAAAAAGAAACTTTAAAAAAATTATTTTCATTATTTGCTTAAAAAAACTTTTTCAAAAAAAGTCCTTTCTTATTTACTTTCTTTTTCAAAAAAAACTTTTGAAAAAAAATCAAAACTTTTTCTAAAAAAAAACTTTTTCTAAATCTTTTAAAAAATCAATCATCAGAAAAAAAACTAAAAAACTAACTAATAAGTTGGTTTAATCCCTGACACATTCACTTTCACACAAGACTAGTGATGTTCAAGAACACTTGGTTTATGAGCTCTTGAGATTTTGAGTTAACCAACCTTAGTCATTAGGATCTTGGACTTAATTATTCACATTTTCTTAGTTTGAAATATTTGTGTGCTATATTGCATGCTTAGTCTCTACCTTAAGAATATGATCAGCACCTCACATACACGACTGCAGTTATGATGAGATGAGTTGGAATTTCACTTGAGGATCTGGGATGAGGGATTTGTGTTTGGACTTGATTTGATGATGCTCGAGGATGGGATAAAATCAATGAAGGCTTCATGAAATCTGAATTTCAGCATCTTTAGCCAGTATGAGAACATGATTCTTGTACTATCTCTTGACATCTACCTATGTTCCAGGGTGTGATAAAATAAAAAAATTGTTGATCAGTGTGCGCCAACTCTTGGTAAAAGCAGTGGAGCTAGATAAAAATACCACAAAGCAATGAAATGTCAAAGAAAAGCTCTCATTCCATACAAAGCCAAATATCAAAGAGCTTACACCAAAGGCGAGCGCTCCCAACCATTTCAAAAGTGTCCACTTGGACCACCGCTATTAGGACCAGGAGTCGGGCTTGCACCAAAAAAGGGCTCTGCATCGTAAATGCTACAAGTCTGGGTGTAGAAGGTATAATAGATACTCAAAAAAGACACACCCCGGTGTACTCCCAGGAAAACAAGTGCAGACGGCTCCAACTTCTCTTGACGGACGCACTGATCAACACCAAAAATATGCGTTGTGTAAAAAGGCACTTGAGAGGATTCTTGTTCCAATGAGAGGGAGAGAAGAAATGACACAATCATATGCCCTCCATCAACTGGCCTTCCATCTACACTTTCAAGTCTGACAACTAAAGAGACGGTGGATTGGATGCAAGAAATGATTTATTACCTAGTGTTGAGGATCGGTTCCTTAGGAGAGTCTCTTGGACTGGAACCTTGGGTGACGTTGTGACTCTACTCTTGTAACTGCGGTCAACACTTAAAGTCATATACCTACTATATATGTAAACAAAGAGAGTCTGATGATTAGGGAAATTGGATACCTTTTGACTAGAGCTTGGTTCAGCTTAAAATTTTAGGATCTCTAAAACTGAGAGTTCTTGAACGGATCAAGTCTTGTATTCACATGCACAGTCAGGGGTCAACCCAACTTATTTAATCTTTATTTGCTCGAGGACTAGCAAAGTTTAAGTATAGGGGGTGATGAATCCACGATTCATCATCTCAATATCTTGATCTTAGCAAAATCCCTGAGTAAAATTCCAGAAAAATGTACATAAATTCATTAAATTAACAAAATATCCCTTATAAATAAAACACACTAATTATTGTATATTAGATTGTACAAAATAAATTACACATAAAAAACTGCAAAAATGAAGGAGTTCTATACATGTAAATAGCCCAAAACTTCATATATTTTTA
The DNA here is from genome assembly GCA_037367405.1 of Ottelia alismoides. Lineage (NCBI taxonomy): Eukaryota > Viridiplantae > Streptophyta > Magnoliopsida > Alismatales > Hydrocharitaceae > Ottelia > Ottelia alismoides. The sequence goes on along the minus strand of JAZKJV010000528.1, from coordinate 719,681 downwards.
ATAATTTCATATCAACTCCTTTTTAGCTAATTCTTTCTCCACATATCAATGTATATAAAAATACAAAAATACAAAATAAATTTTACCTCAAATAAATGCTCCTAGATCCCAAAGGGAAAAGGTAGTAAAAACCAACTTCCAAACCAAATTCCCGCTCCGTATGAACTCCAAATTCACCAAACTCACTTTTAAAGTTCAAGTTAGAAAATTATCTATCCAACGGAAGTGGTTTCATTAAAATCGGAGCTCATTTGCAAAAGTTGGGTTTTGGGACCTAGATGTACATTGTATATTATGTATATATTCATTCCTTCTTCATTTTTTATTTTATCTTTTATAATTACTAAAAATACAAAAATATCATGATTGTGTTGTATTTTAATTATATTATTTTATAGTATTTTTTCCGTTGTAAATATCTCTTATTAAAAAGACAAAAAATACAAATTAGAAAAGTAAACAAAAAATTGTATATGTTGTATGTATTCCCTTGTAAATTCTCCACTATTTATTTTCTTCTTTTTTATTCTATTGTAATTAAAGTAGCCAACTTTATTTCATTTATTTATTTAATTTCCATTCTCTACAATAACCACCAATTCAACTCCATTATTCCATCATTTTCTCCCAACTTCCCATTCAACTCCATTAATAATCCAACTTCCCATTCAACTCCACCACCTTAATAACCTCTCATTTCATCATCTATATATACATCCCATCCTCTTCAATTTGTCTTTGATCCATCTTTATATGAGGAGAGCTTAGTTCTCAGAGTTGAATCGGTGACAGTGACGCAACTGCGGTCGAGCGACGACAGCCCTCTCTCCGGTGAGATCCGTTGGCTTTTTTGCCAACATCGCAACCACATCCGTGCGTTGCTCGAGCTCATCGTTCGCCGACGATTCGAGCGAAGACCGTGCACTTTTGAGCACATCGTAGGCGGTCCGCTTCCATTGTAGGTAATTTGTTTGTTCATTTTTATTCTTGCATTTTTTTAGCATATCATATCACCACCCTCTTCCATTTGTCTTAATTCATCTCTACCACCACCACAACAACATTTGTTTTCCCCATCATTCACATACTCTAATTAACAAAACAAAAAAATTAAAAAATTAAAAAAATTATTTTATTTATTGCAGCAGCAAACAAAAACAATCAAAAAATTAAAAAAAAATAAAAAAAAGCACGGGAGCAGCCGCGGCCAAGCTGTCGCCGCCCCCTTCTCCCTTCGACCGCGCCCCCGCGCCTCAACTCGCAGCGGCGTCGCCGCACCACCGCGGCTCGCCTCCTCCCTTCGCGCGACCCCCTTCCTCCATCGCCGCCGACCGCAGGGGCTTCCATTGCCGCACCCGCGCTCCTCTGCCTAGGGCTCCAGCCCCCCGCAGTCCGCCGACCTCCTCCAGCCCTCCGCTGCCACCACCAACCGCAGTCGCGCCCCCGCGCCTCACCGCCTCCTCGTGGCCGCGTGCGGCGCGTCACCGCCGCCGACCACGCCCCTTTGGGTTCTTCCACCTGCGAACCAAAGGAAGAAGAAGGTCCTCTTTCTTTTCTTTTTTTATTTGTAAAAATTGCACCTTTTATTTCTCAAGTTTTTGTAATTACTGTTTGGTCCTTGTATATAGTTTGCTTGTGAGTTTTCTTTCTTGAAATTGCACAGAGGCCCTTGTCTTTATGGATTAATTTGGACTTCAATTGTGCATCACTTTTATTCAATGAAAAATATTTCAATGTTGAACAACTAATTCTTTGACTTGTGGATATTTATTTATATTTTTGTGATATTTGGGTAATTAATTAAAAATATGTAACTGAAATACTTGATATTTTACCCAAATTGGACTCTTAAATTGATATCTAACGCACGATTGCTCTAAAAATTCCACAAAAATTACGATGATGCCTTAATATGTGATTAACGTACTTTCCAAATTTCATCTAAAATGGAGATGTCTTGTTCCTGAAATAAATTGTAGAGTATTTTTAGTATTTGATTTTTAATTAAATCCACGTATATCCTTTTTGCGAAATTTCAACTCTACTGGATTGATTATCTAAATATCTTTCTGAAATAATTTGCACTCTGATTAATTAGACAATGTGGATTTATTAGAAATTATTTACTCACTGTCACTCTATTTTCACTAAAAAATCCATAAAAAATTCATATTTTGTCAAAAAATTCCAAAAATATTACTATTAGATTTCTTGCATCAAGTTTTCATTCCAATAATTTTTTCATAATTTTTACTTATTGTTTGTTCGAAAAATTGTGAAACAACCCATAAAAAGTGTGCATTTTTATTTGTTGCGTTTTAATTCCTAAAAATACAAAAAAATGTGTCTTGCATTCATCACTGGATTAGGATTCTTGGAAAAATATAATTTGGCTAAATTGGACTGATTTTACATTAAAATTAATTTAGCCTTGTTGTGTGTTTTCTTAATGTCTTAATTCTCTCGCATCTTATTTTTGGCATTCATTTTGCATTAAAAAAATCTAAAAAAAACGCATTGGAAATCTAGACCTAAGTTTTAAAATTAAACCTCAAGTTGTTCCTTTGTCTCCCTGTGTTCGACCTCGGACTTGTCCGGGATATAAATTAAGCCGAGACACTCTTCACGGAGATCCTTCTCTCGGTTCTGATTGAATCGCTAAGTACACATATTACAACGAACACGAATTAAATATCATATTTAGCGACTCGTCACCCCTATACTTAAACCATGCTCGTCCTCGAGCATCTAAAGAATGAAGGAGTCGGATTAATTCCTGACAGTGCGCGTGAAAAATTCAAGGCTTGATCTTTCAAAGACCCTTGACTTAAGTGATCCTAAAATTCTGGGTTTATCCAAGCCTTAGTCAAAAGGAATCCAACTTCTCTGATTATCAGACTCTCTTTTTGTACATACAATATAAGGATATGACATTTAGTATACTGCATTTCTTGAGAGCCGAGTCGATGCATCACTCAAAGTCCCAGTCCCAAAGACTCTCCTTTAGACCTAATCCTCAATACTAGGGAATAAGTCTATTCTTGCTTCAATCAACCGTCTCATTAGTTTGTCAGACTTGAAATGTTGATGGACGGCCAGATGATGGAGGTAATGGGATTGTGTCTATTTTTCTCACCCTCACATTGGAACAAGGGGGCCTCTCGTGTGCCTTTTTACTCAACACATGTAAATTTTATTATATTGTTGATCAATGTGTCCGTCAAGAGAGTTGGAGTCGTCTGCACTTGTTTTTCTGGGAATACACCGGGGTGTGTCTTTTCTAAGTATCTAAGATACCTTCGACACTCAGACTTGTATCGCTTACGATGCAGGGCCCTTTTTGTGGTGTCAGCCCGACTCCTTGGTCCTAATTAGCGCTTGGTCCAAGTGGACACTTTAAAAATGTTTGGGAGCGCTTGCCATTGGTGGAAGCTCACTTGTATTTTGACTTTGGAATTTAGAGCTTTTTCATTGACATTTCATTTCTTTTGTTGGCTAGCTCCTCTGCTTTTACCAAAAGTTGGCGCACACTGATCAACAGTTTCCATTAAGTTTATCACACCCTGGCACATAGGTCAATATCAAAGAGATAGCATATGAATCTTGTTCACATACTGGCTAGGCTTTTGCTGACACTCAGGTTTTCTGAAGCCTTCATTAACTTTATCCCATCCTCGAATATCATTAGATCGGATCTAAACTCAAATCTCTGGTCCTAGTTCCTCAAGTGATATCTCAACTCAGCTCATCAATCATGCAGTTGTGGAAGTGATTGTGCTGATCATATTTTTCTTGAAGGTAGAGATGAAGAGTGCAATATAGCACTCAAATCTTTCAAACCAGGGAAGTGTGGATAATTAAGTCTTTAAAAACCCTAATGACTACGGCATGTTAACTCAGACTCTCAAGATCCCAGAAATCTAGTGTCCTCGAAATCCTCAAGCCTTGCGTGAGTGTGAATGTGTCAGGAATACACCAACTCCTTGGTTAGTGGTTTTTGTGTGATTTTTGACTTTTGCATATTTTTTATGGATTTTTTTATTTCTTCGGAGAGATAATGACTGGCCTAGGCTCAAATAAAAGTGTCTACTTTCAGCCAATATGGGTGTAAGTACGAGCCGATAAACAGACCCGTGATCCTTAAGGACGGTGCATTTCGCAGTGTCCTCTAAACCACCCACTCTGCTAAGGGAGACCGAAGTTCCCTCACTGAAAGTGTCTACTAAGCCTAGTAGTTAGAGTCAAATTCCAAGAAGAGTTTTTAAATTTTTTTTCATTTTTTTTGAAAAGGGATATTTACACAGTTTAAACCCTCAATTTTAAGAAAACATTTTTACAAGGTTTTTACAAAACTCAGTTCACATGTTTTACAAAAACCAAGCCCGAAAACAAATTTTCAAAATTTATTAAAAATACGAGCTATGGCTAAAGTAATTATACAGTAATATATGGTGTACCCCCCTATACTTAAAATTTGCTATGTCCTCATCGCACAAGTGCCATGAAGCCAAGGCTTGATCAAATATAGGGTGATATAGAGGGACTGAGGATGGAGGTCCCCTTATACTTAAGTCAAAGGCTGACCTAAATAATACGAGGGAGGGATGAGCAGGCGGTTCCCCCCTATACTTAGGCTACAAATAGCCTAAGTCAGGTTTAAATAAGGGGGGAATGTTCTATGATACAAGGGTGAGGGGAGGGGGTTCGTGAAATATACACAGAGAGAGAGAGAGAGACATAGAGAGAGAGAGAGAGAGTTAGAGAGAGAGAGTTAGTGAAAGAAACAGGGGGATGGGATATGGGTTGAGGTGAGTGTGTATGTGCAAGTGTGTGTGGGGGGGGGGTAGATCATCAAGTGATCTACTTTTTTTGTATATAACATGCAAAACTGGAAATAAATATGCAGATGCAAGTTTTTTTTACAACATGCAATGCAGGCTGTCTGATCTAACTCCTAAAATTCTTCCCGAATTCTTTTGCAGCCTCTTCAGCGAAAGCTCCCGACTTCACGCCTCCATGAGGATCAAGCGTCCTCGATCATCGTGGGCCTGCCACAAAAGAGAAAAATTAGTCACACCGAGAAATTAAATCAGCAGATATGATGCATGAAATGAGGTCTTAAAAGAAACGAAATTAAACAACAAAAAATCAAAATTCAAAAATTAAACAAAGCCGTGTCCCCGACAATGACGCCATTTGATGAGCGCGATATCCACCTCTCTAATGAGCGCGAAATCCACCTCTCTAATAATCGATAATTGTAGTATAGGAAGTGAATTTCGGTCGATCAAAAACCACAATCTTTGAATGTCGTGGACTATTTTTACTTGGCAAGTGTACCAAGGTCGAACACAGGGACATGGCTGCTTAATATGTTTATTGAGTTTCGATTCATGAAGCACAAAGTGAGTTAATTTCAGTTCAGGTCCTCATGATGCACTATGCTTTTTACAAGGCAAAACAATGATGCATGCAATCTTTTATTTGATTTTTATGTAAGTTAGAGTGATGCATGATCAAATGTGCAAGAGAACAAATATGCTAAATTCACGGCTACAATTATACCCTAAAATGTGAGCATCAAAATAGAGATGAAATCAGAGTCAATTTAATCCATCATTGAAAGTGGTCAGCCAATCAAAGCAAGCATGAGAAGAACAGGGTCTCAATTACCACATAAAATTCACTTTAATTAAAACAGAAGCAAATGAGACAATTAAGCATGCTAAGATGAAGAGGACGAAACAAGGATAAAAACGACACTAAAATCATGCAATTTAGATCTACGATGCTCAAGTTATGCTAAAAATAGTGCAAGGGCATAATTGTGATAAAAATGCAAGAAAGCCTGGGCCCATATGCAATTTCACCATTTGATGATGGAGATGCTGGAGGCGAGCTGAGGGTCCGGGGATGGTCGGAGGTCAAGGTCGAGGAAGCCTCACCGGAGCAAAAATGCTTGAAGGAGCTCCGGTGCAAAATCTGATCAATCAGAGTACCTGCAAGTGTTACTTGGTATCCAAATCTTGTGTGAGGGTGCGTGGGTGTTTTGTGAGGTGAGTGAACGGTCGTGGAGGCGTCGAGAGCGGTGGCCTAAGGTCTCTTCCCGGCGGAGCAGGGGAGAGAGGGTTCGGAGCGAGAGAGGTTCTGGAGAAGAGGGGATGGGTCGGCGAGGATGCTGGTGGGTGGGTGGAGCTAAGGAGCTGGTCGGATGAGGGTGAGGAGGTCTGTAGTCGAGGGTATAAATAGAAGAAGATAAGGAAAAACAAGTCACCTCACCGGAGCGAGGTGTGGCGGAGGAGGGGGCCTGGGCTGAGCACCGTAGGTGTTCGTGGTCTTCGCACAATGAGGTCGGTCGATCCCCGATGCTCGGCGGAGCGCGGTGGCGCCCGCAACATGGTCAAAAGACCATGGATCGCACCTAGGGACGACGACCATCGTTGCCTCGATAATGCCACCCTCCGCTGTCACCGGAGGGTGGAGGAGGCTAGGGCGGAGCCCCGTGAGTTGGTGGATGGCGGTGATGGAGGCGATGGGTGGCTATTTAAAGGCAGAGGAGGTTGGGCGGTTACATGGTGAAGAGGGAGGTTTTGGCGGAGGTTTTAATGGTGAAGGAGTGATGGCGAGTGGTCCTGAGGGTTATGCGAGATGGAAGGAAGAAGGGGTTACGAGGGGGGGCGTTAGGATATGGAGAGGTGGTCGGAGATGATGGCTAAAAATGGAAGGGCGAGGTGGGTTGGCGAGGTGAAATGGCTGGAGGGAAGGGGGGGTTACGGAGGTAGGAGACAACCGGCGAGCCGTTGGATCTTGCGATCCAACGGCTAGGATGCAAGCGCTGGTGGAGGGCTACGATCAGATCTAAGGATCTGATCGAATGGTGGAGGAATGGGGGCTAAAGAGCGGTTATGATGGAGAGTTAGAGAAGATCATACAGTGGAGATTGGAGGGGTGACGTGGAGAAGAGCGAGGCGTAGGATGGGCGCGTGATCGTGTGGCTGAGGTGAAGGGGAGACGTGGCGCAAGGGAAGCCGTGGGATGGGGAGTGGATCGGGTGGCTAGGATTAGGGCGGAGGGGAATGGTGGGGATCTGATATGTGATCAGATCCAAGGGCTGGAAGCGAATGTTGGATGAACGGTTCAGATGAAGGCGGAAATGGAGTGATTCAACGGCCCAAGAGAGGCGCCGGGTGGCAGATAGAGAAGCGGGCCACGTGGGCGGCCCAGGGGTCGCCACGTGGCCCAATCAGAAAAATTCAAATAAAAATACAAAGATAAATAGAAAAGAAATAGTTAGAGGCCTAATTAGGAAAAAGTCAAAACATGAAAGTTGCTCTTCTCGACGAGATCTACAACTTTCATGTTGGTCAAAAAGGCAAAAGAGGTCATTTGTACAAAAAGTATTTTTGGTGGTATTTTTAGGGGGATAAAAATACCTATTTTGTGGTTTTGAGATGTTTTTGTATTTTTAAGTGTTTTTAATGGTCACTGAATTATAGACAATTATTCTATCTAATTTGTAGGGGGTTTTGAGGATAAAATAAATACAAGAAAAATAAAGTGAATTAAATACAATAAATTAATGGTAATTTATACACAATATACTACATGATAAAATCAAGGAATTAAAGGGTATTTTTATTGGTTTGATTAAGCAGGGGTTTTAATTAGAGGCTTTTAGCATGATGAATACGAGATTCATCAGTCTACACATTCACTTTTAATAGACGCACTGAACTTTCTATTTAACCAAATTTAACATGTTCTTCACTCGCTAATAGAATTATCTGTCTAGGAGCGATATCTAGTGCATGCATATGATGTAAATTTCGATTTTGGTTAGCATGTTGCGTGAAGATTGCGAGGATTTCTATATGTATTTCTACTTGAGCACGCACCGTTGTTTTATCGAATTGCACCAGCTTTTCCGACTCTGCCCTATGTGCTTTCTCACTTAGGGTTAAGGGAAATGGGATTGTTTGGTTGATGTGCTTAGCTTTAGACTTCAAAGCAAGTGATTACCTAAGAAAATCAGGACCGCTAAATACTATAGACTAAATTAAAATTGGATAAAATTGAATATCATTATCTTGTAGGAGAGTAACCATGATCCTTGTACGCAGGTACTTACCTCTAGACTATGAGTGGGTGAAGATGTTGCCTAAAAGTTAGATCCCAAAACACAGGACCTGCACCATAAGTCTTCATATTCGACTCTTACATGTTTGGGAACTACAAGCGCTCGTCTCCGACCATAGAGAGATATTTTGAGTGTGCATGTTTGCTACTTCCTTTAGGATTACGATATAACCCGTCTACCCAGACAAATCACTCCTTTGATTGAGGAGTAGTAAAACCACGTTTGGGCGATAGGGAGACACATCTGTGTGTATCGAATTCCAAGATTGTATTACGTCTAACTTAAAATTGAAAAGATAATCGGTCGGACCTTTGCAACCTTTACTGTTTTAAGTTGGTGAACACGGGGTATGAATTGCATATCGAATAGTATGTGTGCAAAGATTGTGTATTATATACAAAGACTGTGTATTGCACATTCTCTCGCCTCTTGACTTGAATATCATACTCCAACTTGCATATCTTGAAATCGAAAAATTGAAATTGGAGTGGTTTTGGTTCGGAATCCATGAATAATTCATTGAATGCTCCAAATTTCATGTCTTTCTAGTTTGCGATGACTCTATTGGTGGAGCCCTACGGTTCCTAGATGACCCTTTTCTAAGAAACAGAACTCATCCTCTGATGTTAGGATATGGTCAGACCCAGACCAATCCTCTATTCTCCTCTAGCATCCAAAGTGACTCTCTCCTCGGTGCCTGTAGATCATTTTCTTTGGCAAGAGCTTACAAAAATCCACTTTTCATTGACAGTGAGGAAGAAGAAGCAAAGATGCTACCCAAAAGACCATCCCCAGAAGATGATGACCAGAATGATCTCATGCTACAGATATTGGCTAGCCTAGCATAGATAAAACAACTAAACCGGACCATGAGAGATGAGATGAACCGTCTGAGAGCCATGGGAGGAGGAGATGAATTAATGAGAGATGCATACAATCCTGTAGAGAATTAGATACAGAGATGGCTTAGGCTGGATCCACCTCAATAAGCATACGACCCGAAGCTATATTTCTTGACATTACTCCACAAATTCAGTGGGAATGAGATAGAAGAATCCTTCACATTTCTATGAGAGTTTGAAATGATATGTGACAACTGGAATAACCCTCAGGTCGGTCAGGATTATATACGACTGCGTGTAGTCCCCTTTGCCTTGATAGAAAAGGCAACATACTGGCTAAATATTTCGACGATGATAGTAACCACATGGAACTATGTGGATTGGATCATATCCAATAAAACAAACTTGTCATACAAGTCGCGATAGTAGCGGAATTTTAAAAAAATTGATGGAACCACGTGGATTGGGAATCATTGTCAATTCGTTCCATCAATATCATATAAATATAGAATTGCCTCTTGAAGCGTGAATATAATCCTCAAGTCTCTATTGCAAGAGCTCCCTTGTCTGATGTCCGATCTGACGAAGGCAGTATTTGCAGGTGTGGGGATGAACCACGTACTTCCTGCAATCCAACGAGATGATCTGATACCCCTTGCTCCTGGTTTCGTCGTACGAAATCATCCTTCTTCATCATGATTTAGAAGAACCAAAGATGAAAAAATTCTACACAAGATCGATGAAATCGATCCGACTGCATAACAATGGAGTTGTCCATTATAAAGGGTATTATCCCTACATGGGGACATCCATGTGAAGCAAGGAGAACATCCAACATTAAGGGTATCATCTCAGTGAGGAGATGTCCCTTGAGGGGAGAGAGAGAGAGAGAGAGGGAGGGAGGGGGGAGAGGAGCGAGTGAGAGGAGAGACTTGTTGCTCCTGGAATGAATGAGGAAGGCAGTATCTGCCTCTCCTCGTATATTATTTTGGGTTGTTAGGATTGCAATCGTAATTGTTGAATCAATGATTAGGATTAAAGGACCTCATGACCACTTTTAAGATTAGAGTTGATAACCGTCGTCAATTAAAATATCTATTTAATCATAACAACAAATCAACCAATAAAGAATTAATAAAAAAGAAAAAAATATAAGGAGATTCCTTTTATGGTGGATACGGCCACCATGGACGTCCCCTTATCAGGAGGCTCTTTTTTCTTTTTATTATAATTGTAATATTTCATCAACCATAAAAATTATTTATTTATTTATTTATTTGAAAATTCAATTATTAATAAATAATTCCAAATTATTTATGATAATTGTAAATATACCATTGATAATTATTAATCATATTCATGGATCCAAAATTAAATGTAAGTCATATTTACATTTATTGTATAATTGAATCCAATTCACATTAACATTAATTTGTGAATCTCATTCACAATCAAGTCTCAATTGGATTTTGTAGATCTTATCCACACTATATATGATTTTTGTGGATAGCACTATCTACATTAATCTTATCCTAGATAATTAAATCTAATTTATATATCTTAAAATTCTTGTTGTACATATACAAAAAATAATGTGAACCTTATCTACATTGTTCTTGGATAATTGTGGATAACACTATCCAAGATAAATGTTATCCAGGATAATTAATCTCCTTTCATCCTAAGTTCTTCTCTTCACTCGTTGATTCAAACATCACTGAACAATCTTAATTCTCAGACTTATCTCTTTAAGAACATTCATCAAACTTCTTTGATATCTAATGACTTGGATATAATCTCCGTGGATACTTGGAGATATAGTTAGGGAGATTGTATATCCATGTATAGTGACTTGGATAATGAGATCTAATCTCATGTCTAGATCTATAAGACCTCTCGGAGATGTCAGGTCATGTCAAACAAAGTACTTGATCTTATTATTATCTCTGAATCTAATTTAGATTAATATCCAACATTTGGTCTAAAATTGGATGACTAATTTACTGAGTGGAGTCATTAAAATCCAAACATGTTTCACCACTCCCTTGGAATAGAAATGTCATGGTAAACAATAGTTTAAGATCACGCCACACCCTCGAGTATTCCTAATACCAGTACATCCTACATACCCAAAATTTTGATCCCATTTTAGATTGTCTCCTTCATGATTTTATTAGTAAGTTTCTATTTCGATCATTGGAAGTCGGTATCCACCATATGCTTTTCAAAAGTATATATCATACCTTCAAATCATGTCTTATTTCCAAAACAAGATGATCAACATTAGAATTTGATTTATCCATATATCTCATGACTGAGCTCATGTTTTCCGATCAATTAGTGAACATGTATGATCCCTTTGAGATATCGTATTACTCATATGCCCAACCCAGTGCGTTGGTATATGGATCATGATTAGGTTGTCAACCTAATGATCTGCCAAATGCACATACTCAAACATATAATAGTACATATGTCTCCGATCAGATGATGTGTTCCTCTATTGTAACAGTATACGATAAAGATCTCGGTTATCTCAATATCGCTAAGTCAAGTCTTTGACCTAACTTATCCTAGACATTCGAATCTCTATTCCTATTAAGATGACATATATCAAGAGGTCAGTCAGATGTCAGCCTTTGAAGTAAGAATTGACATCTCCCACTCAGGCTAGAATTCCCTTCTTGATAACCACTTGACGGTGCGATTGAGTCCTCAATTTAACCCTTTAGATATTCAACAATGCACCGACATCTATGATCCAACATTTAGATCAACAGTTATATAGCATCAAGATGGTCGTCGTACACAACCCTAAGGGTGTGTTCGGTTCGGGAATAAGCAGGAATAAGGATGGGGAATAAGGAGAATAAGGGTGTATTCTTTGTACGGCTGGATGATAGGAATAAGGAGAATAAGGTGAAATAAAGGTAGGTAAGGTGGGATAAAGATATGAATAAGAGTGAAATAAGATGTAATAATGGGGAATAGTCGTATCACTGGGAACCGTATCGGGAGGAGAATTGACCCCTTATTCCAGGGCCTATTCTCCAATCAAACAAGCCCTTACTATACGAAGGATCCTATTATGCAAATCAGTTATTCTTCATTTCAGATTAAGGAGTGATTTGCAATAAGTGTTATTGCATAATGTCTCGTCACGGGCGCTTATTCCCAATATTATATTTATGGATGCAATTTTTATTTTTCAACGATGCATTGTTTTCGTTTATAAATGTAAGTGTGGATTCTGATTTTAACATGTGTGTGGATTTAGTACCTCTGTAATCGGATACGAATGTATTTGTATATGTATCTACTATTGTACATGTCTTCATCTGAAATATATTTTCTTTCTCGAATAAGGATATTCGGCGTATGGACATGAATAAGGATGCATATTTTCATTTTTTTTAAGTACAAATAATGATATGATTACATCTTCTTTGGATTCGAATACCAAATATGGATGACTTTGTATTTATTTTGCATGGATATTTATAAGGATTTTACATAAATGTATCATGTTTTTTTAATAGCAGGTTCAGTAATTTCGGAGGTCCAGAACGTTACTTGTTTTTATTTTCTCTCTGTATTCCGACACGAATACGAACATGAGTTTTGTTTTTCTAAATACAAATACATACAAGGATGTATTTTCTCAATGATTTGAATTTTGACGTTATTTGATATTTCTATTGTGGATATGAATATTAACACGTACTCGGACCTCAAAATGAGTTTGTGTTCTGTCAAAGATTTAATAATCCAATCAATACATACAGAATTTCATGTTTCAACCATGGAAGGAAATGTCGTGATATACTATATCGATATAGATATGAAGATATATCCTCTTTTTCAAGCATTTTCTTCACAAAAATGCGTCGATATGGACGATATCGTCGACGTATCGACACAATATCGAAACGATATCAATATGGCCTTTCATAGTTTCAACTCATTAACTATGTTGATACATAGCAAATTGCAATACGTAGAAGAATTAATTCGAGTCCCAGAAAAAATATGAGTTAATTAATGACATCAAATTGATGAAGATTATGAGTTAAATTTCTAGTGAGATAAATCGATGGCATTGTTCTTTAAATGAGAAGAAGAAGAAGTATTGTTAACTTCTAACGCAGCATACAAGAATCTATTCTTTGACATCTCCGAGATTGATTATTTATTCATGACGAAGAATATTCGTTACTATATATATTTAACAACGAACAATATTATCGCAAATTCTAGAATATATACTTCCCTACATGTGATCTTTTTAGATGTGATTTTTTTCACGTCCCAGAGGAATGGATTAGGTAACGGGTGAACCAATCGATGATGTGATGGTTTTTTTACTGGTTGAAGCCTTGAAGGTGGGGTTGGGGGAGATTCAAACCCTGATCCTTTTAAAGTAGGAGACATTGTATCTACTACCAAATCACTAGAGGGGTTCTTATGATTGGATGGATGTTGGGTATTGAAGATTCGGATCTTTTTAAAATGGTTTTTAAGTTGCTTAGACCTTGATCGAATGTTTGACCATTAAGATAAAATAGCAAATAAACTCATACTTGAGTGAAATTTGGAGGATATATAGAGCATTAATCTAAGATTCGATCTATAAGGTTAGATTTTGGAATCAAAACAACGAAAAAAATAAAGAGGATTACATTTACAGCACCTCTATTATAATCTTTTTTACAGTAGATGATCCTCTTCCGTCACGCACCTGCCCTTAACCAGTGTTTGTCATGTGAATTCCATTTTTGCCCTTCAAAATACTAACTTTTCCCATCTCCTTAGGATGGTTTCAGGATTTTAATGTATGCTAGTGTATAAATGCATTTTTGTCATTTTGGTAATAGGGCAAGATGTCATTTTGGTAAATAGGATCATGAATTTTATGCTTTATGCAGAAGAATAAGATGTCAATTTAATGTCATGAGAGGCTCTTTTCTCATATATGTCACTTCTCAAGGTTATTGTTATTCTTCTTACTGTTAAAAAAACTAGTGCATACTCGTGCATTCCACAGGTCAAAAAATCATATTCAATTATTGGTATTGACATTAAATGTTACTATCGTTGTAAGGGTTCACTTAAAGAAGATTATCTAGAAAATTTTCAGTTTATTATGTTGGAAGATATAACAATGAATCATGTAATGGACAGTGGTTAGTGTTTGCGAACTAATTAGTATTCCGAATGTTAGCACTATAAGAGGAGTTTCAGGATATGGTTAATGAAGTAGAAGAATGGTACCGATTTCCCTATATCCGGAGAAGAATAGAAGATAAATGTATCCTCTTTTCGACTACCTAGATTAGGATCGTTGGACGGTAAATTAGATGATCTAGTACCCTAACTCGTGCCTTACGCCATTGAAGACCTTTACCAGTGGGTAGTGGGAATGGGCGACTTGCGACAAGGTTTTGTATTTGTATGATAATTGATTGTTGTTTTATCTATCGAATGTGCATTGTAGTGAGACGAGATATACCTTGTAAAGGCCAGCTCCGTGGTGGCGAGTGCATGTGTACACTAAGAGCACTTGTACAACTTTTCTTACTTTTAGTCTGGTTGTTAGCATTAATATTGTTACTGGACAGTTGCTCGTAATGTTACTCTTTTTGCATGGTCTCAATAGGTGTTCAGGTCCCGCTGCAGCATCAGCAATCGTAGTTGGGTGACTTGGAGCTTCACCACCATTCTCGCACCAGATAGAGGATGCTGACTTTTGGATAGTTGCTTTTGTACATATTACTTTCTTTCATGCTACTTGTGAGAGAGACCTTGAGATACATGTATACTTTTCGACACATTATGATGCTTGTGTGTGTGTTTTTGTGGTTACGGACTTTATTGTTGTGTTTTTGTGCGTCCTCCGAGCGTAGTTCTTAAGTATACAACCTGCCACCTGCGAACGAAACGAACAAAAACGAGGAAAAACGCGCATCCAGCACTCCTAAATTCATAAAAACACCATCAAAGTAGGGACAGAGGTGCCAATACAAACAGCTCGAGGCAATTGGCGACTATATAAATAGGAAAGGTAGAGATATGATACAACAAATCAGGGCTTTCGTGGACCTGCACATAGCAATTTCGAGGTTACAAGAAAAGCATGTGAACATTGTTGATTGCTCGCTTAGATTTTTAAAAAAATGAGATAGGAACAGCGACAAAGGTAACAACAACAACAAAGCCTTTTCCCACAATTAAGTATGGTCGGCTACATGGATTCTCGCCTCCATTCAGATCTATCGTGGATCAATCCCAGGCTTATATCACAAAACTAAGATCCCTTCATATCAGTCTCTTTCCAACACTTCTTGGCCTGTCCTCGTCCTCTCTTAGCCGGCTCAACATCTCAACACTCGCATCTCCTAACTGGTACATCAGCACATCTTCTTTGCAAATGACCAAACCATCTTAAGCAGTTTTCTCACATCTTATCCTCGATCGGAGCTACATCAACTTTTTTTCTGATTGCATCATTCCGAATCTGATCTTTACGTGTGTGTGTGTGCGCCCACACATCTACCTTAGCAACAACGACAAAGCTAACATGACTAGGAATTGGTGAGCGCATCATTTTCTGCATCCCTGTTATTACTTTCTCATGTGACTATTTCAACCGATTCATCGAGTTCAAAGTTTGAAAAGGACTCGTTTCCCTAATGCTCGAACATAAGCATGCATCTCAGGATGGTGTTCTGTGAAATCTCTACTCTTTTCCCTTTGTGATCCAGCAGGCATCTTCTTGTCGTCACCCATCTTTTTTTAATAATAACTTCATAATGAGTACTACACATTAAAAACAAAAGCTGAAGACCATATACCAATCACTACTTTCCTTGGGATTCCTATGTACTTCAGAAATAGGAAGGCAATCCATATAAAGGGTGACCCAGTTCAAGTTCTTGATGTGCAGAATCTGAAGGCTGGACTGCTTCGGGCCTATTGCATAGTCTAATCACACATTGCTTTATACAAGAGGATGCTTTCACAACACAAACTCGTGATGAGTTGTTTATACATATTGACAACTCATCACAACGCAAACCGGGCCTAGACCGGTCTGATTAGTCGGTTTATGCTCATTCGGTTCAAATTTCAAATTTAATTAAACTCATCCAGTTCAACCCATTATTTTTAACCCGGTTTAACCAGGTTCAACCAAAGTTGAACCGCATTTACTTTTTAATTTATTTAAAAATAATGCTCGTATTAGAAGTTGAACCCATGACCTTTGGATATTAGTTCCAAACTCTTAATCCAATATTATAACATAACTTTTGCTTGTAATGTATTTCTAATATAATTAAACCACTATTATTTTATAAAGCAACTAGTCCAATATATATATGAGATACTTATGACATTTGATGGTGCATACAAAAAAATATTTCATGTATAGTGTGAAATGTATACATTGTCTATGTATTTTACTTATATTTCAAGTATATTTAAGTGTATATTATATATATATAATTTCATTTCGGTTTGATTTTCCGGTTCAACCACTTTTTTTATCACCGGTCTGGTTTAATCCGATTTTAAATAATGATGATGTCTTTATCAGGTTGAACCGATTTGATTACATGGTTCAATCCGTTCCGACCAATTTTTGTAAGGTTCCGGTTCGTTATCCGATTCGGTTTCAAAAACATTGATGCCCAGATCATGGACAACAAAAATGAGTGATAAGTCACATACCTATCTTCCCCAACGCAATAAATCCCTTCCCCTTTAGGAGAAACACAAGCAGAGACAAAATCCCCACCTTCTCTTTTACCAGATGAGAAACTTTTCACTTTACCTAAATAAACAGAAACAGGATAAAGATAATTCTCACAATCAAAAACAAAAAATTCTGTCTACAGAAAATCATGCACAAGAATAACTACAAGTGAGATCTTTTCATAAGTTGGTAGCTAGCGGAGGATTGACACTGAGATTTTATGTGAGGGTTAATTTTCATTAATTTGGTATCACTAATCACTTGAAATTACAAAGAAGCTGTTAGGAGACGGGCAACAAGCTGCGTCGTCAATTCCTTTTGGATGGCAAATCCAATTCTTCGGAACACATATTCATAGACCTGAGAACCATAACATTACTTTGCATAATTTTCTGGACCCTCTTAAGGAACTCTACAGCTTCAGACGCCAAGAACCCAAAGGTATCAAACCCGAAAGGGATGAAGACATGTTGATTATCAATACAAGCCTTCTCATGTTTAGCAACTTTGGCTGAAACAGCTTTCCGTGCAGTGTATCCCACGGTAAAATCACTTTTTATCAGGCCAACTAACGGAAACACTTCAGTTAAAACAACACATGCATGTTTTCCTCCAGCCAAATATTATGCACAATTGTTAAAGTGCTCGAAAAATAGCAACTCAAATACTATGCAACAAAGATAATTAAAAACCATCGGCAAAAGGATTCCTGACATGTATGTATTGAAATCCAATCTTCTGTCAGAATACAATAATCCTAACCATACAACTTAGAAATTTCAAGAAATAAAAGAAATCAGGTGTAAATTCTATAAGATCCATGGGCAAATAAAACTCATTTGAAGAGAACATGTTAGAAAATAACATTGCGGAAGCGAAATGATAAACAGAGCATAGAAAAAGAGATAAACATGAAGAACACAAAAGATTTAACGTGTAACCCTACTCCGTGAGGAGCGGGATGAAACTACGGGAGAAGCTCTCAAAGGGGCATGTTATGCATTGTACTTTCTCAATGGATGCAGGAGGTCTGGGTCTCCTCATATAGCCTTCCCATAGCCTCCAAGTCCCACTACTAGACGATGTGGGACTAAACACTGGATGAGGTAAATGGATCTCCTCCAGGATCCATTTACCCCGCTACAACTCAATAAGTGTCATGAGATATGCAAAGGATGTATTGTTACACACTAGAACATGATCCATGTTCTTAACAAAGTAAGGCAACTGACAGATGCATCTCCTCCCTTGTGAACAAATAAGACAAAGTTAAACATAGCATAAGGTACATATCATCTCTACACTCACAAATTGTGCTTAAAATTCTGTAGGCAATCTGTAGTCTTTGCATCCCAGACCTGAAATATGTAAACCATCTTTTAAATTAAAAGCAGAATGATAAGGAGATAACAGTTTATATATGTGCAATTTGAATAGTATGCGTCCCCCATCATTTGTGAAAATTGCATCATTCACATAGGAGGTATGGCCTCGAAATTCCTTCAATAATTTGCCCGATTTTAGTCCATGAATCCTGTCATTGATTTACCTAGCACAGTCAGTAAGATCCCATGTTGGCTTCGAAAAAGAAACTGTTGGGAGACGGGCAACAAGCTGCACCGCCAATCCCTTTTGGATGGCAAATCCAATTCTTCGGAACACAACATCCATAGACCTGAGAACCATAACATTACTATGCATAATTTTCTGGACCCTCTTAAGAAGCTCTACAGCTTCAGACGCCAAGAACCCAAAGGTATTCGAAAAAGAAAATCCAAATACCAACACAAAAATGAAGCATTAAGAAATTCAACTATCCTGGCTATTTACAGTTTTTTCTAAGATAGGTGTATATGTTTAACTCGGACAAGGTCGGTTCCAAGCCCACGTAAATGAGTAGGATTGCGTTAGGTAGCCAACAAGCAGCATAAAATAGTCAGAGACAACTTCTTAAATAGTATTTTAAAAAATTACTACTTAGTTGCCTCGTGACAGTCGGATCTTTTCAACAACGATAAGCAAACATTTAGATTTCGTTGGAGCGTTCCATACTTGAGATGCGTTGCATCGCTTGAATGCAATGAAAATTTGGTAAGAGGTGCTGCGTCGCAGCCTGAATGTAGTTCAAAATTTGCAAGGGTTCTCGCATGAGGAATGCATGTGAGTAAATAAGCTAGTTATGATGCATCACCGCCTGGATGCAGTCCAAAATTTGCAAGAGTTCTCGCATGATGGACACGTGCGAGTGAAGAAGTTAGTCCAAAGGAGGTTGCAATGAAAGTTGTGGATTGGTAGTTGGAGTATCGGCACTTTAACTGGAAATTTGATGGAGATAGTAGATACGATGGAAAGAAGGAAGATTATATACTATGTATTCAAGAGACTAAATGGGTTGGAGAGAAATCAAGGGAGATCCAGAAGTCGAGCTTTAAAGTTTGGTATTCAGGTAAAGATAATGGCATAAACGGTGTTGGGGAGGTTATTCATAAGTATTAGAAAAATATAATGTGGAATCATATCAGAAATAAATAGAATAAAACGTTAAGAATATATGATTTAGCGTGGAACCCTAACCCCAAAGAGCGGGACGAAACCACGGGAGAACGCCTCAAAGGGCTGATTTATGCATTACGCTTTCTCGCTGAATACAGAGGGTGAGGGGCTTCTTATATAGCCCTCACTGAGTCTCCACATCCCGCAGATGGCCGATGTGGGACTAAACAACTAGATGTGGTAAATGGATTCTGGAGTGATCCATTTACCCATCTACGTGATGCATATACTCCAACACTCGCCCTCAAGCTGAAGCATGCAATGCTCGGCTTGGACAAAAAGAAAAAAATCTCAAACTCACAATACAAGATACTACAAACAATATCAACTCAACGCACACAACTGTCGGTTGCTGTCCAGGACGTGCTTCTCATGTCATGCATGTGAGGAGGAAGAAATGAGTTGGAGTGTGAGTCAAACTAAGTCTCCTCGTCGGAGAGCATGTGCTCTTTACTGCGCCTATCAGAGTCGCTGCAACTGGAAATGAGTCTCCACTTGGAGAACTCTGGCCCTCCACAATAATGTGGATAACTTCTCCATCTTTTAAGGGGTCAAACTGGAAAAAATGCGGAGACATCTCGTCGGAGTCCATGATCGCTGGAGAATGGAGTTTGAAAAAGTATCCTCATCGGAGAATTGGGTCTCTCCTATACTGGCTCAGAGAATGGGATCTATACTCTGGAGTACCTATGAAACCACATGAAAACCCTCGCTCACATGGCACAGGGAATGGGATCTCTACTTTGGAGTCCCTATGGAACATATGAAAAGTCTGACCAAAAACAAAAAATGGGACCACATAAAATTGATGGCAGACATGTGCACATCTGAAAAGGAGTCTCTCTCTAGAGAACTCGAAGAAAATGGGTCACTCAAAGATGGAGTGCCTCGAACTTGGACTCTGAACCAATCTGCAAAGTCTGAAAATGAGTAGTAAAGTCTAAACAATCTGACTGGCCTGGAAAACCTGAATCAGGAATAGACCCGTGACTCTACACAATACTCCATCTTTTTCCCATACTTGTCGGAAAACAATGACATTAACAATGTTAGGAGAAGACAAGAAATGGGGAGACAACAAAACATCACAAATGTTTTTTTTCATGGCTATTTTTTCCCTTTTTTTATAGTCGTCTCTTCTTCCTTTTTTGTAGTTGTTTCCCCTTTTTCCTTTTGCATATGGCTTTTTTGTACATGCCTTTTTTTCAAAAATTGGCCCAAATAGGACCCAAATAAATGCGAGTCAAATTCCTAAGTAGTACCTGGGAATTACTTAAATACTCAGGTACTATGTAATGTTTTTTTTACTTAAAAACTACAGAGGTGTCGCATGTTCAACATGCGACACCCCTTAAGTTTTTTTTTACCCAGAAATTACGTTTGTGTCGCATGTTGGATATGCGCTATAGATAACGCATATTCAACATGCGATATCGACCCTAATTAAGCCCCGCGCCCAGCGGCCTTCTCATTTCCCCGCCCTTGCCCCGACAACTCCTTCGTTTCCAGCAACCCAGCCGCCCCCGACGCCCTCCTCTGCACCCGCATCTTCTGATCTCCTCCTCTCTCAACAACACCCTTTTTGGTCACTCCTAGCCCCGCGGAACACTCCTTTTCCGTGTTTTCAGTGATTGGCACCGTCCTAGCCGTCCCCGCTTCTCATTAGGGCTAATCACTTGTTGCGAACAATTGGACTTGGTAAAACATTTTCTTTAATTTTTTTGTATCATATGCATGTTATTTTCATTTCTCGAATGTATGACGTTTGCTTGTACGTTGTGTCACGTATTAGGTTAGAATGGAGCAGTTGTATTGTATGTATCATTTGAGTAGTACACTCATGTCCGGATCGTCAACCAACGTGAGGGGGTTTGTGTTGACGCCTAATATGACGTTCGATGAGATGTTGAACTTGGTTTACCGTAAGTTCAACTTGGATATTGACAGTCAAAACATCCGATTATTACATCGCATCCCTCGAGGCCCAGGGGAGGAACCGTCATTTTCATCTATTGTCGATGATGATGATGTGCAGGCAGTTCTTGTGTACGCTCGGACCATTGGGAAATCAATGCCTACCGATATTTATGTTGAAGATGTATCTGTGAGCGAAGTCCCAACTGTTATGACTAACAAGGGACCGTCTGGAGTCCCGAGCACACAAGCAGCAGTTGTCCGCAGCACGCCACCAAGAATTGTCCCAACCATGGGACCCTACTTTGATACGGATGCGCCTGTAACTCAGCCAAGCACGGTTCAGGATTTGGGCTTGAGTGAGCCGTTGCTGCGAGAGGTTAACCGGATGGATCAGGATTTCATCCCTTGGGGGACCGATGATGACCTGGAAGAAGGTAGCGAAGATGTCGAAGATGATCTGATGGACGAGGAGCTCCCAACTGATGAACAAACCGCGCATACTATTACACCCCGTATACCCTTTTTTGGGGTTAGAGGGTCTAATACTCGTTCAACATATGAAGACGACATTCGAAGCAAGTTTAGACTTTATGGTATTGCTGACGAAATCCGCAAGGGTAGGACGTTCAAATGTAGGGAGGATTTGGTTTACGCTATGAAGAAGTTCCACATTCTATCACATTATGACTTCATTGTCAAGGAATCCACCAGCTTGATATGGTCGGCTTTTTGTTCGCAGAGAGCAAATGGTTGCGTTTGGTATTTACGAGGACATTTCAGAAAATTTGATGGACTGTGGGTGAATGGTTGTTTGGAATTCTCAAGCATCCACATCAAATGCGCCGACGGCGAGCAGGAATAAGAATAAATGTGGAAATTGTGGTGGTCAAGGTCACAACCGACGTAAATGTCCAAATTCGAGTAAGTTTGCTACCCTCGTATATTAATAATTTTCATTGTGTTAAATACTTGTTGCTTTTGTCGGATATTATTTTTCATATAGTTTTTTTAATTGTATTGTCTAACATTGAATATTGTATTTTCAGATGGATCCCGGCCCAGTTGATCCTTCAGTTTTGCACCTTCAGGAGCGACATCGTTCACGTCGAGTTTGGGCTGGCGATGTAAGTAATTATAATATCTTCCTTCCTTCATTTTTTTTCCTAACAATTTTCTTGTAGGAATCTTCGTGGTTGCGTTGCCGACGACGAGAGACACATGTACGTCGGATCCCTTTGGATGACCGGCTACTGCCTTACGTAGTCGAAGCAGGATCTGGATGCATCTCAGAGCTCGAGTTCATTACCCTAGATTGGCATCTGGTGACAGCGTTAGTTGAACGGTGGAGACCCGAGACGCACACCTTCCACATACCTAGTGGGGAGATTACTATCACCTTGCAGGATGTGGCATTCATCTTGGGGCTGCGAATTGATGGGCCCGCGGTTACCGGGGAGACAACACTTGGAGCGACATGGGCAGATACATGCGAGGAATTGTTGGGTGTTAGGCCACTGCCCGCAGACATAGTTGGCAGCAGGGTGTCAGCAAGCTGGGTGTCCACCAATTTTTCAGAGTTGGCTGAGGATGCAGACGAGCTAGTCGTACAGAGACACGCTCGAGCGTACATTTTGCAGTTGCTTGGTGGAGTACTTTTCACGGACAAGTCTGGTTCCTTGGTTTCACTTATAGCTCTACCACATCTACAGGATTTTGAGTTCTCTGGGACATTGAGCTGGGGATCAGCCGTGCTTGCATATCTTTACAGACACCTATGTTTGGCAGTGGACATGGCGACCGAGGAGATTGGAGGCTCGATCATACTACTTCAGCTCTGGGCTTGGGAGCATTTCCCCCACATTGCTCCAGTTGTTAGGGACGGCAGAGAATGTACGGGCGCCCGTTAGAAGTCCGCTGGGCAACGGCATTTGCCCATCGTAGACAGCCCACACACGTGATGAGACCCTACAGGGATGCTTTTGACATGCAATCACCCGACCAGGTAATTTTACATTTACAAATTTTTCCTATATCAACAAAACAAATACTAATCGTAATACAATTTTTGCATTCAGGTATTTTGGACTCCCTATACGGATGAGATCCGCGCCCATCTCCCAGCCAACTCTCTTGAGGGCGAACACATTTGGAGAGCTGAAGTGCCTTTGATATACTTCCACATTGTGGAGTATTACTACCCAGATCGGTTCAGGAGACAATTTGGGGGTCTTCAAGATATCCCAAGTCGTTGCTCCACATTTCCAGAACCCCACGCTATCGATTTGAGGGGGAAAGTACATGTGGATTGGAGGGCAAAACACAGCATGTATATTGCCCGCTGGGATGAGCGGGAAGTTAGATTATTCGCATCGATCGGTCCAGAGGGGTATTCGCGACACCCGCATACGAGCAATGGTATCGGACCATTACTCGAAGATTTGTCGGACGTTTGGGTGCAACTCTGGCAAGCAACGTAAGTACTCGAACTATAATTTTTTTGGTAAATTAATTAACAAAACTGTTTCAAATTTACAGCTACGCATTTTCCTTGGATGCAGCTCGCTCTGTGGAGCCGTGTCTACGACATTGGACACGAGGAATGCCGCGAGATTGCGGCACAAGTGAAGGCGGAAATGGCGGAGTGGTTGTCATTACAATTTGCAGATGCAGTCACGTTACATGACGAGCGTGCAGATGTGGCTAGGGAGGAGGCAAGGCGAGGAAGGGCAAGAGGACGGAGACGAGGAAGAGGTCGATGTAGGGCGCGTGAACAAGTCGCGGAACCCATGGACTTTGAAGAAGCCGCTGCGGAGGATGATAACATTGCGCAAAGAGACCACTTCGCACCTGCCACCGAGCGACCAAGAGAGGACTTGCCAACGCCTCAAGCACCGTTGAGGCATGGATTGGACCCCAGCCAGACACGACCAACTTACTGCACACTAACGCCGCCGTCTATGCCAACATTCGAGGAAGATGCCCCAGGACCCTCTCAAATCCACATGATAGACGAAGCGAACCGTCTATTACCGTTCCATCTTCCAGATTCTACGATTACATACCAGCGGAGGAAAAAACGTTGAATTGTAATCAATGTAATTTTTAATATGATGCAATAAATGTAATGTGTATTCATGAACAAGTCTACTTATATTCAATATTTGAAATGTCTTCTTTGATATTTGGAATGTCTAGAATGTTTACAATGTCTGGAATGTTTACAAAAAGATGTCAATTTACGTTAGAAACATGGAATTGGCATGCCTTTTCAAGGGTTTTTAGAAAGTTGAAATTCCAAAGCCCACACTTGGACAGCCATTTTCGCGGAAAAATTCCTGTAAGGATGACGCATATTGAACATGCGTTATATGTTCAAATTTCAAAGCCCACACCTGCCCATCCATTTTCGAGGAAAATTTCCTGTAAGGGTGACGCATATTGAAAATGCGTTATCAGTCCCTGCAAGAATGTCGCATATACAACATGCGATACCTGTACAGGAAATTTCGAGACCTTCGATACCTGTACAGAACATTTCGAGACCATCTTCGAGGGGAATTCCCTGGACATATGTCGCATGTTGAATATGCGTTATCTATAGCGCATATCCAACATGCGACACAAACATAATTTCTGGGTAAAAAAAACTTAAGGGGTGTCGCATGTTGAACATGCGACACCTCTGTAGTTTCTGAGTAAAAAAACATTACGTAGTACTTGGGTATTTAACTAATTCCCAGGTACTACTTAGGAATTTGACTCAATAAATGCAGCTCTCTTCTACAATTTTCATTTTTTGAATGTCGTAGTTCAAAGTGTTTTTTAATGATCATGGCTCAATTGGGCCTTACCTGCAGTTGCCCTAGTTTTTTTCTTTTTTTTATTTTCATGACATTTTCTCCCTTAAACCTCTCTTTCGGCCCACTTGGACCTTACAAAGTGTTATTATTTAGGGATCCCACCTGGGAACCCTCTCTAACAAGCATGCCCCCTCATTGGGATGTGTTTGGCACCGCTAGTCTGGAGCATCGCGCAAGGAGGACCGTGGAGTCTTTGCACCTGTCGCCCTCGATGGGGCTCTGCTCCTGTCGTCTCCCCTCGATGGAGCACTTGCTCCAATCTCCAAAGGGGATATGCCGCCTGAGAGATGTCGTCCCCGATCATGTTGTTGCAGCCTGAGAGGAGGAGTCGTCATATGAGATTGCTGCCTCCCGAGGTTGTGTGCACCAAGGTGTGCTGCATAGGGAGGAGAGAACGGTTGGGTGACGTCGCCTATGGCCTTCATCGCTGAAGGAGATGCGACCATTGAAGGAGATGCGCCTGGAGATCGCATCGTTGATTGCGTCGCCACATGCGTGAACTTCGTGAGGAGATGTGCGGCTCCATGAGGAGCACCCTACCATCGAATTGGAGAGGTGCGGCTCTTCCTAGAATACGAGGAGCAGACGTCGCACGTAAGATGGAGGAGACCTGGTGGGCGGTGCTAGTTGGAAAGAAGGATTGTCGCTGCTGCAGTAGTTCGCTCAACCGCCGCTGTTGGGAAAAAGATCTTTTTAAAATGAACCCTCTGTCTGACGCACCTGGATCTACGGTGGTTGTCGCCACCTTGAGCGCATGAGGTCGCAAGAACCATTGCCTCCAAGGTTCCCCTATTGGGAACCCGTTCTCGACATGAAGCGACCTGGAGGTGGTGGCAACAACGCTGCATGTAGAGTAGGGAGTTGTTGTTAGCACAAGGTCTTATTACACGTTACTTGGAGAACTAGGGTTCCAGAGTTGGAACCCCAGAACTGGAGAATGATCGTGAACAATAATAATCCACAAGAACGAATCTCCAAGAATAATCAAGAACCGAACCTCGAATAAACAACGAACAAACATAAAAACCTCGAGAATCTGTCACGACCCCAATCCGGGTCATCGGATCCTCCCATATCCGGATATGGTTAATCAATAATAATTTATTCAGCAATCAGAACTAACATTTAGATTCAGGCTGCAAATAAAAATACTCAGAAGGAAGTATTTCGTCACTTTCCATTCACGAAATAAAGTTTACATGATACATTGTCTCACTATAACCATTTACATGTACATAAGTTAGAAAGAAAATACACAAAAAGATTACTAACTACCTTACATAGTAAAGCTATTGTGACTGGCTGGATTATTAAAGTCCTCGTGATGGCTCACCGACACCTGTTGGATTTTCCATAAAACATAGGATAACAATTAGCGAATGCAAAGTAACGATGAAGAGAAAAATAAACAAACGGTGTAATTTTGTAAAATTTGTTATCATAAAAAGTTTCATTCCTTCTCATTAGTTTAAGTCCTATTCCTTCTATTCCACATTAGTGATTAATCTAGGAGAACCCCACCATTCATGGACTCTGAAGTTGTGGACGCATCAGGATTGGAGATTGCATTGATATGGTGAGTTTATGGTGCCATACATCGCCTTGACTAATCCCCCAATACCACTCTGACAAATTTCCTTTTCTTTTATTATCCATCATTTCAAACCCTCAGCCTGGAAAACAAAGAAACACATCGTCATCGAAGACCCGGTTGCTTAAAACCTTAGGCTAACATTTAATCGCATAACCTGGAGGCTTTAAATATATGTTATCGTGACCTAGCCGCTATTGAACTATATGTGCCTCCACATGGCACGACCACATCTTCCGTTGTTCAACCCGAATATATTGGCATTTGGAACCATGCGTTGCAAATCATTCATTTCGTATGTACTTATCATAACAGGACAACCTTGTCCTACCTAGGTAGGGCAATGCAATACGGGTTCCTTCCGACAAATCTACAGGTTGCATGCTCAACCTGTAGTTCTACTCCCATTCATTCTTAACATAAGATACGATCCTTTGCAAGATCCAACTCAATACACATCAATTCCCATGATGTTGTTCCTTCGTTGAGTCTTCGATTTGCATAATCATCACCACATTGAGTATAGAATTACATATAAATATTAAATCATAAGTATATATGCTCATATTTATGTATATTTTAACTCCCAAACCCTAACTTTGCAAGACACCGCATCTATTCAATGTTGTACATTATAGTGGGAATTACAAACCAGCTTTCCATATTTTCTCAAAAATAGCCAAATTAGGGTTCTTCGTAGCAAAGAACATTAAATCAGAAATTTCAATGATCTCATATGAAAACCCAACAGCAAAAGGAAGGATTTCGTTTCCTAATCAAGATTTCTCTCATGTATGCAGTGCTTTATCATGATTAGTTTTTAGAGAGGATAATTTACGGCTATCGAAATAATCGAATTTCATTTTTGTATCAAAAATGCTAAGAATGTGCCAAGAACGTGAAGAACGAACGAAGAACACAAATAACACGAAGAATATACGACTAATGTAAAGAACATATTTTTCTCTTAAAATTTCAGCAGAGCTTCCCCTTATACATGGTGATATTTCTACGACAACTTCAGCAGAGTTTTCCCTTATATTGGAACATATTTCTAGGAAATTCTAGCAGAGTTTCCCCTTATATCAGGATATTTTTAAAGGGAAAATGGAAATAGTTTCCTTTAAAAATCATCGAGATGAAAGAGATAGCGAAATAAAAAGAACATAACAGAACTACAAGCAATGGAGAATCGGTAGACACCACGTGTCTTAGATAGGTGAAGCGGCGACGAATCACAGGGTTCACTGGCGTGCATAGCCGCCCGCACCTGAATAGAATGTTACACATATTTCTCCCTCAAAACAAGTATAAAAGAAAATGGAAAGAACGTAATGAAACTATAGGCAATGGAGAATCGATAGACAACATGCATCTTTAGGTAAGTGAAGGTGTGACAAATCATAGGGTTCACTGACGTGCATAGCCGCCCCCACCTAAGTAAAGTGATACTGATTTCTCCTCGAACCACAACAGAAAATGAATAGGAAAGAAAAATGAATCAGAACTAAGCTGGAAAAAGAAGATGAATCGAAAACCCTAGCTCAAGTTCAAGCATACTTACAAAATCAACTAGGAGAGGATCGTACCTTCCTCCTTGTTCTCCCGGCAGCGCTTCGGTAGCACTCCTTTCTCTCCTCCCACTCCTCATCCCGACCTCTCAACCCTAGCATTTGGGGTGGTAGTTGTCACAGGGTCAAAATCCTGCTATCGATTCGACTAATCCTGCGCGGCGTTAGATAACCAGCCTTCCCGAGTAGAACGGTCACGGACACGCTCCAACTCTTCTCGATACCCCTTATTGCTAACGCATGGATGCTCAGATACAAGCATAAGCTCGACTCTATGGATCGTTCAGGAACATTCTCAAGAACTCGCTCAAGAACGCTCAAGAATACAACCACACTATCACAAAAGATGGGCACAAATCTCTTCTCTTATTAGAAGGGGAACTCTCTCTGGAGTGGGTGGACACTCTACACATGTGTATACACTGTGTACTCTGTGTCTTTACAAATGGGCCACCACCTCTCCTTTTATACAAGACTCAAGGCAACCCAAGGGACACTCATTATTACATTTACGATAATGATACATAAAGACACAAGAGATCCTTCGAGTTCTTCGGCAACCCTTCGCGTTCCTCAGCAGCTCTTCGTTTGTTCGTCTCTTCGACTCCCTTATTGTCCTTTTTTCCCGTACGATTGATGCTCAGTCAACCGTCCAGTCATCAACACACTCACAGTACAACACTTGTTGATGCAGCCTTGCCATAATTCACCGAGTGCCACCGAGCACTCAGTCTTGTGCCAAAGGAAACCCGCGGCCTCCAGACTCTCGTGCGGTAAATCCTTCCTTAGTGTTCTGCATGCTAAGGGGAAGCCCTCCAGAACTTCGCTATCGTGACCTCCAGACCACTCTCGTACGTGTACTACTGAGCATGCTCGACAATGCTCGTACTCAGCATCTGCAACGCTCCATGCCTTTGTGGATCGCCACGCATCAGTACCGATATCGTGCGTACGCCTCTGTGACCGTACTGCATTGCTCCTCAATGTATACTGCTTCACTGCATACTGCCCTTCTGCACTCGCGTACGTACCCGCTGCGTGCATCCCCTGTCATGTCTTGCACTGCTGCCTGTACTCACTGTTCGCACTGCTACAAGCTTCACGACACTCTACTACCGAGCCAGTGTCCTCTGTGACGCTTATCCCTTGTAACGTACGGTTGAGCCTCCAGACTCCGGTGGATAACCTCCGTAATATCCACGTATTTTCGGACTCCTCCTGAAGTCTAGCTCCATCGATCATTCTCGAGCATCCAACTACCGTGTCTGCACGATCATTCTCGATCACGGAATTTAGGGGTGTGACAGTAGTGGTAGTAGAAGTCGTAGAGAGTGAATGGGTAAGGGTATTTATAGGATCTATAAAACCACTAATTGTGGTTAGTAAATCATGGTTTAGACCTTAACCACGGTTAGCGGTCCATAGTTTTGGCCCATGGTTTTGGAGAAAGCTTATCCAAAACTTAAGGCTTAAGTTAGAACTATCTAGAAGATTCTAAATTCGCTAATGACGCTTAATTAGCGCCAATCATGATTAGATTTTACTAATCATGATTTAACCTTTATGGGTTATGCTTAACATTGCAAGCTATTGATTAGATTTTGCTAATAACCATTAATGATACCCAATCCATCATTAGTTTTTTTAATAATGTTTAATTAGTCTTGATAACAATCATTAAGATTTAATGATATATTAAGTCTCCTTGATTATCTTTCAACCAAAAATCATAAAAAAATCCAAACGAAGTTCAATTCATACGAAACAAATTCTGTTGGTTTCCTCTAGACGGTCCAAATCTAGTCTACATGCAACTTTTCCAATCCGCTGAATAATTTCAAAGGGACTCACGAACCTAGGTGTTAACTTCCCACGCAAGCCAAACCTATGAACTCCCTTCATAGGCGATACTTTGAGGAATACAAAGTCTCCTACCTCAAACTCAAGGTCGCTTTGCCTGATATCGCTATTGCTTTTCTAGCGACTTTGAGCAGTTATTAGTCTTTTTTGAGAAAGCTCTACAGCTTCACGTGTCTCCTGGAGTCTATCTAAATCATAAAGGTTCTTTACCCCTACCTCTTGCCAACATAGAGGAGTAGTAAACCTACATCCATATAGCACTTCAAACGGTGTCATGCCAATACTTGTATGGTAACTATTGTTGTATGTGAATTCCGCAAGAGGCAAATGTTTAATACATGATTCTTTCCATTCTAAGAGGCATTCTTGTAGAATATCCTCTAAAGTCTGAATCATACTTTCTGATTGACCATCTGTTTGTGGATGATATGTTGTGCTCAAGCATAGTTTTGTGCTTAAGGCTTTCATGAAGTCCACCCAATATTGTGAAGTTATAATAGTGAATCTCGATCGAAAACTATCTCTTTTGGGATACCATGAAGACGGATCACATGTATAATATATAACGCAGCAAGCTGGTCTGGAGTGGAGGATAAGCTTATTGGAATAAAGTGTGCAACTTTGGTCAGACGATCTATTGTAACCCATATATTATCTTTATCACCAATCATCTAAGGTAAGCTAGTAACGAAGTCCATGGAAATACTTTCCCATTTCATTCATGTTTAAGGAGAGGTTGCAACAATCCTGGCAGTTTTTGGTGTGAATTCTTTACCTGTTGGCAAGTGAAACAAGAATTCACAAACTCAATAACATCTTTCTTCATTCCCAACCAACAAAAGTTTGAACGAAGATCCTTATACATCTTCGCAAATCCCGGATGAATGGATAATCTAGAATAATGCACCTCACGTAAGATTTCCTTCCTTAATTCAGGTGTGTTTGGTACGCAAACTCTATGATGGTTATATAGCAACCCAGCTTGTATATAGAATCCCTCTATCTTATTCTTCTCAAGTTGTTGTCTCAAGTCTTTAAGGACCAGATCATCCTCTTGTCATTTCTTTATTGGGTAAATTACAATTTGGGTCCCCATCTATGGGTCAGATCCCAGAATGGGTCCCGATCTTTAAATTGTAACGATTCGGGTCCCAGGGCCATTAATGTAAGGAACTTTTTGAGGCTAAAGACGAGTATGCCCTTGTTTAAAAGTTAGAACTCAACTCCCATTCCCTTCTCAACAAGGGCATATTTGTCATGAACCCTAAAATTTCCATTTCCTAAATGGTCCTGGGACTCGAATCGTTACAATTTAAAGATCGGGACCCATTCTGGGATCTGACCCATAGATGAGGACCCATATTGTAATTTACCTTTCTTTATTCTATCTCAGATCTCTAGTTTATATTGGTGAGGAATATTATGTTATCAACGCTACTATCAAATGGTTTCCATTCACTCAACGCTGGTATTAAACCCCATAAGTTGATAGCACCCACCAACCAATGTGAATAAGTTCTTCTACTAAGACATCTGCTATGACGTTCCCCTTACCAGGGTGGTGGAAGATGGTGCGATCATAGCCCTTCAACAACTCTAGCCACCGTCACTGTCTCATATTGAGCTCCTTCTAATCAAACAGATACTTCAACCTTTTAATCGAGAAAGATTTCAAAAGTAATACCATTGAGGTAGTGTCTCAGTATCTTTAAAGCGAAGACTATGACAACTAATTCAAGGCCATATGTCGGTAGCTCCTCTCTCGTGTCCTGAGCTGTTATGATGCATAAGCAGCTACATTATCAAGTTGCATAAAACTGCTCCAAGTTCTTCTCTAAATGCATCAGTGTACACTATAAATCCTGCACTCCTAGAGTGTAGAGTAAGGATAGGTGCTGATGTTAGGCATTCTTTCAGTATCTAAAAACTAGTTTCACATGCATCAGACCATATGAATGGGACTTCCTTTTAAGTCAGCCTAGTCATTGGCAATGCTATTCTTGAAAAGTCCTTCACAAATCTTCTATAATATCTAGTTAAACCCGTAAAAGATCATATTTCTATGACAGTCTTCGGACGTTCCCAATTCATCACCGCACTAACCTTTGTAGGACCAAATGATATATCTTCCCCAGAAATAACATGACCTAGGAATGATACTTCAGACAACCAGAAGTCACATTTGCTATATTTAACATATAATTTGTTCTTCCTTAGTGTTTCAAGTGCCTGCCGGAGATGGTATTCATGCTGATACTTATCCTTGGAGTAAATAAGCACATCATCAATAAAAACTTCTACAAAGTGATCTAGGAACTCCTTGAATACACTCTTCATGAGATCCATGAAAGTTGTTGGGGCATTTGTTAGTCGAAAAGCTATAACTAAGAATTCATAATGTCCATATCTAGTTCTAAAGGTTGTCTTGTGAATATCCGCATCTTCAATCTTCAACTGATGGTGTCCAGATCTTAAGTCAATTTTGGAATACATAGTTGGACCCTGTAACTAATCAAAGAGATCATCTATTCTTGGCAGAGGATACTTGTTCTTTACTGTCTTCTTATTTAGTTGTCTATAGTCAATACACAACCTTATTGACCCATCCTTCTTCCTCACAAACAAGATAGGTGCACCCCTTGGTGAAGTACTAGGACGAATGAATCATTTATCTAACAGTTCTTGTAATTGTGCCTTTAACTATCGTAACTCAACTGGTTCCATCCTATATGGAGGGACAGAGATATGCTGAGTATGAGGTATGATAGAGATTTCAAATTCAATCTCTTGCTCATGTGGTAATCCAAGTAGTTCCTCTAGAAATACATTAGGAATCTCGCACACTATAGGTACATCTTCCATCATTCTATCTTATCCTGATGTAGTGGTTACATAGGCTAAATAACCTTGGCACCCTTACTCTAACAACTGTTGTGCCTTCAAAGTATAGATGTATTCGACACTATCATTGGATGTCTTTCCAATGAATTGGAAATCCATTGAGTTAGGAAGGTGAAAAGTTATTGTCTTATGAAAACAGTCAAGACATGCATGATGCCTTTCTATCCAGTCCATCTCCAGATGAGATCAAAATAATTCATTTCGATAAGTAGCAGATAAGCAGGTGACTGATGTCCTGCAATCTATCCTACACGCCGTTTAAGATCTTCTTGAATTATAATTGACCTCCTGGTTCCGTACTCAGATAATGGTTTTATGCTTTTATATGAATCTTATCCTTACAATATGACTAAAATAGTCTTCTTCTTCCTTTTTTTTCTTGCCTACGAAGCGCCTCCTCCATTGCTCCTCCAAATGGAGTAGGGGCAAACAAACTCTAGGAACTGATGGTATCTATACTCTTTTTTATGAGGGTGAATAGAACCCTCAACAACTGCATCCATATGTCTGGATGAATTTTATCTCTCATTGTGGCATCGAGTGTTCGCTCTAATGCCTATTACCTTTGACCCATCTCATGGGTCATCACTATTGTAGCCGCTAATTTCCTAGACATACCTTAGTTTGCCACGATCATGGGATGAATTAAGGCCAAAGCTTAGGTCATATGCATTTTAGCGTGATGTACATAAAGGACAATGAATTGTGAATGGTGTCCTTTGTTAAGATTAAAGGATCCTAAGACAAGTTTCATTTCTGAATACGGCTCATAGTTATCAATTCTGAGTAAATTATTAGAGTAACCGAGCTCTGATACCAAACTGTTATGACCCCAAATCCGTGTCGCTGGATCCTCCCATATCCGGATCTGGTTAGTCAACAATAATTTCTTCAACAATCACAACTAACATTCAGAAATAGACTGCAAATAAAAATACTCATGAGGAAGTATTTCATCACTTTTCCATTCACGAAATAAAATTTACATGATATATTATCTCACTATAACCATTTACATGTACATCAATTGAAAAGGAAATACAGAAAAGATTACTAACTACCTTACAGAGTAAAGCTACTATGACTGGCTGGATTATTAAAGTCCTTGTCATGGCTCACCGATACCTGTTGGATTTTTCATAAGTTATAGAATAACAATTAGCGAATGCTAAGTAGCGAAGAAGGGAAAAGCAAACAAATAGTGTAATTTTGCAAAACTTGTTATCACAAAAGTTTCCCTTCATTCTCATTAGTTTAAGTCCTATTCTTCTACACATCATGGATTATTCCAGGGGAACCCCACCATTCATGGTTTCCGAAGTTGTGGGCACATGATTGCGTTAATCTATGAGCTTATGTTGTCGCACATCACCTCAACCAATCCTCCAATACTACCATCACAATTTTCCGTTTCTTTTATCATCCAGGGTTTCAAACCCTCAGTCTGGAAAACAAAGAAGCACATCATCATCATCATCGAGGACCCAGTTCCTTAAAACCTCAGGCTAACCCTTAATCGCATAACCTAACGGTTTTAAATACATGTTATCGTGATCCAGACATTATTGAACCACATGCGCCTCCACATGGCACGACCACATCTTCCGTCATACAACCCGAATATATTGAACCCAATACCACGCATTGCAAAACATCCATTTC
Source organism: Ottelia alismoides (assembly GCA_037367405.1). Classification (NCBI taxonomy): domain Eukaryota; kingdom Viridiplantae; phylum Streptophyta; class Magnoliopsida; order Alismatales; family Hydrocharitaceae; genus Ottelia; species Ottelia alismoides. The sequence continues at coordinate 685,034 of JAZKJV010000528.1, read as the reverse complement.
CTGTGCACTTATCATAATTGGGCAACTTTGTGCCACATAGATAGGTCAACGCCAATACGTGTTCCTTCCGATAAATCTATAGGTTGCATGCCCGACCTGCAGTTCTACTCTCAGTCATTATTAACGTAAGACATGATGATTTTCATGATCCAACTCAATACGCATCAATTCCTATGATGTAATTCTTTCGTTAAGTCTTCGATTTGCATAATCATCAACACATTGAGTATAGATGTGCATATATATATATAATTCATACATATATATACTCATATTTATGTATATTTTAACTCCCAAACCCTAACTTTCTAAGCCACTGCATCTATTCGATGCTAGACATTATTTTAATGGAATTTACAAATTAACTTCCATATTTTCTCAAAAATAGCTAAATTATGGTTTGTTATAGCAAAGAACATAAAATCAAAATTTTCAATGATCTCATATGAAAACCTAACAACAGAAGAAGTATTTCATTACCTAATCAAGATCTCTCTTTCTTATGTAGTTCTGTATCATGATTTGTTTTCAGAAAGAATGATTTACGGCTCCTGAAATGATCGAATTCCATTTTTGTATCAAAAATGTTAAGGGCATACCAAGAACGTGATGAACGAACAAAGAACACGAAGAACGCGAACAACACACGAATAAAATGAAGAACGCGAATGACATATTTTCTCTTAAAATTTCAACAGAGCTTCCCCTTATACATGGTGATATTTCTATAAAAATTTCAGTAGAGTTTCCCCTTATGCTGGGACATATTTCTAGGACAACTTTCAACAGAGTTTCCCCTTATATCGGGACATTTTATAAAAGAAAAACAGAAAGAGTTTCCTCTATAAAATCATCGAGATAAAAACAATAGCAAAATAAAAAGAACACAACAGAACTACAAGTAGTGGAGAATCGGTAGACACCATGCATCTTAGATGAGCAACGGTGTGACGAATCACAAGGTTCACTGACGTGCATAGCCTTCCACTCCTAAGTAGAGTGCTATACGGATTACTCCATCAAAACAAGAATAGAACAAAAATGGAAAGAATTTAACAGAACTATAAACGATGGAGAATCTGTTGACACCACGCATCTTTAGGTCAGTGAAGGTGTGATAAATCACCTAAAGAGGGTGTTACATAGATTTCTCATCGAACTACAACATAAAATAAATCAGAAAGGAAGATGAATCGAAACTAAGCTGGAAAAAGATGAATCGGAACTCTAGCTCAAGTTCGAGCATACTTACATAAACAACTAGGAGAGGATCGTACCTTCCCCCTCCTCGTTCTCTGATGAGCCGAAGAATCCGAGAGACTAAGGAAAGAAGGTATCAATGGTCGTTGCGACCTCAATCTCTCGAGTCGGACTCAACAAGAAAATCAAGACCACCAAATCAAAATCAAGGAAATCAAATAAATTGCGGTCTTGCTATTTTATTTTACCTGGTATAGCTACCAGGGTCGAACTCAAGGAGCACAGAATGCGTTTGCTACGAAGTAGTCGGGAATCAGAAATAAAGATTTTTGGTGGACTTTTAAGTTTTTAAATTTTGTTGGAATTTTAAGTTATTAATAAAATGAATAAAGGAAATAAAAAAAGCATGAACCAACAATTATTCAACACACAAAACAAGTCAGAAAATTGCAATAAAAATATTTTTGGATTTTATACTTTTTCGGATGTTTTTGGTATTTTTCTCATATTTTTATGTTTTTTAGTGAATTTTCTAAAAAGAAATAGAAGCAAAACTGCAAGCTACTGTGCAGCCAGACTCTAAAGGATATTTAAAAATAGAAAAATAGCTATAAAAGTCTAGCAATAATTTTATGAAAAACTACAAGTAAAAACCTAACTACGAGAAAAGAAATTGTATTTTTTTTATTTTTTCTGAATTTTTAATTATTTTATGGGTTTTTTAGTGTTTTTCAAATTTTAGGGCTTTTATAAATTCAAATGCAATGAAATTCAGACAGAAGCAAGAACCTATAAAAATAAGCACAGAGTAAATTTTTTTGATTTTTAGAGGTTTTTTAATATTTTTAATTGATTTTTCAATTTAGACGGTAGCAAAATAAGGGGTTTTTGAATTTTTAAAAATATAAAATGAAAAGAAAAATGTTCCAAAAATTCAATGAAATTTTTACACAGTGGCAAGAGCCATGTGTCCAAATTTCATGAGATTTAGGTGAAAATTTCTACTTTATTAACCAATCAAACATGCACAGCACACATGGACCTAGTTGCAATTTTAGAAAAGTTTTTAGCCAAATGATAACACCTGTAAAGAATGCGGGCTGAAATTGTAAAAATCCAATATACACACGAGGTCATCACGTGATTCACACAAACAAGGGCATATCTATCATTCCTATTTATAAAAATGCAAACAATAACAACACTAAACTCCAGGGAAGAACATGCAAATGACCCACAAAATACGTGACAGACCACGTGCAACACACTCAGAGGAACTAAATTGCAAATAAAATAAACCTAAGGTCCTAAGTACAAATTATCCAGAATAAAAACAACTTCTAAAAATATTTACAGGACTAAACTGAAATATGAAAAGAGCTAAGGGCCTAAGTGTAAATTACCCCTTTATTACAGATCTGATGGTCGAGGAGTTTTCACTTAAGATCGAACAACTCTGATTAGTTGATACCCCTTCGACGATCAATATGCGAGATATGATCTTCAGGACGATCCGACGGACGAGGGCTCCCCATAGATGGACGGTCACGATCAGAACTAGCAGGTGCACTCGATCCGACGGCTGGGAGACACCCTGGAAGAACGACAAAGAACAGCTCGTCGGTGAACTTCGACCGACCGTACGCGCAATGGGGAGGTCCTCCGATGCTGCTCTGAGAGGGGAAATGAAGCTCGAGGCGGTCTGCAGCTACTGATGATCTCCGATGAAGCCGAGGAGTCCTGGAAGACCCCGGCGATGCTAAAGCACCTGGAGCTCCTGTGCTCGGGTGTTGGATCTCCAATGAGGTCCTTCTTTTGTCAAACCTGCACAGGAAGATTGTTGGGTCGAGGGCAAAGTGCCTCGACCCGTTAGCGGGCGAAGGGGGTGACGGGGCGAGGCGGAGCGATGCCCTCCGGTGAGACGACGACGGAGGAGAGTCGGGGACCTGTTCCATGGCGAACCAGGGGAAATGAAAGGGCGAAGAAGGTGGAGCGAGGTCTCGTGGAGATGATGGGATGGTCGGAGTGGCAAATGGGTGATCGGAGAACGGAGAAAATGGTCGAGAGAAGGCTTCTGGCCAGAAATCTAAAGATCGAAAATCAAAGCTAACTAATGGCTAACTACGCCACCTGATGGAGGAGTTCGTCTAGGCTGGAGGTCATGGATCTCCGGGGATCTTCGCCTCAATGGTTCGACACTTCCAGAGGCCAGGGCTCGCCGGTGGCGGAGCATGACGAGAAGCTCACCGGATCTGAGGCTAGAGGCCTCGGTCCCTCGCTACAACACACCCCCGCTCTAGTTGTCACTCAAGGGAGGGGAATGGAGGCCCCTGGAGCCGAAGGCGATGGCCAAAGATGCGTGAAAATGGCGGCTCCAGGTAACTTTATACCTGATGAGGTCCGAGAAGATAGGAGCTTGGGCGTGCGGATCGAAGGATGGATCCCTAAGGGATTGGCGGGCGTGAATCACGGATCATCCCTCGACATTCAGATCCTCAAATCGATGCAAATGGAGAACGAATCAGTGCGGGAGAATTTGGCGAATATCGGGTTGGCACCAGGATCTGCGGGAGGAGTGGTCCAGGGGGAGTTGACGGGGGTCAACAATCCCTCGTGGACCAATCAGATTATTTCATTTCAAAATTATTTAGAAATTAAAAATAAAATAGCAAACAATTTTATTTAAAAATATTTACAAATTAAAATGTTTATTTATTTTCAAACTATTTTTTATTGTTTTTTATTTATTTTTTTGGAAAATAAATTATGTTATATACATAATATAATATTATATACATGTATAAAATGCATATGTATTCTATACTTTTATTTTTAATTTCTTATTTTTGTATAAATACCCAAATTTTATATTTTATTTGTTTACAACATGAAATTGAGATTATAAAATAATTTTATTTTTATTTTTATTATTTATTTACAAGGTGAAATAAATAGGTATTTTATTCATATATACATGGTACACGTACAATGTGGAGAGAGAAATTATTTGGTTTTGATTTTGTTTTTCTCATTTTTATTTTATTTATAGAAATATATACAAATTAATAAAAAAACATTTTTATTTTTGTTTTTAGAAAAATAAAAATATATACATAAGAAGGAGTCTATATGATGTTGAATGACCCTATCTCTCTCTACTTCTTTTATTTGGCGATCAGGCCCATGTTGGGCCCTCTCTTGGATTTAGGTCACTCAATATTTATTCTAAATATTTCCTTCTTTTTCTTTAATTATTTATTCTTTTATTTTTGCATAAATGCATGCTAATTATTGAATATTAACAAATGCATGCTTATTGACAATTTATCGTATTTACAATCATGTGCATAGTGTTTTGCCAAGGAAAATAGCTAAAATAAAAGAATAAAGAGTGATGAATGGGGATTCATCATTCTCCCAACAGCGCTTCGCTAGCGCTCCTTCCCCACCTCCCATTCCTCCTCCCGACCTCTCAACCCTAACCCTTGGGGTGGTAGTGATAGTAGAAATCATAGAGAATGAATAAGTAGGGGTATTTATAGGCTCCATAAAACCACTATGGTTAGTAAACCATGATTTATACCTTAACCGTGATTAGTGACCCGTGATTTTGACCCATGGTTTTGGATGAAGGTTATCCGAAACTCATGGCTTAAGTTAGAACTATCCAGAAGATTCTAGATTCGTTAATGACGCTTGATTAATTTTAATCATGATTAACTTTTGCTAGTCGTGATTTAACCTCCGAAGCTTACGCTTAACTTTTACAAACCATTGATTAGTGTTTGCTAATGATCATTAACTATCCTCAATCTATCATTAGTTTCTTTAATCATGTTTAATTAGTCTTAATGATGGTCATTAAGAGTTAATGATATCTTAAGTTTCCTTGCTTACCTTTCTTCCAAAAATCACAACACTTCCAAATGGAGTCCGATTCATACGAAACAAATTACGTTGGTTTCCTATTGACGAGTTGGATCTTATGATATAGAATCCAAGAGAGACCAAGTTCAAGGCTTTACATACTCGAATCCGTTCTGATATCATGTTAGAAAATATAATGCGGAAGTGTATCAGAGATAAATAAAATAAAACATTAAGAACACGGGATTTAACGTGGAACCCTACTTCCTAAGGAGCGAATGAAACCATGGGAGAACGCCTCAAAGGGGTGATTTATACATTGCACTTTCTCACTAAATACAAAGGGTAAGGGCTTCTTACATAACCCTCACCGAGTCTCGACGTCCCACAGACAATCAATGTAGGACTAAATAAGTAGATATGGTAATCTGATCATGGAATGGTCTATTTACCCATCTACATGACACATATACTCCAATAAGGATTTAAAGGATTGTGTGGCTGAGGTTCAAAGATTCGGGGATCCAATTATTTTACTAAAATTGATGCTTAAAGAAGAAATTCTAACAGTTTATGCACCACATATTGGTTTCAATGAGGGGACTAAATGGGTTTCTTGGGAGGATATGGATAATATTTTGCAAGGAATCCCCTCAAAGAGAGATGATTTGCATAGGTGGAGATCTTAATGGACATGTGGGAAAGGATGCTTTAGGGAATGCTAGTATTCATGAAGGCTGATGAATCTCGTATTCATCATGCCAAAAGTCAATTATTAAACTCATTGCTTAAATAGTCCAGTAAATTACACTAACAATTTATTCATTTTACCTTGTACTATATTGTATACGATATGTATTTAATTAATCTATATTTGTTGTAATTAATTACTTTATATTTAATCCTTATTAAATATCCATAAAAATTAGAGTAAATAATTGTCTATAATTTCCTAACCCTTAAAAGAACTAAAAAATTACAAAAAAATAAAAACAAAAATCGATGTTTTTATCCCTTTATAAATTCCCCCTCCCAGATAGTTTTTGTGCAAATGACATCTTTTGGCTTTTTGTCCAACATAAAACTTGTAGATCTCATCGAGATCTGCAACTTTCATGTTTTGATTTTTTTCCTAATTTTTCATCTAACTAATTCTTTTTTATTTTCCTTTGTTTTTATATTTTCTAATTTTCTGATTGGGCCACGTGGTTCCCCCTGGGTCGCCCACGTTTCCTGCTCCTCTCTCTGACACCTGGCCCCTTCTAGGTCATCTGATCCTCGCCGCCCGCCTCCATCGTGTTCGCCACTCTCGCTCCAGTCTCAGCCGTCTGATCTTCTCCCAGATCGGATCCTCACCAACCCCTCCCGCTCTCTCCTATACCACCCGATCCCTTATCATCCTATGCCTCTCCGCTCTCCACATCACCAGATCACCCCCGTCGTAGTATAAACCTTTAAGTCTCATCCTAACCATTCGACTGCACCATATTCCTCGCCATCAGATCAGATTTGATCAGATCTTAACCATCTGACCGTACATCTATCAGAACTATTTGATCGCAAGATCCAACGGCCTCCTCTCATCATCCTCCTCCCTCGAGCCATTTCACCTCGCGTCCACTCTGCCCCCTTCCTATTTTGAAAGGTATTCCGATCACCTCTCCCTCTCTTAACGCCACTAGCATGACACCCCCATATCCACCTTCCTCACGTAGACTTCATTACTCCTATCATCACTCCTTCATCAATCCTACTACCATTCAAAACCCCTCCCGCCAACATGAAACCGTTGGATCCTTCCCCTATAAAATCGACACCTCCGCCCTCCGTCACCTTCATCCACCAACCCAAGGGGCTTTGGCACAGCTCCCTCTGCCCTCCGGTGACAGCGGAGGGCAATGTTGAGGCGATGATGACCTATCCCATGGTGAGATCCATGGCGTCTCCGCCATGCAAGCTCTACCATCTCAGACGGTAACTGAGCGGCTGAGCCACGAGGTCAGGCTGTCCTCGCCGAGCGACGACCCCAGTCTTCCTCGAAGACCAGCAAAAATCGCTACCTCTGCCAATTGCTCCTTTCTGATATCCAGGTTTCTTCCATCTCATGTTTTCTTGGTTTTCTTGGAATTATCCTGACGCACTCACTCGCTCCCACCTCCATCCATCCATCTGACTAGCTCCACCATTCATCCTACATCCATGCCGACCCCCTCGCGTACATCCTTCCCTTCTCCATAGCCCCTACCATTCCAACCCATCTTCTTCTCCACCTCGTCGGACAAGAAGCCTCGTGGCCACCGCTCCTGTCACCTCCACGGCCTCCACTCGCCTGACATCACTTACGCACATAACACACATTGCTTTGGCTATACACTAACCTTGCAGGAATCTTCAATGAATGGAGTTCGCATCCTCTCACCGATCTCAGCCTCGTCTCCGACGATGCTCCGTTGGTAGCATTCTACAACTACCCTGGAGGCTTCTCCGACCTCCTCCCACCTTCGCTAGGTCATCACCATGGTTCAAGGATATTCAACACCCCGGCAATGGCACCATTTGATAAACATGGAGTTCAAGGGGTCTAATTGATTCACAAGGCGAATCAACAGTCGGTGTATTGACCACTACAAAATCCCGTATTTTGTCAACAATGAACCCACAATAATAAATCAAGCAATAAAAACTAATGTGGAGTCAAATTTTTTTTAACTCTACATAAAAGATGTATAGAAGCAAGTATGTAGAGAGTTCGAACACAGGGAGCAAGGCAGGATAGATCAACAAATGTGTGTGTGAATGTGATGTATTGTCTACACTATGCAATGCAAATGTTTTTGTGGGTTTTTAGTTTTATATTATTTTATTTTATTTTTTATTTTTAATTTTTGTATTTTGGTTTTCTTTTTACTGATTTTTTATTTTCTTTTTATATTTTATATTTTTATATTTACTTTTTCAATAATAGAGTATATATATATACAATGTAAGGAAAGGAGGTGATAAGATATTTATAAAAATAGGTAAAAAGTCTCAAAAATCAGGGAAGTAAATGTTTTTGGTCTTTTTATGATTTTTTTACTGTTTTTGTGATTTTTGGGTATTTTTCGAAAATTTTTTGGTATTTTAAAAGCTGAAGTAAAGAAAACAGTGAATTAATGTTCTGGCCGAAATTAAAATGGGAAGGAAAAAATATCAAACAATATTAAAATTTTCCCAAATTAATTTTAAAATACATATAATAAAATAGGGAACCTACATGACCTGAGTTTATATTTTTAGGAATTTTCTAGGATTTTTTAGTTTTTTTGAAGTTTTTAGATGTTTTCTAATTTTTAAGGTTTTTGTTTTGAAATTTTTAGTGATTTTTGGACTAACACTAAAATTTGATAAACACACACAAAATATATTTTTTTTTGAATTTTTCAAAACGTTTTTTATAATTTTTATGGATTTTCTAATGCAAACAATAGGAACAATGCATGTTTTTTATTTTTAATAAATATGAAAATGCAATAAAAATACAATGCAAAAATATGGCGTGAATCTACAAGTTAACAGGAGCCTATGTGATTTTTTTGGTAATTTTTGGAGTTAATATGATGCATGAAATAAATAGAGCAAGCAAGCAAAAATAGATGGCCTAGCAGGGGTATAAGTGCAAATATCAAAACATCCAAGGGCACAGTTGTAATTTTTACACAAAATTTATAACTAAATATTGCATTTAATGGACCATTCATAAATATCCAAACCCGGGAGGGTTTCCCTGCAAATAACCCACCAGGGCACTTGGCGCATGACTGGGAGGGACCTATCTGTAATTTTCAAGACTCGAAGGGCCTTAACGTAAATGTACCAAAACTTTTACACTGAATATTCAAATTTTAAGACTAAACCGAAATACCAAAACCCTGGAGAGGGTCCTCGCAAAATGCCCGCACCTCACGTGTACTGGTCACATGAGGTGACGTGGCCAGGACTCGAATGCAAATATAAAAAGTTGGGGGGTCTTTTTGCAAATGTTACAAAATATTTTAAACAGCAACGGAAAGATTGGGGACTAAATAAAAATACAAAATGGCGCGGGGTATACTTGCAAAATGCCCACGCTTGGGCGAGATCAAACGGCTGTGGACCGTCCACTTGACGCGTGGCGCGCCCTCGAAGCGCGATGACGGTTCGGTTGCAACGGCTGAGATCAGGTCATCAAGATGCGATCGACGACTAATGGCGCAGGTGATCCAACGGCTGCTGCTCGCCTGGGCGGAGGCCTTCGATCGGACGGCTGTAGAGGGTCGACGAAGAACAGGGAAGAACCCGTCGCCAGGCGAGCTTCCCCGCTCAGATCTTCTTCCCCCACCGGGCTTCGATGCTCCAAAATGCCTCCCGACGCTCCTGCGACGGTCCTCTCCACGCCTGGGGCTTCAAAACGGGTTGTCGACCTCCTGGGCTCCTCCGCGACGTCGGAGAAGAAGAGGAGGCCCAGGTATCTCCGGCAAAGCCAAAAACGCCTCCAGGTGTGCTTCAAAGCTCAAGGACCTGCACTAAAAAGGTTAAGGAGATCGAGGGCAAAATGCCTCGACCTCCAGTGGCTCTCAAAAAGGGGTGGACGACGATGAGGATGCTCGCCGGAGCTTGCTCCGGCGAGGGGGTCGATTGAGCGAATCGAGCGGATGGATTGGGAACTAGAGATGGTTGGGTGATCCGAGGATTACAGAGAATAAAAGAGATGCAAGAAACGAAGAAAATAAACACCTCCAAGGGACGAACCCTGAGGTAGAAGATACCTCTACAGCATGTGGTCGGAGGTGGTATGGAACGCCTAGAATCTCCTCGCTCCGCCGCCTTGAAGACGCCAAGTTGGAGCTGTCACCTCCAGGTAGCCAAGGCGGGTTCGAATGGGGGCGAGGGACCAAAGAATGGGGTTCAAAATTCAAAGGAAAATCGGAGGTTTGGTTATAAGGTGTTTGACTCAGTAACTGGGGCGCTCCAAAGGACGAGGCGGATCGAGAGAATCTTTGATCCATGGCCCGAGGATGGACATGGGCGCGTATGCTGGATGGTTAAGGAGCAATGTTGCAGAAGGATGCAACACCAAAAGATGAAAGACTTGGCCTCGAGAAATCCACAAAAGCGTGTCAAAAACGAGGCTGGCAGAGGCTACAGAACCTAGGGCAGACAGTTGACCGAGGTCAACTGTGACTGCCTCTTGGTTGGTCCACGTGGACCAACCAGGAAAAGGATTAAAAAAGATTTAAAAATAACTTTAAAATAGTAAATAATATTATTATTTTTATGTTATAAAATAGAAAATGTTTGTAATTTTATAAAATATTTTATAGTGATTTTTAATTATTTTTAGGAAGTATATTTTTACAAGTTTACTTTTATACCCTTTATAGGTATAATATCTATATATTTTATTCTTTTATTTTTATTTTGTGATTTTAATTTATTTGTTTTTATTTATTATTTTATATAATTATAAAATACTTTTATACACTTAATTATATTTTTATTTTATTTTTCTGATGTATTTTATACACTTAATAAAATATAAGTATGAATACTATAAGTATGTATATAGGTATTATGCCTATGTATTATATTACAAGTATTTTATTTTGCATTTCTTTTGTATTTTTACTATGATCTTAATATACAAATACATTATAAGTAATATTTACAAAATTATAAAAATATAAAAGTATCAAAATAATAAATGATAAATAAATTGAATATTTTAATCTGTACAAGTATACAAATAGGGTCCAAAACTCAACTTTCAAACCGTAACTCCGAAAAATATGAAACCACCTCCATTAAATAGATTATTTTAAGCTATATACATTGAAGGTGAGTTTGGTACATTTCGATTTTTATTTGCAAGATACAGGTCTGGGAAGTTGGAGTTTTAAAATCTTATTCAGACCATAACTTTTTATCTGTGTACTATTTTTCAGTGAAATCAATTTTGTATTTTTATTTATTTAATTATCTACAACTTTCATGTACAAAGTTTCTTTATTTTATGTATAAAAAGTGGAACCAAAAATAGGTCCAAAAATAAATAAAGAATGAATTAAAAAGAACAGGTATCTGGCCCTTATCTCCCCCTACTTTATTCCTTGTCGACCTATTCATCTAGATGCCTAGGTCTCAGGGGTTTGGGTCATAAAATATTTACAATATTTTATTCTTATTCTTTTCCTTTATTTATTCTATAATTTTGGCTTTATTTACAATATTTTATACACTATTTGGATACACATGCATGAATGCTAAGATGTGGGATTTAATGCTATCTACACGCATTTGCTAGGGTTTTTTGATGCCAAAATGATATAATAAAGATGATGAAATATGGATTCATCACCTCTCCCCCGACAGAGGAGAAGCACATGATTTGTTGGATGACACCCCACGACGACTATCCAACGACCCAGGAGGAGCCATGTTACATCTCCAGACCTATAGGATGGGGTGTGCTGAGCCACCTATATGAAACATTCCAAAGCCACCACGTCAGCTCCAAGCCTACGACGCCTCCCGAGCCTGGCCCCCTCGCACATGGGGGCTAGGTAATTTGCACTGATGACCCTGGATATTTTGCTAATTACATATTGGTCCCTAGATGTGTGCCTCACGTACACGCCTAGGTATTTTACAGGGAGACCCATCGGATTTCTCACAATTGTAAAAAGGCCCCCGTGCACAATGGCAAAATTACAGAATGGCCCATACGATTTTGCTTAATTGTCAATAGGTCCCTCTAGGGACCCATTTGTGATTATTTATCCTTATATTTATTGCAATTTTATTACATTTATGCCATTGCACTGTTTTTTTCATAACTTGAGCATCGCAGGTCCAATTTACTTGATTTCAGTGTCGTTTTATTCCTTATTTTCTCATTTTTCTAATGGATTTAATTTTCTCATCTGACACTATTTTAAATGTGATGCATTTCTAATGTTACAAAGTGTCCCTTGCTCAGACGCCTTGTCACTTAATAGATGTTTGTTCGTAACTTTTATGCTCGAATTAACTCTAATTTCAAATCTTAATCCGTTCTCATGACTTGTAGGGCATTTTTGTAATTAGTACTTAGCATGCATATTCTTAGCAATATATTCGTACATTATGCATTGCATACCTTAAAAGTTCATCGAAAAATCAACTAAAAACTACCTACATCATGTAATTGCGTTAATTTGTATTTTATTATGCATATGCACGAAGACATGAAAATGAGGATCTATTCACACATACTTCTAATTGACAAGAATTCGATAGATATATTAAAGTAGCTCATGTCCCTATGTTCAACCTTGGTAGATTTGTCAAGTTAAAATATTCCACAGCATTCAAATGTGTGTGGTTTTTGCTGAACCAATTTTTCCTTCTATGCTATGATAATTCTCTATAATTAAAAAGGAAGATTTGACGTTCATCAAAGGCCATGATTTCAGAGATAGAAATGAAGAGGGAAAAGTCACTCCGGATTTTGTAACATCATATGATCTTTTCATAGCAAACACTCTCTTCGAGAAGATGGAGGAGCATTTAATTACTTAAAAAAGTGACCCGACTTGAACACATGTAGCTTACTTTACATTGAGGAGAAGAGATCGATTGCGTTGTAGAGATTGCAAAGTAATCCCAAGAGAGAATTTGACAACCCAACATCGCTTGTTACTCATGGATGTACAAATAAAAGGGTTGGTACAGAAAAGGAGGATTCCCAATATCATTAGAACAAGATAGTGGAATCTTCAACTAAAGCAATCGAGCTTCAGAAATGAGGGTTTAAGAAGAACTATTTTCGGATTGTAATGGAAGTGCAAATGAGAAATGGGAGGCGATAGCATCTTGTATCTGAAAGTTAGCCAAAGAGATGCTAGACGAGTCAGAGGGAGGAGCTCCAAGTTAAAAGGAGGCTTTGGTGGTGGAGTGAAAGGGTGCAAGAGAATCTAAAAATTAAAAGAGTATACTTTAAAGTTATGTTTAAGGATAGAACCTAGGAAACTATCACAAACTACACAATAGTGAAGAAGGAAGCAAAGAAGGTTGTAAACGAAGACAAGTCAAAAGCTTATGAAGCCTTGTACAAAAATCTCAACTATGAGGGCTAGAAGGATATATTCAATTTGGCCAAAGCAAGACAAAGAAAGACCAAAGCAAGGGTTTAAATATCGGTTTCGGATATCATATCAATACCATGTTGATATAATATTATGTCAAATTTCGATGAAATTTTAACGATATTTCGCCCATATCTAACCCCATTTGTGAAGAAATGATCTGAAGCTATCCTCACATCGTCACTTCGCTCGAAATTTCGATTCCTTGTCGAAACTAAAATTTCGGTTGAATTTCGTCGAAATTTTGCGAAATATGAAACCATGGACCAAAGACCTTTCTCAAGTGAGATGCATTAAGGATGAGGAAGGTCATGTGATTAATACTCAGGAGGTTGTAGAGACTAGATGGAAGCAGTATTTCCATTAACTTATCATTGGAGAAGGAAATGGAGAGATCATATTGGGTGATCCAGCTAGTAGTGAAAGTTACTTGAATCGTGCATGCTATAGACGTATACAAAAAAAGGAAGTAGAGAAGACTTTGAAGGTTATGAGACCTAGGAAAGGTGTAGACCGGATGGCATCCCTGTAGAAGTGTGGAGAGTTTTAGGCGAGCGTGGTTTGACTTGGCTTACAAATTTATTCAATGTTATTTGGTGAAGCATGGAAATGCCTGATGATTGGAGGAATATTGTGGTACCTCTTTGTAAGAACAAAGAAGACATCCAAAATTGTTCAAATTACAGAGATATCAACCTAATGAGTGAAAATATGAAAATTTGAGAACGTATAATCAAAAGAAGGTTGAGGCTAGTTTTCAAAGTAAAAGAAAATCAATTCAGATTCATACCAGGTCGCTTATTGAAGCCATTCATTTACTGAGGAGAACAATGGAGATTTATAGTGCTAAAAGAAAGAACCTCTATATTATTTTTCTTGATTTGGATAAGGCTTATGATTCTCATGGGAGAGATTGCGTAGAGTTTAAGAGAAGAGACAAGTGCATAAAGGTTTGTCTCCACTTCTTTTTACTTTGATTATGGACGAGTTGACAAGTTACATTCAAGTTGAGATACCTTGGTGTATGTTATTTACCAATGATGTTGTGTTGATTGATGAAACTAGAGATGGAATAAATGAGAAGCTTGAGGTCTAGAGACATGCATTAGAGATTAAAGGGTTGCGTATAGGTAGGGTTAAGACTGAATATATGCAGTGCACCTTTGATGGAAGCAATGGTGAAGGAATCGAGGTGAAGATTAGTAACGATAAAATTCAAAAGAGAGGTTCTTTAAGATACCTAGGATCTATTTTATAACATGATAGGGAAATTGATGGAGATGTTACTAATAGAATAAACGTAGGGTGGTTAGAGTAGAGAGGAGCCTCCATTGTTCTCAACGATAAGAAACTTCCTTTAAAAATCAAAGGAAACTTTTACAATACAAGCGCGAGGCCTTCTATACTTTATGGATACGAATGTTAGCATGTGAACCATAGTTATGCGTAGAGAATGGTTGTAGCAGAAATGAAATGCTAAGGTGGATGCATGGACACACACGTAAAGATCAGATTGAAAATGACGCAATCAGAAGAAAGTTGGTGTAACTCCAATCGAGGATAAGATGCGACAAAACTGCTTAAAATGGTTTGATCATTTGCAATGAAGGTCAATTGATGCACCATTTAGGAGGTGCGAGTTTTGGGATGTATAGCCGGCTAAGAGAGGGCGAGGATGACCCAATAAGTGTTGGAATGAGATTATACGAATGGATCTTAGTTTTTTTGGATATAAGCCCGAGATTGACCCAAGATAGATCTAAATGGAGGCAAAGAATCCATGTAGCTGACCCTACTTATTTATCATAATGTTATTGTAGTGATTGATTGACCACGGTGTTAGTGGTAAGTAAAAGGCACCATATATGAATATGAGAGTAATAATGATCGGCTAATGAAAGTACGGATGAATACATGAAACATTGATCGTGAAAGTATAAAGGTATACATGAAATATCTATCTCGAAACCCTTATTAGATTACGTTGCTATCAAGCTATTTGAAAATGTACATATTGATATACTTGTATTTTTCTTGAAAAGTTACACTGCTATTGCCAACTTTTATTTTTCTTTAAAAGTTATATCTTCTTCTTGATTGTAAAAAGTAATAGTCAAGTCTGTTATTTATTGATACCATACTAAGCATTTTTTGTTTAGGAGCATTTGTCCCGCTCCTGTGGTTAGCCCTACCACATATACACATGAGGAGTATACCTGGCCAACGGGCTGGGGGCCCGCCCGCCCAGCCCGTCCAGCCCGCTCATGGGTCGGGCTTGGGCTTCGAAATTTAAGCATGGGCCGGCCCAACCAGGCCCGCAAAAAATAAAAAATATATAAATATATGTCAAATTATACATATATTAATATGATATGCTCTAAGTTTTCCATTTATGACGCTAGTTTTAAATAAAAATTCAATGAATTACATGTCAAGTAACATGTAAACTACGTATATTAGTTATATAAAGTATAGATGGTATTAATAAAATCATTTATGCGTATGAAATACCATTAAAAAAATCAATGAAAAATGGCCAAAATGGGCCATGGGGGCCCATGGGCAGGCTTTGGACAGAGGTTTTTTAACCTCGGCCCGTTCGGCCCGGCCCATGGGCCGGCCCGGCCCGCAATTTGGCCGGGTCTAATGAGGAGTAAAGAGCGAGAAGCTAGTTAAGAGGAAAGACCATGACTTGAGCTATGATACTACCAGGTTTGTCATTGACAGTAAAATGTAATACATTGTACTTCCGTGACTTTTAAAGAAATAATAGAAGTTGTTTCTGTTATGCCCTAGTTGGGATTGTCAAATATGAAATTTGACATTTGCAAGTAATACCTCGGATCCGATGCGACATTTTTTTCTTTAGTGCTTCCGCTGGCCACCCGAGATCCATGATCGTTACACATGTGCATACTTTTAGTATTTATTTTTATTATATATATTCCCCAGTCAGAGACCAATATGTAAGACATATTATTCTTATTTGCATATCAATCTCTCGGTTTTATTTTTCTTTCTCGTATTAGCATTTTTACCATGTAGTTTTAACAACTTAAACCGTGATATTTTTATTTTCTTTTGTTAATGAGCCCAACCATCAAAGGTTTAACTGCAATATTATTTTGAAATCATTGTTCGAGAGACGATCCAGTTGTTTCTTGTGTGTTTCCATCACTTAAATATCACAGTACGGAGTGGTGACTTCCACTTTCAATTCTTCTCTAGCTACTTCATTTATTGATTTTTTTTTATTTTTCATTAATATATAATATTTTCGAGTATTTGCATTTGACCTTGGTTAATAAAACATAAGTACGATTTGAATTACACCCGAATTTAAGTTGATTTAATTCCTTTCTCCTTTTCCCTCTAAAATGTTTTTTTCCCATATCAATGATAGTTTTTTCGTACTTCTTACACTTATTCTTCTTATCAATTTGTATCTCTTAAACTATAAGAACATTGGATAACCTAAATGAATAAATATTTTCTAATACAAATACAAACAATAAACATCCCGATGGGTTGGTGTGTACTTATGATTGTCCCTAACTTATATATTTCACAAGCATGGCTTACAATTTTGTAAAGTTATGGACAAATCTATGACACTGTCGATAACGATTGAGTGTTGTTTTTTTAAAAGAGGTTTATCCCTTCAAAAGCTACACTTAGACATTTGTACATGCAATGAGTTTACCCACCAATTGATTGTTAGTGGAAGGGTTGTAGATGAGTAGTGTGGATATCACATGATGTTCCTAACAATGGCAACTTGAAGATGTTGCACCAATAGCACAAAAGGCGGCACAACAAGGATCTTTGGTGTTTCTCGTTTGTTTCTTAATTGAGTCACAATGTAGTGTTATCGCATTAAAAGCATCATCGGACCCCCTAGCATTTCATGTAAAAATGACATGATTCTCTTTCTTCTATGAGGTCCCTACGTTATCCTTTTTATGAACTATACCGATACACATCTACCCCACACTTTCGAACAAATCAAGACCTAATAGAGTCGTAGTTGTGCACATGATGAATCACACGTTCTTCATGCTGTCAAGCTTGAAATCGAGCAAAAAATCGACTTGGATTCCATGCACATCGTCTCGTTTTGCAAATAAATCACACACACAGACACATTCATATGGGAAAAATGTGTATGCCCTTTGGGGGAGCTAACTTAGCTCCTCCTGGCCCCTTTTCACATATTTTTTTTATTTTTTTTGAAATCTAAAATCGTGTAAATTCATTATTAAATCCCTATATTATGTCAATCAAATTTCATGCGAAACAGAGACCTCTACAACCTCCATCCAAACGGGGTCGATTTAAAAAATCCTGTTACCTTTAAAAAATGACTGTCTGGATGGAGGCCGTAGGAGTCTCTGTTTCACACAAAATTTGAATAGCATAATATAGGGATATAGTGATGAATATTCATGGAACAAATTTTCAAAAAAATAAAGAAATGATGAAAATGGGGTAAGGGGAGCCAAGTTAGCTCCCCCAGGGCAGCCCCATTTATCCCTTCATATATATAGTCACGCATATTTTGTGCCTAAATAGGAATAATTTACAAAATTTGAACACCATGGAAATCTCGTGTTTTTTTTTCGTTTGTGTACTTTGCACCAAAATTCAGTGGGATAGTCTTTTACGCAACTAACCTGATGCACGCATATGCTTAAGGTGTTTTTTTTAAATTCACAAATACCGGTTCAAAGTATAATTCTATATGAACTACAAACTATTTATTCAAGTATTTATATGTATACATGAGAGAGATATGGTTTATATGCTATAGTTTATATGCTTTATAATAACGAGCAATTGAACTTTCTAAATCAACAAATATAATATGAGTGATATCACAAAAAAAAGGAAATCGCACAATATACGTGAAAATCATAAACAACATACTATTCACTAAGTTTAGAGGATATATAAATCTTCAAAGTTAAATCCACATATGTACCTTAAAAGCTACAAACTCTCAAGTTCATAGCTTGCAGTTAAAAGGTATATTTTTATATTTTATAAAACTACGATAATGCATATTACTATGATTAAACAAAATTATAAAATAAACTCCATATCAATTAATTACAATGATAATACATTTATACATGTACATGAAACTTATGGTAAAGAATGATCCTCCACGAGTGCGAGATGTTCCACGTGTGCTCATTCCACCTCACATCTTCTTTATCTTAAAATGTTAATTGAGATAAAATTAATCACGGACTAGAAGTGTTCTATTTGGATGCTTTATTTCCAGTATTTCTATAAACTCCATCATTCATCCCTTTGTCCAAGCATCAACTTTTCATATAACGCTTTAACTTCATTCCTTCTTATAATCACCCAACCATCACTAACCCAAAAATCAAAGTGTGTTTTTATTTTGAAATACTTGTTCGAGAGACGATCGAGTTATTGCGTATTTCCATCACTTCAATATCAGAATATGAATGATAGCGCCCACTTCGAAGTCTTTTCTGGCTACTTCATTTCCCGAGTTCATATTTTAATTATCGATTTATATCGCTTCAAACATTTACATTTTCGATATTGATTAACAAAACATAAGTATGATCTAAAATGCATTTGAATGAAGTTGGGTTAAATTCATTAGGATTTTTTTTATAAAATATATTTTCCACGTCTAAAAATGGTTTTTTTAGTTATGCTTAATCTACATGATTAGTTTGCACCCATTAGAAAATAAAATATTTGAATAATACAAAAAGGAAAACATGGGACCGTCCCCCCGGGAGCTAACTTTGCTTCCCCATCCCACTTCCCCACTTATTTTAAAATGAATAAGTGGATTTTCATCATTATATCCCTATATTATCCCGTTCAAGTTTCGTGCGAAACAGAGACTTCTACGGCCTCCATTCAGACAAACATTTTTTAACGATCGCATAATTATTGAAATAAATACCTCTGGATGGATACCATAAGAGTCCCTTCATCGCACGAAACTTGAATGACATAATATAAGGATATAATTATGAAAAACCTACAAAAGCATTTAAAAAAAGAGAAAAATGAGACCGACGAAGCCAATTTATTTAATCCATATGAAAATAAGAATAAATATATGTTGCAATACAATAATATAAAAGGTAAATTATAATATAGATCCTGGATCTTATCTTTCATCTGTAACAAATCAAACCCATTTAGAAAATGACAAAAATGAACACCTGACTTAAACACCCTTATACCCCCTTAATCCACCCCTTTCTCTCACATGTGTGCTCTACTTTTTATCTTTTTTAAAAATTATATAAATTAATTCTCCATCATCAATTCCATCAAAAAATAATATATTATACCTCTATATTATATAAAAATTATAAACAACTCCAATTCTACTCACTTTACAAACTTCAATGCAATCACATCACAATAATTACTCACTTGTTCAAACTTCAATATAATCATATTAGAACAAACCCACTTCTAACTAGTTTAATCCTCTATCCAAATACAAAAATTCAAAACAGATTACTCTATGGGGCTGTTCGGATACCGGGTTAAACCACCCTCGGGGTGGTTTAACTCCCTCACCCCTTATTTTCTCCTTCCACATGGGCCCCACTTTATTTCTTTTTTAAAAAATTTTAAAAATAAATTTTACATCATCAATCCTATCAAAAAATAATATATTATACCATCATATCATATAAAAAATATAAACTACTCCACTTCTACTCACTTTTTCAAACTCCAATACAAACACATCACAATAACTACTCACTTTTTTAAACTCCAATACAATCACATCACCCCAAACCCATTTCTAACCCACACCCAGCTTAACCCTCTATCCAAACATCAAAACCCAAAAATAGGTTTATCTGCAACCGGTTTAACCACCTAAACCCACTTTCCAAACACCCCCTACAGTAATTTAACCAGTCAACGCACAACGAATGCACCTTTAAAATCAAAAGCATTTCCAATAACCCCCTCCCCTTTCTATCTCCCACCAACTCTCCCCGTCCTCACCTCTCCCTCGAAACCCTCGAACTCAACCGAGATTCCCTAACCCACCCACCTTCCTCCGCCATCCGACGAGGGCTCGCCTCCCGCGGGCTGGTGCACTGCTAGCCGCCCTCCGCCCACTCTCCGACGCTCAGCACCCGCGACCTCACGTTGCTCCACTCCTGCGGCCAGGTGGACCGCCCGATCCCCGACGAGGACCTCTCCTTTCGCGGTCAGGTGGAACTCGATTGATTGCACAACGGATCTGTACAGTTGCTAATGACATTGATTGAAATTTTGAACACTATCTAAAAATTTATGCAAATCGTGATTAGGTTGTTAGATCTGTACATTTGCCGGTGCTGTGCGCTGCTATCCTATCTATTCCGCAAATCGTGATTAAGTTGCTGTCGCTTATGTATTTCAAAATAGATAAGTCCTGTCCTTCGCAATTCCTTGCATTGAACCGCTAGCTTGGCGAATCTAAGAGCCTCCTCGACCGACCAGTCTCGCACTGCGGGATCGAGCATCATCTCGAACGTGCCTTTCTCGATGGATGCCTGAACGTGGTGAGCAGGGCCAACGGAGGCTTCGCTGCGATGATCTGCAGCAGCATGACACCGAGGGAGTAGATATCCGCCTTGATCCCAAGCATACCGCTCAGGAGTAGATGAGGGGAGCCCTCGTCGAAGGTCGAGTCATGGTACACCTGGGCGCAGGAGGGGATCCCTCTTCGGAGGGAGGTAGGTGGGTTAGGGAATCACTGGTGGGTTCCGAGGGTTTGAGGGAGAGAGGTGGGTTCGGGTAGGGTGGTAGGGGAGATAGAAAGGGGAAGGGGTTATTGGAATTCCATTTGATTCAAGGGACATTTAGTTCAAGTCGTCCGTATTCCCTAGTAGCACACTCATCTGCCATAATCTAAACAGACTTGGGACCCTATTTGTTACGAATGAAATATTGAGGACCCATTCTGGGATCAGGCCCGTAGATGGAGACCCAGGTTGTAATGTAAAGTACCCAACAAAAAAAGTGTGTTTACAACGAGATGATTAGGCCAAAATTGCAAGAGTGCTGATAGATTCCCCTTGTTATCTGACACTATAAGATGGATGATGAACCTAGCAAGGGGACAGGGAATGAATGATAAGGTGTTAGAAGAAAATGATGTGACGTGATATGGTCTATTTGTGTATAAGCTTCGGTACGATATAGGAATGAACAATAAGGTGTTAGAAGAAAATGATCCAACGTGATATGGTCTATTTGTATATAAGCTTGGGTATTGTATAGGATGGACATGCTTGGAGAGTTGGAGAACATGGATATGTGCAGCAACCCTGCTTTTTCGGTAAATGCTTGATTTTGGTCGGGGATCCCATGTAAGAACTGTGATTGTTACGCTTTTACGTGGTTTCTAATTATCTTCCCATGAGAGCTCTTATAAAAAAGGTCGTATCAAAAACCAAAACCGCATTGATATGACATTATGTCTTGGACAAGTTCTGTCAGAATGCTGGTTTCGTTGGACTACTCTTTTGGCGGCGGTGGGTTAAATGCACATGTTCATAATTGCAACAAGGTCTGTTGACACACTATTGGAACTTAATAATTTCTCATTCTCGACATATTTGTAGTTGTTTCATTGTTTCACATGTTATTGATTTTTTTTCATATAAATAGTTTTAAACTAATGTGCACAGGTTTCTGTACTATATAAATTGCCGTTTCTCTATTTGTGCTTTCAGATTGATGTCTCCTCCAAAAGAAGTAAGGTGAGTCGAGATATTAAATATTTCTTTTCTCAAGCATGGATGGCTTATATTACTAGCATCTTTACTTTTCTTCTCAGATATACATCTCAGCGCATCTCTCCTCAACGCGAGCGCAGCAGGTCAAGATCACGTTCAAACGACAAGACCCGGAGAAGCCGCTCTAGGTTTGTTATTGGCAATGGTGCAAGCCTATCCATTTTCCGTTCATCTGGAAGTCAACAAATCTCAAATTCAGGGTTTTTCTATAATGTTTTTATGCCATGTATTTTTGCACGATGTGTTAACTAGCTTGAATGTGTTGATTTTGGTAGGAGTCGAGATGGTGTTGATGCAGTGAATCCTGGGAACAATCTTTATGTTACTGGTTTATCCACTCGAGTCACTAATGATGATCTTGAGAAGTATTTCAACAAGGAAGGGAAGGTTAGCAATATATGTTTATGAATTGTCTGCTGTATTTTTACGTTGATTTGGTTTCTTATTCACTTAATAAGTTGACCATCTTTAACAGGTTACTGAGTGTCAAGTGGTTCTTGATCCCCGCTCCAGGGAATCACGTGGTTTTGCCTTTGTAACCATGGAAACAGTAGAGGATGCTGAGCGCTGTATTAAGTATCTTGATCGTTCTGTACTTGAAGGTCGTCTGATCACTGTGGAAAGGGTATGGAATTCTTTCTTATAGAGGGATAATTTGGTATTATAGATCACACTCATAGTGCTCCCTGATAACTTTTGACGCCAGGTTTTGCATCTGTATCTTCATCGAACTCAAAATATTGCACTAAACCGTGTGAACCTTCATCTTCTCGACATGAGTTCTGCTTCGACATCTCCGACTTACCATTTCAAATCTGCCCATTTTACAGAGGATTGTACGACTTGCATTCCTTTACATTGATGAATAGTTTCATGTTATCATCTAGAGTCCTGGTTAGATTGCTTGAATTCCATATGTTAAAATTTTGACTGCAGCTTGGCACCTTGTTTTGTACATTTCCTCTGTAAGTCAAGATTACAAATGATAGGTGCTTGCTTGATTCTGAAATCCAAATAGGACCTTTCATAAAAAAATTGAGAGTAGGTTCAAGCCTTTTCTTTGATAGGCTCGGAAGCTTAGGGCCATCAGTTATGGCGATGCTTATGATTGTGACACATGCGAGACCCTATTTTCTTTTGGTTTTTTACTTTGGATATTTGAATGCTTTTCAGAATCAAATAGGTTATTGTGTAGATAAAGTAGATTTGCTCTTTCTTAATTTCATGCTTCTCTCACATGTGGATTCTTGTTTTATTTAGGCTAAAAGAAGGCGGGGAAGAACTCCTACTCCTGGAAAATACTGCGGATCAAGAGGCAGCAGGGGTTGGTGTTATCATTATAGTTTTATTCTCGACGAGTTGTTTGTATCTTTTTTAAAATTTAACCCCATTGAAAATATGAGTAAAAGTACATGAACAATTTGAAATAGGATGTGATTGCCATGCATTCTAGATATAATAGCCTAGATCATTTCAGCCTGGTGAGGGTGATATTGCTGTTTTATGTGACTTCATACAAATAGCTTGAATGGTATTTGCCATTGTATGAGCTCTCAGATGGCTACAACAGCTTTGATGAGCAGATTACTGGCACAAATGGATTGGGTTTTTATGTAACCATGTGGGCTCAAATTCTTAACGTGTTTGTGTTTTCTGAAAAAAAAAGTCTGATTACTTGAGGGTGACTAGTCCTCTTGTTCATTCCTCCTCTAATACTTACAAAGTACGCGCATAGAAAGAAATGACCATTGGAAAGGTGGTCGTGACCTACATTTATTTAAATAAGTTAATAGTTGCCTCGAAGCTGAAACATCTCCCAGTTCAAGGTCTCACCTAACAATCATAGTTAAATCACATCATAATTCATTCCCCGTTGGGGAAAGCCAATGACATGTTATTCATAGAACCCCTTAGCTCTCTTATATAGAAAAACCCTTGGTAAATTACAAGAAGATTCATAAAGAAATGAAAATACATAACTAATCCCAAAAGTTAATAATAATCTCAACATTCCCACTCAAGCTGGAGCATATATGTCTATCATGCTCATCTTGGAACAACATCTTTGGAAAGGGCCTCCAGTAAGTGCTTTGATGAATATATCCGCAGTCTGATCTTCAGTAGAAATATGAGAGGTAGATATGGGACCCTTCTGAATCATGTCTCTTCAACTTGTATACTGGCAATCCACTTTTATATGCTTTATATGCTCATGGAATGCAGGATTATTTGCAACAAGTAGTGCTGCATGATTATCACATATAAACTACATAGGCTGAGGTACGTCAACAGCAAGATCAGTCAGAACTGACCTGACCCACATCATCTCTGTACATCCCTGAGCCATGGCCATGTATTTGGAATCTGCACTAGATTTGACAACTACAGTCCGCTTCTTACTTTTCCATGACACGAGTGATTTGCCAACAAATATAGCAAACCCAGAAGTGAACTTCCTGTCCATAGGGCATCCTGCGCAATCTACATCTGCACATGCTGTGATGTCAAGAGAATGATGTTCATTTGCTGAATAAGAGACCTGTACCTGGTGAGGACTTCAGATATCTCAAAATCATATACACAACATCCATATGCACCTTCCTTAGCTACTCATTGAACTGACGTACCTTGCTAATAGCAAAGCATATATCTGACATGCTGATGGTAGCATATATGAGCTTCCCTACTGGTTCCATGTATCTCCTCTTATCTATCTCCTCGGTATCATCATCATATAATCTCATACTTGGATCCATAGGAGTAGTAGCGGGCTTGCACCTTGTCGTACCTTTCTCTAATGGAAGATCAGTAACAAACTTTCTTTGCGTCATCACAAGACCATGCTGGTTCCTGACGAATTCTAATCCAAGGAAGTATCTAATATTGCCAAGATTCTTGGTCACAAACTGCTGACCTAGGAACTCCTTGGCTGCCTGAATGCCCTGCTTATCATCACCAGTGACAATAATATCATCAACATAGACAAAACTAGCAACTGTACCTCTCCGTGTCTTCTGAACAAAAAGTGATGATCATCTGTGGACCGAACAAATCCCTGATGCTCTATTAATCCTGAGAGCTTATGGTACCAAGCTCTAGGACTCTACTTCAAGCCGTAAATTACCTTGTGGAGCCTACATACCATTTGAGACTCCTTCTCAGCAACAACCCCTGATGGCTGCTGCATATAATCTTCCTCATGTAAATCGACAAATCTCCATATAGAAATACATTCTTTACATCAAACTGATAAAGAGGCCATTCAAGTGAAACAACAACTGATAGGAGAATGCGTAATGTTGAGTGTCTGGTTACTGGAGAAAAGGTGTCCTGATAATCTATCCCATAAGTCTGGGTGAAACCACGTGCTACAAGACTTGTCATGTAGCGATCCGCAATGCCATCTGCTCGCTACTTCATCGTAAATATCCATTTGCATGCCACTATAGATGCACACGGAGGGGTAGAAACAACACTCCAGGTACCACGAAACTGCAAAGCGACCATCTCCTCTTCCATGACAAGTCGCCAACTGTTATCCTGTATGGTCTCCTGATATGTTCGTAGTATAGTAATGGCTGAGATTCTCATAACAAACTTCTTGTATTCCTCTGAAAAATGGTCCAAGGAAGCATGCACAGCTAGAGGGTACTTAGCACAATTACGACGGGTCTTCCTTAAGGCAATAGGTACACTAAGGTCATCAACCCCTCTGTTCTCTGTTATCAGATTCTCTTGTGTAGTATTCTGTGGATCAAGCATATCATCAATGCCATTAGTAGAAACAATGTGTTCATTACATACCTGGGGCGTGCTGGATGATTGGGAAGCCACACGAGTAGAAGTGCGAGTAGAGGACATGTGAAAATAAAAATGAGGTAGGAACTGAGTCATGGTAGACGGAGGTGGAGGATGTGGAGGTGGTGTTGGTGACTGAGACTCATCATGAGGACTTGTTGGTGGAGAACTGGAGATATCAGTGGTGGAGGAACAAAGATATCCTCACCAGAGTCTGCATTAGATAACCTATCACCTGTAGGAGAAAAATAATAATAGACTAAAAAAATATGACATCTCCACTCACATAATATTTTCTTTCAACAGGATCAAAACACCGATACTATTTTTGGGTACGAGAATAGCCAACGAACACACATTTGACAGCTTTAGGAGAGAGCTTGTCACGATCATGAGTAAAATTGTGGACAAATGCCACATATCAAAAGACTCTGGGGGTAAGTGAGAATAAGTCATTCTCGGGAAACGCAATCACGAAAGGAACTTTTTTCTCCAAGCATAGTGGATGACATGCGGTTCACCAGGTAACATGCAATAAGAATCGCATCATCCCAAAAAGAATGAGGAGCTCGACTCTGAATCAAAAGAGTGCTTGTGACATCCAAAAGATGACGGTGTTTGTGTTCAACAATACGATTCTATTGTGAAGTGTAAGTATACGAAGTTTGATGAACAACACCAATAGATCTGAAGAAGTTCAATAACTGTAAAGTAGAAAACTCTAAGGCATTGTCAGTGCGAATAAACTTCACATTAGCAGAAAAAATATTTTTAATCTCAATAACGAAAGATTTGATAATAGGACCACATTTCGACTTATTCTTCATCAGAAATGCCCAAGGTAGGAACACGACTAGGACCTCAGATATCAAAGTGAACCAACTCAAACAATTGACCACTATGACGATTCTGATGACTTGGAAAAGAGGAATGATGGTGCTTTCCAAGCTGCAGAGAAAGGTGTCCAAAGCGAAGATGCCACATAAACGAGGAGACATGTCCAGAAGGGATAATAGCAGCCCCTACACAAGGAGTTTGTACAAGTCTGTAGAGTCCCCTCTGCTCACGACCACATCCAGTCACTCTGTCCATGAGTATATCCTGAAACACAAGGGAAGAAGGATCAAATATGATACGACAATGCAAATCTTTTGTAATCTAGCTAGTAGACAAAAGATTCATCTGAAAAGCTGGAGCTTGTAAGACATTTTGAGACGCATCAAGGCAGCTAGAACTATCTCCCCCTGTCCCACAATGGGTAGATGAACCCCATTGGCAATAACTGTCTATCTACCCGGAGGGATAGACCTGTAAGAAGTAAACTGTGCTCGATTGCCACACATATGATGAGATGCTCCAGAGTCCATGATTCAGTCAGACAAATCTGAATTGCTGCTACTAGTAAGAGCATACGCAATACCTGTCGAGCTCGAAGAGGCTCTAGCAATATGTGCGACATTTGAAGAACCCGCTGATGAAGTAGTTGGAGTAGTCATCATCTCTCGTAGCCTAGAAACAATATCATCAAAGCATGCATCATGAGCCGATGTAGGTGTAGATGGAGGCTCGGTTTGCTCAACAACTTGGGCGGAGGCTGGATACCCATGCTTCTGATAGCATGTCTCCTCAGAATGACTAGGACGGTGGTAATGTGAACATGGATCTCGTTAACGACCTGCTCCTCGACCACGTGGTCCTAGGCCACAGAACTGTGAAGTATTCCCTCTGCAACGAGAGGCTGCATAGAAGGGGTCTAAGCCACAATAGTAGATGATGTAGTAATTGTGCTTAGTCTCATGTAAACCTCCGCCACTGGAGGTATCGCCTCTCGTATTAGAAGTTGAGTGCGTGCTGCATCGTACTCATAGTCTAGAGATGACAAAAATACTCTCGTCATAGTTGTATTGCGATATGACTACCGTTGCTCAGTGCTCATAGTAATAGGCAGAAGCTTTGCAGACGCTCAAACATGCCTTTAAGATGCGAGAAGTGAGCATGAAGAGGTCAACCATTCTACTTGGTCGAAAAAATATCAAACTGCAACCGTAAAATTTTGCTCTCATTTTTCGCCTGTTCATACACGGCTGCTAAGATATCCTACATAGCCTTTGATGTGGGTTGATTGGCAATATCATTGGCAATCTTCGTGGTGAGCATATTGGAGCCAAATGCGAACTTAGGCAACATCTTGCTTCCAAGAAGAAGTAGCCCCAATCTTGTCCTTTGGCTCTGGATCCGTCCGAATGTGCTCCTTGTTATGGCACTGCATCATGGTGTGAAACTACATGGACCACAACTCGTAGTTGCTCCCATCCATCTCTACGATGGGAGCCAGGCCCTTGAAGGCATCAGACGAAAAAACATCACCCTTGTTCTCTGACATGGTAGCAAGAATGCTGAAATCCGGAACAAAATTGAGCAGTAGACTTTTATAAACGAGTTTACGCAATCACATATAGTAGATTGGTTGTATCTGTAGATTCATCCAACCATCCCCATCTCTTGTTGTATTAGGCTAGGGTTTCCAAGTGCAACGATGCACATTGATCCACGCAGATGTATGGACGATGCGTGCAGAAGCACACAAATGCACGTGAAATGCATACATATGTATGCAGGATGCATGCAAGATGTACTTGCACATCTGTGCGCATGGCACGGTGGCGCAGGGCGCAGGGTACGGTGGTACACGGCACAGGGACATGCGCAGGCGCAGGGGTGTGCACCGGTGCAGGGGCGTTCGTGCACAAAGACTGTCATGCATAGGCGCAGCCGCGCAGGGGCGTGGGGCGCATGTGGGTGAGGGGCGGGGGGCTGTGGGGTAGTGGGGTGGGGTGGTGGGGGTGGAGGGCGCGGGGCGCAATAGGCCGTCTGTGGGGGGTCGCTGGGCAGGACGTGCGAGGGAGGAGGATGGGGGTGGCACGCGAGGGGGGAGGTGGGGTAGGAGTGGCTATCGAGCCTAATGAGCCGAGCCAGACGCTGGCTTGGTCTCGAGCTCGATAAGCTTGGCTGAACTCGAGCTCAAGCTCGATCGAGCCCAACCCAACTGGCTCGAGCTCAACTGGCTCGAGCCTCTTATCGAGCCAGCTCGATAAGGCTCGAGCTGAGTCACTTATCGAGCCAGGTCTGGGCTCGAGCTAAAGTCTGGCTCGTTAAGGAAAATGAGTGTTTTTTGGTGTTAAAGTGCATTGCATAGGCTTGAACTTACGACCTCTTCTATGAATTCTATGTTCTTTACCACTAGGCCATTATCCAAGTTGTCCATAGAAGCTTAATTATAATATATAATGTAACAATCCGTCTGCTTATAAAAAAAGAAAAAATCACCAATTTTTAAAGTATATCCAGATTATTTTCTGCAATGCATATAACCCAAAATGTGAAAAATTTTAACAATTACATGAGAAACACCTCTTAAATAGAAGTTGTGCTCAACTAGATTTACACAAAAAAAGAGAGAACAGACACAAGATAAAACTACAACGAAGTTCCTGTAACACCAAAGATGAATACGAATTTGATTTCACGATAGATCTTTAATCCCTCTCCAGTCTCCTGAAAAAATCCCTCTTTGGAGACATTGATGCAAACATGCTAAAACTAAGTATTAGATTCAGTCCATAAACCACACAGACACATAGGTAGTCTACCATTCACAATGTTGCAAAATTAGTACAAATAAAAATAAACATCATTACAGTTTCACAAATAGAAATTCTGAGAACTAAAACGAAAATATTAGGTTCAATTGAATCGCTTTAACATCAAATCAAAATGACAGTCTTCTGAAATAGTTGATATGTCTTGTTCTAGTCGCTGAACTCTTCCAAAATGATAGACTTCCAAAATAGTTGATGTCTTCATTAAAAAAATAATTTATGTAAAGATCATGACTGAGCTATATGTAAACGAAGTAACAAAAAAGACATGATACATTGATACATTGCATTGTTACATACCAATGGTTAATCAT
The DNA here is from genome assembly GCA_037367405.1 of Ottelia alismoides. Lineage (NCBI taxonomy): Eukaryota > Viridiplantae > Streptophyta > Magnoliopsida > Alismatales > Hydrocharitaceae > Ottelia > Ottelia alismoides. The sequence goes on along the minus strand of JAZKJV010000528.1, from coordinate 655,239 downwards.
CAGTTTTTGAGGAAACAACTTCAATTATGTTTTCCTCTCCAATAGCATCAGTCTGAATATCTGAACTGTAGAGTCTGGAAAAATGTGACTGGTCTGGAGAATCTGACATCTGCATCTTGAATAGACCGGCGACTCTATTTAATATTCCCCCTTTCTCCCATACTTTTCAGAAAGAAGACAACGACCAAGTTTGGAAAAGACAAGAGAAATGGGGATAACATGAATCACATAAGCTGAGCTCATTTTTTCTGGCTTTTCATTTTTTTGGCCAAATAAGACGTTCTTTCATTTTTTATGGCTTTTCTCTCCTTTTTTTTTAAAATTTTCTTTTCAATTTTTCCGAATAAATCATTTTTTACTCGTCCCACATTTTTTAAAGAATCTGTTCATGCCTCCCTCTTTTCTAATCTGACCTATCTCTCTCTGTTTTTTTCCATTCACGCATTTTTTAAAATCGGCCAACAACCCACTTGGGCTAAATAGTAACGAATAATAGAATAAAAAAGCTCACTTGGGCGTATGGTTGTTATTTAGGGTTTCCTGATTGGGAACCCTGTTTATGGACGCCCCCCGCCCCCGCCAGGAGGGAGAGGTCGACGCCTTGGCTCGCCATAGCTTCTATTGCGCGAGATCTTGCAGCTTTGTGAGGAGCCGTGTGAGGGAGGGCTTGCCGCGTGGATTGCCAGAGGATCGAGCATCACCTAGAAGGGCGGCTAGGGCTCCGCCTTGGAGAGGAAGGCACATGAGGAGGGTCGGTGCTTCTTGGGGCATCGCACGACCTTGAGTCATTGCCGCTTGGAGCGGTTGCGCGAATGGCATCACCGCTTCTGGAGGAGTAGGGCAGCAGCGCCCTGCGTGGAGGAGTCTCCTAGCGAGGAGGACCACTGCCTCCACATGCCACATGGAGACGGTGGCTCACGCTGGGTGGTGCAGAACCGCTTGGAGAGGAGGAATTAGATGGGAGGAGGGACAAGATGAAAGAGTGCCGCCTACGCTTGCTCTCATCTTTTCTGGCGGCGACTGTGAGCCTGGAAAGCATTGGAGCACGCTACGATGAGGGAAGCCGCCTAGCGTTCCCGGTTGGAACCTTGTTGCTGATGATTTACGATGAGGGAAGCCACCACCTAGGGTTCCCAGGGGGAGTATGAAGCGCCGCCCTACTTGGGACTTGGAGAACCAAGATTAAGGTTCCTATTCTGAACCCCAGTTCGCACTATCCCAGAAAATTAATCTTCAAATGCAGAAAATTCAAGAACTCTTCTCTCATATCATGAACAATAATTTTCAAGAATATAACACAAAAAAATTGAATCTTGGAAAAATAAATCCTCGAGAATTGAATCCGCTCTGATACCATGTTAGAAAATAGAATGCAGAAGTATGATCGGAGAAAAAGAAATAAACTTGAAAGAACAACATGATTTAATGTGGAACCTGTTTCCTTAAGGAGCGGATGAAACCACGGGAGAACGTCTCAAAGGGCTGATGTGTTTATCGACTTTCTTACTGGATACAAGGGGGTGAGGGACTCTTATGTAGTCCTCACCGAGTCTCCACTTCCCACAATAGGTAGATGTAAGACTAAACAACTGGATGTGGTAAATGGATTCAAGAGGTATCCATTTACCCATCTACTGCAAGAGTGACACATACCAACATACTCAAACAATATCTAATAGTATTACATGTATCGACAAGAAATATTGACATTTTATACATGTATCCTAAAATACAATAGAAGAGAATGTAAGTACAAGAGAGTTACAATTATATGTACAATGGCTATAAGGTGCACCGTCAAAAGAAATCGTTTGCAGAAGCTCAAACCCCTGGAAAGTTTCTATTGTGTCGTATGTGCTTTCCCTGCCATTCATGTTAGAAACAAATGGATGTCAACAATAGTTGAGTTCTACCAAATTTATTAAAACTAACATATATTTAAGTGGTTACAAAAGAAAGCAAGTAGATAAGTGATGGCATTGTAATTCATTAAGGTACTTGCATGGAAAGTTGGTTTTCTAGCTGTTCAGTATATAATCGTATAAAATTCTCTTTTCTACTTAACATATTTTAAATGTCAACTATTTATTTTTTCTTGATTCATTCTATGATCATGATGATCAATGTAATCTAGATCCAATTTACATCCTTTTTAATCGATGTGATGATAGATCTTAATGAATGTAGTGTTTGATGAAGATTTTCTTGATTTGATCTTGAACCTTACCTGAACCTATGAACCTATCGACGTAACAGTAACCAAACTCAAACGGTGAAGAAGCCTTCTAAGCGACTCTTTCGTCTCGCCTTTCCAGTGGAAGTGCGGTCCAGGAGAAGGCTAGGCAAACTCCAACTACACCTCTGAGATGGGTGAGAGAGCCTCTCCGGTTCGAGTCACTCCAGTCCTGCCTGATCGGTTGGGTACAGGCTAACGAACTAGTAGAAAACCAAGGGTCGTCCATCCTAGGCACCCTAACAGAACATAGGGTTAGCGGAACTGGTAAAAAAGAAACACGTGGATCTTAGACAAGCGTAAAAAACCCGCGAGCTCGCGAAAAATCGTAGTAGAGGCTGGGATCCTAGACCTGCGCACTAGGCAATCGCTGCCTGATGTGAGCATGCTATTTCCTGCCCAGTTGAGGGTTACCTCACCCTCACATAGTCAGGTGTAAGGGGCACCATGACGGACACAAATGACAATCATCATTCGTAAACTAATTATCTCAAAAATTTTGGAGTAATGTAGATGACTCAAGTCCTTAGTCCGTTAAAGCATTGAGATTCCTAGATAATTTAACCATTGATTAGCTTAAACCACTAATTATCCGGGAGTAGATAAATTGGATTCTATATAAGAATATGTCAAAATACCGATCATTATGCCATATACATACATATTTTATTCATATCTAGGATTATTATGATAAAACCCAGTGTGTGAGTTGGAATAACACATTTCTTAGCATTATTGATGTCAGTTTTAGGGTCCAATGTTTTAGAAATCGATTCATGCAAAATCCCTCCTTCATCTTTAAGACATGCGATTAGTGTCCTAATAATTGATCTGGAATTTAGTTCAAATTCATGCCAAATTCCCCCAATATTTCATCTTTAACACATGAGCTCAGTGGCCAATAATTGATCTGAAATTTAGTTCAACTTCATGCCAATTTCCCCAAATATTTCATCTTTAACACATGAGATCAGTGGCCAATAATTGATCTGAAATTTTGTTCAAATTCATGCCAAATTCTCCCAATATTTCATCTTTAAAATATGAGATCAACAGTTTAATAAGTGGTATGAACTTAGAGTCAATTTTATATATTTTTTTAATCAAATTCTTGAACAGGAAGATATCTTAATTCAAAATTTTCAAATTAGAATTTTTGTGAAGCAGTACGTACATTTAATTTTTTATATTCCTTTCAAATAAAAAATTTGAACAGATTCTAATTCAAATTTTCGAATTAAAATTTTTTGATAAGCAGACTTTTAATTTTTTAAATTTTTTATATTGGCAGGAACAGATCTTAATTCAAATTTTCAAATTAAAATTTTTGACAAGTAGTATAGACAATTTATTTTAAATTCTTTTCAAATCAAAAATTTGAACAGTAGCATATCCTAATTCAAATTTTCGAAATTAATTTTTTTGATAAGCAGTATAAACAGTCAATTTTTTATATTCTTTTTAAATCAAAATCTTGAACAGTAACGGATCCAAATTCAAATTTTCAAATAAAGATGTTTGAGAAACAATACTGATATTTATTTTCATATATTCTTTTCAAATCAATAGGTTTCAAATTAGGATGAATTGCATGCACAACCCTCCAATTTTAAATCTTATAAACATGAATTCTGGAGCAAATCAATAGGTCTTAAATTAGGATCAATTGCAAGCAAAAAAATCCCAATTTTAAATCTTAGAAACATGAATTCTGGAGCAAATCATTATGTTTGAAATTAGGATCAATTGCATGCCAAAACCCTTAATTATTAATTTTTTTAAAAACCGAGAGATCTGGAGCTAATAAATGGATCTTGAATTGTATTCTTTATTTGCACAGATGGCATCAAAAGATGGCTTGGATTGTACTTTTGAAGACCTCTAATCTAGTGAAAATTGGGCTTGAATGGATGACAACACTTCCAGCTGTAATGGCTGCTGTTTGCATGCAACATATGACTCCTGGAGCAGCAATAGCTACAAGAATAGCTGTTGTAGCAGCGACTCTAGTTCCAGTTGGGAGCAACAACAAACAACAACAATGGAGGGGAGCAACAACATCTCCTGCTGCAAATTTGCAGCAGAATTTGGGGGGGGGGGGTCTTCGGTGGAAACAGAAGGAATTTTCGGGAGAAGTCTGGGGAAAAGGAGAGGGGAGAGGGTGGTATATATAAGAAAGGGGAAGGGCTTTGGTGTTGCCAAATGGAGGGGAAGAAGGGGCAATGTGGTGTGTTGTGCTGAAACTTTTTTGACATTTGTGTGTGTATACACACACACACACACCCCTTTTATCTCTAACTTATTTGAAACCCTAATGTTATCTCCATTTTCACTTTGCATCTCAGATTCAGATGAATAACAGCTCGTTTTGACCGTCTCAGAGTGACGATCAAATGGGTATAATATTTATATTTTTTGATCTAAGATGGATTCAAAGAATGGCAGATTACGTTTTGATTTGTGATTGAAACTTGCGATTTAAAAGGGTCAACGACCTCTGATCGACAAACGATTGATTCTTATAGTTTCGATTTGGCGTATGACTTTTATGATGGTCTCAGCTTATTTTTGGGGTTCCGATTGTGTCACAACTTTTCTGATGACACGAATTACGAAGCAATTGATTTTTGATTGATTGATCCCAAATTTCATTTGATTTACGATCTATGGATCGATTCAGATAATTTAATATCGGAAAATAATTTTATCAGATCATATCAACGCTAATCAGGTCAGATTCGCTTTCAAATCCGAGTGTTACAACGATCTCCTCTAATCACCTGACGACAACTCCTGGTAATGTTGGTGACCTCACTTCGAGAGAGAGGATTCCCATCAGGGAACCCTATTTGAGCGTGAGAAGTCAAGGGCTTGATATCCCTTCATTGAAATGCATGGGGGTTGGTTTGGGTCCAATCGGGACGTCATTGTTGCATTTAAAAAATAATTGAAAGATAGCATGAATTACTATGGGCCCAATCCCAGGCGAAGTAAATGGGGGGGGGGGACGAGGGCAAAAAAATGAGATTTTTTAAAAGATCTAGTATATAAAAAGAGAGGCCATACACAAATAAAAAATGATTAAAAAAAGAAAAAAAGAGAACGGCTTGAAAAAGGGGAAACTGAGAAATTTTGACAACTTATTGATTTTTTGTTTTCCTCCATCTTCATGTCTTCTTCCAACTTGGTTGATGCCATCTATTTCGATTGGTGTAAGAGAAACGAGGTCCAAGCTCGGATGAAGTAAATGGGGGGGGGGCAAAAAAATGAGACTTTTTTAAAACGGTCTAGCGTATAAAAAAGAGGCCATACATAAATAAAAATGATTAAAAAAGGAAAAGGAGAATGACCTAAAAAAGGAAAGCAGAGAAATTGAGACGACTTATTGATTTTTTTCTCTATCTTCTCATCTTCTTCCAACTTGGTCGATGCCATCTATTTCGATCAGTATAAGAGAAAAGGGGAGTATTATGTAGAGTTCTAAAGGACATATTCAGAGCCTCCAGCTCAGATCCAGACGATTATATTTCATACTCTGCCGTTTAATGCGTACTTATCTGCGATCATTATTTGAGAGGTCTCCATCTTTTGATTTGGATGCAAGGTTCTCATGTGATCCATAAAGATTTCAGAGTAGAGATCCCATTCTCTGAGACATTATGGACTCATAAGGATCTATAAGGATCCATAGTAGAGACCAAATTCTTCGACTAGGAGATTTTTAAGACTCCATTTTCCAGCTATCATGGGCTCTGACGAGGATGTTTCAACATCTTTTCCCAGTTTGTCCCTTTAGAGAGATGGAGCAGTTGCGAGCTAGAGATCTCCATGTGGAAACTCATTCCAATTTCAACGACTTAAGCAAACACAATACGGAGCATATGTTTTGCGACGGAGAGACCCTGTTTAGCTCACACTCTAGCCCTTCGGTTCATCTTCCTTAGTGCGGCATGAGAAGCAACATCCTCAGCAGGCAACCCATATTGTATGCGTTGAGTTGATATTGTCTGTAGTGTCTTGTATTGTGAATGAGCGATTTCTTTCTATTTGTCCAAGCTGAGCATTGCATGCTCTAGCTTGAGGGGGGTTGTTAGAGTATGCTTCATATGTAAAGATGAGTAGTTAGATCCCTCCAGGGTCCAATTACCACATCTATATATTTAGTTCTACATCTACTCTTAGTGGGACTCCAGTATGTCTGTGTGTTTATATAAGAAGCATCACTCCCATTGTATTATTAGAGGAAGTGAATAGAAGAATTAGCCCTTATGGCGTTCTCCCGTAGTTTCATCTCGTTCCTTATAGAGTAGGGTTCCACGTAAAGTTCTGGTGTTCTTCCATTGTTTATATTTCTTTATCATTGATACACTTCCACACTATTGTTTTCTACATTTACGAACATAAAACGTATTGATATTTGAGGAGTCAAATTCCTAAGTAGTACCTGGGAATTACTTAAATACCCAGGTACTACGTAATGTTTTTTTTTTACTCAAAAACTACAGAGGTGTCGCATGTTCAACATGCGACACCCCTTAAGTTTTTTTTACCCAGAAATTACGATTGTGTCGCATATTGGATATGCGCTATAGATAACGCATATTCAACATGCGACATATGTCTAGGGAATTCCCCTCGAAGATGGTCTCGAAATGTTCTGTACAGGTATCGCAGGTCTCGAAATTTCCTGTACAGGTATCGCATGTTGTATATGCGACATTCTTGCAGGGACTGATAACGCATTTTCAATATGCGTCATCCTTACAGGAAATTTTCCTCGAAAATGGCTGGCAGGTGTGGGCTTTGAAATTTGAACATATAACGCATGTTCAATATGCGTCATCCTTGCAGGAATTTTTCCGCGAAAATGGCTGTCCAAGTGTGGGCTTTGGAATTTCAACTTTCTAAAAACCCTTGAAAAGGCATGCCAATTCCATGTTTCTAACGTAAATTTACATCTTTTTGTAAACATTCCAGACATTGCAAACATTCTAGACATTCCAAATATCAAAGAAGACATTTCAAATATTGAATATAAGTAGACTTGTTCATGAATACACATTACATTTTTTGCATCATATTAAAAATTACATTGATTACAATTCAACGTTTTTTCCTCCGCTGGTATGTAATCGTAGAATCTGGAGGATGGAACGGTAATAGACGGTTCGCTTCGTCTATCATGTGGATTTGAGAGGGTCCTGGGGCATCTTCCTCGAATGTTGGCATAGACGGCGGCGTTAGTGTGCAGTAAGTTGGTCGTGTCTGGCTGGGGTCCAATCCATGCCTCAACGGTGCTTGAGGCGTTGGCAAGTCCTCTCTTGGTCGCTCGGTGGCAGGTGTGAAGTAGTCTCCTTGCGCAATGTTATCATCTTCCACAGCGGCTTCTTCAAAGTCCATGGGTTCCGCGACTTGTTCACGCGCCCTACCTCGACCTCTTCCTCGTCCCCGTCCTCTTGCCCTTCCTCGCCTTGCCTCCTCCCTAGCCACATCTGCACGCTCGTCATGTAACGTGACTGCATCTGCAAATTGTAATGACAGCCACTCCGTCATTTCCGCCTTCGCTTGTGCCGCAATCTCGCGGCATTCCTTGTGTCCAATGTCGTAGACACGGCTCCACAGAGCGAGCTGCATCCAAGGAAAATATGTAGATGTAAATTTGAAACAGTTTTGTTAATTAATTTACCAAAAAAATTATAGTTCGAGTACTTACGTTGCTTGCCAGAGTTGCACCCAAACGTCCGACAAATCTTCGAGTAATGGTCCGATACCATTGCTCGTATGCGGGCGTCGTCAATACCCCTCTGGACCGATCGATGCGAATAATTCTAACTTCCCGCTCATCCCAGCGGACAATATACAAGCTGTGTTTTGCCCTCCAATCCACATGTACTTTCCCCCTCAAATCGATAGCGTGGAGTTCTTGAAATGTGGAGCAACGACTTGGGATATCTTGAAGACCCCCAAATTGTCTCTTGAACTGATCTGGGTAGTAATACTCCACAATGTGGAAGTATATCAAAGGCACTTCAGCTCTCCAAATGTGTTCGCCCTCAAGAGAGTTGGCTGGGAGATGGGCGCAGATCTCATCCGTATAGGGAGTCCAAAATACCTGAATGCAAAAATTGTATTACGATTAGTATTTGTTTTGTTGATATAGGAAAAATTTGTAAATTTAAAATTACCTGGTCGGGTGATTGCATGTCAAAAGCATCCTTGTAGGGTCTCACCACGTGTGTGGGCTGTCTACGATGGGCAAACGCCGTTGCCCAGCGGACTCCTAACGGGCGCCCGTACCATTCTCTGCCGTCCCTAACAACTGGAGCAATGTGGGGGAAATGCTCCCAAGCCCACAGCTGAAGTAGTATGACTGAGCCTCCAATCTCCTCGGTCGCCATGTCCGCTGCCAAACATAGGTGCCTGTAAAGATATGCAAGCACGGCTGATCCCCAGCTCAATGTCGCAGAGAACTCAAAATCCTGTAGATGTGGTAGAGCTATAAGTGAAACCAAGGAACCAGACTTGTCCGTGAAAAGTACTCCACCAAGCAACTGCAAAATGTACGCTCGAGCGTGTCTCTGTACGACTAGCTCGTCTGCATCCTCAGCCAACTCTGAAAAATTGGTGGACAACCAGCTTGCTGACACCCTGCTGCCAACTATGTCTGCGGGCAGTGGCCTAACACCCAACAATTCCTCGCATGTATCTGCCCATGTCGCTCCAGGTGTTGTCTCCCCGGTAACCGCGGGCCCATCAATTCGCAGCCCCAAGATGAATGCCACATCCTGCAAGGTGATAGTAATCTCCCCACTAGGCATGTGGAAGGTGTGCGTCTCGGGTCTCCACCGTTCAACTAACGCTGTCACCAGATGCCAATCCAGGGTAATGAACTCGAGCTCTGAGATGCATCCAAATCCTGCTTCGACTACGCAAGGCAGTAGCTGGTCATCCAAAGGGATCCGACGTACATGTGTCTCTCGTCGTCGACAACGCAACCATGAAGATTCCTACAAGAAAATTGTTAGGAAAAAAAATTGAAGGAAGATATTATAATTGCTTACATCGCCAGCCCAAACTCGACGTGAACGATGTCGCTCCTGAAGGTGCAAAACTGAAGGATCAACTGGGCCGGGATCCATCTGAAAAATACAATATTCAATGTTAGACAATACAATTAAAAAAACTATATGAAAAAACAATATCCGACACAAGCAACAAGTATTTACCACAATGAAAATTATTAATATACGAGGGTAGCAAACTTACTCGAATTAACGCAGAGATTGGCAAGCAACGGGCATCTTTAAGAACTGCATTATAGCTTTCGCTCAGATTTGTAGTCATCTGACCAAACCTATACCCACCGTCATAGGCCAAGGTCCATTGCTCACGACGACAATCATGAGTTGAAAACCATCTAGCTGCTCCATTATTCCACTCTTGTAATTTCCTCATGAAGTACGCGAACTTCCTAGGTGTCGTCTGTAATGCTGCGGCTTGCACCATAGCTTTCATGGAGCCATTTTTAAAGACGCTATTGAAGTTGCTCGCGACGTGCCTCGTACAAAACCGCCAATATGCAAAGGGTTCTAATAAATCCACGTCAGCATCTTTCATAGCGGCTTTTATACCAGAATGCCTGTCGGAGATGATACATATTGGTCCAGCTCGCATGCCGATTACCCTTAGACGAACCAACGAAAGAAACCACTTCCATGACGACAAGGATTCCTCGTCGACGATCCCGAATGCAAGGGGAACAATATGTTTATCCCCGTCAACCCCGCAAGCAATGAGCAGTTTTTGTTTGTACTTCCCGTACAAATGTGTCCCGTCAACACTAATCGGTGGCCGACAATTTTTGAATGCTTCAATGGAAGGACCAAATGCCCAAAAGCATCGTTCAAATCTGCGGCAGAGAGGTTTCCGAGGATCAGGATGGTCGCTGTATTTAATATCAATTTCAGTCCCTGGAATAGCAGCCTTCATTGCATGCAAAAGAAAAGGCATTTCAGCGTATGACTTCTTCCAGTCACCAAATACAATTCCGATGGCCTTCCTTCGAGCATCCCAAGCCCTTTTCCTTGAAACCCAGTAGTTGTACATCTCGTGGATGTGAGCTCTACAACTAGATACACGAACATTAGGGTCATCCCTAACAAGAGTTAGCAATGATCTGGACATGAATTTGTAGTCCAACTGAGGGTGATCCTGATTAACTGTTGGGTTGATACAAGTGTGTGCCCCAACAACCTTGGAGATCACCCACAGTCCATCAAATTTTCTGAAATGTCCTCGTAAATACCAAACGCAACCATTTGCTCTCTGCGAACAAAAAACCGACCATATCAAGCTGGTGGATTCCTTGACAATGAAGTCATAATGTGATAGAATGTGGAACTTTTTCACAGCGTAAACCAAATCCTCCCTACATTTGAACGTCCTACCCTTGCGGATTTCGTCAGCAACACCATCAAGTCTAGACTTGCTTCGAATGTCGTCTTCATATGTTGAACGAGTATTAGACCCTCTAACCCCAAAAAAGGGTATACGGGGTGTAATAGTATGCGCGGTTTGTTCATCAGTTGGGAGCTCCTCGTCCATTAAATCATCTTCGACATCTTTGCTACCTTCTTCCAGGTCATCATCGGTCCCCCAAGGGATGAAATCCTGATCCATCCGGTTAACCTCTCGCAGCAACGGCTCACTCAAGCCCAAATCCTGAACCGTGCTTGGCTACGTTACAGGCGCATCCGTATCAAAGTAGGGTCCCATGGTTGGGACAATTCTTGGTGGCGTGCTGCGTACAACTGCTGCTTGTGTGCTCGAGACTCCAGACGGTCCCTTGTTAGTCATAACAGTTGGGACTTCACTCACAGATACATCTTCAACATAAATATCGGTAGGCATTGATTTCCCAATGGTCCGAGCGTACACAAGAACTGCCTGCACATCATCATCATCGACAATAGATGAAAATGACGGTTCCTCCCCTGGACCTCGAGGGATGCGATGTAATAATCGGATGTTTTGACTGTCAATATCCAAGTTGAACTTACGGTAAACCAAGTTCAACATCTCATCGAACGTCATATTAGGAGTCAAGACAAACCCCCTCACGTTGGTTGACGATCCGGACATGAGTGTACTACTCAAATGACACATACAATACAACTGCTCCATTCTAACCTAATACGTGACACAACGTACAAGCAAACGTCATACATTCGAGAAATGAAAATAACATGCATATGATACAAAAAAAATTTAAAGAAAACGTTTTACCAAGTCCAATTGTTCGCAACAAGTGGTTAGCCCTAATGAGAAGCGGGGACGGCTAGGACGGTGCCAATCACTGAAAACACGGAAAAGGAGTGTTCCGCGGGGTTAGGAGTGACCAAAAAGGGTGTTGTTGAGAGAGGAGGAGATGAGAAGATGCGGGTGCAGAGGAGGGCGTCGGGGGCGGCTGGGTTGCTGGAAACGAAGGACTTGTCGGGGCAAGGGCGGGGAAATGAGAAGGCCGCTAGGCGCGGGGCTTAATTAGGGTCGATATCGCATGTTGAATATGCGTTATCTATAGCGCATATCCAACATGCGACACAAACGTAATTTCTGGGTAAAAAAAAACTTAAGGGGTGTCGCATGTTGAACATGCGACACCTCTGTAGTTTTTTAGTAAAAAAAACATTACGTAGTACCTGGGTATTTAAGTAATTTCCAGGTACTACTTAGGAATTTGACTCGATATTTGAGGCCATGTTTGTGGCAGATTCGATCATGTTCCTTACCATGTAGGTATTAGTCTTTTTGTATCCTGATAAATGTTTTGTAGTAAGCGTGTTCCCGACAACGGTATAGATTTGTTAAAAATCTGGATTATGTTCGAACTTCTCTCGTATATATGGAGTTGATTACTTAGAGACTTTATCCCTAGTGGTCAGGATAGGCTCTCATACATAGTGATCTCTCTATGGCATCCATCAAGTGTTGGTCCATTTACAAGTCAAGAACTCTTTCTTGTATAGACACCTCAAGGAGAAGGTCTACATTTCCCATCCATATGGTTATTCTGTAAACGATGAGCATATTTGAAGGCTCAAGAAGGCCATACATGGTTTGGAGCAAAGTACGAGAGCCCTATTTTACATTGTTGAGTGTTATCATGTAATCCTAACCCCAGGGGTACTCTAGTCCTCGCAAGTGATAGATATCTCTTATTATATCCATAACCCCAGATCTCCACCTATATAATTAGCCATAGGGTTCTCAGTATGAATCACACAATTCTGATTTTATTTTCCACTTGGTATAAGAGCATGCTTCCCTCCCTTTCCCTACCTGTCGGTTGTCGCCCCCATCCCACCTCGACCACCAACCCCCTGTGCTGCCCACCTCTTCTCTGTGTCCCTCTCGATGCATTTCCTTGTGATTGTGCCTTAACCTGTTCTTGCTATTGCGCCTCGCCTCCCTCCAAGTTCCAGCTGTCGTTGCTGCCACACCCAATGCCTCAACCCCTTATTCCAGTGCTCCTACTAGCCCCGCCCCCTGTATACCACCTCCCTACTTCTTTGTTGTGGCCAAGGTTGCAGAAAGCAGTAGTCGATACTCGGTCGACGGGGTTACTGACTAAGGATTAATCGGATGTTGGACGACTAATCAGATTTAGTCGGTTTTGATTTTTTAAATTATTTTAAATATATAAATCCTTTTTATATATAGATTTGTACATTTTCTATACTTTCATACTGAAACAAAAGAAGTATTTGACTTTAAATATAACATTATTGCATATTAGAATAAGTTTGCTTATATACTAACATAGATTTGTACATTTTCTATACATTCACAATGAAACAAAATAAGTAGTTGACTTTAAATATAACATGAAGTATATTAGAATAAGTTTGCTTTTAAAAAACGCAAAAAACAAAAAAATTATAAAACCTTGATGTAAATCGGTCGATTAGTCAGCCCGACTAGTCGGGATGACCGACTAATGGTCGACCAGGCCTAGTCGAGTCGGCTACCCCCCGACTCGACTAGTCGGCCGACTTTTACAAGCTTGGTTGGGGCCCACCAAATATTATTCTATTGCTATCAGCCCGCTTCTCTTGAGTTATCAAGTTTTCATGGCTTCCGACCGTGTATTTCGAAGCATTCTTTGTCGTGCTTTCAGTATCAACCTCCCCTCTTAGACTCCAATCGATTATTCTTCGGCAACCTTTGATTAGACACAACGTGGTATGATTTGAACAATGATATTTGGTCCTATTTCTCTGCAAGCAGGCTTGAAAACCTAATCAGAGATATCAGGATCGGAAGTGACATCTCAACGATACGAGGGAGGGAGTTCATTCCAACCCTCTTTTGTCTCGATCTCCAAATTGGATGAGACCAACTATACCAAATGGTCATTGATATTCCTGATGAGCAGCGGAGGATACGACTTGGAGCACATTTTACTTAAGCCAGTTGCTATAGCAAAGACATGCAAGAACACCACATGGGCCAATGACGATTGAATGGTGAGCTCATGGATTATGGTTAGCGTCATTGATAGAAGTGCAATGAATCGGTACATTTTGTAAGTGCTTACGAGATGTAGACTTCCGTAAAAGTCACATATGGGGATGGAAAAACTCCAAGATGTTCCAGATATGTTCGATATGATGAATCTAAATCAAGCAGGACACCACATAAAAAACTATTTCTCTTACAAAATCTATTTTTGAAGGATATAATGCTTATGTTCTAGGATGCAATGGTCTTGCACAAAAGAAATACACCAACACATGGAAATTCTACTATACCTCGCATGTCTTGACCTGTCCTATGTTGTCGCCGGTGAACAAATGATTACTGCTACTACTTTGCTAACTTCTGGGGAGGCAAGAAGCACGCTAAGCTATCTTGTTGTCTCTCGTACTAGCACTACTACGGAAGTCCATGGGCAAACCACTGCTCTCTCCCCATTTGTGCGAGGAGGTTGTAGCCTTCATATTGGTTTTGGTTGTGGTCACTCCATAATTGGGCGAGGACGCACCGTAGTTTAATAAACTTTCTGCAATAAAATAGGCACCCTGAGGCAATTTGCTACAACAAACATGGTAACAGACCCCTACTGCTCGAGCTATCACTATTAAGGTAATGGTTAGTCAGTGGTAGTGCTAAAAGGTGATTTTGAGCTTTAATGTTGTGCTTCTATAGATTCAACTACAGAGATGCCTCGTGCTCACATCGAGATGACCATCCATAGACTGTTGCTGTTGTACCTTTTATGTACATATATTCAAGGATGCAAAAATCGGTTCAGGCGACCGTTTAAAAGGCCGTTTAAACTCATTCGGTCCTCGACCGACTGTATAACCTTTAATCGGCTATGTAAACGGTCAGACCGTTTAAACGGGTGTAATCGGCCGTTTACACGCCGTTTAAGCGGCCGCGTTTTGCATCAAGGTAACATAAACCCTATGTTGATTATGCTATCTACTTTGACATGTCACATTTGGATGAAGAAGTCATTGAAATTGACAATATCTGATCAAAATTGTGGATATGTGATTATATTTTTAAAGTTCATTTATACTTTTTTATTAAATATATATGTAATATTTTTTATTAATTTTAAAATGTAAAACCGCATAGACCGTTAATTTCCGTTTAAACTCCCGCATACCGTTTAAACAGTAATCAATGACCCTACCGACTGTATACCGCATACCGTTTTTTGCAACCTTGCATATATTTACATTGGCTCCGCCTAAAAATACGAAAAAATAGTTTGGTTGCTTGATACAGGCACCTATATCTACTCATGTAGAGAAAGGATGCTTATACATCAAATGCGATAATTCCATCTAGGATAAACTGTCCATGCTGCATATGACATGTTTTCCCCAATTTAAGGAGAAACTGATGTCCATCTTACCCCAAACGTCAAGCTCAACAATGTTTTATTTGTTTTTGAGTTTTCAATTAGACTTTTCTCTATCTACCAAATTTGGAAGTAACTTAATTATTGGGTCATATTTGATCCTGTCTCTTGTATTTTTCCGGACATAATGTCTAGGAGGACTATTGGTACGGGTTGTAAAGAAGGGGGTGCTTACCATCTTGTTTATTCTTTTGGTACTGTTGTGAATCATTTTTGATCTCGTCAGGTGTCCGGCTCCATCGGTTAGGACTTCCGTCTATCCACATTCTTTGTTGGGTCCTTCCCCAGCTCCCTCCCACCACCATCTTAGAGTGTGAGGTTTGTCAACTGTGGAGGTATTATTGAAGTTCATTTTTGTTATCTGGTACCCTTCGTTCTTGCAGATTCTTTGAGCCTGTTCCTCTTGATGTTTGGGGAGCTAACTGATTTTCTGAGCGTTTGGGAAACATATACTATCTTGTTTTGATGGATGACTTCTCTCGTATTTCATAGAAATTTTTATCAAAAATAAATTTGATGCTTTCCCTATTATAGTTCGCTTCATGAATGAAATAAAGGCTAAGTGCAGGGAGCTTGTGGCCATTGTCGGCGTGATTACTAGATTCCAAGGGTTTGGCTGCCTATGGTTGCTCCCACCGCCTTTGCTAATGGGTGCGATATGGAGCATCTGACTCATCTGGTTTCTGAGAGTTCTCAAAATTTGAGCCCTGAGGAGGACTCTCATCTTTTGATTACCTCAGTGCCTTGTGGTGATTTGCTGGAGGTGGTTGAGTGGTGTCTTCGGTGCTTTTTCATGGACCATTTCGTTGTTGATGTCGTTCCCTTAGAGCCAACGATTACTATTATGTGACGTCTATTCGCCTCTCAAGCGAGGGTTCTTTTGGCGGTGGATGCAGAGATCTCTGGGTTACTTTGGAGGCGTCTGCATTTTTGGGATGGAGCTCTGTCGCATGGTCGTCGTTGGACGTTTCAGGTTTTGGCATGACGTTCATCTCTTGGCGGTTGGTGGACTGCTTTCATTTCAGGAGATGCTGGCCAGGTCTGCGAAGGTGGTTGAGATTGCCTCCGATAGTCTCCGTCCTGGAGACGACATTGACATTGTGTTAGTGGTACAATGCTGTTCCGCAGGTCAGATGTTTGGGGCTTTCTATGTGGTGGATCGAACGACTTTTCGACTATATCTAATGGAATGTCTGCTATCGTCCTTTGCCTCGGGATTGTCCTCACCTCGGTGTGAGACTCCAATGGAAGGTTTTTTGACCCAATGGAGGTGTCCGATGGGTTTTGGGAGGTACATGGTTTAATGTTGGATTCTTGTTTGGTTACGATTGCCCTCCTCCTCGTTCAACGTTGTTCGTGCTCAGTTGTCTGGTTTCACGACGATGCCTTTGAGCATGACTTTTTGTGAAGCGGCGAAGGAGATTGTGGTGTGTCCTTTGAAGAGATTGGATCGTTATGTGCCTCATCGCAAGTTATGCAAAACGCGTAAGCCCCTTTTTTGATGTGTTTGCCTTCTGTCGGGCTGAGCGTTGGAAGGTATTTATCCGTCGCAATTGGATGCGAACCTCGGGGCTATGGCCGCATAGGCCAGCTGCACACCTTACAGATTTAGGAGCTAAGGATGATCTTGTGGTCGTTGCATATTGTGATGTGAGCATTGAATCTGGTATGGCCGCGATCTCTGAGAGGAGTGAGAAGTTGGCCTTGGTCACAATTTGCGTGGGGGTTGTTTTGATGGGGGCATTCCTCATTGTTGCCATATGAGGATTGTTTCGTGGAATGTTCAGGGGTTTGGGCAGACATACAAAAGGAGAGTTGGACTTTTGTTGGGGAGCTGGAAGGCAGATATTTTGTGTTTACAGGAGGCTAAGATGGAGGTCTTGGACCTGTTTACTTGGTGAGAGCCCGCTGGATCACGTTTTACTGGGTTTCGTTCTTTGCCATATATTGGAGCATCGTGGGGCATGGTTATTGACTGGATTGGTGATCTGTTTGCTCTCGTGGGCTCGATGTGTGGCACCCATGTTTTGTCTATATTACCGCACAGATGTGCATATGGGTTTCTCTTTATGAAATTAGTGGTCTATGGCCTCGCAGGACCTCACCTGTCCGATATATGGGATGAACTTCACTTGGCATGGATGCATTTCCCAGAGCCTATTTGGTTGGTTGGTTCCTCAGTTTCGGCAGACCGCCTGTGACAGCGGTGGTTTGTACTATGGATTATTCTCTTTTGTGAATTTTGTTGGTGATGTCTTTGGAGGTTTTGGATGCAACGAATTTGGAGTATATATGGAGGAGCTCCTCTTTTAGATCTCGTTTGGAACATTTCCTTTGTTCGGCAGACCTTGTGGAGGTTTTCCCCTTGGGTTTCGTGGTGGCCAATCTATTAGAATTCGGGGTTGGCAACACACGGGCTGATCTTTCGTCTGGAGGAGGGGTTTCATGAGGTCAACATATACTAGATGGAGTCAGAGGTATTCGAGTCAGTCTCGAGGAAAATGGCAAAGAAGCTCGGGGCTCTGCGTGGCATGCTTATTCAATTTAGGAGGGAGTCCTATTTAGTCCAAGGGCATTAGAGGGATTTGGCACGGGCAGAGGTTATATGCCTTGATTAGGGGGACTTTAGAAAACTTCTGGATGAGCAGATGGTGTTGAGGTGCGAGCTTAACCACATATTATTGGAGGACAAGAAGCATGCGATTGAGTGGAGACAACGCTCGAGGTAGAGGTGGCTGAAGGAGGGGATGTGAATGCCATATTCTTTCATGCGACGACAAGTGGTCACCGGAGGCGCAACCTAATCCACACAATCGGGATGAACAAGGAAGAGGTGGGGGAGGCTGGAGCCAAGGTTGCAGAAAGCGATAGTCGGTACTCGGTCGGTGGGGTCACTGACTAAGGATTAATCAACGGTTGGGAGACTAATTGGATTTAGTCGGCTATTAGTCGGTTTCGAATTTTTTATTTTTTAAATATATAAATCAATTTTTATGAACATATTCTTATATATTTACATTGATTTTTATATTTTCGATACTATTATAATGAAATAAAAGAAGTAATTGTATTTAAATACAACATTAAGCATATTAGAATAAGTTCGCTTTTAAAAAATAAAAAATCTCTATGTAAAAGTCGGTCGGGTGGTCGGTCTGACTAGTCGGGTTGACCGACTAATGGCCGACTAGGCCTAGTCGAGTCGGCTACCCCCCGACTCGACTAGTCGAGTTGACTATTCGGCATAGTCGGTCGGCTTTTACAACAGTGATAGGAGCCATAAGCAATGCAATGAGGCGACGCTTTTTTGAACTCAGTAGGTGGGAGCCTAAAAATGGCGCTAGATGGTTGGGATGTGATATCCCACAGTTGTCTGACTTGCAGTGAGAGGAGTTGTTGCGTCCTTTTCTCCTTTACGTGGACAAGCAGGTGGTTTTCAATATTATCTCCGACGGGTCACCGAGACCTGACGGCTTCCCGGTCTTCTTCTTCAGGGAATTTTGGAAATTGGTTGGCAAGGAGATTCTAGAAGTGGTTGAGGAGCTTTGCATGCCCAATGACAGATTTGAGTGGTTGAACCGTTCCTTTCTCTTCCTTTTGCCCAAGAAGAATGTGGTGCGTCAGGTTGAGGATTCACGTGCTATAGCATTGTCAAATGTTTTTTATCTGATTGCTGTTAAGGTGCTTGCCAACAAATTGCGAGAGGTTTTGGGTCTTATCATTGGTCTGACGTAGTCAGCTTTCGTTCCGGGGAGGCATGTAATGGATGGGGTCGTGTTGGCTTCTGAGGTGATTGTTGAGTGGCAGAGGAAGAGGACTAAGGGATTTATGTGGAAAGTTGATTTCTCGAAGGTTTATGACTGTGTCGACTGCCTTTCATTTGGGCATCTCTGCATTGTAGATGCATTCCAAGTGAATGGATTCTGGATGAAGCATTGTGACGATAGTTTCTTCTGCGATGTTAGTAAACGACAACCAGGAAGGTGATTTCTTTCAGCCGTAGTGAGGGGTTCGACATGGATGCCCGTTAGCCCCATTGCTCTTTATGGTGGCGACAAATGCTTTTGCCAAGATGGTGACGAAGGCAAGGTAGATTTCTTGACTGGTTTCAGTACGTGAGGGATCACTATCCCCGTCCTCCAATAACATCGATGATACTATTTTCTTTTTTGAGGGAGAGGTTACTATTGCGGAGGGGATGACCATTGTACTCGAACTATTTGATTTTGTCTGGGGCTTGAGGATTAACTTTGGAAAGTCTGCTTTTATTCCGTTAGGGATGGTTGAGGAGGAGGTGACGATTTGCGAGATTGCCTTGCAGGCGCAGAGGGTGAGAGGAAGGTGGCAAGTTGGCGTGCACGCTCTCTTAAGAGGTGGTTGGTTCTTCTGAAGACGGCACCTTCTGCTATCTCGGTGTTTTTTATGTCTACCCACTTGTTGCCTGTTGGGGTGAGGGAAAGGCTGGAGCCGATTATGAAACGTTTTTTCTAGGCTTCTTCTGGCAGTCTAAGGGATGGCGTTGGTGGGATGGAAGACTTTATTGCTAAAGATGGAGGACGGCAACTTGGGGATACATAGTCTGGAGGTGAGGAATAAAACACTGTTGGTGAAGTGAGTGAACAGAATCTAGGGAGGAGGTTCAGATTTGCTTTGCAGGACTCTTCGCTCGATATACGGGGTGTGATGCAGCTCTTGAAGCCCTTTATTGGTGATGATTGTGGTTTCCAGTTTTGGTCTGATGATTGGACGAGGCAAGTAGCTACTTTCCGAGACTTTTTGCCTTGGCAACTGACACAAGTGTTTGTGTGAGAGACTGTTGGGAGGGCGACAGCTGGTTACCTTTTTTTCGATCTGCGCTATCGTATCAGGGTATTGAGGAGTTATGTCAGCTCATGGAGACTTTACCGACTCATGAGGGAATGGAGAACTAATCATTGGTCCTGGCTGATGGGCACTTCGTGGTGCGAAAGGCATTTCTGTTCTTCTACTCCTTGAAGGTTTTTGATCCTACGATTTCTACGAATCAGTTCATTGACATTTGGAGGTGGAAGATTCTATCACGGATTCGGATTTTCATTTGGTTGCTTAGAAGGAACCGTCAGCATGCTTCTTCCTAGGCTGTGATGGCATTTGTGAGCGTTGCTCGATTGAGGAGGAGAGTGTTGAGCACTTGATTTTGGGATGTTCTGACGTGTGGGCATCGACGCTGTTAGATGGGGTTTATACTTCCGACTGGGCTGACTTTTGGGTTTTGCTGGACGAGCTAGACCATGAGAATACCCCCGCCAAGATTTAGGTGGCAGCTATCTTGTGGTCTATCTGGCTAGCGCAGAGTGGATCGGTATTCCGGGATGAACGTTATGAAAATGTGCCGAGCATGCGAAAGTCTGAACACATTCTGGTCGTCGTAATTTTTGTTTTTTTCACTGTGAATATATATAGTCTGAAGGGTATGCGTCTTCTCGACGTCATACCCTATTTTCCCTAAAAAAAAAACTCAACACATCGTTATTGTGAGGAAGAGTTCTTACCGGTTTTCCTGCAGTTAATCACATCGAACTCTCTACCTGACGATTGCTAATTAAGATCTAGAAATAATCTAGCATTGGTCTTGACCCCCCACATACCATGTTTGCACCAAGAATATTAAGTTGAAGTCCTTGCCAATAAGCCATGGCATATGCATGCATTTGAGCCTTGCTTCGCACAATTTAAGCCATGTCTCCATTTGTAGAAGCCTTCGTTAGTCTGTATACATGAGTGGGATCCCTGCAAACTCCTTTCTGCCTTGTCATTGCATTTGTTTGTGATATCGGTTTTTGTCCTCTCTTTCTGCCGCTGATGGGATCTTGGTGTTATATTGAATCTTTGATGAAAGTTTTTTTATGGTGTACCTTGTGGGAGACATTGGTCATCCCCCTTGTAGAGTGGAATGTGGCAACACAGCGGTTTGATTAGGGGAGCTTGTGTGTTTTGTACCTGAAGGAGATGGACACGTCTTCTTGCTAAATGGGTGCTGAGAATCTGATGTGAGGGCACAGATTTGCTTTGTCAGCTGTTGAGAGACATCTATGGTGTCACTTTGGATCTGTCTATTTGGTGCATTTTTTGATGACATTATGGTGGATAAGACAAGTTAGTGTCAGGAGAGCTGGAATTAGTGTAAGATGCAAGAGTTTTGAACTTAATAAAACTCATATGGGATGACTTGAGTTTTTTTTGGAAGGGCGCAGTTTGTGGATGGGGTTCTTTCTGGTGAGGTGTGTGATATTCTGACAGATAAACGAGGATGAATCGGGAATCTGAGCTCGTCGGTCCACAAATGTTTTTTCTCATAAATCGAGGCGATTTCTTCTATAAGATGCGCGTGTGTTGTTATGGCTGGATTCTAGTGATACTCGTGACTCGTGAGAGCAATGTCAAACCTGCTGGGTATCATGAAAGTGCTCCCTCTGTTAGCTCAGCTTTTGTTTTGCATGGAGTTTCAGCTTTGATTCGATGAATGGCGTGGTCGGGCCACTTTAGATGATCTATTTCCGAGTCTGCACTTATTGGCATCATCATGGTATCTGTGGCCAATTTTTGATGCAAAAACCGATTACTGGAGTGTATCTGTGCATTCCCTGACATGCTCCGCAGAGGTTTTTGATGTCTTTAAAGGAGAGGTGTAACAGTCGAGGTCTTAGCTCCTTCCGAATGAGAAACATGATTTGCTCCTTAGTCATTTGGACTGTCTTCACAAATACACAGCCTTGTGGCAACAAAATATGTAGGTTAAATGTTTTTGAGCTGCATGAGCTACTCCCGTGATGGTTGATATCATGAGTTCAACTTATAATGCCTTCTTATATTATATTAATAATAATTTGGAAGGCTGTGCTTAACTTTTGTTTTAGTTGATGAATGACGACCGTCTTTTCTAAAAAACAATAATTTGGAAGGCTATTAAATCCATTTGGTTATCAATGGACATTTCCTATAAAAGCGTGATGCGTGCATAAGTTGGAAGAAGTGCCTAAAAGGCTTGGTGGTGGTTATGTTTTGTGTGGTTCAATATTAAGAGGAGACAGCATACCATAATCGAAGTTTCCATATGTTTTCAACAATGTGTAAAATCAATGCAGTGTTGAAGCATCGATGTTCCAAAGGAAAATCCATTTAGAATAAAAGCAAATATTGTAAGTCCTCGGGTCCACCGGGAACTCTTTTAAAGCTTTAGCCATGACAATTTTTCGGAGAAAACAACTTAAATATGCCTTCTGTACCATAGAGACAGTCTTGATAAAAATGTAATGTTTCATCCTCTCAAAACTTGAAAAAAAAATCAGTTTTTAGATGTTTAGTATGTTAGGACATACACATGAAAATTTATACTATAATTTGCTTTTGCACAACAATGTTCTTATTCTCTCATAATCTGTGTAGTCTCTCAATTGTAATGCAGGTAGTGAACGAAGGCGTTCACGCAGCCGTTCTCCTTATCGATCTCGAGAAAGAGGACGCTCCAGAGATCGCAACAGACGGTCTTATTCCCCATACAAGGGCACTGATCGTAGGCGGAAAGAGCGCTCAACTTCTGCTGGCAGTAATGGAGATCGCAGGTCTCGCTAACACAGATATGAAAGCAGGTTTCTGCATTCTGCTTAGGTGTTGGAACCACCTTAAATTCTTGCCTTATTTTCTTACTGAAAAATTGGTCTCTGGCATGCTTTCCCCATTTGTTTGCAGGAGGCTCCATTAGAATCCTTAACAAGTGGACTTTCGAGTGCGGGTTATTTCGTGTGATTTGGCAAATTCTGGAGGTGTCGCATCGCATGCCTTCTGAAAGCATGTTGCTCTGTAGTTATCATTTGTCAGACATCATATCGAAGACCGAGGAAACATATTATCTATCGAAAATGAAGTTTGCGTAGTGGATCGTGTGCATGTACCTTCTTAAGGCAACACCTGAACTTTATATGTTGGTTGTTTTTTCTTGATTAATTGAAAAAGACAATCCCGAGGTTTATGTGAAATTTCATTTTAGCGATCATAGATATTATTGTTCGATTTGTTGGAATTTACTGGAAAGAAAAACCATTCAGTTTCATTTTCTCTGGTGGATATTTCTTTTCGAGGAATTTAATGCTGCCAGTTGAGTTTTACAAGGTTCTGCTAACTACTAAGCTACTGTCCAACTTGTTGCATAATTCACCAGTACATGTACTTAATTCTTATATATATTTCCAACCGTGTGAAAAACTCTACTGCCAAGGAATATACATGTTAATTAGGGTTTTTAGTATGTATGCCTGGTATAGCCATGAGTCATGTATTTAGCGCAAAATCTTTATAAGGTTTTACAAGAATGATTTAATTGTTTTTGGAGGATTATTTATGTTGATTTATTTTATTGTATTTAGAGGATCAACTATGCTGCAAACATCATCTACATAACCAGATATACAGTATCTTATGCTTGTAGGATCAATTAAATCAAGATCATGAATATAATATTTATAGAATCATTTATGCAGCAAATCCTTGCAGGCAGTCTTCTCTTTTTTAACAAAAATTCTTCCTTTCAATTAGTTATTTTTTAACCTAATCACAATACATCACTCAATTCTGTTTTATGTTCTCCCAAACAAATTGTTCAGTTTTATGTTCTCTCATTATTCCCCTTCAAGTTGGAGCGTTGGAGCATGAAACGCTCAGCTTGGACAATACAACACTCAATTCTGTATAAATCTAATATTTATCTCAGATATCAGTTCTCCAAGCGGAAGATGCATCTTCTCGTGCTTGTTTTGAGAAATTCGCAAGTGACGGCGATTAACTAGAAAGTGTATAGAGACTGAGCCGGAATTCGAAACTGGAAATCTTTAAAAGTGCCGCTACCATGTGAGGATCCAAATACCGTGGTTCCATCATGAAACCTTCACAATGGATCTTTCTCATGCGAGAGCCTCAAACTAAACCTCTTCCATTACTAGCTCAGAAAATGAGATCTCTACTTTGGAGTTCTCACAGATTGACTCTGTGGGTCTTTGACATACGCTGCCAATATTAAGATTCTAAACTGAACACATGGGTATTGAGACCTCTGAGCAAATGACCTCATATATGGAGTCATGGACAATCCAACACTGATACAAGGAGGAGTTCAGCAACACCCCCTACCATATTTATTTAGGAGGTTAGAAAAAAAATCTCTTTTTAGTCTTTTCATCCTTTTCCTTTATCTAGTTCCCCCTCACACTCTTCTTCTTCTACTTCTTCTCTCTCTCCCTCTTGACTCATTCTCCATCGACTATTTTAATAAACATCTGCCTTTTTTTTGCATACAAGAAGCAATGGATTTAATACCTAATGATATACATCCCCATCGTCTTCAGATTTATGATTAGGTGTATTAGGATTGTCTCATTGATATACTTCCCATGGTCTTCAGCTTAGCTGCAGACTTGAACATTTGCTTTACATATTACGTCATGGTTTTAGACCAATTGAATTTATTAGTGGTGAACTCACTCACTAATGTCCCAATGATGGACTTATGAGCATATTGTTATTACTCCTTAATTTTGTTCATGATATTCCTAGTGTCATTTGTCTTTGGCATATGCAATTTGACATTCTCCATGATTATTTTTCATCAAGCTCATGAAGTATGTTTGATCTTTCGCAAACCTCATAATACGACTTTTCCTTGTAAGTGATGTTCTTTGTGATAGCCTGCAGCTTTTGATTTAAACTAATGTATGGTTGAAATTCATCCCTCCAAAATAGAAGTCGAATATGTTTAGATTAATCTTCATAGCCGATTATTTTGAATCTGATTTTGAAATTTTATAATGCACACATGTTTATATCTGCTAAAACTATGAATAAGACATACTTCACAATAATGCTCTAAGAAAAATATAAAAAGTAAATAAATCATGATGCAAGAAAACATAAGTTTTATTAATCAACCCCTTTAATATGTATAATTTAAATTGTGTATCTCCTTCCCTTGTTGTTATTTATCATTCATTGAATGAATAACTCGTTTGATCTCCTGATATCAACCAGCTTCAAATATTTCTTTGTGCATCATACATAAATCAAGTATTTTAATCTGACCTACTCTTTCGCTTCTACCTCATCAAAGTATTCTACCATATTGCAAATTATTCCATTACAATGGCAAACTCGTGGACAGGGAACTGTACTAGCTACCTACCCAATTTTTTGTAGAAATTCCGAGATCAATTATTGGACCATGCAAATATAAATTATTTTTGGGATAAAGGAACAAATGATCCGATTTATTTCTGTATCGATCATGATATATATAATCTATTTGGCATCTATTTCAAACATGTACCCCATTTTTGCATTATGAAAATACACGCGAAGTGACTGGACGAATTGTGTGCGTCGATTGCCATTTAGCTAAGAAACCCGATGATATTGAAGTTCCACAAACTATACTTCTTGATATTGTATTTGAAGCTGTTGTTAGACTCCTTTATGATATGCAACTGAAACAAGTTCTTGCTAATGGTAAAAAGGGGGTTTGACTGTGGGGCTTGTTCTTATTTTACCTGAAGTATTCAAATTTGCTCCTCTTGCGCCGCGACTAGATAATAGAGCCTCCTTGCACCTTTTTCACGCGTTCTAGTCTTAACCATTCTTCAACTTCTTAGATCTAATTCACATGGTCGAACCTTGTGTCCTGAAGAGCCCTCGATCTATCCTACTTAATTCAACCGAATTATCAATCAAATTAAATGTTTCGTTCATTGTAGTCAGATAAATCAAGACTGATCAAAACCACTTAGATTAATGTCAAATTAAACATAAGCGGCAATTGTTTTTTATTTTACTTGGGCAAGCCCAAGGTTGAACACAGGGAGGCAACTTTTTCCTTAGGATAATTTGAAGCCAATTTCGATGTTAAATTTTCAGGGAAATATTTTTTTGTATTTTTTATGCAATTAAGAAAAATACGATGCAGTTCGAGCCAAATTTGAAGGCTAAATTTAAGGTATGGTCAACTTAAGTCCAAAAATGATGAAACTTGGCCGGAATAGGAAATGTAGTGAAACTAAGCTACTGCATTTTTTTTGGAATTTTTAGACTCTACATGAATTAAATATGAATTAAAAATCATGCAGGGTGAATTTTGCAGAGTTAATTTTAATAAATACCAAATTAGATCATTCTCAGTTATAAAAATTATCCTAGATATTTCAATGTGATATGAATCCAGGAAAACTATACACCTAAAAATAATGAATTTTGGACTTATAAAAAATCAATTAAACAAAACACTAATTAATTTATTAAGGCCTCGTTATGCATGCAAATGATGTGGTTTTTGGGCACAAATTAGAGTTACTTAAACTAGACCTATTGTGATTTTTTGGTGATTTTTGGTGCAACAAATAATTTAATATGGAATTAAAGGCTCATTGTGGCAAAATTATGTAAATTTCTACAAAAATAGTTATATTAAATTCCTCGAAGCTCACAAAAATGTGACAAGTGTCCACAACGATAAAGCACAAGTTATCTACAACATGCAATTTTTGGAATTTAAAAATGATGCTAAATGAGTGCCTAAATAGATGTGCAAACACAGTGACCAAAATGCAAACAAGAAAAATTGAGAAACTCAAAAACCTGCGTACATGGACTAAAATGCAATTACCTATAATGCAGAGGGTATGCGTGCAAATTGTCTACAAAACACGTGCACCTCACGTGGCGTAGCCTGGCAGGGACTGTAGTACAATTCTGAAAACTAGCGGGAGCTTCAGTGTAAAATTCCTAGATATCACGTGAGAACCATGTGAGGTACCCGATTCGGGAAGTGTTGGAGGCTCGGATGAGGCTCAGGTCTTCTGCAGGCTCGGACTTGCTTCGGATGAGGCTCGGATTCTTCGAGCCTATAGGGCAGGGAAGAGGCTAGGAGGAAACGATGTGGCATGATATGGACCGTTCGATCGAGATGATTAAACAGTTGCTGAAGTGGAGACGTGGCACACGATGGACCGTCAGATACTCATGGATTAAACGATGGCTGGTGGCTGGTGCGGGTGACGTGTCCTCCTGAGGTCCGTCAGATCGCAAACGATCCAATGGAGGCTAAAGCGAGAGACGTGCTGCAATGTTGGCCGTTCGATCTTCAAGGATCCAACGGTATCTGGAGCTGCTGACGAATGTGACATGGAGTGCTGGGAACCTTCCATTAAGATGATGGGACGGCAACTGTGCTTCGTGCTCCTCCTCACCGCCACCTCCTGCGACGGGCGTGGCTGGGCTCCGACGATGAGTGGCTACCTCTACCGCCCTCTAACGTGCTCGGTGCTGATCCATAGAAGCTCCTGAGTGTCTGGACGCGATCGTGGAAGCTTCGTGGAGCTACCGGAGGTTCTGGAAGAGGTTGGGGTGGTCTGTAGGTCGGAGACGAAGCTTGGAGAAGAAGCTCCGTCGAAGATCCGGCCAATGTCGAAGATGGTACCTGCAAGGTTAGTGAATGCCAAAATGGTGCACGTGCTCGTATGAGGTAAGTGAGTGATGCGAGGCCAGTGGGGCGAAGTGAGTGAACTAGTGGTGGTGTTCCTCCGCCATGACCGGAGGAGCAACTGTCGGAGTGATTGGTGACCTCGAGAGGTCGTAGCGATGAACGGAAGGGGGCGCGAAGATGGCAGCTCCAAGGTGGAGCTCAGGCGGTGGTCAGTGGGATGTGTTGACGAGCGATAAGGTAGGAGAAAATACGAGAAACTCGGAGGAGAAGAATAAGATGATCGGAGAAGAAGATGGAGGGTGCTACCTGGGAATGAAGGCTCGAGATGAAGCCTCAGGTCATCTCTCGAGGGCTGGTAGAAACCCCAGCTCATACAGCTCGAAGGAGGAGCTGCTGCAGGGTGAAGCTTGCCGTGGATCTCGTCGGAGAGGGTACCACCGTCGTTGCTTGCTCTCGGTCCTAATCTCTGTCACCGACCAGTATAAGGGAGCTCTAGGGTCTCTCGTGCAAGGGCGGATACCGGAGACGATGGTCGGAAGCGGAGCATTTAAAGGGTGAATGTGGTGGTCAGTTGATGGTGGAAGTGGCTTGCGTGGGGATTATGGAGTGAGAGAGAGGCTGTCGTGGGGTGACTGGGTGATGGCGAGGATGAGGGATGTATGGGCTTCATTGTGTGGTCGCCGGGAATTGGAGATAGTGGCTGGAATGGCGATGGAAATAGAAAGGGGTCGGCGAGTTGGCAAGGTGGGGCGACGTGGGCGAGGTGTTTTCGGAGGTAGGAGACGATGTCTTGGCCATTGGATCTCGCGATCCAACGACTACGAGAAGGGTGTGAAGGAGTGGTCGTTATTAGATCCCCACAACGCCATCGAAGGGCGTAAGAATCGCTAGGTGGCCCACTGAGGGAGTGACGGTGACGAACGATCATGATTAGAGGATACTTTCGATCGGTCGACTGTGGACAATAGACGAGATGAGCGGCTAGTATGAGAGCATCTAGACCCCGATCGAGCGGTTGTGAGAGGTGACGCGTGGCGTGCAGAGGTTAAGCCGGAGAATAACCGTGGAGATGGAATCTGGGCATAGATCGGACGGTTGAGGATAGAGAGGGAATGAACGACGCTGATGGAGAAGATCAGGCGGTGATGGAGTGCACTACGTGGCGCAAGTAGGTGAAGGCGCTGGTGATCGACCCAGATGCATTATGGGCCTTGATCCAATGACTAAGATTGAGGCGGCAACGAATGGCTGAGATCTGAAGCTGCAGGGGATGATTGGACGACCAGGGAATGGAGGCGCGTGGCGAGTGGATAGATGGGCCGCATGGTGCAACCAGAAGGCGTCACATGGCCCAATCATATTGGTGCGAAAAAGGAATGGAGAAATAAGGGAGAAAATGACCGAATTTGGAAAAACTCCAAACATGAAAGTTGTATATCTTGATGAGAATCTACAAGTTTCAAGTTAACCAAAAACGGAAACGAGGTCAAATAAAGTGATAAAATAAAAGGGTACAAATAAAATACATACACTATACAATGGGGGGCCCAAAACCTAAGTTTTACATACAAGCTCCGGTTTTAATGAAATTGGTCTCATTTTGAAGGTCTCTGAATGTATATTATTTTAGAAGTGTAAACCTAAATCGGAGTCTGTATGAGAGAGATATGTGCATTTTATGGTCCATGGTCTCAAACTTGGACTTGTGTTTTATTGGCCAATTTTACAAGTTAGCATTTTTTGGTATGTTTATTGTATTAGTGTTAGTAATATATACGCTATAGGGTTTATTTTATGGACTTTGTATAAAATATATACAAATAGGTGATTTTTACAAGTGCATTTGGCTTCTTATTTAATGAAGATGTGAATGCTAACATGCAGATATTATCTATGTATGCATGAATACTAATTATGCAATATAGATGATGAAATACATCTACTTACTCGGGAACAAGGATTTATTTTCAACTTTTAGAGTGATGAATCAAAGATTCATCAAACCCCTATACTTAAACCTTGCTCGTCCCCGAGCAACTAAAATGAAATGTAAAAGTGAAATGAGATTGGGTTCCATAACAAGGTCATGAACAAAAGTTGAAAATGGAGTTTGACTCGACCTTTGGATTAATAATGTGGAGGAACCTTATTGGGATCTGAGCTTAAGACCTAACAAACTTTAAGTTCTACAAGTCTTCTATTCAAGACGCCTCAACAGTCAGGTCAGAACAAATCTCATACGTAAATTTCTGATGACTACGATTCTTACTAGTACTGTGTAAATGAAAGATGGCTCTCCACATCAGGAATGGTAAAGAACCAGCCTCCTCTAACAAGGTAACTCTAATTCCCCGATCCAGTAACTTTTTCCTCGAGGAGCAGGGTATTCCCTTCTAAGTTCAAGTGCGACTAGTTCAAGAAGAGGGGGTGGAGAGAAGAATGGACGATAGCCAATGAAGCTACCTATCCCAGGATGCTTGACCAGTGTAGACAAGTCATCGAGCTGCAGACTTCTTGCTAATATACATACTCCGGCAGGTATTTTATTTTCACTCAGGCCTGTCTAATTTTTTTAGAGTTCTTGTAATTTTTTTTGAACTATATACAAGGTGCAGCATGTACATCAGGAGTTTTTCCTCTTGAGCCAATAGATTATCCCTCTTTTGAAGAATTATTGTAACCCACGACATCCAGTCCTTAGATGTCAACACCACCAGACTAGGTTGAGATGCACTTCCCTCCCAAGAGGACGACAGATGTTTCCACCCGTGTGCTACTCCAAGCTAAAGGATTCTATCTCCTCACCACCTCATCAATGAAGAGCTACATGCATGGTGCTTGTCCAAGTTAGGTCACTGTCTAAAGGAATCTTGCGTGTGTATGCGATATTCTATTTAGATCAATCAAGATGACATGTGAACATAGACTTGCATACTCAAAGAATTAAGTCACTTGACCTAAGAAATCTTAACTCCAATTCCTATAAGGTTCCTATGAAATTAG
Source organism: Ottelia alismoides (assembly GCA_037367405.1). Taxonomy (NCBI): domain Eukaryota; kingdom Viridiplantae; phylum Streptophyta; class Magnoliopsida; order Alismatales; family Hydrocharitaceae; genus Ottelia; species Ottelia alismoides. The sequence goes on along the minus strand of JAZKJV010000528.1, from coordinate 624,570 downwards.
GTAGATTAAGGTCAAATCAAGTCCCTCCTCAACATCTATTCATAACTTGATTCAGAACCCACTAACTTTTCACCTTGCATATGCCAGATATGCATATGAGGTGCATATGAAATGCTATGTAGATGAATGCAAGACTCTCTTTTCTTTCTTTTTGAATGCATGGATGATATGCAAGAGTAAATAAGAAGCCCTTTTTTTCAAAATTATACAAGTGTATTACAAATATACATGTATTTTACAAAAAAAATCAATTTTTACTCACCCCGTAATTATTGTATAGTATATACAAAATACGTGAAAGTACAAGCTATGGGTAAAGTATATATGTAATATATATACATCCCCTATACTTAGCATGTGCTATGTCCTCAGAGCACGAAAAGCGAGGAAAAAGACACAGGTCATGCAAAGCGTAGGAGAGCTAAAATAAGAAAAATGTATAGAAGTCGTCCCGCCTCCCTATACTTAGGCTCTGGCAGCCTAAGTGTAGAAGAAGATCAAAATGGGGCGGGTGAGACCAAGAGGGGAAATGAATTAGTATATACATGGTGGGCATCAGTCCCCCCTATACTTAGGCTCAGGTCGACCTAAGTATAGGACATGAGTGGATGTGAGAACCGATAAGATCTGGAGGATGTACAACTAATATTAAGAGACTCAGGTCACTCTCCTCCCCTATACTTAGGATCTAGTCATCCTAAGTATTAAATGAAGAGATATTGAGCTGGGGCGAGTGACAGGAGTCGCGGGAAGGAGGAAAAGAATATACAGGAAGGGCAAGCATATACAAGGATCATGATCTAAATCTTTTGGATGCTGCTGATGGCGAGAGCTCACTGTTGCAAGGTCTCGTGCATGGCTTTATGTGTGTCTACAGAGTCTGCCTCGCGCATGAAAACAATCTTCTCAACATGGATTAACTGTTCATTGGGTTTGACAAAGTGTTTCAGTAGCTGTCCATTAACTAGGGATGTCTGTGCTCCATCTGTAAGACGTGAGATCTCTACACATCCACTATCATGCACAATACGGATTATGAACGACCCCGATCACTTGGATTCCAGCTTACCTTGGAAAACCTTCAGCCTCGCATTGAATAACCATACCTTTTGTCCAGGAACAATGGTCTTTTATCTGATATATCTATCGCATCAACGCTTTACCTTGTCCTTGTACATCCAACTATTGTCATGTGCTCGGGATCTCCACAAGTTCATTCAGATCCCTCTCTCTCCGTTTCTGCCCTAGGTGTGTGTTCTAGTTGACTTCTTGATTGCCCATTCGGATTTGTGTACTAATTCAGCAGGCAAATGGCACGACTTTCCAAACACCATTCTAAATGGGAAGGTTCCTAAGAGTGTCTTGTAAGCTATCCTATAAGCCCAGAGGACTTGATCCAAAATCCTACACTAGTCCTTCCTTCCTGGGCGGACAAGATTCTGAAATATCTTCTTAACCTCCCTATTTAACACCTCTGCCATACCATTGGTCTGTGGGTGGTAAGGACTAGCGACATGGTGTTCGATGCCGTAATCCTTTAAGAGTTTCTTCACTTCTCTGTTCACAAAATGGCTACCCTCATCAGATATCAACACTTTGGAGATCCCGAACCTAGAGATGATGTGATCTCTAGTGAATTTACAGACAGTCCTGCTGTCTGCGGCTCGGGTCGGGATAGCCTCCACCCACCTAGACAGATAGTCCACCGCAAGAAGGATATACTTGAAACCATGGCTAACTGGGAATGGGCTAGGGTTGAGCATGGGCCGGGTCCGGGCTGGGTTCGGCTTGGCCCGGCCCAAGCCCATTTTAGTATACGGGCTAACGGGTCGGGCCTAGGCCCGTTTTATTTTTCAAAATCTAGGCCCAAGCCCAAGCCCGGCCCAAACATTATGGGCCGGGTTCGGGCCGGGCTGGCCCAAATTGAAACTCCGGGACATATTGAACTTGTTTTTATCTTACAAATACACCACCCATCCCCAACAAAAATGAGTATTCTTTACACATGCAAATATGTTTTACACATTGATAATATTAAGGAATCATGTCCATGATATGAATTTGCTATGTACAACAACATGCTCTAAACATGACAAATATATTACCAATGTAATATAATTGTTTATAATATATGTTTGTTAACATGGTAAATTATTATCATGATGGTATATATAACAATGATGGTTGTTAACTTTACTAAATTAATATGTTTAGAATTTAATATCCATCTAAATTCTATTATGGGTCAAGCTAATGGGCCGGGTAGTTTGGGCCCTTGAAACGGGTCGAGCTATCGGGCCGGGTTATCGGGCTTTCGAGTTTGGGCCCTATCAGGCCCAAACCCGGCCCGAATATACATTTGGGCTTGAATTAAGGCCCATAGCCTGGCCCAATTCTTTGCGGGCTCGGGTTCGGGCCGGGCTACATGGGCCGGGTTTCGGACCGGGTCGGGCTGGCCCGGCCCAATGCTCAACCCTAGAATGGGCCCATGAAGTCATTGCCCCAAGCGTCAAAGACATTACAAAATGATGACATGCTGCATTGGCATCTCATCATTGGAACCAACGGTTCCTCCCATTCGCTGGCATACTGGGTAAAACTTCTCAAGGTGAGCGTATCGCGAAACAGAGTCGGCAAGTATAAGCCACATTGAAGTACCTTCCGTGCGATCCTCTTCCCGGAGTGGTGTCCTCCTGCCTCCAGACTGTAACATAAAGTAAGGACACTCTGATATTCCTCCCAAGGAATACACCTACTCCAGACACAATCCGGTCCTTCAAAGAAAAGGATCGGATCCTCCCAATGGTAATGTCTCGCATCCGTCTTGAGTCGTTCTATGTGGTTCTTGGACCAATCTTCTATATTGGCGTACCATGGGAGTGAGTCGATAACAAAAATCGACTCATCGGGGAAGGAGTCTCGAATAGGCGTATTATCAGAAGTATCAAGAATTTCGAGACGGGAGAGGTGGTCAGCCGCTATGTTCTTCTTTCCAGGTTTGTCTCTTATGTCCAAATCAATTTCCTGGATGAGCAAAATCCACCTAAGAAGATACGCCTTCACGTTCTTCTTTTCCATTAAGTACCATAGTGTTATATGGTCCGTGAACACAATTACCTTAGATCCAATTAGATGAGATCTGAACTTATCCAAGACGAACACTACCGCAAGCATCTCCGGTTCAGTAACTGTATAGTTACGCTGAGCGGTATCAAGCACTTTTCTTGCATAATGTATAGCAAATGGGACGCTGTCCCTCCTCTGTCCTAACACTACCCCAACAGCAAAATCTGAAGTGTCCGTCATGATCTCAAAAGGAAGAGACCAATCTGAAGCTTGTAGGATCGGGGCGTCCATGATCATCCCTTGCAATTGCTTAAAGGCTCAAGACATTTATGATCAACAATAAACTCCATGTCCTTGCCTAAAAGCTCAGTTAGCGGTCGAGTGATCTTTGAAAAATCTTTGATAATTTTCCGATAAAATCCAACATGCCCAAGGAATGACTGAAGCTGTTTCACGTTGGTTGGTGGCTGGAGTCGTCTGATCACGTCCACCTTGGCAGGGTCAACCTTGATTCCTCTTTTGGAGATGACATGCCCCAACACAATGCCCTCCATCACCATGAAGTGACTTTTCTCCCAGGAGAGAACCAGATTAAACTTACAACATCTTTTGAGGACTCGGTCCAGATTCCTAAGATAAGAATCGAAGGAATCGACCTAAACTGGTAAGTCATCCATGAAGACTTCCAAGAATTCACCGACCTTCTCAGTGAATACTGCAATCATGCATCTTTGAAATGTACTGGGAGCATTGCATAACCCAAAGGGCATGTGCCTGAAAGCATAGGTACCGAAAGGGCATGTGAACATGGTTTTCTCCTGTTCCTTAGGAGCAATGTCTACTTGATTGTATCCAGAGAAACCATCTAAAAAGCAAAAGAGTTCTTTTCATGCTAATCTTTCTAAGATCTGATCAATGAATGGTAGGGGAAAATGATCCTTCTTCGTCGCGACATTCAAACGTCTGTAATCCAAATAGACGCACCACGACGTGGGTACTCGTGTCACGATCTCCTCTCCGTCCTCATTGGTGGTCGTCTGAATTCCCGACTTTTTAGGGACAACATGGATAGGTGCCACCCACTTGGAATCGGAGATGGGGTAACTGAAACCCGTGTCACACCATTTCTTAATCTCCTTCTTCACGACTCTCGTAAATTTGGACTCAACCTACGTTAGAATTCACGAAAAAGTTTAGCCTCATTCTCTAAGTATATATGGTGCGAACATAGAGCAGGATTTATCCCGTGGAGATCGGAGATGCTCCAACTTATCGCCTTGCGATTTTTCTCCAGGATCTCTAGCAAGCGAGATTCCTGCTCTTCGATCAATCACGAACTGATGATGACCAGATACTTCCTATCTTGTCCCGCAAGGAAGGAGTATTTTAGGGTTGTGGGTAATGGTTTGAGCTCAGGTAAGGTTTTATCATCAAGGAAGTCTGGCTCAATCAGTTCTGGCTCCGTGCTGGTAATGGTTGGATTTATCTCTGAAGTAACTGCCACCAACTCATTCAACTCTGGAGTCGGATCGTCAAAAGTATCCATGCAATAGACGAAAGCCACGTCCGACTCATTATCCTCATCTTCTTATTGTCCTAAAGAGAGAAGGACTGGCAGGCCCACTTGGGCCTCTACATCATCGAAGATGTAGGAGATGCATTTTCTACGTTGTACTCGCTCCTAAGGTTCCTGCAAACTGTCTCATGCACAAGATTTTCTCCAAAGGAGAGGACTCATCAGTGCTAGCTAGGTTCTATCTTCATGGCCCAACGATGTCTACATGAACACAATCTACTTCTGACGAAGAGTACTCGGTGCTGGATTCGGAATCTGTCCTCTGCCACCTTGTCTGCTTCATCTCAAGTTCCTCATCTCCGCCTGGAGTTTGGAACTGAATCTTCCCGATCTTATAATCAAATAAGGCCCCTCCTGTTCTGAGAAAGGTCCTTCCTAGAATGATATGGGAATCTCTCCAATTTCGAGGGCTCCATATCAAGGACTGTAAAGTCTACCATGTAATCCTGATCCTTGACTTTGATGATAACATTCCTCAATTCTCACTGGGACCTCTTGGTTGATTTGTCTGGGAACTAGAGTAAGGCTCTGGATTTCCTAAGAGGTTCTAGATTTAGCCGCTCATAGAAGTTTGTGGGCATCAGATTAATTGAGGATCTATTATCTAGGAAAGTACGCGCAAACGTAATGTCATCGACATGACCCACCACATAATTAGCACCCATGTCCCTTCGTTTCCTTGGAAAAAACATTCTTAATGGCACATGTAGTGGCTACTGACAAAACGTGCTTTTCAACATGGCTTTTGTTCTTCCTGCTGACCCTAGTAGGTGTGCATCTCACCTTAAGGTACTTCTGGAATGCAGGTGTCATGTCCACATACTTATCAAAGGGAATTGTGACCTTGATCTCTGCCATCTTAGGGTCATCTTTTTGGATTTCTCTTGGTTTTCTTCTTTCCACCCTTAAGGGTACGGAAGAAAGGGATCATTGAAGATAACTCAGATTCCGAAACTGAAAGATTTTCAGTTAACATGAAAACTGAGTTCTGTACTGGACTCTGACTCTAAGTCTGACATTGACTCGGACGAAAAAGAAATTTCTGTAGTGAAATAGGTGATGCATCTTCCGTGACTTCTGGGACGTCCTCCTCAGATGGAGGTGCGGGCTCCTCATCGGTTTCATTGGATTCACTGCTGGTGCTCCTTTGCTTCTTCGAGGACTTGGAAATTCTCTTATTTTGCTAGTGATGGTGGTGTTGTTCCTCTGTCTCCAGGTTCTTCTCAAATAGAGACTTGACGGCGTCTTCCTTATGTGCATGTGCCCGATCAGTTACGGTCACGATCTTTTCGCTCCCGAGGGACATATGATTTACATTATCGTACGAAAGGATCTCTTGTTCAGATAGAGAGAAATCTGAATAGTATACATGATCGTGTGGTCGGTGCTGACCCTGATTCAGGCTATTTGGGTTGGCCTGAACCTGGGTGGGGATTGGGGTCTTTGGCACCATCTGCTGATCCTGGGTACTTGAAACATGGTTCAAATCTGTCCTGATATCCAGGTAATCATTATGTATCTACTGGACCCTATCAGTTAGGGTCTGGATGGCCAAGGTGAGGCACTCCAATTAACTAGTGGGCGGGGCATGCTGCTGCTAACTAGAGGACGAGAGATACGACTGTGTATACTAGCCCTGCTAGCCGTGCCGATGCTGTTGAAGGTGGGAAGGTGGCGGAGGGCCCTGCTGGCCTGAGTGGAATGTGTGTTGCTGCTGGTGCTACTGAGGTTGGTATCCTTGTCCTGGCCAAGAGACGGAGCTAGTTTCTTAGTAAGATAGGGAAGGTCGGTGTGGCTGACCATTCCCTATCCCCGACTGTCTGCTGACAGGGTCATGGTTGTACCACAACCCATTGATCTCGAACACCTGCGGAGGCTCCTCGTAGACTGTCTCCGCCTATGGGGGTGTGTGTTGCTCATGCTGAGTATACTGCTGCTCCTCAACCTAGCTGATTTGAGGCCCCGGTACCTGCTCCTATACAAGATGAACTCAATATACATGTACAGGTACAAGTGGTGCAGAAGGGGCAGGTAGCCGTATCTTGGGTACCTTCTCAGTCACTTCCTCCGCTTATTTTCGACAATCGTGAAAGCGCCTCAAGGTCAGTGCCCCTCTTGTGAATCTATTCTACCATAGTGAGCTTATCAACTGTTATCCCCATGCTAGGGATGAGGTCATCTGTCAGATCCGCTACAATCCTCCTAGTAGTGTCATTAGATAAGCTTGAAGGAGGGAACTGATAGGCCCTGGTGGCATGAGATCTGCCTGTTTCCGTCATCTTCTCCAGAATCTTCCATACGACATATTCATTCTTATTTAGTTTTCTTCCTCCACAGGCTACACTCACTAACCCCTGCATTTCCGAGATCATGCCACAAAACAAAGTCTGGACTAAGATCGCCTTGGTAATGCCATGACCGGGGCATTTTTGAGTCAAGTCATTGAATTTATCCCAGGCTTCATGAAATGGTTCGTGTGGACCCTGGTAAAAGCTAGCGATCTTCATCCTCATCTGGTTAGTCCTACTGAGTGGGTAGAACTTCTTCAAGAATAGATCTTTGAACTACATCCAAATCGTACATCTAACCTCGAGATTCTTTAGCCAATGAGCAGCCTTATCTCCTAAGGTAAACGGGGTAGCCTTCAGCCTGATGTAATCTTGTCCAACCCTAGGGTGACTAAGGTTGTTGCATACCAGCTCGAAGTCTCTCAAGAAAGCATATGGTTCTTCTATGGTATTTCCATTGAACTTCGGTAGCAGACTAAGAAAATGGGGCTTCAGCTCGAATGCTTCTGGGGGTACCTAAGGTATCAGCCAACTATGTATCTCATTTTCAGCTGGATTGTTGGCATCTACCATCGGCCAGTCAATTGCACTTGCCTCGATCACTTGTCCCATCCTATCCATAAGATCTGCATTCAGCTGCTTGCCTCTAGCTAATCCAGCAAGGACTTGGTGCATAGGATCATCTCTGTATTCATCTTCGTCTGGATGTTTCTTAGGAGGCATCTTGGTTTCTAGTTCGTCCTATTCACCTGGGTAAAGAATGTGGTCTAGATTAGAGGGCGAATTAATGAAGACATTCTCACCGAGGAGATGGTTTTCCTCGGTGTGATGAGAGGAGAGAAAAGGGATGGTTTGAGGGTAACCATCCTAAGGGTGATGGATCCCGAACTCAAGAGGGTCATGAGCTCGGGTTGGCCCAAGTTGCTCTTGGACCGATGAAGACGAGCTTCGTGGGGGGTTCAGTGAGAGATTTACGAAGATGGAGTAGATATCCCCCCAGTCAGTCATGTTTGATGGTAGAAGGAAGAGTCAAGAGTATAAGTATGTAAAGATAGGATTTTACTCCTACCTGAAGCAAGCAAATGAATCCAAACCCTGACTTTCACACGCAACACAGTAAAGGACCCGAAATCGAGTCTGACTAGTCTGGTTGATTTTAAGTGTGATTTTTCAGACAAATAGTAAGGATTACACGGCCTATAAGGAAGTCAGCTCAAAGTCGGATGCGTCTTCCCTATTTAACTTGTCGCCTAAGATACCGACACCCTTCCTTTTTTCGCTCCTACCCCAAGCTGAGGAGTTCAAAGACCTACCCCTATCTACCTATCGAAGTAGGTGGAGGATGACAAGGTTGATACTTCACCTCGAAGGGTTACTAGCAACTTATCACGGAGCACCGCTGGTTCACCTCTATCTACCTGCTGGAACAGGTGGAGGCTACTTGGTGCTAGTCAGTGAATCTCAAAGAATTCAGCTTGTGATATTTTCTAGGATCGGGGTACGTGATACAGAAGGCAGGGATTTTGGCTCTGCCTTAGGGTGTGCACACACATACACACTCTATACCCTCACTCAGCCTGCAATCAAGATCGTGGTTGTTCTCCCGCAAACAGAATTTCTGATTTTATTTGATTTTTTTGGTCAATTCATTTAGCAATCCCGTTTTTAAGTTAGATGACCACTTGATTAGTCCAACCATAAGGCACACCTATCGTCCATTCCCAATTTCCTTTAATCCTAAGTTTTGAAAAACCAAGGGAGAAGAAGTCGAGAAAAGACAATGCACGATAAAACAATGATGTATGCCAAGTTCAGAATACTTACAGTGATCCTCACGCTCTATATGTGGGATGCAAAACAGAATTGAAATTTTACACTATATGGATGCAAGCGAAAAAGCCGCTCCTAGACAAGTAGTTCTATTAGCGAGTGAAGAACTAGTTAGATTTGGCTACAGTTTTGCGGTCTAAATGCGTCTTTTAAGCGTGAACCGTAGATATTATGAGCACAAACAATCCTAAGAGAGCTCTAAGAGCCGCAAGTACATGTCCTATCCTACATTAAGCAACCATACATCACACAGAGACTCGTGTTATTAGGACTTATACGCGTGAGAACCCAAATGGGAACCGCTGGAACATGCAAAATAAAAAGAAAATTTTTACAAGTCCTCTCAAAAACACTCAATTTATTTCGATGCAGGTTCCTCGGCTTGCTTAACGAAGCGACTTCGACTCCCCGTATTCCTCGCACAAAAATAATTGATGGTCACATAAAGGACTACACAAAGTAAACAAAAATTAAAAATGATAGAAAAATATTCACAAGAAAAAACGGGAATCAGACTACCCCAGGATGAAAAACTAAAATCCAAATTTCCTAAAAATTAACCTAAGCCGTGCCTCCCGGCAACGACGCCATTTGAAGTGCCCTCGATCTACCCTACTTAATTCAACCAAATTATTGATCAAAATTAATGTTTCGTTCGTTGTAGTCGGATAAATCAAGACTGATCAAAACCACTTAGATTAATGTCAAATTAAACACAAGCTGCAATTGTTTCTTTATTTTACTTGGGCAAGTCTAAGCTCGAACTCAGGGAGGTAGCTTTTTTCTTAGGTGAGTTTGAAGTCAATTTCAATGTTAGATTTTCAAAGGAATTTTTTTATTTTTATGCAATTTAAAAAATGCTATGTAATTCGAGCCAAATTTGAAATTTAAATTTAAAGTATTGTCAAATTAAGTCCAAAAATGATGAAACTTGGCCAGAACAGGAAATGCAATGAAAATAAGCTACTATATATTTTTTTAGAATTTTTAGACTCTACATGAATTAAATATGAATTAAAAATGAATGCAGGGTGAATTTTGCAGAGTTAATTTTAATAGATACCAAATTAGATCATTTTCAGATACAAAAATTATTCTAGATATTTCTATGTGAGATGAATCCAGCAAAATTATTAAACCTCAAAAATGATGAAGTTTGGATCTATTAAAAATCAACCAATCAAAATACTAATTAATTTATTAAGGTCCCGTTATATGTGCAAATGATGTTATTTTTGGGCAAGAAGTAGAGTTACTTAAACTAGACCTAATGTGATGTTTTGGTGATTTTTGGAGGAACAAATAATTTAATATGGAATCAAAGGCTCACAGTGGCAAAACTATGTAAATTTCCACAAAAATAATTATATTAAATTCCTCGAAGCTCACAAAAATGTGACAAGTGTCCAATGACAAAAGCACAAGTTCTCTACAACATGCAATTTATGGAATTTAAAAATGATGCTAAATGAGTTCCTCAATAGATGTGCAAACACATGGATCAAAATACAAACATGAATAAAATTGAGAAACTCAGAAATGTGAGTACATAGACTAAAACTAAAATGCAATTATTATAATGCAGAGGGTATGCGTGCAAATTTAAAAATGATGCTAAATGAGTTCCTCAATAGATGTGCAAACACATGGATAGAACCTTCAATCCTGGCATCCGCAGGCTTAGATGCCTCGGGTTTCTCAGCCTGTGCATTGAGCCTCTCCTCCAATGCTTGTTGCCTTTGTCCCATGTCTTGGAGCATTGCCATCATAGCCGCTAATTGTCTAGACATGTCTTGGTCTGCCATGATCCTGGGATGAGTCAAGGTCAAAGGTCAGATCCTATAGGTCTTAGCATGATGTACATAAGGGAGAATGACTTGTGAATTGTACTGCAGTCATTTATTAAGATCAAAGGATCTTAATACAACCTTAGTTTTCTGAATACCGCTCATAGTTGTTAATTACTAAATAGATTACTGGAGTAACCAGGCTCTAATACCAATATGTCGCGACCCCATTTTCCGGGCCGTCGGATCCTCCCATATCCGGATCTGGTTACTCAGCAATAATTTATTCAGCAATCACAACTAACATTCAGAAATAGACTGCAAATAAAAATACTCAGAAGAAAGTATTTCAACACTTTTCCATTCACAAAATAAAGTTCAGATGATACACTGTCCCACTATAACCATTTACATGTACATCAGCTTGAAAGGAAAATATACAAAAGATTACTAACTACCTTAAAGAAAGTAAGCTACTGTGGCTGGCTGGATGTCTAGTATGTAAGCTGGATGAATTTTAAAAGTCCTTGCGATAGCTCACCGATACCTGTTGGATTTTCCATAAATCATAGGATAAAAATTAGCGAATGCTAAGTAACGAAGAAGAGAAAAGCAAACAAATTGTGTATTTTTTCAAAACTCGATATCACAAAAATTTTATTCCTTTTTATTAATTTAAGTCGTATTCCTTTCTATTCTACATCATGGATTAGTCCAGGGGAACCCCACCATTCTTGGACTCCGAAGATGTGGACACTTTGGGATTGGAGATTGTGTTGATCTTGGTAAGCTTATGCCGCCGCACGTCCAATCCTCCAATACTACCCTGACAATTTCCTTTTCTTTTATTAAACAGGGTCTCAACCCTCAGCCTGGAAAAACAAATGAGCACACCGTCCTTGAGGACTCGGTTGCTTAAAACCTCAGGCTAACATTTGATCATATAACCTAGCGGCTTTAAATACATGTTATCGTGACCCAGCCGCTATTGCACCACCCGTGCCTTCACATGGCACGACCACATCTTCCGTCGTTCAACCCGACGATATTGGCTCCATGTACCACGCATTGCAAAACATTCATTTCGTGCGCACTTATCATAACAGGGCAACCGTGTACCACCTAGGTAGGGAAACGCCAATACGAGTTCCTTCCGACAAACCTACAGGTTGCATGCCCGACCTGTAGTTCTACTCCTAGTCATCCTTAACGTGGCACACGATCCTTTTCAGGATCTAACTCAAACCACATCAATTCCCATGATGTAATCCTTTTCGTTAAGTCTTCAATTTGCATAATCAACAACACTTGGTATATACTCACATATATATTATTCATAACCTTATATATACTCGTATTTATGCCTGTTTTTACTCCCAAACCCCAACTTTCAAAGTCAACGCATCAATTTGATGCGTAAACCTTATTTTAGTGGGAATCACAAAGCAATTCTTCAGACTTTTTCAAAAAATAATCAAAATTAAGGTTCTTCGTAGCAAAGAAAATAAAATCAAGAATTTCAATAATTTCGTATGAAAACCCAACAGCAAAAGGAAGGATTTCGTTACCTAATCGAGCTCTCTCTCGTGAATGCAAGGCTTTATCGAGTTTCGTTTTTAGAAAGGCTATTTTAAGGCTCCTGAAAAGATCGAATTTCATTTTCTATCAAAACGCTAAGAACATGTTAAGAACGCGAAGAACGAACGAAGAACGCAAAGAATGCGAAGAACACGAAGAACGTCAAGAACATATTTTCTCTTAAAATTTTGGCAGAGTTTCCCCTTATATCGGGACATATTTCTCAGAAAATTTTGACAGAGTATCCCCTTATATCGGGACATATTTCTCGGAAAATTTCGGCAGAGTTTCCCCTTATATCGGAACATATTTGAAAATAAAAACAGAAAGAGTTTCCTCTATAAAATCAATCGAGAGGAAAATAACAACGAAACTGAAAGAATGTACTCAAACAACAAGAGATGAAGAATCGGTAGACACCACGCATCTTAGGTGAGTGAACATGTGACGAATCACAGGGTCACTGACGTGCATAGCCGCCCACACCTAAGTAGGGTATTACACAGATTTCTTCATAAAAATAACTATAAAAGCATAATAGAAAGAATAGGAACACAAACGATGGAGAATCGGTAGACACCACGCGTCTTAGATGAGTGAATGTGTGACGAATCACAGGGTCACTGACGTGCATAGCCGCCCGCACCTAAGTAGGGTGTTACACAGATTTCTCCTCGAACCACAACAGGAAAACGAATCGGAAAGAAAGATGAATCAAGAACAAGACTTGGAAGAACAAGAGGATGAATTGAAAGCCTAGCTTACGAAGCAAACTAAGAGGGGATCATACCTTTCTCCTCCTCGTTCTCCCGGCAGCGCTTCGCTAGCGCTCCTCCTCACCTCTCACTCCTCCTCCCGACCTCTCCATCCTAGCCCTTGGGTGGTGGTGGTAGTGGAAGTCGTAGGGAAAGAATGGGTAGGGGCGTCTATTTATAGGCCCCAGAAAACCACTAACCATGGTTAGAAAACCATGGTTTAGACCTTAACCATGGTTTAGCGGCCCATGATTTTAGCCAAAACTTATCCCAAACTTGGGGCTTAAGTTAGAACATTCTAGAGGATTCTAGATTCGCTAATGACGCTTAATTAACACTAATCATGATTAACTTTCACTAATCACGATGTAACTTTCGCGGCTTACGCTTATCTTTTGTTAACTATTGATTAGTGTTTACTAATGATCATTAGCGGCTTTCAATCGTCATTAATTTCTTTAATCATGTTTAATTAGTCTTAATGACAGTTATTATGAATTAATGACATCTTAGCCTTCCTTACTTCTCTTTCTTCGGAAAATCATAACAATTCGAAACAAAGTCCGATTCACACGAAACAAATTTCGTTGGTTTTCTCTTTACGAGCCGGATCTTATTCTATAGGATCCGATATGACAAGTTCAAGGCTTTACACTGTCGTGGGGTGACTGGGCGATGGCGAGGATGAGGGACGTATGGGCTTCATCATGGGGTCACCAGGAAGTGGAGGTAGTGGCTGGAATGGCGACGAAAATAGAAAGGGGCCGACGAGTTGGCAAGGTGGGGTGACGTGGGCGACTTGGTCCATATAAACTTTAATTATGAGATAATAACCTTAAGCGTGGCTTTTCATGGGTTTATGTAATATCAATGAATCATATAATTTAATTGAATTAAACTAATATGATCATGGCAGTCACACATCATATAACTTGACACGATCCCTTCCATGTATTTTAGAAGAATAACATCTCCTTCTTTAATTCCATTTCGACGATTATGTTATCTATTTGCAAACATACATGCGTAATATAACAATGAAATGATTCAGAAACATAAAACAAATGAGATTGTCATAATCTTAATGAGCATCAGAAATGTACTAATTAGCTTTTCATAACAAGGACTTCTTTAGAACACCCATTCTTGCAACATGCTCATGAAAAAATTTAGGTGCTATCCCTTTAGTTAACGGATCCGCAATCATAAAATTAGTACTGATGTGCTCTATTGACACTCTTTGTTTCTGAACTTCTTCCTTTACTGATAAATACTTCAATTCCATGTGCTTTGCACCCTTAGAGTACTTATCATTCTTTGAGAAGAAGATTTCTCCGGCATTATCACAATAAAGTTTCAGCGGCTTGACAATGTTGTCGACTATTCCAAGTCCTGAAACAAAATTCCGCAACCACAACCCTTGAATTGTAGCCTCAAAGCATGCTACAAATTCAGCCTCCATAGTGGAAGCAGCAATGACAGATTGCTTCGCACTTTTCCATGACATAACTCCTCCATCGAGTAGAAATACGTAACCAAAGGTTGACGTTCTTGTATCGATGCATCTCACAAAATCTGAATCTGAATATCCGATAATATCAAGATTATAAGATCGTCTGTACACGAGCATATGATCTTTGGTGCCTTGTAAATACCTAAGAACTTTCTTTGCAGCCTTCTAGTGGTCCGTACCTGGACTACTATGATACCAACCCAACATTGTTAGTGGAAAAACTAATATCAGGTCGAGTACATGTTTGAGCATGCATGATACTCCCAATCACTGATGCATAAGGAATTTCTTTCATTTCATTACGTTCCAATTCATTCTCTGGACATTAATCCAAGCTGAATCTGTCCCCTTTATGAATAGGAACAATCCATGTAGAGCACTTGTCCATCCTGAATCTTTCCAAGACCTTCTCAATATATTCCTTTTGAGACAATCCTAACAGTCCTTGTGATCTATCACAGAATATTTCTATTCCAATCACATAGGATGCCTCACTCATATCTTTCATTTCAAAGTTCTTGGAGAGATACTTCTTTGTTTCATGTAACAAACTTAAATCATTAGCAACCAATAATATGTCATCAACATATAAGACTAATATAATAAACTTGCTCCCACTAACTTTCATGTAGATACACCTATCAACAGTGTTTTCTAAAAAACCATACGATGTAATGGTATCGTTAAACTAAATATACCATTGATGAGAAGCTTGTTTTAGTCCATATATTGACTTATTTAATTTACATACAAGATTTTCCTTTTCTGTGATCCTAAAACCTTCGAGTTGGTCCATATAGACATCTTCCTCTAACTCCCCATTCAAAAAGGCGGTCTTTACATCCATTTGATGAAGTTCCAAATAATAATGAGCCATTAAAGCCAAAATAATTCTTAAGGAGTCCTTCTTTGGAGCTGGAGCAAAGGTCTCCTTATAATTGATGCCATCTTTTTGAGTACAACCTTTTGCAACAAGTCTAGCTTTATATAGTTCAATGTTACCTTTAGAGTCACGTTTGGACTTGAATACCCATTTACACCTGACTCTTTTAGAACCTTCACTTAACTCAACGAGATCCCAAACATTGTTATTGGCCATTGACTCGAGTTCTTCTTTCATAGCAAGCATTCAACCATTTTTCAGAATCATTACATTCTATAGATTGATGGAATGAGCTTGGATCTTTATCAATGCTTAAGTCACATTCATGCTCAAGCGCATATATTATATAATCAACCAAATTTGCAGGTGTCCTTTGCCTTTCAGAGCGTCTTAATGCAAGTTCTTGTGATTGTGGTGCACTTGGCTCCTTTACAAATTGTGCATTAATAATGATATCATCACTTAATGTGGGTGTCAACTCTTGATGTTCCACATCATTATGTGGAGATGAATCCGTAGGTGGAACGTCTACTCTAGAAGATTCGGGCAGATATGAAAGCGATCCCTATCTTCTTTTGTTTCCAAGTTTCGTGAAACTTGGCTCTCACTAATGTTGCCATTCTCAATGAAACGAGCATTGTCACTCTAAAAAATTATTGTACCATGGCTAGGATAATAAAATCTATACCCATTTTGAAGGATATGGTGAGATCGTTAAGCGCATCACAGAAATGCGAGGATCGCATCGTATGCGATCGGGAGCGACTATTCGCATTAGTCGCTCGATGCAGCGGAAATTATTTCTTTTTATGTGACAAAATTACATGATCCAAGAACACTTATTGCATCGTTTCGTCTAAACCACAAACAAGTAATAGGATTACCCTTTGAAACGTGGTTGCGATCGAGTCTCTAAACGAAGAGACCTCCTATCTCAAGTCCGATCCATCGGAGGAGATGCTAGCGAGTGTGTTGATGAAACATGAGCTCCTTGCAATCCGTGTTGATGATCCAAGCGGTGGATCTTTTGATCTCGTCACACAAGATACGACGTCTTTTTCATGAGCAAGGCACACCGAAGTAGATGGAGATCCACGAGCAAACGATCGGGCATCATAACAACGATGCTGCGTGAAGGAGATTCTCTCTAGGATATCCATCGTGGAAGACCATATGAGAGAGAGGGAGAGAGGGCGTATAAAGAGAACGAGAGAAAGAGAGCATATGTTGTCTAACTTATGAAGAGCAAGGCCCTTCTATTTATAATATTTTGGGATCCATGGATCTCAATCCATGGACACACAAATCCAGTTACTTATATTGATTTGTGTTTCTTTTAATGGCCAAGATTTTATTGTAAAAACACAACGACAATTAATTTAATTAGATTAAAAATATATTGATAAATCAATATAATTCAATCCTAAAATTCAATCAATCAAACGTGGAGATTATGGAATGAAGATTGCCTCTTTCCATAAGTTGGTGGCTGATGAATACCCATTCATCACTCTTTATTCTTATATTTTAGCTACAAAAACCTTTGCAAATGCATGTATATTCATGTAAATACAAATAATTATCAAAAACATGCATTGTATAAAGTTTAATAATTAGCATGTTTTTGTGCAAAAATAAAAGAATAAAGATTAAAAAGAAAAAGAGGGAAATATTTAGAATAAATATTGAGCAACCTAACCCAAGGGAGGGCTCAACATGGGCCTGACCGCATAAAAGCCAAAGTAGAGGGAGATAGGGGCTCATGTGCGTAAATATATATATGTAAATAAAATAAAAGTATTTTCCTCACAAAAATAGGCATGTAAATATTTGTATATATTTATAAGTATAAAAACAATATAAAAATTTAAAAATTAAAGAGACAACAAAAACACCTCTTGTATAGTCATCATGTACATAGAACCACCTTTATATTTATTTAACCTGATAAATAAAATTAATTTCTAAAATTTTTGTAAATATTCTATATTATATAGTGTAAATAAATAAAATAAAAACAATTAAAACAAAAACAAAATAAAAATAACAAAATTAAAAACACAAAAATATATTGTAAATATACCATGTATATAAATGTATATATGTATTTATTTTACCTATGAATATAAATGATAAAAATAAAATAAAAATATCTTTTTATTCCTCATTTTATAATATAAATAAATAAAATATAAAATGGGAAGCAAATTGTATAAGAAAAAAATGAGATATTAAAAATCAAAAATTAAAATCCTTTATATTGTACATATACCTATATATAGCTATACTATGTATATACCTTATTTTTATTTCGAAAAATTATTAAAAATCACTAAAAAATAGAAAAAAAAATAAAATAAAAATATTTCATGTTTTAACTTTTTACAAATTCGGCCATTTGCAACCTTAATTTTCAATTCCAAATTTTAGCCACGTGGCCTTCACCCATTGGCCCTGGGGGATGTTGACCGCCCGGTCAACTCACCCCCCAGGACCAGTTCCCACGGGTCTGCTGCGCCCGACCCATCTTCTCGGATTTTTCCCATACAGACCCGACTCCTTCTTGCCCAAACCCCAGGTCCGGATTGCTCACGTCATACCCGAGAACCTCGCCGGAGCTACCGCATCGGGATGCGCGCCCCAGCACGCCCTACCCGCGCCCTTCTTCCCGGACCCTCCAGCGTACTTAAGCTGAGCTCCGTCACCTCCATTCGCATCTTTGGCCACTTGAATCCACCTCCCGTGAGCTCCATTGCGTAGGCAAGAGTGACAGCTTGTCCCCCGTGGTGTCGAAGCAAGGTGAGGAAGCGAGACCATCGATCCGGCGAGCTTCGCCGTCGTTGCTCCGCCACCAGCTGGAGCTCGAGCCTCGGAGGGAGACGCTCCTCGAGGCGAAGACCCAGAGCTTCCTAAGCTCGTCCCCAGTCTACTCATCCACCCAGGTAATCTCGTAGAACCTTCTTTTTCTTGGATTTTACATTTCGCCCAAATCGCCGCTCCGCCGCATTTCGCTGATTCCGACCGCTCCATAGATAGACTCGATCATCGGAATCCACAGTCATCTTAGCCTTACTCCTACGCGCCTTCTCCATCCCTCCATCCAACCCAGCTCGCACAGGAGCTGGGATTCGAGCTCCACCGTCCCCCCTTCACCGGAGCTCGTCCATATCGCCCCATCGTCCACCGTCACCCCGCCTAACCGGGTCGAGGCAGTTTGCCCTCGACCTGCGAGTCTTCTGGTCATCTTTGCAGGTATTACCCCAGCTATCTGAGAGCTCGGGTCATTCGGACCAGAAGGCTTCCTCCTCCGTCCTCGCCGGGGCTCACCAGAGCTCGGCTGGATCATCGGAGCCCACCACCAGCTGCGGGACACCATTGCGGAGCTTCTCCGACCTTCAGGTGCAACAGAGGAGCCTCGGAGCGAGGACACTGGACCGGCAAACTTCGCCGGTCATCTGTTCTTCGAGCATCCTCCTCCTCCGTTCGATCAGCCCTCCTGCTCCAGACTTCATCGGGGCCGTCCATCTTAGGAGCAGTAGTCACCGCCCGATCTCAGGAGGACCGATCCCAGCCATCCGATGCACAAGGGTTAGCCACCTGCGCCCTACACCGTCCGATCGCCCACGTGGAGGAACCCTCGCCATCGGATTCGCCCAAGGAGCCCAGCTGTGGAGCGGCCGCTGTTCCCCACCGTTGGATGTGCCACGTGCCCTCCATCCAGCCGGTCCGCGTAATAAAGGGTAATTTACCCTTAGGCCCTTCTTTTTATTTCATTTCGTATTTAGTCCTGTAATTAGTTAGTTTAGTTGTTTAGTTTTTGGGATGTTTGCATCGAGACCCTTGTGCTTGCATGTATTTACTGATATGCCCCTGTATGTGGTCTGACACGTGCATCGACACGTGCGTCTCTGGGCTTTTTATATTATCTACCCTGTAGTTCTGGTTGTTCTTCAATGAATGAAAGTTTTTAGTTATTTGCATTTGTACCCCTGTGCGTGATATATTTGAGCATGTGCGTTATATTTTGGGTTATTTGCAGATAAGCCCTTGGGCTTTTGGTACCTGTTACCAAAAGGCCCTCGGAACTTATTTTTCTTACATTTGGGTCCCTTAGTGCCCCAGGCACGCGCGACGCACGTGACTTACTGGGTTAATTGCACCAGACCCCCCAGAACTTTGGGTATTTGCACATAGGTCCTTGTGCACAGTGCCCCCTCTTTATTTCTGAATAAAATAGCAAATTACCTTCAAATCCAACGAAAATTGGACACATGGCTCCTGCCATAGTGTAAAATTTTCAAGGATTTTTTAGGACATTTTTGCTTTCATTTGATATTTTTAAAAATTCAAAAACCTCTATTTTCTTCACTGTCTAACTTTAAAAATCACAAAAAAATATTAAATAGTGTCCAAAAATTACAAAAAAATTGTCTACTGTCTATTTTGTTGTGTTTGATTTTCTAGCAAATTTTGGCTATTTTTCATTACTGAAAACCACTAAAAATTGAAAAACATTCAAAATCTTATAAAAATTCTAGTAAATCAATTAAAAATCCAAAAACAATAAAATAGGTGCCTAAATTTTCCTTATTTCGTTTTCTTTACAGGAAAATTACCTCCCAGATATTTTGGGGCCTTTAGATATTTTATCTAGGTTGTTTTAGCTCGGTTGGACAGTAACTACTGTTTTAGCTACTTCTTGATTTTTAGAAAATTAAATAAACATCAGAAAAATCTCAAAAAATCACCAAAAACACTAAAAATTCTAAAACACATAAAAATATTTTTGTTTGAATTTTGGTTGATTTTCAATGCTTTTAATAAATTGTTGAAGTGTGTGCTTAGTTGCTTTTCTTATTTTCTTAACACATTAAAAATCCAAAAAAATATTAAATCACTAAAAACAACCAAAAATATTTTCTTCTTGTATTTTCCTGCCTTTTTGACTACTTCGTAGGCCGCAAGGCCAACCCGTGCTCCTTGAGTTCGACCCTGGTCGCTATACTAGGTTAAATAAATAGCAAGACCGCTATTTCGCATTTTGATTGAGTTTTATCTATTTTAGTGGTCTATTCTTCTTGATCGAGCCTAGCTGAGTGGTTGAGGTCGCAACGACCATTTGTGTACCTTTACCTTAGTCGCTCAGTGCACTCGTCAGAATGGCGCCGTTGCCGGGGAGCACGGCTTAGTAGTCGATTCATTTCTTTCCGCGGTTTTCTTTTCGCGGCTTTTTGTATAGATTTTTGTAGCTATATTTCTTCTGACATTCTTTAAATAATCTGGTTTGACACTCTTGTGTTTGTTTTCTTGCGAGGTCCCGAGGATCGAGGCGGCTTCTTCGGAAGCCGACGCAACCGCGAGAGTCGGAGGCGGCTCTTTTCTTTATAGAGCCGCAGAAGAGCGCAGGAGAGCGAGCAGGAGTGCGGGAGCCGCGGAATAGCCGCGGAGTAGCATAGATTAGATTAGGATTTATTACTCACACATTTGAACTGATTGTAATAATACAGGTACATTCAGAGACACTTGAACTTTCGGGGTCTGTTTCGCCGAGCACCGGTGTGCTCGGGGGACCCCTTAGTTAGTTCGGTTTTTCGCGGTTTTTACGCGGTTTTTCTCTTACTGCCTTTTCCGGTTTCACACGGATTTTCGAGCCCCTAGCCGTAGGATTTTCTGCTTGATTGTGACGTAATTCATAGGATCCAAACACCCTAATATAATTGCCTGTTCCTATAGTGCGGTAATTGGACCTATATAAAAATAATAATAAAATAGCCGTTCCATCACATCCGAGCCTACGCGCCGCGAGCCCGCCCCGTCAAGCGCTACTCCTGAACTCGACCTGTCGAGAAGAGGAGGGGTGGGTCTAGACCGGACTCTTTGGATTGGAGGTTAGCGGTCGGCTAGCCGTTCTTTCGAGTAGCACTGCTGTTTAGGGACTCGGTTTTCTGCCTGCACCATTTAGGTAGTTTATTTCCTGTCTTTAAATTCTGCGCGGATCACTTTGCATGTAGACTGCTGGAGTCAGGTACGCATTTCTGTCTCTGCATGCATCATTGATTTCTCGCGCATCGGCTTTTTCGTCTTCTCCCCCCTGTTTTGGATTAAATAACCAGGAGAACCGAAAAATTCGTTAGGCCTTTGTTTTCATTGAAAAATATTAAAAAGAAAAAACCATAAAATTGGGACTGGTTAAGACTATTGACCCTAAAAGACACTCACCTTAAAATTTTGTCTTGGGGAGAGCAACACCCTCATTGTTTGGTTTGCTTGCGCGAGAGAGTGACCCGCACCCTAGGTAGAGCCCTCCGGTGCTATTTCTAGCTGACTACCGACTCTTCCGTGCGGGCCAGTCGGTTGGAGTAGCATCGGGTATCCCAACAGGTCACGTAAGCGCTCTGATAGATTGTTTATTCACCTAATAAAAACTGACAAGATAATCTGACCGAGCCTTCACGGTTTTCAGCTCGTGTTGCGTTGGTGAACAGAGGGGTTTGCATTTTGATCATAGTTTCTCCAGATCCCATCCGCACTACTCGACCTGATCACGATGATGGGTAGACGCTCTCTTAGGCAGCCGCTGGTTGCACCGCTTTCGGGCACGTCTACCCAGTCATCTAGGTTGGCCCGCGAGAGCCGAGACCAGTTCTCCGAGCCCGAGTATGATTCCGCCCTGTTCCCCCTCGACCCCCTTTCTTTCGGTTCTGAGAGATATGAGCCAGAGGAGAGACTCACAGATTTGACAGCACCTGAGTTTGGCTCGTTTGATTTTGCAGACGCCATGGCCGGCAGTTCTGAGGATCACCCCGGAGGTCACGAGGAGAGCAGCATTTTGTCCTGGACCAGGGTTCGATCAACTCCACCCTGATCGCCTCCCTCGAGTCAGTGCAGCAGCAGCTGAGGGATCAGGGAGCTTTCATGATGGACATGAGGCGAGAGTTTGAGCAGTTGAGAGCCAACCGCGGAGGAGGAGCAGGAGGAGGCCCCGCCGATCCGGCAGCAGGAGGAGGACCTGATGATCCTGCAGCCGGAGGTGGCGGAGCAGGCGGAGCAGGAGGAGCACCACCACCACCACTTAGATCGATGCGGGAGAACCACAATCCCGGGTCGACCTTGACACACCGCTGGGTGGTACTTCCAGCGATCGTGGGGGACTTCAAGTTCCCCCCGAACACCTTGCAGCTTCTTCCCCGATTCCACGGTTTGGCGACAGAGGAGCCTCATCTCCACCTGCAGGAGTTTGAGATGATTTGCAGCACTGTCCACGATTGTCGGGTGGACTAGGATACGATCAGGATGATTGCCTTCCCCTTTTCCTTAGCAGACAGAGCAGCCACCTAGCTGAAGCATTTGGGGAAGTTCGTTTACACCCTGTGAGCAGCTCCGCACCGAGTACTTGAACAAGTACTATCCACTCGGGCGGACCAATGCAGCGAGAGCCCTCATCAGCAACTTCTCCATGCTCCCCAACGAGCAATTCCATGAGGCATGGGAGAGGTTCCGTGAGCTTACTGACCGATGCCCGCACCATGATATCTCGAAGCCGAACCTTGTGCAGAGCTTCTTCAGCGGGCTGACACCAGAGTTCCAGGGCTTGGTGAATGCTTCTTGTGGCGGGTCTTACTTCGCCAAGGATCACGACCAGGTCTGGGCCATCTACGAGGAGATGGCCGAGAACTACATGGTGATGTCTCAGACCAGGTTGTACACTCAGGGGCAGACCCCAACATCCAGGACCCGTGCAGTACCAGAGGATAGCACGGGTCGACGCCGGTCCATCCAGTTCATCCGCAGTGGCAGCAGCACAGGCAGAGTCGTCCGCTGCGGATATGGGTATTATCAGCGAGAAGTTGGACCGGATGGAGCTGATCGAGAAGAAGCAGTGCCAGGAATCACGCAGATGGAGCAGATGGCACAGACTCTGAGCGACATGAAGACCCAGCTCATGTGTCTCCAGGAGGCACATACGGCTTCACAGCCACGTCTTCAGTCGCGAGGCGATACCGGCGGCAGCAGCAGCTCGTCCCAACGCTCCAGCTCCTTTCAGCAGCCTAGACAGGTTCACCTCTGTACAGGCGGAGCCGTACCAGCTGCAGCAGCCCTCCTACCAGTCACCACCATCTCCAGACATGCAGATGGTGGTATACCAGCCGGATCAGCCTCTGTCAGTACTCCCGCCAGCCCAGTACGATGCCGAGCCGTGATGGATGTCAATGGGATTTGGTATGACCGTCCCCAGCCTGGGATCCGACGAGACCATCCCGGATTCAGGTGGGGAGTGGAGGTACCCAGCCCCAGCAGCAGTCATCCGGTCAGGGTGGGCAGTATAGCCAGCAGAGAGATCACCAGCAGCAGCAGCCCCCAGCCTACCAGCCACACCAGCAGTCATCCTTCGTTCCTTGTCCCTATCAGCAGCAGGGACAGTCTTGGAGACGTGAGCAGCAGGCTCACCAGCCACACCAGCAGCAGCATCCTTCCTCCTACCCCTCTCAGCAGCAGCATCACCAGTTCCAACAGCCTCATTACCAGAGAGGCTACCCGTCGGGCCCCCATGAGAGCTCCACCTTGGATGACGTAGCCCGCCTCCTCACGGACCAGCAGGCTACATTTAGACGGGAGATGGACGAGTTCCGCCAGGAGATGCGGGACCTGATGAGAGGGAAGGTCGCCATCCTGCACAGATAGAGCCGAATCCGAACAGCCTGAAGAGGAAATCTGAGCAGGTAGTTTCCACTGAGGCATGCCACTCTTAGTGATCCATTTGATGATATGTCTGCGGATCTATTTGATGCTGATTTTGTTACACTTAGGAGCGGTAGAGCACCTGCAGGCGGCGCCTCATCTGAGCGACGACTCGAGGATCCACCCAGGGCGCCAGATGAGGAGGAGGAGAGCGGTACTGAGGCCGCACACGATGATGACGGTGGTACTGATGCCATCAAGGATGCTGATTCCACCGGCGGTACTGAGGCCGCCGCCTTACCAGTTCGAGGAGGTGGTACTGACGCCACCAGAGTAGCCGAGCCAGCACGCGGTACTGAGGCCGCGAGACGTCTAGCAGAGCCGGCCCGTGGTGGTACTGAGGCCACCGGTGTTCATTTTGAGAGAGATGTTGTTTTTCCTTCTGTTGATGTATCTCAGATCACTGCTTTGAATAAAGGAAAAGGTTTAGTTTCTTCTGATCCCACTGTGGTGATTGATGTATGTGCGGATCCGGCCGTCGAGCCGTCTAGACCTCTTCCCTAGTCCTTCAATCTGAGAAGGACCCTGTGATCCCCTTCCCTAGAGCCCTTCTGGTGGGGAAGGGGAAGAAAAGAGAAAAAGATCCAAAAAGAGAGAGAGCATGAGGAGTTCAGCCAGAGCATGATCGATAGATTCCATATACAGCTGACCCTTCAGGAGGCTTTGCAGCACATCCCCCTTCTTCAGCGATCATTGAGAGATAGGACCACAGTCAGGAGGAGGAGGAGGAACCACCATTCAGAGATTCATGTGCTGACGAAATCCACGTGCTTCGCGATCCAGAACCGTCTGCTGGCCAAGAGGCCAGATTCAGGAGCCCCATATGTCAGATGTCACATTAGAGAGCAGAGGTTCGATCGTACTCTATTAGATAGCGGATCTTCTATCAACCTCCTTCCGGCAGCCCTTCTCGACCGCTTCGAGTTGGGCACTCTTCGACAGAGCAGGACAATCCTTCAGTTTGCTGATAGATCTGTCAAGAGGCCGAAGGGGTTGTTGCGAGACGTTGTCGTCACTATTCAGGGTCTGCAATTCCCCGTGGACTTCGTAGTGTTGGACATGGAGATCCCTGATTCAGTGACCGATACCCCCATCATTCTAGGTCGTCCGTTCTTGACCACAGCCAAGGCGGTGACTGATCATGGATAGCGGGAAGGTATACTTTCGCGTCGAGGGCGAGAGTGTACAAATAGAGACGGTAGAGGACTGCAGAGCCAGAGAGAGAAAGCTCAGAGACCAGCACAGACACAGAGTAGCTGATAGATGCCGAGTTAGACATCCACCAGGACTGTGATTTTGTGATCACAGATGATGAGGCAGCATGGGCAGACCCTTCCGCACAGGCCATCCTCTCATTTCCAGACACCACTGATGCAGAGATGACAGCAGAGGAGAGCTTGGAGAGCACAGCCCTGGTCCAGGATACGACAGAGGCAGCAAAGCCGGTCTCGACCGCGACACAGTTTCTAGTGATGGTGGTACTGAGGCCACCTTGTGTGACGGTGGTACTGCTGCCACCTTGTTTGATGTAGATCCCTCGGATTCAGAGTCTGATTGGATAGATTGTGATGACCAGATGCCAGACCTGAGTCCATCTGAGCCTATAGATGAGGAGGAGGTAGAGGTAGAGCAGATCAGAGACAGCACAGTTGAGCAGCCTCCTCCAGATCCAGTTTGCGAGAGCTCGTATTCTTTCTCCCAGGCAGATTTGGTAGATTTAGCAGCATTCACGCACCTTCTTCCGAGGCCAGATTTGCCAGCACCCAGCTGTCCAGAGCTGAAGCCGCTCCCTACTTCGCTAAAGTATCGGTTCCTTGCGGGCGAACCTGAGATGTACCCAGTCATCATCTCTGCCGATCTGACTGGAGATCAAGAATCCTGTTTGATGGGGGTTCTTGAAAAGAACCGCAAGGCAATTGGATGGAGCGTAGCAGATCTCCATGGGATTAGTCATCAGTGTGCTCCCACCATATTTATCTCGAGGAGGGGGCGAAGCCGTCGCGTGAGTTCCAGCGGCGACTGAACCCCAACCTGAGAGAGGTTGTGATGAAGGAAATATCAAAATGGTGGAGTGCAGATTTCATTTATCCCATTTCCGACTCCAAGTGGGTCAGCCCTTTGCATGTGGTGCCCAAGAAGACGGGCATCACGACTGTGATCAGTGAGTCGGGAGAGGAGATTGCTACACGAGTACCCACCTCTTGGAGGGTCTGTGTTGACTACAGGAGACTCAACCAGGCCACCAAGAAGGACCATTTCCCCTGCCTTTTATTGACCAGATTATTGAGAGACTGGCAGGGAAGAGCCATTATTGCTTCCTGGATGGGTATTCGGGCTACAACCAGGTGGCCATCGCTCCTGAGGATCAGGAGAAGACCACCTTTACCTGTCCCTTGGTACATATGCCTTTCGACGCATGCCATTTGGGCTATGCAATGCCCCTGCGACTTTTCAGAGGTGCATGCTGTCGATCTTTTCGGACATGGTAGGGGAGTGTTTGGAGGTCTTCATGGACGATTTCTCGGTCTACGGCGACGGATTCGACTCCTGTCTAGACTGCCTAGACCGAGTACTCCAGCGATGTATTGAGTACCATTTGGTTTTATCTTGGGAGAAGAGTCACTTCATGGTGACTCAAGGGGACGGTGCTTGGCCACATCATCTCCAACAGGGGCATGGAGGTTGATCCGGCCAAGGTTGATGTCATTAGAAAACTCGCACCACCGTCCAATTTGAGGCAGCTACGGTCATTCCTGGGGCACGCTGGATTTTATAGGAGATTTATTCAGGAGTTCGGCAGGATTGCCCGGCCGTTGACTGACCTCTCGACGAAAGACACCGAGTTCCTTGTCGATGACAAGTGTCTTTCGTCCTTTGCGACTCTCCAGCAGTGTGTGATTGAGGCTCCTGTCCTCCAGCCGCCTGATTGGTCTCTCCCATTCGAGATCATGACGGATGCCTCCGATTTTGCCGTAGGGGCAGTGCTGGGACAAAGGAGGGATGGAATCCCGTTTTCTATCCACTACGCTAGCCGCACATTGGATTCCGCCCAGCGGAATTACACGGTCACAGAGAAGGAGATGCTAGCCGTAGTGTTCGCCCTAGATAAGTTTCGATCTTATATCATTGGATCTAGGTGACTTTGTACACAGATCACACCGCCATCAGGTACCTCATGGCAAAGAAGGATGCCCAGGCCAGACTGACTAGATGGATCCTTCTACTCCAGGAGTTCGACATTGAGATTAAGGATAAGCCTGGAGTCAAGAATGTGGTGGCGGATCATCTCTCCCGTTTAGAGCATCCTGAGGAGTCTGAGCAGATTGATCCCATTCGAGATACCTTCCCAGATGAGGCGATCCTTGCTATCGCCTCACTCCCGTGGTATGCCGATATTGTGAACTTTCTCGTTGCTGGGAAAGTCCCACAAGATTGGCCCAGGCAGAGGCTTGAGACCTTCCTTGCGAAGGCCAAGTCCTACCACTAGGAGGATCCCATCCTTTACCACGAAGGAGGGGATAGCGTCTGGCATCGGTGCATTCCTCAGGAGGAACACCATAGCGTCCTCACTTACTGCCACAAGCTTGAGGCAGGAGGACATCATTCTGGGAGGAGAACGGCACAGAAAGTGCTCCAATCCGGCTTGTGGTGGCCTACCCTCTTCAAGGACTCTGATGAGTTCGTGAAGAGGTGTACTGACTTCAGAGGATGGGCACTTGTAGACAGCGTGATATGATGCCGATGCAACCCATTCATTTCTGTGAGGTTTTTGACGCATGGGGCATCGATTTCATGGGTCCATTCCCTAAGAGTCAGGGATTTGAGTACATTCTGTTGGTCGTTGATTATGTCAGTCATTGGGTTGAGGCCATCCCCGCCCGAGCCGCTGATGCGAGGACAGTTTGCAGATTTTTAAGGAAGCACATCATCACGCGGTTCGGGGTTCCACGAGTTCTGATTTCTGATGGGGGGTCTCATTTCATCAACGACCAGGTGAAGGCCCTTGCTAGGCGAGTTCGATATAAACCATCGTGTTGCTAACCTTACCATCCACAGACGAATGGTCTAGCCGAGGTCTCGAACAGGGAGATCAAGACTATTTTGCAGAAAGTCGTCCGCCCTGACCGAAAGGATTGGTCACAGCTTTTGGACTCGGTCTTGTGGGCATATAGGACTTCTTTCAAGACACCATTGGGCACATCTCCCTTTCGCCTTGTATATGGCAAGCCGTGCCATTTACCTGTTGAGCTGAGGCACAAGTCACTTTGGGCAGTTACAGATATTCTTATGGATCCAGATGGTGTAGGAGACCAGAGGAGGGCAGAGTTAGCTGCCTTGGAGGAGCTTAGAGATACAGCTTTCTCAAACAGCCTACAGTATAAGGAGAGAGTGAAGGAGTGGCATGATTCTCATATCAGCCACAAGCATTTTGAGATTGGACAGAGAGTATGGTTGTTTGATGCGAGGCTTCGTTTGTTTCCAGGGAAGCTGTAGAGCAAATGGGAAGGGACCCTACTTGGTCAGAAAGGTACACGACAACGGTAGCATTATATATCCGAGTTATCTTCTGAGAGTACCTTTCGAGTGAACGGCCAGCGGCTCAAGCCATTTCTAGATCATGAGCCGCGGGTCGTTGATGTTGCCCCTATTCATTTTGCGTGAGATGTGGTCTCTTGACTCACATCTTTTGCATCTCACGCCTGATTATCACTGTTCTTCTTTCACTGTTCTTCTGACTTGTATAGATCCAGTTGTCCATATCATTCTATTCTTTAGTCCCACATCCCTTTTCTCATCTTATGATTATGCTAGACTTAGGGTGTACTTTACCCTAAGTATAGGGGGGATGTAGGACCTGCGGGTATTCTTTTCATTCTTTCTGCTCCTGTTTTGCTGCCTATACTTAGGGATATTTGACCCTAAGTATAGGGGGGGCAGACTATGTGTCTTCTTCACTCAGATTTCCCTTCATGTACAGCTTGCTATACTTAGGATTAGTTAATCCTAAGTATAGGGGGAAACCACCGAGTTCCTCTCATTCTATTCATTTATTCATTTCTGTACTTAGCCATTCCTTTTCACTTCCCTTTTACTAAGCACGAGTTATGTCTTCTTCATCGCTCTTGATCACTCTGAGGACATCGTTCGAGCTAAGTATAGGGGTGTATATATTTCATATATACTTTAGCCATAACTCGTACTTTGTGAGTGTTGTGTGAGTGTGTTAATAAATAAATTGGCTAAAAACCTAAAAATCACAAAAATTAAAATTTTTCCGGTACATAATCATTCTTTTATTGCATATACATAGCTAGTGTACAAAATTACTCTTGTAAAAATGTTTTCAAAATCTTTTGTGTAAAGTTTGTGAAATATTTTCTTATCAAAACTATGTATATAGTACAAAATTTTTTCCAAAATGTTTTGAAAATCAAAAGTTTGCAAAAATCTTGTGTAAATTTTGTAAATACTTTGCAAAACTTGCACTTCATGCATCCATCCATTCATGATTTCAAAACATTTTTCAAAAATTTTGCACGATTGTAAATATTTGTAAATAGCATCTTTGTATATATATGTGTATAGTTTTTCCTGGATGAGAGTTGACATTTAAAACTAAGCCTGGAATTAAATTGAGAAATGGAGCTTGAATAAGATCTTAATCCACCTAACTCTAAAGAGGAACCTTATAGGGCTTAGGGTTAAGGCTTTTCAGGTCCATAAGGACTTAATTCTTTGAGTCCACTAGGCTATGAGCATATGTCATCTTGATGAGCCTAAGTAGAGCACTTAACAACACATGCATGACTCTTAGAGACAATGACTTGACTTGCACCAGCACTTTACACATGGCTCTCCACGGATGAGGTGGTGAGGAGGCAGTTTCCTTTGGCTTGGGGTAGCATATGAGGGCAGTACTTCTAGGCGGAACCTCTCTTCTTCTTCTAGTGAAGGAAGTGTGTCTCAACTTGGTCTAGCGGTGATGAAGGCTAAAGACAGAAGCCGTGGGTTGCAATAAAGCTTCAAAAGAGGGATAGTCTACTGGCTCAAGAGGAAAATTTCTTGTATATATGCTGCACCATGTAGATATGTTGTATAAGAAGCACTTGAAAAAAAATTGCAAAATGCAAAAAGAACTCCAAAAAAGTGTGGGTCGGATTGAAAATTTAATAACCCCACCGGAGTATATATAGTCAAATAAAGCAAAAGCTTATGGTATACATGTTACATCTCATGAAGCTTGCAGCGGGAGACTTAGCTACACTGGCTGAGCTTCCAAAAGTCTATACTTCTCCCCCTCTTCTTGAGCCGGTTGCACTTGAACTTAGAAGGGAATACCCCGCTTCTCGAGGAAAGAGTTGCTAGACCGAGGCATTAGAGTTACCAGGTTGAGGGAGGTTGTTTCTTTGTTACTTCTGAGGTGGGGAGCTACATATCACTTACACTGCATGGAAAGATTCATAGTCATTAGAGTTTGTGTATGTAGACTTGTTCTGATCTGGTTTATTGAGGAGTCTTGTCCATAGATTGGTGGAACTTAGAGGATGTTGAGTTTTAAGCTTAAGTCTAAATAAGGTTCCGACACATTAATAATCCAAAGATCTGATCGAACTCCATAATTCAATTTAATGAAGGAAAGTTTAATATTCAACATTGGTCCATGTACATTCCCCTCTTTTTCTTTTTCTTTCTTTCTTTTTCACTTCTTTTTCAAATAAGTGTTTGCTAAGGGACTAGCAAAAGTTAAGTATAGGGGGGTGATGAATACCCATTCATCACTCTTTATTCTTATATTTTAGCTACAAAAACCTTTGCAAATGCATGTATATTCATGTAAATACAAATAATTATCAAAAGCATGCATTGTATAAAGTTTAATAATTAGCATGTTTTTGTGCAAAAATAAAAGAATAAAGATTAAAAAGAAAAAGAGGGAAATATTTAGAATAAATATTGAGCAACCTAAACCCAAGGGAGGGCTCAACATGGGCCTGACCGCATAAAAGCCAAAGTAGAGGGAGATAGGGGCTCATGTGTGTAAATATATATGTAAATAAAATAAAAGTATTTTCCTCACAAAAATAGGCTTGTAAATATTTGTATATATTTATAAGTATAAAAACAATATAAAATTTTAAAAATTAAAAAGACAACAAAAACACCTCTTGTATAGTCATCATGTACATAGAACCACCTTTATATTTATTTAACCTGATAAATAAAATTAATTTCTAAAATTTTTGTAAATATTCTATATTATAAGTGTAAATAAATAAAATAAAAACAAATTAAAACAAAAACAAAATAAAAATAACAAAATTAAAAACACAAAAATATATTATAAATATACCATGTATATAAATGTATATATGTATTTATTTTACCTATGAATATAAATGATAAATATAAAAAAAATATCTTTTTATTCCTCATTTTATAATATAAATAAATAAAATATAAAATGGGAAGCAAATTGTATAAGAAAAAAATGAGAAATTAAAAATCAAAAATTAAAATCCTTTATATTGTACATATACCTATATATGGCTATACTATGTATATACCTTATTTTTATTTCGAAAAATTAATTAAAAATCACTAAAAAATAGAAAAAAAATAAAATAAAAATATTTCATGTTTTAACTTTTTACAAATTCGGCCATTTGCTACCTTAATTTCAATTCCAAACTTTAGCCACGTGGCCTTCACCCATTGGCGCTGGGGGATGTTGACCGCCCGGTCACTCCCCCCCCAGGACCATTTCCCACGGGTCTGCTGCGCCCGACCCATCTTCTCGGATTTTTCCCATACAGACCCGACTCCTTCTTGCCCAAACCCCGGGTCCGGATTGCTCACGTCATACCCGAGAACCTCGCCGGAGCCTACCGCATCGATATTCGCGCCCCAGCACGCCCTACCCGCGCCCTTCTTCCCGACCCTCCAGCGTACTTAAGCCGAACTCCGTCACCTCCATTCGCATCTTTGGCCACTTGAATCCACCTCCCGTGAGCTCCATTGCGTAGGCAAGAGTGACAGCTTGTCCCCGTAGTGTCGAAGCAAGGAGAGGAAGCGAGACCATCGATCCGGCGAGCTTCGCCGCCGTTGCTCCGCCACCAGCTGGAGCTCGAGCCTCGGAGGAGACTCTCCTCGAGGAGAAGACCCAGAGCTTCCTAAGCTCGTCCCCAGTCTACTCATCCACCCAGTAATCTCGTAGGACCTTCTTTTTCTTGGATTTTACATTTCGCCCAAATCGCCGCTCCGCCGCATTTCGCCGATTCCGACCGCTCCATAGATAGACTCGATCATCGGAATCCACAATCATCTTCACCTTACTCCTACGCGCCTTCTCCATCCCTCCATCTAACCCAGCTCGCACAGGAGCTGGGATTCGAGCTCCACCGTCTCCCCTTCGCCGGAGCTCGTCCATATCGCCCCATCGTCCACCGTCACCCCGCCTAACCGGGTCGAGGCAGTTTGCCCTTGACCCGCGAGTCTTCTGGTCATCTTTGCAGGTACTACCCCAGCTATCTGAGAGCTCGGTTCATTCGGACCAGAAGGCTTCCTCCGCCGTCCTCGCCGGGGCTCACCAGAGCTCGGCTGGATCATCGGAGCCCACCACCAGCTGCGGGACACCATTGCGGAGCTTCTCCGACCTTCAGGTGCAGCAGAGGAGCCTCGGAGCGAGGACACTAGACCGGCGAACTTCGCCGGTCATCTGTTCTTCGAGCATCCTCCTCCTCCGTTCGATCAGCCCTCCTGCTCCAGACTTCATCGGGGCCGTCCATCTTAGGAGCAACAGTCACCGCCCGATCTCAGGAGGACCGATCCCAGCCATCCGATGCACAAGGTTAGCCACCTGCGCCCCACAGCCGATCGCCCACGTGGAGGAACCCTCGCCATCGGATTCGCCCAAGGAGCCCAGCTGTGGAGCGGCCGCTGTTCCCCACCGTCGGATGTGCCACGTGCCCTCCATCCAGCCGGTCCGCGTAATAAAGGGTAATTTACCTTAGGCCCTTCTTTTTATTTCATTTCATATTTAGTCATGTAATTAGTTAGTTTAGTTGTTTAGTTTTTGGGATGTTTGCATCGAGACCCTTGTGCTTGCATGTATTTACTGATATGCCCCTGTATGTGGTCTGACACGTGCATCGACACGTGCGTCTCTGGGCTTTTTATATTATCTATGAATGAAAGTTTTTAGTTATTTGCATTTATACCCCTGTGCGTGATATATTTGAGCATGTGTGTTATATATTGGGTTATTTGCAGATAAGCCCTTGGGCTTTTGGTACCTGTTCCCAAAAGGCCCTCGGAACTTATTTTTCTTACATTTGGGTCCCTGAGTGCCCCAGGCACGCGCGATGCGCGTGACTTCCTGGGTTAATTGCACCAGACCCCCTAGAATTTTGGGTATTTGCACATAGGTCCTTGTACACAGTGCCCCCTCTTTATTTCTGAATAAAATAGCAAATTACCTCCAAATCCAACGAAAATTGGATACATGGCTCCTGCCATAGTGTAAAATTTTCAAGGATTTTTGAGGACATTTTTGCTTTCATTTGATATTTTTAAAAATTCAAAAACCTCTATTTTCTTTACTGTCTAACTTTAAAAATCACAAAAAATATTAAATAGTGTCCAAAAATTACAAAAAATTGTCTACTGTCTATTTTGTTGTGTTTGATTTTCTAGCAATTTTGGCTATTTTTCATTTACTGAAAACCACTAAAAATTGAAAAACATTCAAAATCTTATAAAAATTCTAGTAAATAAATTAAAAATCCAAAAACAATAAAATAGGTGCCTAAATTTTCCTTATTTCGTTTTCTTTACAGGAAAATTACCTCCCAGCTATTTTGGGGCCTTTAGATATTTTATCTAGGCCCTTTTAGCTCGGTTGGACAGTAACTACTGTTTAGCTACTTTTTGATTTTTAGAAAATTAAATAAACATCAGAAAAATCTCAAAAATTCACCAAAAAACACCAAAAATTCTGAACACATAAAAATATTTTTGTTTGAACTTTTGGTTGATTTTCAATGCTTTTAATAAATTGTTGAAGTGTGTGCTTAGTTGCTTTTCTTATTTTCTTAACACATTAAAAATCCAAAAAAATATTAAATCACTAAAAACAACCAAAAATATTTTCTTCTTATATTTTCCTGCCTTTTTGACTACTTCGTTGGCTGCAAAGGCCAACCCGTGCTCCTTGAGTTCGACCCTGGTCGCTATACCAGGTTAAATAAATAGCAAGATCGCTATTTCGCATTTTGATTGAGTTTTATCTATTTTAGTGGTATATTCTTCGTGATCGAGCCTAGCTAAGTGGTTGAGGTCGCAACGACCATTTGTGTACCTTTACCTTAGTCGCTCAGTGCGCTCGTCAGTGGCAATCTCATGTCATCTCATGAGATTATATTATTCCATGGAAATCTCCAAAATTTCCAAAAAATAACGTTGTAAATTATTCTACAAAATAATTCATAAATATTTTTTGAATATTACAATCTTGCCATTGGAAAATTGTGAATCACATTCACAACCCAAAATAAAATGTGAATTACATTTTCAATTAATTGTCCAATGTGAGTCCAATTCACATCAACATTTAATTAACAAATGTAAATTACAAATAGCTCTCTCTTATATATTATAAATCGCATTTATAATATATATGATTAATATGGATAGTGCTATCCACATTATTCATATCCATGATAATTAAATCACATTTAATCATCTTGGATCTCTATTCTCATGTTCCCAAATAATATGAATCTCATTCACATTATTCACATCTTTGATAATTAAATCACATTTAATTATCTTAGATAATTCTCCGTATAATAGAAATCAAATTCATATTATTCATGATATTCAAATCCCATTTAATTATCATTTTTCTCAATGCTCGGATATATATAATATCAACAATGAAATTATCCTAAACTCTTTCAAAGATAATGCGCTTTCTCCGTGGATACTTGGAGATAAGGCAGAGCGATTGTGTTGTTCAACGTATAGTGACTTGGATATTGAGATCACATCTCAAATCCATATCTCAAGCCTCCAATAGATGCTTGATTAAATCAAGACCACAAATCTAATCTTCTCATTGCATCTGAGTCACATTTAGATCAATGTCTAACATTTGGACTAAGATCAGATTACTTCTCTAGTGAGAGGAGTCACTAAAATCCAGACTCGTTTCATCACTCCCCTAGGAATGGAAGCATCAGGGTTATACAATCGTTATGATTACATCACCCTCAGGTATTCCCAATACTTGTACATCCTACATACTGGAAGACTCGGAATAAACATGAAGTATTAGTTCAATTTTACACTGTCTACTTCAGGGTTTTATCAGTAAGTTTTTCATTTGATCATTGAGAGTCGGTATCGATCATATACTTTCCAAAAGCATATATCATACCTAGGTCTTGATCATATACTTTCCAAAAGTATATATCAAACCTACAATTTCAATCAAGCTTCTAAAGTGAGACGACCGTGCACGGAATTTGACTCTTCCCAATATCTCACGAGTGAGCTCATGTCTTCCGGTTCAGTAACTGAACCTGTATGATCCCTTTGAGATATCATATTACTCACATGCCCTTGTATGCACACCAGTGTGCCGGTGTATAGACCTTGATTAGGTCATCAACCTATTGGTCTGCCATATGTACATACTTAGACTATAATAACATATCTGTCTCCGGTCAAATGATGTGTGCTTATATCGTGACAACATACGACATAGAACTTGGTTATCTCGATCTCGTTAAGTCAACTCTTTGATCTAACTTATCTAACACCTCTAAATCTCTATTCCTATGCATAGGACCTGCATCAAGAGGTCGGTTACATATCAGCCTTCAGAGAAAGGATTGCCATCTCCTTCTCAGGCTGGAGATCATCTTTTAATAAATCATCTGACGGTGCTTGATGAGTCCTCAATCTAACTCTTTAGATATTCATGCAAACACCCAGCTCCATGACTCAACTATTGAATCAACAACTGTATGATCATTAAGATGGTCATGGTACATAATCATAATTGTATTAAGGGACATATTATGCAAATTAATTATTCTTCATTTCAGATCAGGGAATGAAATTTCCAATAACATTTATTGCATAATGGCTCGTCGTGGGCTCGCATGTCCAACACCTTTGACTTTTTAGGGATAACCAATGAAAAATCCACTGACTGTCCTTGGATTTAATTTCTTTTCATGTGGATTTATGCTCTGACTTCCGCTTGATATCCTAAATATGTAGATATCTCAAACTAGGTTTCCTATCTATCCATAATTCAAAAGGTTTCTTTTGAATTGCTTTACGAGGAACCTTATTGAGTAAATATGATGAAGTTCTTAATGCATATGTCCACAATGAAAGAGGTAAAGTAATATTATTTATCATACTCCTAACCATTTCCATTAATGTACGATTTCTCCTTTCTACAACTCCATTTTGTTGTAGTGTTCTGGGCATTGTGTATAGGGCTGGCTATCGAGCCTAACGAGCCAAGCCTGGGCTGGGCTCAGGCTCGGGCTCGATAAGCCAAACTGGGCTCAGGCACGGGCTCGATCGAGCCCAGTTGAGCTGGCTCGAGCTCGAGCTCCGGTGGGCTCGAGCCCTTATTGAGCCAGCTCGGACTCGATAAGTCTTGAGTCGAGCCCTTTATCGAGCCCAAGCTACTTATCGAGCTTG
Organism: Ottelia alismoides; assembly: GCA_037367405.1. Taxonomy (NCBI): domain Eukaryota; kingdom Viridiplantae; phylum Streptophyta; class Magnoliopsida; order Alismatales; family Hydrocharitaceae; genus Ottelia; species Ottelia alismoides. Next base: position 587,832 of record JAZKJV010000528.1, on the reverse strand, counting down.
TTCTAGGCTCGAGCCTATTCAGGCTCGTTAAGGAAATAGGTGTTTTTTTGTGAAATAGTGTTTTGCCAAGGATCGAACCCAAGACCTCCTTTTTAAGGATCACCTACCTTACCAGTAGGCCACCATTCGAGTTGTATATAAAAGTTAAATATCATAGATATTGTAACATTCTGCTTGTTAATAAAAAGGGAAAAATAATAAACATCTAACTATAACCTAGATTAACATAGATAAAAGGTAGAAAATACAAGTCTACAACATAGTCCAGCCAACATTATTGTTACATAAATAACATAAAATACATAATCCACCGTTAACAATGTTGCAAAATTAATACATATAAAAATAAAAATCATTGTAGTTTCACAAATAAAATATATATATTCTTTATCGAGCCCGTTATTGAGTTATTGAGCTGAGCAGGGCTCGGTTCGAGCTTGGCTCGATAAGCTATCGAGCCCAAAAATCAGGCTCAGGCTCGGCTCAATAGCTTAATGAGCCAAGCTCACGAGCCCTTATCGAGCTGAGTCCAAGCCTGGATCATCGAGCCGTAACTCAATAGCCAGTCCTAATTATGTATTGTGCATAAATACACTTACTTTTAAGGAATTTTGCAAATGGACCAGGATGTTGACCCGTATCATCATACGTTTCAAAATATTCACCACCTCGATCAGATCTCACAACTTTTATTTTCCTATCTAATTGCCTTTCCACCTCATTAATAAATATATCAAGGACATTATTGCTTAAGTCCTTTCATGCAATAGATAAATATATCCATGTCGTGAGAAATTATCTATAAAAGTGATAAAATATCTTCCCCTCCCCATGACGGGACATTAAAAGGACCACAAATATCAGTATGTATCAATTCTAGGAGACTGGGTTGCCTTTGTAGCTGGCTTCTTTGTTGTGTGTTTGTATTGCTTTCCTTTAAATGCAATCTATACATACCCCTAGATCAGTAAAGTCTAATTAAGGCAATATGTCATTCTTAATAAGTCTCAACATTCTTTCCTTAGATATATGACCTAGTCTTTGATGCCATAGAAGAGCAGAGCATTCATCAGATGCATTCCTTTTCAGACCTACATTGCATTCAACATAAAACGGGGAATCATAAATTTATTATCAAGATTAAAACGATAAAGATAATTCTCCAAAGTAACAGAACCATAAAAGTACTTATTTCTAAATATAGAGAATGATCCATTAGAAATCTTGAAAGAAAATCCTAAACTATCCAGTCTGCAAACAGAAACAAGATTTCTAGCACATTCAAGAACGTAGAGACATCCTTCCAGATCAATTTGATATCCAGTGTCCATGATCAATCTGTAAGTCCCAATTCCATCTACTCGTGCCTTCATCATATTTCCCATGAGCAAATACTACTCACTTTCCTTTATGTTCTGGATTGTAAGGGATCTTTGTAATATGTGAGATACGTGAGTAGTTGCACCAGAATCTAACCACCAAGTATTATTAGAAACATCTATAATATTTGCTTCGAAGCAAACAGAAACATAATGCATACCTTTCTTTTCGAACCATGCTTTCGTTTAAGGCAATCTTTCTTCATTATACCTGATCTTCTTGCAAAAGTAACTTTGATTTCTTTGGAATTGCTCCCATTAGCTTTCATGGGAGTTTTTCCTTTGTTCCTTTTGCTTGTGTTTACTATCCCTTACCGTAGTCTTTTCAGTAGCCATGAGGTTCACCGAGTGTTCTTTTATCTTCTTTAATCTCCCTTCTTCTTGAATGAGCATAGTTTTTAATTCCATGAAACTCCACTTATCCTTTAATGTGTTGTAGTTTACTTGGAATTTCCCAAACTCATTAGGAAGAGAGTTTATGATAAACTGTACTAAGAATTTCTCGTTGACATCCATCCCCATGGTTTTCATTTTCGCTGTGAGATTAGACATTTCAGTTACATGATCCATCATTGAGTTGGACCAGTTGAATTTCTTCGTGGTCAACTTCTCATTAAAGTCCCGACAATGGACTTATCAGCTATATCGAAATGGGAGTACTCCTTAATTTTCTTCATTCTTAGCATTGTTTATCCTAGGCATTGACGGTTTGACGTTTTCCGCCATTGAGATTTTCATCAAGCTCAAGAAGAGTCTATTCGATCTTTCCCAAGCCTCATAATACAACATTTCATCATTAGTGTTGTTTTCTGTAATGGCTTGTGGTTTTTGATCTTCAACTAATGCATGGTCAAAATTCGTCACTCCCAAATGTAGGAGGATTTGTTCTGATCAATCTGCATAGTTGAGTTCGTTGAACCTGACCATAGAGTTTCCTAATGCAAACAAGTTCATAACTGCTGAAGCTGTAAACAATAATACATATGATCACAATAATACTTTGAGAAATAAATTAATAATCTATACAGGAAATGCATATTGAAATTTCTTTCACAATATGTTAATAATCACCTTTGGACAGAATATTAACATATCAATAAATGCAAAAGTGATGCAATTAAATATACTTTAATAGGTAATTGAATAAATCATGTCTAGTTCATATTTTTCATCTTTAGATGTAAAACTCATGATTCAATAATTAACCTCTTAATGTGCATAATTACGGACTATGATCTACCTTTGGTTGATCTACTAGTACATGATTATACTATTATGATTATCAGGATAATATTATCTCATTAAATTTAATTTGCATCAAAACATGATGACTAGAATATGGGTTCAACTCCATACATGGTTAGATCACTTTGGTGACTAACCCTTAATTAAACACTTTAATTTCATTTAACAACTAAAATTTGTACTTTACATAATTATGGTTACTAACTGCAATAACTAACATATATGGTTAAAGGTAAAACCACCATAGACTCATCATCTCTAATACATTTCTAATTATAGAAAAGTTACTTTAATAATAACATTAAAAGTTTGGGAGTCAATTAAGAAACAGATCCATAATTAGACAATTATTTATCTTGTTCTATTTAATAATTGTAAATAACGTGAGTAAAGATACAAAACTTTATCGAAAAACACAAGTAAAAGGTGATGTAAAACATGATCGGGTTTAAAGATAACTTTCCGTCAAGATAATCACGACATTTTGTCCATTTTTTGTATATATACGTACAATAACCGGATTCTACAATAATAGAAGATACAATTACAATCATGGAATCAAATAAATCAACACATTTGTCAACACAATAATGTGATTTTTAACAAAGCTAACTAATTTCTAAAACTGGCTATGATACCGGATTGTAGGAATTTTTTTTGGGCGCAGTATTAAATAATCTATAAAACAATGATTCACGAGTTACCTCATTCCATCGCAAATCAAATAAAAACTTGTAACGGAGATGAAGAAACTGACGATGATCTTTTCTTCCTCCTTTTCTCCTTCCCTTGACCCCAATCGTTAAGACTCTCTCAGATGGTGGAGAGTTTTGATGGTAGCTCTCTGAATATCTTGATTCGGTGTGTTGCATAATGAGTCATCATGTCTCTTTTAGAGGGGTAGAGTTGGAGGGTTCAAAAGCATAACAAACCCTATCGTAGCCGACTCCTGATAATCCACTAACTATGAAGATGGATCAAGATAATGCGGTTACGCCTTATCCATTGACTTAGTAAAACCCAATATTTATCATCTCATAAATATTTTATATGGACCACATACGGGATAAACTCCAACAGTATGGTTTCTTGGGATCAAAGCAAGGAAAAGGGGAAAAGGGAAGGGGAGGAAAAGAGAAGGAGGAAGAAGGAAGAAGAAGAGAGGAGGAGATTGTCAACCTCTCCATATGGACCAATGAATGCCCGCCACCGCGCCACGAGGTAGGCTACACTAAAGATAAAATGGAGAAAGACAAAGGGGATTTAAATACAAAAATAAATATCTTATATATTAGTTAATAAATAGTAAAACTAAATAAATTAATAATATTAATAAAAGTTACAAATAATTTTATAAAGAATTTAATTATGAATTTTAATAAATTTAACAATTTAATTTAATTAAATTAATGAAACAATATAAATAAGATAAATTATAGGTATCATATATACGTTACTATTATTATTTCTAATTTATCATTCAATAAATAATGTATTTATTTTATGTCTAATTAATTTAATAAATACATTAATGATTGTAAATATAATATTATTTCATTTTAATAACATTAGTTAGTTAGTTAAATAATAGATATATGCTATATAGGTATATCATACTTATATAATATGTATATACATATATTTTTTGATTATTTTAATCTTTGGTAATTTTTACTTTTATTTATAAATCTATTATAAAATATAGAAAGAATAATAAAATATAATAACAAGAAAGTTGAGAATAATAAAATAATAAAGGGAGAATATGTGGTCATACATATATCATGTTACCCCAAAAAGCTGATTTTTGTGGACACATACTAGTTGTTATTATAGATAGATATTGAGTTGTTACGGATTGGGACACCTGATTTTTTTAGGGATTTTTACCCGGCAGACCCTATAATCTTTTGCAATTACCGCTACGACCTTCGAAACATCGTAATTCCTCCCTAGACCCCGTAAACTTGCTCCGTCTTACCCCATGAACCCTGCCGTCAAATTTAACTATATTTGAGTCAAATACTTGGGTTAGTCTTGAGTTAACCTAACCAATTTACCATCCAACGCTACGATTAGCAAAAAAAAAACAAGAGGAAAGAAAATCGTGCCGGGGGCCGAAGCAACAGCTGCAGGGGGATGGCCTCCATTGTCGGCGGGGGCTGGGGCGGAGGGTGAAGCAGCAGCGTCGGCGGGTCGGGGGGGGCACTACATCGTGCGGGGGGGGGGGAGGGGGGGGGGCTCCAGCGCGCGGGGGTGGGGGTGACTCCATCGCGCGGGGGGCGCAGCGGCGGCGGGGGGCGAAGCAGCAGCTGGGGTCCTCCATCGTCGGCGGATTCCATCGCGCACGGCGGGGGGGGGGGGGGGGGGGAGGACCTGCATCGCGCGGGGGGTGGGGGGCACTCCATCGTGCAGCGGCGGCGGGGGGGGGGGGGGGGGGGGCTTCAGCGCGCGCGGGTGGGGGTGACTCCATCGCACGGGGGGGCACAGCAGCGGCGGCGGCGAAGCAACAGCTGGGGTGGCGGGGGTCCTCCATCGTCGGCGGATTCCATCGCGCGCGGTGGGGGTGGGGGTGGGGGGCACTCCATCGTGCGACGGGGGGGGGGGGGGGGGGCTCTAACACGCGGGGGTGGGGGTGACTCCCTCGCGCGGGGGCGCAGCAGCGACGGCAGCTGGGGTGGCGGGGGTCCTCCATCGTCGGCGGATTCCATCGCGCGCGGCGGCGGCCGGGGGCGCGAAGCAGCAGCGGCGGCGAGGCAGACTCCATCCGTGGGGGGGGGGGGTGAAGCAGCGGCGACGGCCGGGGGGCGAGGCGACGGTGGGGGGCTCCATTGCCCGGGGGGTCTCAGATGATGGAATGGCAATCATTGTAAATTAAATAAACAAAATGGCTATAATATAAAGGAACATGACGGAATCTGGTTAATTTTAACGGGTAAATTAACGGGGCTTCACCGCAGGGTCTGTAGGGTAAGGGTTAGCAATTTTAGAGGGTCGGGGGAGGAATTACGATGTTTCGAAGGTCGTAGCGGTAATTGCAAAAGATTATAGGGTCTGCCGGGTAAAAATCCCTTTTTTTAAGAGTAATTTTTTGTTTCCTTTTCTTTTACTGCCCCTTTTATGTATATATTTATATAATACACCAATATATTCATTTTATTCCATTTCTTATATCTAAAGATTTTAACTTTGCAAAACACTCATAAAAAAACATATGTTACAACATATATGACTATGAGAGACATTTCTTTGTAGGTACAGAAAAACAAATCAGATGGTGAACTATCGACGGCTTGCCGATCAGCTGCTAGGGAGCTATTGAAAACAGACAATATTTGTGAAAGAAAAAGTCTGTTACATCAATGTACTTTCTGGGAAATAAATTATTTCCTAACAAATAACCACCTTAAATACAACCAACCTAACTGAAAATTGGGAAAGGTTAAGGTCAGCTAGATGCTATCATAGAGGTACCTTAATATGAACTCTCCACTAAACACAAACAACCTAAGTAAAAATTGGGAAAGGCTTCGCTCATTTAGACGCTATCATAGAGATACCTTACATATAAACTCCCCACTAGAAACAAAGCGAGCTCCAACTAATACCTTCGATTATGACGCAGCTGATTGGCGACACACTTGTGTAAAATCACATACATCAAGCCCTTACCAAATTGAATCTTAACAAACCTACTTCGCTCAAGCTTCTTTCTTTATCTAGGTAGGCCTGAAATAGTTTTCAAATTCAGTATATTTTATTTCTGAATTGATTAGGTCAGAGCAAAATTGAGGTTTGTAGTTCTTCAACCAGTAAGATCAGTTCACCTCATAGATGACATATCCTCTTCTCATTTCCTCTTAGTCACTACAAAACAAACATGCTTACAGCATACAGAACTTCTTTGTAGTTTTAAACAAACATGATTACAACATACATAACTACTTCATAGTTTTTAAAAGGTAGTTCAGTACAATCACAAACATGCATTTGTTTTTTAGAATAAACACAGAGAAATTTGTTGATAGAGACCAGTCAAGTTGTATGGAGAATTACTTTTATCACTCTGATCTAACTTACCTTTGTGTTGGCTACAGAGAACAGATTCATTTCAGATGTACATGTGAGTATATCTAAATACAGATCCAGGAGAAAGCACCTTAGTTCATGTCCAAAACATTTTCAAGTCTAATGGTTACTAGCCTAATCCAAATAGAAACATACCCCAAGAAGAAAAGAAGGGAAACTACCAATACAACAATAGGCTAGAACACCACAACTCATATACATTATTGGAAGAAAAGAATGAAGCTCACTTCAATGTAGATTCCTACTGAAGATTATTGCGAAAAATGTCGAAGGCCATTCTCTACGGGTACCTCACTTGGGTAACCCTGTTTCATAATGGAGGAGAGACTGCTCTCCATCGGTCAGCAACCTCGGCCCTTGGACAAGCCTAGTGCAGATGAAGTAACTTACGTCACCCGGGCATCTCCGAGGAGAAATCTTGCCGCTGGTCTCGGTGGTGGAGACAATGCTTCAACATCTTTCCTTGAATGCAAACCAGCATCTTCCAGCAGTGATTTGTCCCCCAAAAGACAACTGATGTCGCGAGATATGATGAAGGAAAATAAACTGGTAAGACATCTTCAGGAAGTCAAGAATTGTCTGAAGAATGAAAACACTCACCTATAAAATTCTGTATCAGCAGGTGTGGGGAAGTAAGACATTAATCTCTGAATTTGGGCCTGCATCAAAAGTATATGCCACCTGCATCAATGTATCACTCCGATATGTTAATAAACTGAATCATGACAGGTTGTCAGTTCAACGAAATAATTCATTGAATCTCATTTATGATTGCTAAAAAGAGAAATGTGAGTGATGTTTATGGGCACAAGCAGAAAGAGTGAACCATTCTGTCACTTAAGGCGAAATCAGTACATGAATTACCAACCTAATCATAGTGCAACATTCCGCCAAGACGGAGACATTATCGAGGAAGACGGTCCTAATGATTTATTGGATTCCAACCCAATTAGACCCATCGACAACCACCCAAAATGGTTTAGTCTAAGTTATCAAGCATTAATCCTCACCGCTTATAACCCGCTCTCACATTTTGTGAGTATTATATGTGAGCCTATGTTTGAGACAATACAATCTTCTTTATTTATATTCATAATATCCTTGTAATATATATAACCCATCATGTATTCTCAGTAATATCCTTGTGCTTGCTCCGAATATGCTTTTCCTCCTCTCTTCATAGGAGTGACTCTATCTCTCGAGTAGCCCTTTTTGCTACTAAAGGAATCCACTCTAATATCATTTGCAACATCCTGGATCAAGACTAGAGCCGTTATAGAGGAAGAATGGTCCTGACAACATATTAGGTTCGAGCTCAATTAAATCCGTTGACCCCTCCAAAATGCTCAAGCCTGAGTTGTAAGTAATAGTCCCATCCACTTATAACACACTCTCACACTTTGGAAGCATTAAATGTGTGACCATGTTAAAAGTGATACACATAGCTTATGTAGTCTGATGATTTAACATATTGTTTGACCTACAGTAATCACACTAAGGGCCTGTTTGGTTGCTGGGTTGGACTGGGTTGGGTTGGGATGGGGTACCCCTGTGAATAGTAAATTGTACCCCTGTGAATAGTAAACTGTGAGGAGGATTGAGAGGGTTGAAAGGAGGTTGGAAGGAGGGGTACACTGGTGTACCTCAACCCAACCTAGTCCAACCCAACAACCAAACAGGCCCTAAGGGCCTGTTTGGTTGCTGGGTTGGGTTGGGTTAGGGTACCCCTGTGAATAGTAAACTGTACCCCTGTGAATAGTAAAGTGTGAAGAGGATTGAGAGGGCTGGAAGGAGGGGTACACCGGTGTATCCCAACCCAACCCAGTCCAACCCAACAACCAAACAGGCCATAAGAGAACAGACATTCCATAAGACTATAACTATGTGGTGCCGGACATTGTAGTATGTTGTTGGAGAGGAATGGCGGGTTTTTCTGCTTGACATTGTTGAAGGGAATAAGCAAAATTATCATTCATCTAACCCTAGAGCTCTCTTATATAGGAGAAAAGCTCTACGGGTAAATTACAGAATATAGGACAATTAAAAAACCAAATAACATAATTACTCTAACACTCCCCCTCAAGTTGGAGCATATATATCTATCATGCTCAGCTTGGAACAACATAGATGAAAAGGACCTCTGGCAAGAGCCTTGGTGAACATGTCTGCAATCTGCTCTCCTGATGATACATAAGAAGTTGAAATAAGCCCTTTTTGAATTAAGTCCCGTGTGAAATGACAATCCACTTCAATGTGCTTTGTCCTCTCATGGAACGCTGGATTATTGGCTATGAACAAGGCTGCCTGATTATCACATTTAAGATGCATAGGAAGAGGTACTTCAATAGTTAAATCATTCAAAACCGATTTAACCCACATCATCTCAGCACTACCTTGGGCCATTGCCCTATATTCTGACTCTGCACTGGATCGAGCCACGACATTCTGTTTCTTACTCTTCCATGCAACCGGTGAGCTGCCAACAAATACAATAAAGCCTGAAGTAGACTTTCTATCATTAGGGCACCCAGCATAGTCTGCATCAGCACAACCTGTGACAGATATAGAGGTATCTTTCCTAAACAGAAGACCAGCACCTGGAGACGACTTCAGATATCTCAAGATCATAAAAACAGCATTCATGTGAGTCTGTCTGGGTTGCTCCATAAATTGACTTACCCTATTTACAACAAAGGCTATATCTGGTCGGGTAATAGTGACATACAGCAACTTCCCCACGAGCTCTCTATACCGTCTCTTGTCCACCTCCTCAGAGTCATCATCATAGAGTTTAACATTAGGATCCATAGGAGTAGTAGCTGGTCTACATCCTGCCATTCCTGTCTCAGATAACAGGTCAGTAACATACTTCCGCTGTGTCATTACCATGCCCTGCTCATTTCTTGCAAACTCCAATCCCAGAAAGTAACGAAGTGAACCCAGATCCTTTGTAACAAACTGCTCACTAAGAAAATCCTTGGCTGCTTGAATGCCCTGCTTATTACTACCAGTGATAACAATATCATCCACATAGGCTAAGATGATCACAGTACCTTGCTGGTCTCTCTTTACAAAGAGAGTATGATCTGCTGTAGATCTGACGAAGCCCTTATGTTCAATCAACTCTGAGAGCTTCTGAAACCATGCCCGTGGACTCTGCTTCAGGCCATATATGGCCTTATGAAGACGGCACACCATACTGGACTCCCCCTCAGCAGCAAACCCTGGTGGCTGCTGCATATAGACCTCTTCCTGCAAGTCACCATATAAGAAAGCATTCTTGACATCTAACTGAAACAGGGGCCAGTCACGGACAATAGCAACTGCAATGAGAATTCGTAAGGTAGAATGACGGGCTACTGGAGAAAACGTCTCCTGATAGTCCACCCCATATATTTGGGTGAACCCACGAGCAACCAACCTGGCTTTGTATCTGTCCACTGTACCATCAGCTCTCTGCTTAACAGTAAAGACCCATTTGCTGCCCACTATAGACGCACCTGATGGAGGATGCACAATACTTCACGTACCACGCGACTGCAATGCTTCCATCTCCTCCTCCATAGCTAAACGCCAGTGACTGCTCTGTAGTGCCTCCTGATATGTCCGTGGGATCTGAACTGCCGATAAGCTAACAACAAACCGGCGGAAGTCTGTGGATAGACGCTCCAACGAGACCTGAGAAGCAAACTCCAGCCCATACTTGGGATTCATCGTTCGCGCACGCTTCTGCCTTCTATGTGCAATAGGAATATCCAAATCATCAACTGGAGGAGTGGGAGTACCATCAGTACCCTGTACATCCAGCTGTACATGCAAATCACCTGTGCCATCAGAAGAACTCAAAGAATCAGTACATACCTCGGGCGCGCTGGATGATGGAGGAGGCACTTGAGTAGAGGGCCGACGCTGATAGACATTAGGATAAAAATGTGGCGGCGGCGGCGGCGGCGGTGGTGGTGGTGGAGTAGCTGGTGGTGGAGTAGCTGGTGTAGTCGGAGTAAAACATGGAACTGACGGAGGAGGAGGAGGAGGAGTAGGGACATAGATATTGTCTCCTTCGTCTGATTGAGTGAGCCTGTCACCTGTAGGAGAAAAATACATAATGGACTCAAAGAAGGTGACATCTGCACTAACATAATACCGTCGTCTAACCGGATCAAAACACCGATAACCTTTTTGGGTCTTGGAGTAACCCACAAACACACATTTGACAGCTCTAGGAGAGAGCTTGTCAAGACCAGGAGAGAAGCAATGAACAAATGCAACCGATCCAAAGACACGAGGCGTAAGGGAGAAAAGATCCTTCTCGGGAAACGCAATCGAGAACGGGACCTTTTCCCCTAACGCAGATGAAGGCATACGATTCACTAAGTAACACGCAGTTAGAACCGCATCTCCCCAATAGGAATGAGGAGCACGGCTCTGAATCAACAGAGTCCTGGTAATATCCAATAAATGACGATGTTTCCTCTCAGCCACCCCATTCTGTTGGGAGGTGTAAGGACACGAAGTCTGATGCACAATACCCATTGTTTGAAGAAATCGAGAAAGCTGAGAAGTACAAAATTCTAGAGCATTGTCTGAGCGTATGTACTTAATTCTGGCAGAGAAAATGTTCTTAACTTCATTAATAAACGACTGAATAACAGGACCAGCATCAGACTTATTCTTGAGAAGAAAAACCCAACATAACCTAGAAAACTCATCAACCGCAACAAGATAAAATCTGTGTCCCTGATGATCAGATACACGACTAGGACCCCAAATGTCAAAATGGAACAACTCAAACAGACTATAAGTACTCGAACTTTGACGACTCTGGAAAGACGACCGGTGGTGCTTCCCAAGCTGACAGGCCTCGCACTGGAAAGTAGAACGAGGAGAAATCTGAGGGAGAACATGAATCAGCTTTTGCAGAGGAAGATGACCAAATCTCAGATGCCACATATACGGAGAAACATACCCAGTGCGTAGAGAGGATGAGACACCAGCATATGAAGACTGCACTAGTCTGTAAAGGCCCCCTTGCTCACGGCCAGTTCCAATCACGCTGCCCGTAAGTATATCCTGAAACACAAGAGCAGATGGATCAAATATAGCACGGCAATGTAAATCTTTGGTGATTTGACTAATAGACAGCAAATTCATCGAAAATTTAGGTGCATAGAGGACATTAGACAGTCTCAATGTAGGAGTCAACTGCACCTCCCCCTGACCAGTAATAGGAGAATATGTACCATCAGCTATCACCACCGATCGTTCAGATCGAATAGGATGAAAGACACTAAACTGACCTCTGTCACCACATAGATGATGTGATGCACCTGAATCCATGATCCATTCTGATAGATCAGCCTTGTAACACGTAGTAAAGGCAAATGCCATACCTGAAGTAGAAGCAGAAGCAGCCACCTCTGAAGATCCTGAAGGAGAACTGGTAGACTCAGATGTGCCAGGCATAATTTCTCTCAGTCTTGCTACAAACTCGTCAAACCTCTGATCAGGTAAATTCCCAGTCTGCTGTGTCTGCTCTGCAACCCTGGCTGATGCTGGAAACCCATGCTTTGAGTAGCAGGTCTCCTCAGAATGACCCGTCCTGTGACAAAAAGTGCATGATCGACCTCGACCGCCACCTCCTCTACCACGGTTGGAGCTTCCTCGACCCCGATATGTTGTATGACTGCCTCTACGTGAGGCTGCCATTGCTGAAGATGTCTGTTGCTGGATGGTACTGCCAGAAGATATAGATAGTCTGCTCAATCTTCGATATGCTTCCTCCATCGGAGGTATTGTAGCATCCGTGAGAATCTGTGCACGAGCTGCACCATACTCTGGATCCAGGGCAGCAAGAAATACCCCAGTCATCACCGAGTCTCTATATGCTTTAAGTTGTTCTGGTGTAGCGGTTAAGGGTATGTACCCATGCAGCCTTTCGAACATACCCCTCAAAGAGGTATAGAGGGTGTGAAGCGGACGACCATTCTGCATTGACGTAAAGATATCATGCTGTAGCTGGAGGATCTTGGACTCATTCTTGGCCTGAGAGTACGTTGCGGCAAGAATATCCCACATAGCCTTTGCAGTAGGCTGGCTTAGTATGTCATTGGCTATCTCCGTGGAAACAGTCCCGGATAGCCATACTCGAGCATACGCATCATCTGCCTCCCATGAGGCATGTATCCCAGTCTTTTCACTTGGCTCCTATGTAGTGAGGATGTGCTTCTTGCCATTACACTGCATAAAACTCATGAACTGCATGGCCCACAGTTCATAATTGGTTCCATCCATTTTGGCAATGGGTGCGGAACCTTTGAAGGCACCCGAGGATGGAACGTCCACTTTGTTGTCAGACATGATGACAACTCTTTGTATAGACTGGGACTCCAAGATGCTTAGACAAGATTGTCTACTTGGACATAAAAGAAGATGATTGTGGATGTAGGTTTATTCCGCAACTCCTCCCATACACGATATGCTGCTCACAGGAAAAGACCGTCTGCACTGTTGCTGGGATGCGTGCAGGAGAGCGCCGTGGGGCGTAAGATGTTCACGCAGGAGAGAACCTGTGCAGGAGAGCGCCGCGGAAAGGAGAGACTCGCGCGTGCGGAAAGGAGCCTGTGCGGAAAAAGGAGAGACTCGCGTTCGTGCGCCTTGAGAGTTATCGCAGGAGCACCTGTGCGTAGGGCGCGCGTGCCTTGAGAGGCGATCGTGCGCAGGAGAGGAGGGTCGATCGCGCGGAGGAGGGGCGATAGGAGAAGGGGCCCTATCGCGCAGAGGGGCTTTCACAGGGGCGATTGGGCAGGGGCGATCACAGGGGCGATGGCACAGAAGGGCTTATCGCCGATCTTCCTTGCGCGTGGATGGAGGCACAGGGATGCCACCAGGGCAAGGGATGCCACAACACGCCGCCGCCGCAACCTCGGAGCACGCAGCGGAGGAGGAGGCGGCGGCGCCGATCGGAGGAGAGAGAGGAGAGGCCGGCGGGTGGGGTCGGTTAGGGTTAGGGTTTCGAGAACTCCGGTCTAGGACCGTCGCTCTGATACCATGTTGAAGGGAATAAGCAAAATTATCATTCATCTAACCCTAGAGCTCTCTTATATAGGAGAAAAGCTCTACGGGTAAATTACAGAATATAGGACAATTAAAAAACCAAATAACATAATTACTCTAACAAACATGGTTGCTGATTTATATAGAGCAACTGGGACACCAGCAGCAGGAAATATAAACATAATTTGCAGAAGTCATCCCTAAACCTATTTCTAATAGATTTCATATTTATCCAATAGAGGTCAAATCAAAGACATGCCACATCCCAGAATACAAAAACTAGAAACAAAGTAAGATAAAAAGGAATTTACACCTGGGGCTCTGCATCACTGTTTCCACTTCACTAGGCTGATGATCCTGCGGAAGTCATGGTTGAGATAGTGTAACGGCTCACATTTCTTGACAACCGAGTTTCCCATTTCTCTCTCAAATCACCGTTATCGAGTAATCCAAAATAGAAAACCAATTCATGGAGTTTTTAAGCTCAATTATGATGATGTTAATACAACTGAATATGCTTTATTACCCTAATATTGATAACAATAAAAGTCCAACGAACCCCCCTTCTCACGTCACTTGCACTTTACAGAGAGACAGAGAGAGAATTAGAGAGAAGGTCTCACCAGAGATTTGCCTTCGTCGCAACGACAACATCGAATCAGAAGAGGAGGAGCATTGGATACGGGATCGGAAAGAGCCAAGATGACCACGGCAAGGAGAGTCAAGCTTTTGGTGCGAGGTATGTATCGGTTTAGGATTTCGTATAACAATGATCACACAGCCAAAATATGACCTTGTAATGTGTGTATCGATTTTTTTAGGAGACCACACATGCATAACTGTTTGTTTGAGATAAGAATTGTAGAAGTAGGTGTAGGCATGTGACTATGTGTATGAATAATGATTATTCATAAGAAAACCTTTAAACATATGTGTCAGGTGTATAGATTTAACAAGCATGTATACATATTCATGTTAAACTAGACCCTTAAATGTTCTGTTGGAACATGGGATAAAATACGTAAGAGGTTTATTTGTATCTAACTAAGCCGTATTACCCAATTATAATCCTAATTAGATGCCAAAATGGATTGAATTTGTGGGGAAATTATGAAGTGTATATGGAGTGATGTGATGATTAAGGCATGGTTTGGTCAAGAACAAATAAACGGATCATCATTTTCTTGATTAATATTGCTCTTTGGTCCAATTACGCACGTAGATCAAGATTTGGAGTTTTTAAAGTATCAACCAGAAAAGATAGTCTTTAGTTGTCAAGATACACAGAACTTGAGCAATAATTCCTATGAATTTTCACCCCTATGAATATTTAGGGTAAGATCTACTTTAATTCATGTTAATTGTGCTAAAAATATAATAAGTGTTACTTGATACTTTAATATTGTGTATTAGTATAAGATAAAATCTGTCTTTGTAATCGATTAACTTTTGGAAACAAGCATTCTAAATCAGGACGACTCAAACACTTCAGAACAAGTCAAACATGAGATCTCTAATCCTTTAAACATTTCCATTATGGTCCCATGAAAATGTGTTAATGATAGATTCAATCTCATATATTACGAGTTATTTCTCCATAATTGGTTTATAATTTATCGACATGGTTGTTGCCTATAACAATTTGTTTAAGCATCACAATTGTAATTTACACACTTAATGATTCATCATTCAACGACAAGTAATATAATCCTTGTATATATATACTTATATACATAGATTATATTCTATTACTCAAACATCTTTTCGTTAATTAGCAAGTTATAATATATGGGATAAGAACATTTTTCTAAAGAGAAACAATTACATCTAGAGGCAACATCTAGATTGATCTGTTCTTTCTTTTATGTTACATACGATTCATATGCATTAGTTTTATTATTATAAATGAAGATATCCCTTGTTGCAATATGAATAAAATGGAAGAATACAATGTGATAATCTCAAACCAGATTTAAGGTACAAACTCATAAGGAGTCGCAAGAACGATCGCAAGGGGTCTTGTTAGCCCAAGGGGCAAAGTGCAAGTGGCGTATGGTTGCAAGGAACCAAAGATGCAAAAGTTAAGTCCTCTACAGTTGTAGTTACACTGTTATGTCATGCCATGTACCACAAGTGACAGTAGTTGAAAATGTATAACAAGATACATATATGAAAGTTATGCAAATAAATGATTTATAAAGGTAAACCCTTACAAGTATGCAAGGAAATGGTTTATAAAAATCAACCATTACATGTTATGCAAGAAATGTTTAATCAAAGGTTAAACCAATATATGTTATGCAACAAATTGGTTTAATTAAAGATAAAGCAATACATGTTATACAAGAAATGGTTTAATAAAGAGTAAACCATTACATATTGTACAAGAATTGATTTAAGAGAAGTAAATCATCAAAATCTTGGGGGCTAAAATGCAAAGTGATTTATATGATGAAATAATCATGTACTTGCTATGAATTGTATGGAAAAATACCCCACAAATGAAAGAAACGTACGCCATATTTTCTTATGTAATCTACATATGTATATTTTTTGGATTTTTAATTATTCACCTGATTTAAGATCACAACGTTACATTTATTAGAAAATCACGTGTTCAGTAATCATAAATAAAAATCACAACATCTATAATCTTGTCTTATTACACCACGACCTTTCTAGTTTTTGCAATTACACCATAATCCTTATAAGTTTTGCTCAGTTTTACATGTTTACCATTGTTGTGGAGTTAAATTTATTGGCCGGGTCCCTCTTTCTCACTTATAAAATCATCCGACGACAATCCCCTCTCTATTCATTTAGTGTGCGTGATAATTAAAAGTTGGTATTTTTGCAGTCACGAGGCGTGGTATAATTTAACAAAATCATAAGTTGCAATGTGGATATATATATTTAAAAAATTATAAAATCTATGAATAAATTTATTATATCTAAATTTCGATTGCGTAAGTTAACTTATATATGTTATGCAAATTATATGCATGTTGGATATCTCAATTGTGATAAATTTATCCTTGAGTATTTCCAATGAAGGGTAGAGTGTTAGATATGTCGTAAAAGTACAATTTGATAGGTGTTAACCCTACCAAAACTAATAGATTATCTTTCCTTTTGAAATAGAGATGGAGAAATATTGTACTTGGATAGGTGTAGAAAAACTCAATGACATATTCCTACTACCAAGAATTTAACCATGCTGGACTCCTAACAAGGAAATAACATCCTCGACCCATGTTTAGGTCATCTTTACTTCTTCAAAAATGAGTAGAGCCACCTCGACTTAAATCATTTTGCCCTTGAGAAAGTCGAAGCTGAGAGAAAGCAATGGATACCAACAGGATCTACGATCTCTTCTACGCCCTTCCATGCTCTACAAAAGCAAACAAACATTATGAGATCATAAGTTCCTAACTCCATGTTTATCGTTAGTGAGGAAATGAAAGATTACTATCCTCAATTTCCTCCTGTCTATCGCTTCTAAGATCTAACTGGCATTAACCTTTGATCCCATCTCTCTTCCCTCACACACTCAAAAGGGTTATGTTTATCTGTCAGGGTAAAACACATATGAGTAGTATAGTGGCTTTACACGTTCGAGTTGTCGGATTGATCTTTTTCATGATATATAGAATAAAACTTCATTCAAATTTAAACTGATTCCATAAGATGACGAGACTTTATTCGAATACCATTTCATCTCATAATTATTGTACATATACAAATATCTCTTTACTTAATATCTCCATAAGGTTTTGAAAAATATTTTTTTTGCATCCTTTTCTATGTTTAGTCATCATTTTTCCTTAGTAGCCGTAGTTCTAACCAAGGCCCTAAATGTCGGTTTCGGTCACCATTTCGGTATCGACCAAAACAGAATTTCGATGGAATTTCGGTGAAATTTCGATCAAAATTTCGGTCATTTTTTGTACTAGGACCCCCATATTTCGGTCATTTCGGTCATTTCGGTCGAATTTCGATTTCGTCTGGATATCGATATTCGACAGAAATTCGACCGAATTTCGCTGAAATTTGAGGCCATGGTTCTAACAACCTAAAGTTCCGTCACCTACTTGTCCTTGTGGAACCTACCTCATCGAGTTATGCACTTTTCCTCATGAACTAGTATCCACATTATCTTTCACCTCGATCAAATTTGTTGCAATATGCCTTAAAGCTAGATCCTTTCATATTGCATGGATCAATATTCTTTTTTTCTTATTTCATTTAATGGATTTTGGATCCAATTAATTTATTTAAAATCATGAAATGGCATTTTGTTAGAGCCCCAAAAAGAAGGGGTGAGAAGAGGGAGGGAGAGAGCTCCACCATTCGACTTTCTCATGTCGGAGAACACCGATACCATCTCCCCTCCGCCGCCCAGATCATGGAACGCCGCCGATTACCTCTCTCGCACCATTTCCGATTCCAAGGACTACGTCTTCCGATCGACTCCTTCAATCAGCGATGGCGTCTCCGCCCCTCTCCACCGCTCTCAGGTCATTAATCCGGTTCTTAGTGCGTTTCGATGGTTGTATCAAAAAATCTTTTTTCGCTTCTATAATCGGCTTGTTTGTGTGCGCACTAGAGATACTTAGGGTTTGTTTCTTTTGTCTGGAAACCTGAAATTGGAATCAAAGTGACTGTTTTGTAAGGGTATTAGTCGGCTCAGGGTTCGCTCGGTCAAAGGGACCCACTTTGAATTGCTTAATCGTGTTGATCGGGACGGCGAGTAAGATGGGCATGCCCTGTATAACTACTTGGATTCGACCTCAATTCGCGTCGTATTCGTAGGGACGTAACTTGGCGGGCGCTTATAGTGTATCTTTGGGTGTATTTTGGGAACGTTGGTGCAAGGAAGAACCCGGTGACACCCGCTGTAGTAATTACCATTAACTGGTTTTTACATCACGCGTTTGTGAATATGTTGGGTCTTTACTGTCACTGCGCAAGTTGCTGAAGTGAGTATTTATGTTGGAAATTTATTGGAGGTGTAGAATATTTTACATAGGCAAGGAATAGTAGAGATTTTGGCATCAACTATGCTGTTAATAGTTGTAACGGGTAGATGATGGTTGGGTGAGGGATAATTTCAGTGAGGTGCTTTGGGGAGTGCTTCTGCATTTTGGGAGTCGAAAGGGTCAGCTTGAATTGGCCTGGATGGGGAGAGGATTCAGGCTTTAGGCATAGTTTGGGTGATTTAGCTGCCAAGAAGTTGGGTTTTATCTTGGAAAGAGATATTCTATGTTGAGAATGTTTTTGAGCATGTTAGGATCCCGAGGGATTTCTGCTCTTTGTAATTTTGATACTTGAACTTGTGGATACAAAATGTTTTGTGAGGTCTTTTGGTGCACATCCTTTTAAAAAGGAGTACATGGAGCCTACTAAGTTGTAGTATTTTACTTAAGAATTATGATTCTAGTTGGATTGCTTTTGAGGATGGTATTTGGTCTCCTAACTTTTCAAACCCAAAAATGGTCTTTGGTTTGTCTGAGTTTGGAGAAAGGAGACTATGCTATGAAATGTGAAAGATGTAAGGGATATTGAATACAATACTGAATTTCCACGCCTTTCAGGTTTGGAAACTTCATGGTATAATGCATGTTGTACTCAGACATAAAGGAGAACTCTTTAGAAGGAAAATGTGAAGAAAGAATCTTTTGTGGGGACGTCTTTGCTTCGTTTGTGGGGACATCTTTGCTTCAGCATATATCTCTTTAAACTATATTTATCAATTATAAATTTAATATGCTTCATGTAGCTCAAATAAGTTTAGTGTTAACCGCACCTTGGGCTTCATGCATTTTCTTCCTCTGCACTTATCATTTATGAACCCCGATTGATGCCTACAACTATTTGGTGCATCTATAACTTGATGTGGAGTAATACTGACACATGCCTTGTGATTGGGATACAATCCTGAACCCGAAATAAATGGCAGGGAAATCTTCTTTTTTAACGTTAGACTTCCTATATGCTGCGACTACTTTTTTGGTTTATAGTCGTAACTTGAGTTTAGCGCATCATCTATATTTGTGTCTGGTATAGGAGTGCATCCATTGACATTCTAAACAAAAGGGATGAGTGTGGGGTTTAAAGACGGACATTAAAATGTTTTGATTGAAATTTAAGAAAAATACAATCGAGGATAAGAAGCTGCTTATTCTTTTGAGGTGCAGAATTACAATTTTATTGATAGATTTCAGTATAGAACACAATTGAAAGGGAATCGCTAAAAGTACCTTACTCAATTATACCGAGATCAAGGTTTTTCCGGGACTGGCATACCTTTGATGTGGACTTCCAGCGAAGGCGTTCAACATGCGACACACTTCAAGTTCGAAAGGTCTTGGTTGCTCCATAGACTTGGTGGAGAAATACTAGGGAGCTGTTGATATAGAGCACACATCTACAGAGAACCTTGCGATCATTGAGGTTTTTCCACATTGAGGTCATGAAGACATTGAAGGAGAAAAGGGACGGACGAATATTGGAGGCACTGCATGTTGTTGAGCAACTGGATATGTTGGAAGATGGCGGGTCATTGTCCATGCAAGTTGAGAAGATGAAAGATTACTTTGAGTTGGTGATGGAGGTGGATCTGAATAGGGAGGCTCAATGGAGACATATCTTCACCAGAGTTGGTTAGTATTAAAGGATGCATATATCGACTTATTCCACTTAATGGCATCTAAGCAGCATAGAAGGAACATGATTAAGATGCTAGTGGATGAAGATGTAGAGGTGGCTGACTAAATTGAGATTGATTTGTTTTGGAAGGGCACTATTGGAAGTTCATTCGGAAAAGGCTTAGTAGGGCTTAATAATGGTGTGATAGGTAGCACCATTTTGAAGACACGGCAAGCGGCCATAGTCAAACCTATCATTATGAATTACGTGAAGGTTGTGAGTGTGTTGGGGGGGGGGCTTGTCAATGCTTCATATTTTTGCCACATTTTTCTATAGATGTTCGGAGAGTTTTAGGTTAAGATGTCATGTACAAGACCTCTACCATTGAGTTTGTGGAAGGAAACTCATGCTTTGAGAAGTTGGACATATTTTCTTCTTAACTAAAGTGTGATTCTATAGAGAAAATGGAGTATCACAAGTCGATTGTGCTATCCAATCCAGTCTATGTGATTGTTGCAAAGTTCTTATCGAGCAATGCGCTAATGAATAATTTTGTGATGAGATGATTGCTAGTCTGGAGAGGTCTGGGGTGGAGGGATTCACGTGGAAAGTGGACTTTTCTAAAGCCTTTGACATTCTTTTTGAAAGGAAAAAGAGCCTCCATTGTATAGATGTATGCCAAAAAACTTCACCATTTAATCACCAAAAAAATTATAAGCTTTTTAGAGGAGGGAGTACAAAAATACATAATCAAAATCTCAACTAGCATTTGCGTGAGCCATCACATTTCATCATAAAAATGTTCATGATGAAAAACCAACCCATTTCTAGCTTACCAAATAACCCAAATCATTGCTAGGTAGGTGGTTCGCTCCTTTTCCAATTAACTCCAATGGACTCCCATTATCTCGAGACACCATCAATGGACACTATGGGACATCCAAGAAGTTCCAATGCTTCTATGGAGCTCCTATACCTGAAAAAGAGATGCTCCACATTTTCAACGTTCTCCTGACATCGACAACAAGCCAGATCCACTGCCTAAACGAACTTCACAAAACTGTTGCCCATCAATAGTTTCCCTCTCCAAAACAACCACATGAATACCTTCACTCGCGTAGAGATTTTCCACTCCCATATTCTTCTGCATTCTGACACATCCCCTAGGATCAAAGATAGTTGGGACCTTAAACTTCCAGTATGCCTTGCCCACATAAAAGGTACCATCAAACCAGCTCCAATAGTCACCCCTTTTGTGGGCCACACTACAGCTTGTAACTCCTGCAACATCTCCAAGAGCTCACTCATCTATTGATCAAATAGATTAGACTGGAAGTGAGGGAAGAAAGAGTGTCCATTCTAAATGTCATCAACAAAGCAATTCGAATCCATCGCTTATGCCATCAAACGATGGTATCTCAACCCCAGTGTCCTGCCTTTACTACAATCATTCGACCATAACCTGAAATTAGTACCATCACCAACTTCCACCCTCAAGAAAGGATGAATCTCCTGCACCACACCACAAATCCCACGCCAAAAGTATGAGGGAGATTACCCAACCTCCTTGAGGCGCTGTAACAAAGGACATGCACCATAAAGCTTTTGCATCAAGATACAAACCATGTCGTCACACTCCCCCCCGATTCGAGCAATCCATTTATTAAGCAAGACCGTATTCATCTCCTATAGAGTACACACCCCTAGGCCACCATCGTTATTCGAACAAGCTATCGTACCCCGATCGAGCAAAGGTAATGCGTTCGACTGCCTTAAAGAAGACCAGAAAAATCGTCTCATGATGCTCTCAAGTTGCTTCCTCACACCAATAGGGAGGAGCCTAAAAGATAGGAAGAAAATAACAATCGCCAAAAGAACCGGCTTCAACAATACCAATCTACTACCACGAGATAAACACACCGACTCCAGTTGGACAATCTTTTCTCCATCTTCTCTATCACCGGTAACCTATCTGCCATCCACATCCTATCAGCAACCAGAGGCACGCCAAGGTACCACATTGGCAAAGCTCCACGGGGTGATTTCAACCAACCATAACACACATCAATCTCCTCCTCCTCCAGATCGAAAGGCACAAGTTGCGTCTTACCCCTGTTGAGTCTACGACCAGAAATCGTGCGATGATGTCAAAAACTACAGATAAGCCCCTACAATTCTCCGATCCACCTTATATAAAAATGATTGTCATCTGCATACTGAAGAATAGGCATTGAAATCTTCTCTCTACCGTAGCCACTACAAAAACTGCCTGACACTGCCTGATCCACCGTAAACGACAAGGCATATGTCACAAGAACGTACAACAAAGGAGCCAGAGGGCAGTCT
This sequence comes from Ottelia alismoides, assembly GCA_037367405.1. Taxonomy (NCBI): domain Eukaryota; kingdom Viridiplantae; phylum Streptophyta; class Magnoliopsida; order Alismatales; family Hydrocharitaceae; genus Ottelia; species Ottelia alismoides. Next base: position 565,072 of record JAZKJV010000528.1, on the reverse strand, counting down.
TGGACTCTCCGCATAGGAAAGACCAAGATTTCTCTTCTCTACGCGTCTTGGACTCTCGTTTCTTCTTACGTTGAATGCTCCATGGTCCCTCCCCGACTAACTCATCCATTACGATGTCGACGAGATTGTCGAAACCAACATCTTGAACTTCCTTACTGCTGAGGCCTATCTCAGTGGCCTTCCATCTCCATTTCTCCCCTCCCCTCCGAACCCACATTCTCCATCCTCGAATCAATACGAGCAGAAAACAAATCTCCACACCTGGTGTAGTTTTCGTTGTTGAAGAGTTGTGTGATGATTGCACTTCAAAAGGTGGGTTGGTACAACTTGGTAGGGGTGTGGGACAAGATTGGTCTTTGACATTGATGCTTTTTATTTGAGCGACAGATATGCTGACATCAAGCATATTGCATGCTTATCAATGGAACACAAGTCACACTAGGTTCGAATGTTGGTGGACTTCTTTAGCAAGGCTTGTGGATGGTAGTGAATTGTCATAAATATGCTTTAATGACTTTTAACTTGAGGGGTGATGAGGATGTAGTGTGCTGGGCAACTTTTGAGACTGAGCAACTCCATATATCGTTGGCATACCTTGGCATATTGTGGGTAAGCACTTCATGCATGTTGGTAGATTGAGATATGGTGGTATAAAGGTTGAGAAGTAGATTGCGAGGCTTGAAATTGGAGTTGTTATCAGGAGGTTGTCATTTAGTCATATTGTATTCCCATATTACTATGGTCAACTTTCATCTGTGTTCGACATGTTGGTCTCACAGTCATGCAGGCTTATACCATTATGCCCACGAGCTGAATAGAGAAATGTACTTTGGATTTGACATCCGTTTTATTTTATATAAGTCCCCAGTCTACCTATATAAAGAAGCATATTGACAGGGTTTAATTAAGATTCTTTTGTAAGAAGATGATGGAAGGGGATCGAGGCACCCCTTTTGCTAAATGGGAGAATGTCCATAGGCTAAAATGACACAGAGGTTTGTGCTTGAGAAGATTGAAGACCTTTGTTGAGATATGTTTGACTAAATGGATGCTGAAGGTCTTTAGCAGTTGGAATGGTCTATGTAGCTAGATGTTGAAAGCATGTTATAAAATAGGCCTCTATTTGGAGAAGATGATCGATTAGATGTGAAAGTCTTCAGTGTTCTAGAAGGGATTAATACACATCTTACCTATAGTTGCACCACATCTGGTGTAGCGAGCTGGCAATGTGGCTATTTTCAGATGGATGACTGGTCTCGATGAGTGTTGACAGAGAGGTTTCCAAGGACCAAAACTAGTTGCACTGGAAAAGGCCAGAAGGAGATGGTGGTATGAAGGTGAGGTTGGTTTTGTCTCCCATACTTGTGTCAGGCAACTCTGCTGCATGAGGTGGCTCAGGTGGTTCGGATGACATACACACGGGATTGTGCTAACAAAGACCTCTCTGTGGTCAGTTGATATAGAAGGTGGGGGCTCTACTAAATGTAACATAACATGTATTGTGGGGAGGAGAGAGAGCATGGTCACTATGATACTCATATTTAAATGTTGTATTGGGGCTAACATCTCCCGTTCAATCTGTGGTGAGGGAGAGGAGTTCATGGACCACTTATTTGCTAGTTGTCCGAGGGCAATTTTCTTGTGCAAGATGATGAATGTTGGGTTGATTGATGCAAAAGACTTTGAGTCCTTTTGAAGGAGCTTCAAATTTGGAAGAATCCATGGAGGTGATCTAACGTGCATGCGTCACTAGGTTTGAAGTATCCCTTTAGTAGTCTTGTAGGCCATTTGGAGCGAATTGGATGGGAAATTCTTCTGTGGCGAGGGAGACATTACATTGGGAATGTGGCATGTGACACGGAAGCTTTGCATGCGTTGTGGGTGCTTTTCTGCCCAGAAGATGGATTTGTAGCTTAGTGTTGTGTATTTTCTTTTTATCCTTTTTGTAACAGTTGGCATTTCTGCTTTTTACGTATTACATAAGCTTTTGGATGACATCTAGCATTGGATGATCATTGTTCAGTTTTTTAAAAAGCTTCTTCTGGACTTTAGATGTACCTTTAATCTATTTTTTGTACGAAGATTTTCTTACGATGGTTTTATGGAGAATAATTGAGAATGGATGGAATAATTTTATTGAAGGGGTATGCGGTTTCTTATACAACCTGAAGCCCTAAACCCAAGTGGTGATAGTTATGAATGATTACATATATGAATAAGTCTCAACTTGATAAAGAGATCAATAATCAAATAACTTTTACACTCGAGCATATCTATTGATCATGCCCAAGCTAGAAGTCCACCATGATATACGTTTCTTTGGCAGTGTCTTGGTGATTATATTTGCAAGCTGGAACTCCGTGGAGATGTACGGAATAATGATCTTTTCACCTCGTATTACATCTTGAATGAAGTGACAATCTACTTCAATGTGCTTGGTCCGTTCATGGAAACAAGATTGGTAGCAATATATACAACAAACTTATTGTCACAGTATAGATGAATGAGAGTGGTAGCATGGAGTCCAAGCTCTTGTATAAATGAGACTAGCTAGGTAATCTTGCATGTAGCTTGAGCCATTGCCCTATATTCAACCTCTGCACTTGATTTGAATATAATTGTTTACTTCTTGCTTTGCCATGTAACAAGGTTTCCTCCAACAAACATGGAATAAACCGTGGTAGTTCGTCTATCCTAAGGAGAGCTGGCATAATCACTATCTGTGTAGGCGGTGATGTTAGTGTGATCGTCATCTCCATAGAAGGGGTCTTTTCCTAAAGTGTCCTTCAAGTATCCAAAGATCGAGGGAACATCTTGCCAATGACTATAATGAGGCTTCTTCATGTGTTGGCTAGCCCTGCTTACATCATATGATAAATCCGGCCTAGTGACAACAAGGTAGATTAGCTTTCCCACTATGCTTTTATATTATGTAGTATCTTTAAAAATAAGATGTGTAGATGTAACATGCTTCTGTTGCATCCAAGTAAGTCAGCTTCTGTAAGAATATCTAGGAAATACTTCCGTTGTTATAAGTGTAGTCCCTCTGTAGTACGTATCACCTCAATGCTAAGGAAGTACTTGAGTTGACCCAAGTCCTTGTTGACAAGCACCTTTTGGAGGAAGGCCTTGGTCAATAGAATACCCGCTCTGTCATCACCAGTAATAACCATGTCATTGACATAAACAACAAGTATCACGATACCAGAAGACCTTTGTTTGACAAACATAGAATAATCAAACGCTGCCCTATGGAAGACAAGAGAACTGATCTCAGAGGTCAGTCTGGCGAACCATGCTTGTGGATTCTGCTTTAGGCCATAGATGGCCTTACAGAGTCGTCATCAATACTCCCCATCGAAGGAGTAACCTGGTGACTACATCATGCAAACTTCCTCCTCGAGGTCATCGTAGAGAAATGTATTCTTCACATCAAGCTAGAAGATAAGCCGACTCTTGTTGGTAGCAACAAAGAGCATAATGCAAATTGACCCCATCCTAGCCACTGGAGAGAAAGTTTCAACGTAGCCGATACCATATGTCTGGTGACGCTTTTTGCCATAAGTTCGACCTTTAATCTTTTCAATGGATCCATCTAGAGATTTGTTTGGTCACAAAAACCCATTTGCAAGCTACATATTTTACGTCTGAGGACTTAGCACAAGATCCCGCGTGCCCCTGAAGGTCAGCACATCCGTCTCCTCAACCATGATTTTTTTCCAACTATGGTCATGAAGTGCACTATGATGATTACGAAGTACAATAACACCATAAGAGCATATGTAAATCTCCTGTCACAATTGGATATACTATCAATAGTAGTAAAATGTGACAATGAATGAAGAGTACGTTGCCTTTTTGTTTTCCGCAGTGCTATAGAAAGGTTTGATGGAGCATCCAGATTAGCAGTTGTGGGACCACTTAAAGAAGGTGCATCATTCTACAATTAAAGAATAGGTAAAGCTAGTAAGTTAAACTGAATATTGTCTTTCCTTTTGTAGACAATGGGAGGTAATGGAATCTCCAAGGGGATGTCATAGACATAGTGAAGTAGTTGGTCTGTTCAAAGAATGTGACATCATCATAAATGTAGTAGCGATGAGTAGTGAGATCATCACACTTGTACCCCTTTTAGGTTCGAGAGTAGCCAAGGAAAACAACTTGATTGCATGAGGAGATAGTTTGTTTGTAGCATGAACGCTATGGACAAAAGCAGTGCAACCAAAGAATTCTTGATGGGAGAAACGAGTTACTTGTCTTTACATAGGAGGGAGAAAGGAGTTACCCCATTGAGAATGGAAGAGGGCACCCGATCTATAAGATATGTGGCAGTGAAAACATCACTCCCTAGTAGGTTTTTGGGAATCTTCATATGGGTAAGAAGGGCACATGCAATGTTCATAAGGTGGCGGAGTTTCTTTTCCGCAAATCCATTATGCAGTGAGGTGTATGGACATGAGGTCTGGTGAAAAGTTTCGTAAGTCGTAAAGAAAATGATCAAATCCTGTTGTGTGAATTCAAGAGCATTGCTAGTCTTGATTGTCTGAATACAAGCAGAGAAAGAAGTCTTGATAAATTGAAAGAAGGATTTGACGATGGTAATAATATATGTCCGCTTCATTATTAAATAGACTCAAGAAGATCTGCTACAATCATATAAAAACAATGAAGTATCTACAATCTCCTATAGTATGAACCGGACAAGGTCTCTAAATATCGTAATGGACTAAGGAACAAGGTAATGGATGACGAGGCTCGATCGTTGATGGAACGGAGGCTCAACTATGTTTACCGAACTAGCAGGCTTTGAATTCAAAGGACTAAGAGATGATAGTTCTGGAAACATTTGAGAAAGGGCTCTCACTGAGGGATGACAAACTGCAGATACCATAGGAATGAGTCAGCATGCTCAAAGACGACACCAAAAAAATTGTTATCAACATGGATATCAATGTAGTAAAAGCCTTTCTTCTCATTCTCCTATCAAAAAACTGCATCGTTCATATGTCTTGAAAGTAGCAATGGAACTCGTCAAAAATCACTCTACAGTTCAATTCAATACATAGTTTATGAACATATAAAAGGTTTAAAGAAAAAATAGGTGCACAAAAAATGTCACAGAAAACACCAGATAGCCTAAGTTTGGAGGAAAACACCATAGTCCCGACAATTTTAATAAGAGAATGTGCATCGTTGGCTAGGCGAACCGATTTCACGTGGAAAAGGGTTGAGATGAAGTCAACAGACTACTTTCTCCAGCTAAGTGAGTGGATGCACCGAGTCAATAATCCATGTGGATGCTATGGCAGAAACAGAGTGGGCTACAATACCTGAGGTTGTAGCCATATTCGCAGCATGAGAGTCTCAATGGTTGTAGAGTTCTGCAATAGGTGCATCAAGTTGGAGTAATCCGTGGTAGAGAGTTGGACTCATTGTAAGCCATATCGGGATATATCGGCGATATATCGATGATATATCGGTATCGACAGGTGATCGATATATCGCCGATATGGCCGATATTTGCCTTCCCAAGGCTATTTTCTTCACAAAATCGGTCCGATATCGACGGTATGGCATCGATATGTAATGTCATCGATATATCGACGATATATCATACATAAACGATACCGATACCAATATCGATATTACCTAAAATGGTTGGATTATCTGTCAACTGGAGTCCTGATCAGAAGGGATTACAGTCACATTATGGTCAGATGTAACATTGGCATGTCGTGGAAGCAAGGCCCTAAATGTCGGTTTCGATCACCATTTTGGTGACCGACTGAAACGGAATTTCGGTCGAAAATTTCAGTCATTTTTTGTACTAGGGCCCCCATATTTTGACCGTTTCGGTTGAATTTCGATTTCGATTGGATACCGATATTCGATAGAAATTTGATCGAATTTCACTGAAATTTGAGGCCATGCGTGGAAGCCAGTCCTCATCCAACACCTCTCAAAGGGGTGATTGATGTAGAAAACAAGAGCTTTGTCTCGATAAGAGGCGTGGTCATCACGATTAGATGTATAGATTAAAGATGATGTTGAATCGTTCATTCACGCATGCGAAACGATTAGTGCATGAGTTCCGATGTGTTGGAGGGGCTAACGATACCAGCTCTATGTCACCTTAGGCATTGGTGGTGCCTGGGGGGGGCTTACAACGATGATGGGCACAACTCGAAGGTGCTGGCAACCATGGAGGGGTTGGCGACATTAACCTTAGGTGGCACAAAGGTTGGGAAGTCATGTGTGTACAACTTGCGGCCTAAACACATAGTGCCTACAAGCGGAGATGGCCCCGTGCAGGGCCTGCTGATGGAAGAAGGCCCGTGTGAAGGAACACAGAGGAGGTAGTTCTCGTGCGTGGCCGAGAGAGGGGTTGGAGGTGGCAGCGGGTGGGTGGGTATGAACACTCCCGAATAAAATATTTAGTAGTCAAGCCTCTGATCCAGATTAGCCACCTCATATGTGCTTGCCATGATCCTCCAACAAAGGTACTCCCCATCGCTTTGCTACCACTTGTCACGCACGGTTTTCGCTCACCTCTAGAGCGAAAGGAAGCAAGAATTGAACTAAGCCTCTTGTTAGTTCCACATTAGCCAACCGACCCACTAGCATGAGACTAAGACTAGAATTGTAGATGCTGACTCGATTTTACTCTAGATTCAACAAAAATCAAGATTCAATAGAACTTCTTATGAAGAGATTGTTTGAGGATATCCCTCCCCTCAATATCAGATAAAAAGAATTTTTCTAGTAATGTAGACAAAATTGGAATGGGCACATAGAGATGTATTTATATACCAGATCATGTATTGCTCCCAAGTTGATGCAATGTATTCCCCCAGTTGATTGGAAACTTGTTTATTGGTATATCTTTCGGTCCAACACAGATTGAAATAGGAGACGATTGGACTTGAAGATTTTGATCCTACTATTGAAGGTCACATGCTTCCACTGTATTTGATATTTTTCGCAAATGTCTACCAGGACCGTTTGGTTTCTATCATCGTAATTATATTAGATATTAGATGAGACAACATGTCAACTTGCCTATGTATCAGAGTCTAGTCGAACCAAGAGCATTAAGCTAGTAAAGGCACGTTTCTGTCCTATTAGCTTGTCTAGAAAAGTATTCCTCGAGACCATGGCCTCAAATTCGGCCGAATTTCGGTTTTTGCGGGTAACTGAAATTCGACTAAAATGCCCTATATCAGCCAACATTTGGGGGCCTTTGTTAAAAAAATGACCGAAATTTCGGTCGAATTTCGACCGAAATTCGATCGAAATTTCGTTTCGGTTAGTTACCAAAACGAAACTGAAATCCGACATTTAAGGCCTTGCTCGAGACTTGGCTGTTTGTAGCTAGAAGTCTTTTGCTTTTCGTTCTAATAAGCGATGCAAGCATCACATCTCTGATGTATTATTCAAGGGCTTTAACTAATATCCTATAGTTATAGCATGCAATCCCGTGGGACGTACATGCTAGTACATGCAGACAACATACAAAGGTAGGTGCTGAGCTAGGAGAAGACCCCTGGTCTAGGATTGACCCCCAGTCTAGGATTGTTGCTCTGATACTACGTGGAGAATAATTGAGAACAAATGGAATAATTTTATTGAAGGGATATGAGGTTTCTTGTATTAGCATATGAAACCCTAGAGCCCAAGTGTGATAATTACATAAGAGGCCTCGAAAGGTTACAAATAGGAGTAGGACTCTGTTTTCGGGTCAACGTTTTTACAAGGAAAATGTGTGTGCGTTAGCTAATCGCTTGCTTGACGATTGGAATTTGTAATGGGTGGGGTGTGGTCCTCTTTGGTTCGGTTTCTCCTGTTCTCTTTTTCTACCTATTTTAATAAAATTTGGGATGGACACCACTCAGTGTTTCCCCTACCTTTTAGACTTCAAAAAAAATAGGAATAGGACTCAACTTGATAAAAAGACAAGTAATCAAATAGCTTCTATGGGTTTAATTCTAGGTCATGGTCTGTGTTTGTTTTTTATTTTTTATTTAATCTGCACATTTCCAACTCACCGATTGTAGCATTGAGATTTTGTCATGGTTTCATTCGTGATTCTATTAGTCTTTGAGTGTAATGTGAAAGTTGAAACTCAACTCAACACCTGAGGTAGTAATGATATATTTTTAAAATCGTAGCTTATTTAGTCGAATGCTCCATAGTTTTGATAATTTTTGTTACATGTTGCAGGAGTTATTACTGGAACTAAAGTCCCAGTATATTGCTTATGAGGATGCCTTCTTCAGAAAATTGAAAGGTAGGCAATAGGTTGCGATTCTGTAATTCCTTAGTGGAACTCAAGTTCCAGATTTATTGATTGAAAATCTGGAAAAATATGTGTGTGCATTAATTAATCACATTAGTTTGCACTTGCTTTTGCACTTGCTTTATGACGAACTATCCCTCCTCACGCGCATCAACTAATTACAATACCTCCTCACGCTATCAACTAATTAAAATCTAAGCCACCACGTAAACAATAAAGAACTGATATATACGAACAAATGAATGGTATGCTAGACCACAATTCAGTAAATTAATTATGCAATTAATTATTACATAATGCACACGATCTTAAACCAGAAATACTTCTTTATTTATTATAATAGATTTTACAGAGACGGCCTGTCTATAAAATATAGAAAAAAAATAAAGATGAAGCACTAAAAATGGCAAAAAGGCGATTCTCTCCAGCAATCTATGTAAAAGAAAATACTTTGTTGTTTATTCATAGAGCCCAAGAGTTCTCTTATATAGAAGAGAGAAACCCTAATGAGTAAATTACATAATAAGGCCAGAGAAATAAACAAACTGTAAAATAGTAAAATAACATAAAACTCTCAACACTCCCCCTCAAATTGGAGCATAGATGTCTATCAGGCACATCTTGGAACATCATCTCGAAAAGGGTCCTCGGGCTAAAGCCTTGGTGAGCACGTCTGCTATACGCTCACTTGAGCTAACATGAGATGTAGAAATGATACCCTTTTGGATCATGTCTCAAGTGTAGTGATAGTGTATCTCGCTATGCTTGGTTCTTTCATGGAAGATTGCATTGTTTGCAATAAATAGTGCATCTTGGTTGTCGCATTGGATGCGCATGGGAAGCTGTACCTTAATAGCTATGTCAGTTAGAATGACTCTAACTCACATCATCTATGTATTCCCTTGTGCCATAACTCTGTATTTTGATTATGTACTAGATCTGGCGGCAACTATCTATTTTTCGCTCTTCCATGATACAAAAGAACTCCCTATGGACACAAGGAAGCCAAAAGCAGACTTCATGTCCTTGGGGTATCCTGTATAGTCTGCATCTGCACAAGCTGTAACAACAAGGGATGTGCCTCTACTAAATAAGAGACCATTGCCTGGTGAAGTCTTCAAATATTGTTGGTGGAAAAAGTTATTCTATTATTCTAAAGAACCCTAGGCTCTCTTATATAGAGACAACCCATGGGTAAATTACATACAAGATGCAACCAAGAAAATAAAAATAGCATAAACGGTACATCGACTACATAATTATCTCTACACCCCCCTCAAGATGGAGCATAGATATCAATCATGCTCAGCTTGGAAGAACACTATGGAATGGTCCTCTGAGCAATGGCTTGGTGAAGATGTCAGCAGTCTGCTCCCCTGAACTAACATGTGAAATAGAAATCAGGCCCTTCTGGATCATATCTCTAGTGTAATGGCAGTCTACCTCAATATGTTTTGTTCTTTCATGAAAGACAGGATTATTGGCAATGAACAGTGCGACTTGATTATTACACTGTAGCTGTATGGGTAGAGGTACATCTATATGCAAGTCTTCTAGTACAACTCGAACCCACATCATCTCTGTACTTGCTTGTGCCATGGCCTTATATTCAGATTCAACCCTAGATCTAGCCACAACTGTTTTTTTCTTGCTTTTCCAAGAAAATAGAGAGCTGCCCACAAAAACTGCAAAGCCCGAAGTAGACTTCTGATCCTTAGGGTATCCTGCATAATCTGCATCCGCACATGCTGAGATAGATAAATTTGTTTCCTTTCTAAATAGCAATCCTGTTCCTGGAGACGACTTTAGATACCTTAGTTCGAGTTACAATAATGTAAAGAAGCTTACCCACCATTCCTCTATACATTCTCCTGTCAACTTCCTCTGTATCATTATCATATAATTTCATGCTGGGATCCACAGGAGTACTTGAGGGTCGACACCCAACCGTGTCTGTCTTGACAAGCATATCTGTAATATATTTTCTTTGGATCATCACAAGGTCCTGTGCATTCGTGGCAAACTCCAACCCTAGAAAGTATCGTTGAGTACCAAGATTCTTCATAACAAACTGACGGTCCAAAAATGCTTTTGCCATCTTTATCCCCTGGGTATCATCCCCTGTAACCAAAATATCATCAACGTACACCATAATGACAACCATACCTCTAGGAGTCTTCTGGACGAACAACAAGTGATCCGCATTTGATCTCTTGAAATTTGTTGTTCAATTTCAATTAGATGGGAAAACTTCTGAAAACATACCCTTAGGCTTTGTTTAAGGCCATATATTGCCTTATGAAGTCAACACACCATATGATTCTCCCCCTCAGCATCGAACACCAGAGGCTGTTGCATGTAGACTTCTTCCTGCAGATCGAGCGTTTGGTGCAACACTTGCATTTTGGTGCATTCCATACAAGAATGCATTCTTAACATCAAGTTGAAATAAGGGCCAATTACGTACCACAATAACAGACAGAAGAATACGAAGAATGGAATGACGAGCAACTGGAGAGAAGGTATCCATATAATCCACGTCATATGTTTGAGTGAAACCGCGCACCGCTAGCCTTGCCTTATAACGATCATGACTACCATCTGCATGATACTTAACGGTGAATACCCATTTACAGTTAACGACAAATGCTCCTGAGGGAGCGGGAACCAAGCTCCATGTATCCTGTGACTGTAGGGCATCCATTTCCTCCTAGCAGAATGCCAACAGTCAATCTTCAAGGCATCCTGATAATTCCGTGGTATCTCCAAGTAAGGCAAAGCCACATCAAACCTCTGAAACTCCCCTGTGAGACGATGAAAGGAAACCTGAGAAGCAAGAGGATATGATGCACAAGTGCGTTTCTGCTTTCGTATAGCAATAGGGACATCCAGATCATCAACCACAATACTCACCGGTTCACATTCCTCCTACAATGACGAACCCTGCACATGCACACTATCCGACCCATCATTAGTAATAACATCTGGACATACCTGAGGCGTGCTAGATGATTGACGCGCAACATGAGGACCCGACTGACATGTATAATATTTAGGTAATGACGAGACATGTGGTTTTGGTGCTGGCGGCGACGGCAGTGGTGGTGGTGGGGATGATGTTGGCGTGACAACAGGAACATGGATATACGTTGGTGGACTCAAAATAGGAGGAGGAATATAGTGTGGATGAGGCCAACCTGTCACATGCAGGTGAGAGGTACATAACATACTCAAAGAACGTAACATCAACACTGAAAAAGTATTTCCTGTTTACAAGATCATAGCAATAGTATCCCTTCTGAGTCCGATAGTAACCCACAAAGACACACTTGATAGCCTTAGGCGAGAGCTTGTCAAATCCAAGATACAACTGTTGAAAAAAAGCAACATCACCAAAAACACGAGGAGTAAGTGAGAATAATTCCTTTTCTGGAAAAACAATGGAAAGAGGAATTTTCTCACCAAGTACGGAGGACGACATACGATTCACAAGGTAACAAGCTGTAAGGACGACATCTCCCCCCCCCCCCCCCCCAAAAGGTGCACAACTCTGGATAAGCAGGGTTCGAGTAATATCAAGAAAATGACGATGTTTACTCTCTGCGACTACATTTTGTTGAGATGTGTATGCACATGTGGTTTGATGAATAATACCTCTTGACGAAAAAAATACGAGAGAGAACGAGTGCAAAATTCCAAAGCATCATCCGTACAATCATATTTCACATGAGAGGAAAAAACATTTTGCACTTCATTTATAAGATTTCTGATAACACCCCCTGCTTTAGATTTATTCTTTAATAGAAATACCCACGATAAACGAAAATCATCAACGACTACAAGATAAAACCTGTGTCCCTATGGATCAGGAACATGACTCGGATCCCAAATATCGACATGAAGTAATTCAAAAGGGGAGCTACTGCTCTGACACTGACGACTAGGGAAGCTAGCTCTATGGTGCTTTCTCAACTGACAGGCTTCACACCGTAAGGAAGAACTCGGAGAAATATGAGGTAAGAGATGACACATCTTCTGAAGAGGAAGGTGACCAAAGCGTGGATGCCATGTATACGGAGAGACCGATCTGGCTGAATGAGAGGAGACGCCATCATAGGAATTCTGGACCAGACGATAAAGACCATCCTGCTCAGAACCACAACCAATCACCATGCATGTTAGAATGTCATGAAATATAAGAGACGATGGGTCAAATATAGCGCGACAGTGCAAATCCTTTGTAATCTGTCTAATAGAAAGTAAATTCATCAAAAAATCGAGGGCATGTAAAACATTTTGTAGATGCATGGAAGGCGACAAAGTAATCTCCCCCTGTCCAATAATGGGTGAATGAGTCCCATCATTTATTACCACTGACCGCCCTGGTGGAATCTCCCGGTATGACGTAAGTCTATCTCTGTCGCGACAAAGATGGTGTGTTGCACCAGATTCCATAATCCAATATGAGACATTAGAACTATGACTTGATGGCAAAGCACAAGCACTATCTGAGGTGCTGGCAGTGGCAGAAGTACTTGCAGACGTTGAAGCAACAATATCCGAAGAGCCTCCTGGAGAGTCTGTAGATACGAGAGGCATAATATCTCGCAATCTCACAATGAGCTCCTCGAACCTCTGATCCGAAGTAGATGCCGACGGAGATGCAACATGCTCGCTACTCGCATCGAGGCTGAAAATCCATGCTTAGAATAGCATGTATCCTCAGCATGTCCTGTGTGATGACAAAAGGTGCATGGCTGGCGAAAACGATCGCCTCGATCACGAGGTCCTCGACCACAGAATGAAGAAGGACCACCGCTCCCTCCAGAAGCAACCATCGCCAAGGGTGGTGAAGTAGAAGGACTAGACGAAACAAAGATGCGACTAAGTCTCTGGTAGACTTCCTCCATAGGAGGAATGGTAGCATCAACAAGAATATGTGATCGATCAGCATCATATTCAGGATCAAGGGCGGTAAGCAGGACCCCCATCATGGTAGCATTCCTAAATGTCTTCTGCTGCTCGAGGGTGGCCGCGAGAGGAATGATAACGTAGAGCTTCTCAAACATCCCCCGTAGGGATGTATACAAGGAGTGAAGTGGCCATCCATTCTGCTTCGTTGTGAATATGTCGTGCTGGAGCTGTAACATCTTGGTCTCATTTCACACCTGTGAATATGTTGCTGCCAGTATGTCCCACATCGCCTTAGCAGTGGGCTGATAGAGAACATCATTAGCAATCTCTATCGATAATGTGCCTGAGTACGAATCATCAGCCTCATAGGAGGCATAAATCCCAATCTTCTCTGCCGGCTCTTCTTCGAAAAGAATGTGCTTCTTATCGTTTGAATTCATGAGGGTCATGAACTGCATCGCCCATAGCTCATAGTTCATCCCATCCATCTTGACGATTGACGCAGGACCTTTGAACGTGCCTATAGATGGCATATCGACCTTGTTTTTTGACATATCGTCAGAGATGAAGAACTAGGGTTTGTAGACCAAAGGATAAGTGTCTACATACACTTTATAGGATTTGAGTGCATATGTAGACTTTCCGCACTCAAATCTATATAGATGACGGGGAGGGGGGGCTGCGGTTGGGGCTGGTTGGGGTAGGGGACGGCTGGGGTGGGGGCAACGAGGTAGCGGCGAAGGGGCGGTGAGGTAGCTGTAGACAAGAGGAAATAAGGGCCGAGAAGGAGGCAGTGGGTGGCGGGGCGGGGGGGGGGAGGAAGTGCGACGACGCCGGGAGAGAAGGGGGGTGGGCGGCATGCAGTGAGGGTTTTAGGGTTTTGTCTCTGATACCATGTTGGTGGAAAAATGCATTCTATTATTCCAAAGAACCCTAGACTCTCTTATATAGAGACAACCCATGGGTAAATTACATAAGATGCAACCAAGAAAATAAAAACAATATAAGCGATACACCGACTACATAATTATCTCTACAAATACCTCAGAATAATATGGACTGCATCCATATGTGCATGTCTAGGCTGCTCTATGAACTGACTTACTTTGCTCAATGCAAAGGATATGTTTGTCCTGGTGATGATCACATATATAAGCTTCCCAATGAACTCCCTGTATCTCCTCTTGTTTAGCCAAGGTCCTTGGTAATAAACTGATGTCTAAAAAAAGCTTCAGCTGCTTGTGTGGCATGTACATTGATATCATCAAAATACACCAATATAGCAATAATACACTTCCGAGACCTCTAAACAAACATTGAGTGATTTGCAGTTGATCTCACGATCCCTTTCTCTTCTGTCATGTCCGAGAGCTTCTGAAATCATGATCTTGAACTCTATTTAAGGCCATAGATTGCCTTATGAAGTCAGCACACCTTCTGACACTCCCCTTTAGCAGCAAACCTATGCGGCTACTGTATGTAGACTTCCTCATGTAGATGACCATAGAGGAATGCACTCATCACATCAAGCTGATATAGAGGCCAATTCCGTGTGACTGCAACAAAGAGAAGAACCCGGAATGTAGAGCGGCGAGCTACTAGAGAGAAGGTGTCCTGATAGTCCACCCCATAGTTATGAATGAACCCACGAGCCACAAGCCTTGCCTTGTAGTGATCAATGCTGCCATATGTTCGATACTTTACAGTGAACACCCACTTGCATCCCTCAACGGACATATCTGCATGAGCTGTAATAATGCTCCACATGCCACGAGACTGTAAAGCGATCATCTTCGCTTCCATGGTTAGGCACCGGTGGTTCACCTTGAGAACCTCCTAACATGTACGTAGGATTTCAATGGTAAATAATCCCACAGTAAATTGCCGTAAATATGGTGAAAGTTGCTCCAGAGACACAAGACCTACGAGGGGGTATCTTGCACAGAAATGTTTACCTTTCTGCAAGGCAATAGACCACCCCAGATCACTCTCCTGTGGTTGTTTTATCTCATCTTGTGATTGACCTTGTATATCATGCACACCACGAGTACCATCTATCGAATCCAAATGTTTAGAATTTACCAGAGGCGCGTTGGATGTTGGAGAAGACATTGGAGCATGGAGGACATGTCAAGTTACATGTGTAGGTAAATGTGGAAGAACAACCGCATCCTCAGACTTAGAGGGAGGACTCAATCTATCACATGTAGGAGAATAGTACATGATGTACTCAAAGAAGGTAACATCGGCACAAACATAGTATTTTCTCTTCACATGATCAAAACACTGTATTTTCCTTTTACAGGATCAAAACACTGTATTTTCCTTTTACAGGATCAAAACACTGATAACCCTTTTGGATATGGGTGCACCCAACGAACATACATTTGATAGCTCGAGGAGTGAGCTTGTGACGACTATGATATTAGAGATGGACAAATGCCATGTAACCAAATACTCGTGGCATAAAATAGAAAAGATTCTTCTCTGGAAAAGCAAGGGAGAATGGTGCCTTTTCACCCTGTCAGAGGGAAAATTGGTTTTCTTGTTTTATTCTAGTGGGTCTAGGGGTCCATATATAGGACAAACCTAGAAACCCTAATGAGTACAAGAAAGAGAAAAATACAAAAATACCCTCAAGGGATTTGGACAGATCTGAAAGATCTGTTACATATTTCTAACACTCCCCCTCAAGTTGGAGCATATTTATCAGTCATGCCCAACTTGGAAATAATCCACAGTAGTCGTTTCTTGGGTAAGGCCTTCGTGAAGATATCTGCTAGTTGAAGATCGGTGCTAATATGTGGAGTAGCAATTCTTCCAGCTTTGACAGCATCCCGTACGAAGCGGCAATCTATCTCTATATGCTTGGTAGGTTCATGGAATACCGGATTTGTAGCTATGTAGGTTGCAGATTTATTGTCACAATATAGTGGAATAGGAGTAGTGACATTAATGCCAAGTTCCTGAATGAAAACCAATAACCATATGATTTCGCATGTAGCCTGAGCCATTGCCCTATATTCCGCCTCTGCACTGGATTTGGATACAACGGTTTGTTTCTTACTCCTCCATGTAACTGTATTTCCTCCAACCATCATCGCGTAGCCTGTAGTAGAGCGTCGATCTTCTGGGGAACCAACATAGTCAGCGTCCGCATATACAGTAACCTCCGTGTGCCCATTTGCCCTGTAGAAGAGGCCACGTCCTGGAGATTCCTTCAAGTAACGTAAGATTTGTAGGACATCTTGCCAATGGCTGTAAGTCGGTTGTTCCATGTGTTGACTAGCTCTGCTAATTGCATAGGAGATATCTGGTCTGGTAGCAGTCAGGTAGAGGAGTTTGCCCACAAGACTTCTATATCTAGTAACATCATCAAAGGTAGAATCGGACAGACTGACATGTTTCTTTGGGTCTGCAGGGATACTAGAGGGCTTGCATCCGAGAACCCCTGCTTCAGTAAGAATATCCAGACAATATTTTCTCTGTGAGAGATAAATTCCTTCAGTAGTGCGAAGTACTTCTATGCCCAAGAAGTAGCGTAGATGACCAAGGTCTTTTGTAACGAATACCTTTTGAAGGAAGGCCTTGGTTTCTGATATCCCATTGCAGTCATCACCAGTGAGCACCATATCATCAACATAAACGGCAAGAATAACAGTACCGGTTGCTTGTTTTCTGACAAATACTGAGTAATCAGATTTTGTTCTCTGGAATCCGATTGTACTGATTTCTGTGGTAAGTCTGTCAAACCACGCTCTTGGGCTTTGCTTGAGGCCATATATCGCTTTTCGAAGTCGACATACGTACTCCCCCTCGACTTCATAACCAGGAGGTTGCAGCATGTATACTTCTTCATCAAGGTCGCCATAGAGAAAAGCATTTTTCACATTTAACTGATAAATAGGCCAACATTTATTTGCTGCTAACGAAATAATAGTCCTGATAGACCCCATACGTGCAACTGGTGAGAATGTCTCAAAATAGTCTACACCATAGGTTTGTGTAAAACCTTTAGCCACAAGGCGAGCTTTTAGCCTGTCAATTGCGCCATCCGGTGTTTGTTTGGTCGTGAAGACCCATTTGCAAGCCACCGGTCGAGTCCCTTTAGGACACCGGACAAGATCCCACGTTCGTCTGGATAGGAGTGCATTCATTTCTTCATCCATTGCATGTCGCCACCCAGAGTCCTGTAAGGCACTGTGATGATCTCGTGGGATGGAAAATGTCATTAGAGCATCTGTATACCGTCTGTCATCATCAGATAAACTATCAGTAGATGTGTAGTGAGACATCGGATAGGAAGTACACTGTCTCTTACTCTTCCGTAGAGCAATTGGAAGCTCGAGAGGATCATCCGGGACATCCTTGTGGGGGATACTTGAAGAGGGCATATCATCCTGGAGGACCGAGACGGGTAACGGGACATCTGAAGCTCTCGAAATGTTTCGTCGTTTGTAGACGATGGGTGGTGGTGGAAGTTCAAGGGGTATATCAGTGATTGTATGAGAGAAGAAGCTTGTTCTCTCAAAGAAGGTAACATCAGCTGAGATGTAATAGCGATGACTCTCAGGATCATAGCACCTATACCCTTTCTGAGTGCGAGAGTATCCCAGAAAAACACATTTGATCGCACGTGGCAAGAGTTTATCTGTATTTTGGAATTTATGAACGAATGGTACACAACCGAAGACCCGTAGAGGTAATGGAAAAGGAGACTCTCTGGGATAAAGTAAAGAGAATGGAGTAGACCCATTTAGAGAAGGCGAAGGGACTCTGTTGGTAAGATGAACTGCAGTTAATACAGGATCACCCCAGTAGATTTTGGGAACTTTCATTTGAGAGAGAAGTGATCGGGCAATGTTTAGGAGGTGTCTTAATTTTCTTTCTGCTATCCTATTTTGTTGGGATGTATAGGGACAGGAGGTTTGATGTATGGTCCCTTGAGAAGCAAAAAATGTGGAAAGGTCATTTTGGGTGAATTCCAGCGCATTATCTGAACGGAAAATTTGTATAGTGGTGGAGGAAATGGTTTTAATATACTGAAAGAAATTTTTGATGATAATATTTATTTCTGAACGTTCTTTTAGTAGATAAACCCAGGATAGTCTGCTGAAATCATCAATAAAAACAACAAAATACTTATGACCACTGAGTGTTCGGACCGGACAAGGTCCCCAGATATCACAATGGACTAGAGAAAAAGGAGTAGAACGACGAGGCTCAGTTCGAGCAGGAAAGGATGCTCGATGATGTTTCCCAAATTGGCACGCCTCACACTCAAAGGGTTTTAGCGACGAGAGTTCCGGGAACATCATGGAGAGAGCTTTGGCAGATGGATGACCAAGACGAAGATGCCATAGTAAGGGATCAGTGGAAATGGACACAGCACCTGCAAACTTGGAATCAGTAGGGATGTCCAGATAATACAACCCATTCTTCTCATATCCCCCACCAAAGATTTGCTTCGTCCGGATGTCCTGAAAGTAACAACAAAATTTGTCAAATATCACTTGTCAGTTAAGCTCAGTGCATAGTTTATGGACAGATAATAAGCTAAGAGGAAAGGCTGGAGCGCAGTGCACGTTCGTTAGTCTGAGTGAGGAAGAAAATTCCACAGTGCCCACACTAGTAATGGGCGAGTGCGCTCCATTGGCAACACGTACGGTTTTCACAACTGAGGATGGTCCGGAAGAAGTAAGAATACTGCCTTCCCCTGTAAGATGCGTTGAGGCTCCAGAGTCGATGATCCATGTAGGATTTGATGTAGTAGTTGTGTTGGCGACTGTACTCGAAGTTGTGGCAAGACTGGCTGTTGAAGCAGAGGTGATCACATTAGTATGAGAGTTCTATAGTAGTTGACGTAGACTGGCATATTCAGAGGTAGTAAATGAATGTTGACTAGCATGCACGAGTTCTTCTTGGCTTGGGGCAGCAATCTCATAGTCAGTATCATGGGCAGTCATCTCATACGCACTGTTGGCATTCGAGGGCATGCCAAATTTGGCCCAGCAACGTTCCGATGGATGATTCAGGCGACCACAATGAGTACACGGGGGGAAACGGGCAGGAGTGTGATCACGACCTTGGGCCCGTGAATAATCGCGACCTCGTCCATAGACACGACCACGTCCTCGTCCAGAGTCACGTCCTCGTCCCCCGTAAGGGATTGATCGTCCCTTAACAAAGTAAGCGGACACCTCAGCAGATGGAGGTGTGTGTGGAGACTCAATTTCCTGAAGTCGGCCAAATATGATTTCAAGAGTAGGTAATGCCCCTGCAGTAAGAAACTGGTCCTTCGCAGATTTATATCGAGGGTGTAAGCCTGATAGGAACCGATATACTTGTCATTCTGCTCGTTCCCCAACCTGTTTTTCACAACATGCTGGTTGAAAAATGAGAAGTTCTTCAAATAAACTTGTGAGTAGCCTGTAATACTCAATCAAGGATGTATCTCCTTGATTTGTAGACCAAATCCTGGTATATATATCGGAAAGCCGAGACTTGGTGGTTTTCTGTGAGTATGTATTTTCAAGACTCTTCCACATAGCTTTTGCAGTTTCTTTGTATAAAAGATTAGATGCAATAGATGGGTCAACGCTGTTTGTCATCCAGGTGATAACCTGACAGTTATCGACAAATGATGTTTGTCAACGATGTATTTTCTTGTTTTATTCCAGTGGGTCTAAGGGTCCATATATAGGACAAACCTAGAAACCCTAATGAGTACAAGAAAGAGAAAAATACAAAAATACCCTCAAGGGATTTGGACAGATCTGAAAGATCTGTTACATATTTCTAACACACCCAAAATGGTAGAGGACGTCTGATTTATAAGATAACATGTTGCGATGACATCATCATCCCGAAATGAATAAGGAGCCCGACTCTGTCTAGTGATATCTAGAAGATGATGATGTTTGCGTTCAACAACACTGTACTGTTGAGAAATATAGGGACGAGAGGTCTGATGGATAATGCTACGCAAGCTGAAAATGTGACAGTTGTAAAAGACAAAACTCATGAACATTATCAAAACGAATATATTTTATAGAGGCAGAGAAACTATTCTTTATTTCATCCACAAAGTTCTGAATCAATGTACTAGCCCCAGACATATGCTTTGACAGAAATGCTCAAGACAATTTGGAAAAATCAACACAAACCAAATAGAGCACGTGTCCCTGATGATCAGGGACATGACTCAGAGCCCCCTATATTAAGATGAAATAACTCAAAAAGACTCTGGCTACCACAATCTTGACGACTCGGAAAGCTAAACCGATGATGCTTTCCAAGTTGACATTGTTCACACTGGGAAACAAACTTCGTAAACATGACATGGATGATGCGATAAATCTTTTGCAATGGTAGAGGACCAAATTTGTGATGCCATGTGTAGGGAGAAATGGACTCTGCAGAAGGGGAAGTGGTACCAGCATAAAGAGACTGGGTCAACCTGTGCAACCCTCCATGTTCACAGCCACATCCAATCACCTTGTTTGCGGATATATACTGGAAAACAAAGGAACTAAGGCCAAATATAGCACGTCAACATAAATCTTTTATAATCAGATTGATTGATAGTAAATTCATGGAGAAGACATGTGCAAGGTTTTAAAAAACGTGAGGTGTATCGAGGCGTAAGCCTCACTCCATAAAGAAAATATTCTATAAAACATGCTAATTAATCACAACTATATTTTACAAGTCCTAGAATATTAAATAACTTTGATAAAAAAACATACTCCATGACATTGCAAGGCTAATTCCATGTTATAAACACCATGTTCGCACGATAAAAGTTCTACTTCTAAACTCAAACAAGTTCTAAATCCCAACAATAACAAGGACAAAAGTTCAAAAGTACAATGACCATCAAGATACATAAAAATATAACAAAGTAAGTTCGAAACATCAACAATCATTGCATCTCTAAACATCGACATCATCTCCACTTTCACTGCTACTAATAGGATCATCTAATGAATCATCCATATAGTTGATTTGTGCCTCGTCATCATCGTCGTCAGTGAGTTCTTCATTAGCTTGGATGACATCTTCTTCAATATCAACACCTTTTTTTTTGATGCTCAAAAAAGGGGGACGCAGTCATCGGTGCTCGCCCCAGTGCATTAAAGAGAAAAAAAGAGAAATACTTACAAGAGAGAAGGGACGAACAAGAGTCCAAAATACAAAATAGCGGATGGTTTCCAAGAAGTGAAACCCCCGGTTACAGAAGCACTATCCTAGCTAGAGGACCAATCAAGAAGGAACCCCGAGGCCGAAATACGAATATTCTCCAAGTAGAACCGCTACCGAGCGAAAAGAACTTCGTTCCTTCCCAGCCAAATGCTCCAAAGCCGCGCAATTGGCTCCAGCAAAACCTCCCGAGGCCGGCCCCTAGCGTTGATCAAGCTGTCGCAGAACGAGGCAAAGGAGGACAGGTTAAGCCAACCCAAGTCGTCCCACAGGGCACAAACACAGTCACAATGAAAGAATAAGTGTTCAATATTTTCCGTCTCCAGGCCACAAAGGCCACAGTTGAGCGAAGCGTTGGGAAACATAGTAGCACAACGGTCACGAGTTAACAAACGGCCACGCCGTAGTAGCCAAAGGAATATGCCGATGCGCTCTGGGAGCTTGAGACCCCACAAGAATCTGCAATCCCGCAAGAAGGTAGCATCATCCCCCCTATAGATGGGTAAAAGAGCCTGGTACGCCTTACGGGTAGAGAACGTGCCATCCTTCCAAACCAAATGATCACGACCAATAGAAGGCCTGGGAGCGTCAGCGAGAACAGCCATGAGAGAGATGAAGTCTTCCAGCCGCTGGTCCGATAAATTATCAGTAATTGAAGGGCACCAATAGCCACCGTCCCAACAAGAAGCCACCGTGACTTCCTCGTCGATCACCAAAGCGAACAGCCGAGGGTATAAGTTCCTTAGGGCACCCCTCCCGGTCCAATCATCCTCCCAAAAACGAAACGAATTTCCATCACCGAGCTTAGAAGCAAATAAAAGTCTACTGCGGTTAAGGGCGTCCACCACCCCACGCCAAAAAGATGAGAAGTGCCCCTGGATACCCCCACGAGTTGCAGAGCCGATGTCAACCCCCGCCGCCACCCTCAAAACATTTAACATGAAGTTCTCCTCCCTACCCCACACCCTCGCCGCCCATTTGAGCAAAAGGGCATCATTCGCCACCTCCAACCGCCTTACGCCCAACCCCCCCCCTCCCGCTTAGGTCGCGTGACCTCATCCCACCCCACCAGATGCACGCCCCTTCCCCCACCCCCCTTCTTCCCCCACAAGAACCCCCTCATACACTTCTCCAATCTTGATCGTACCCCCTTAGGCATTCCACGCACAGAGAAAAAGTAGATTGGGATGGAAGATAGCACCGATTTGAGTAGCACTAACCGACCGCCACGGGAAAGAAGAACCGCACGCCACCCAGCCAATCGAGCCTCCATCTTCTCCACAACCGGCCGCCAGTCGCGTATGCGAGCGCGGCCCACCGTCAAGGGCAGACCCAAATAGTCGAAGGGGAGAGCGGCAGGAGGAGAGCCCAGCAGCCTCGCGCAGTCCCCAACCTCCGTCGGGGACATGGAGAAAGGGACGACCTTGGACTTATTCCCGTTGATTTGGAGGCCCGAAAGCTCGCTGAACAGCTGTAGAGTAATAGCCATACTGGAAACGCTGGAGGTACCACCCTCGATGAAGCAAATTGTGTCATCAGCAAATTGGATAATTGGAACATGGTAAGGGCCAAAGGAGCACCCACGAGTGAGCCCGACCGCGACCACTCCATCAATCATGCATGGCAATACATCCACCGCCAGAACAAACAAAAGGGGAGCAAGGGGACACCCCTGTCGAACCCCCCTACGAGGTTGGAAAGAGCCCCCAGCCAAGTGACCATTGAGAAGAACAGAAAGGGAAGCCGTGGTCACACATCGCCGCATCCACGCGATCCAAATCGAAGGGAACCCCCTCCTCATAAGCACGGACCAGAGAAACCGCCAATCAAGAGTATCATAGGCCTTCGCAAAGTCAATCTTCCATAAGATCCCCTTCGAAGCATTCATGCGCCACACCTCAATAATCTCCGAGACCACCGCATAGCATTCAGTAATTTGCCTCCCGCGAACAAAAGCGGCCTGTGTAGGCGATATAAGCGAGTCAAGGAGGGGAGCAAGCCGCCTGGCCAGGACCTTAGCAATGATTAAGTAAATCGCATTCGATATGGAAATCGGCCGAAAAACCTCAATCCGATTGGTCGAGGTAGACTTAGGATAAGAACAATAAGAGCCCTGTTAAGTTTATCAAAGCCACGGTTCCCCTCACAGAAATCCCGCGCCACGTCCAAAACATCAATAGCAACAACGTCCCAGAAATCCCTGTAGAAAGACACTGGGAAGCCATCGGGCCCCGGCGCAGCATCGGAGTTGAGGTCTCAGACAGCCCCCTTGAGGTCCTCCAAAGAAAGCGGGCGGGTAAGCGCCTCCGCCGCAGGCGAAGGAAGAGAGGAAGCCCCACGTCCCGACCATCGCCACCGCCGCGGAGCAGGGTTCCCAAACACGCCGCGAAAATAATTCCCCACCGCCTCCCCCCATCTTGCTAGGTTGGAGTCCTCACACAAGTTATTGCTTGGCCATGCACATCTCTTATTAGATTGATATATAAAATACGTGCTTTGCTATTCTCTAAAATCTTCCGCATAATATGTCTGGGTATAAATGCATGTTACTGTAGTCATTATTTATTTTAAATCCCTCCATTCAATAACTGTTAAACAGATCTATTGACAATTTTTAGAGCTTTAATAATATAATTATAGAGGGGAAACCTTATAGTATGTATTGTATAAAATATATAGTATATATTTACTTAAAAAGGGCGATTAGGGCTTGCAAGTAAACTGAGGACTTGAGGGTACCGAGGGAAGGCGCAGGTGCCAGGCAATGCAGCAGGCGATGGAGCAGGCGATGGAGCGCGGTCACCAGGCGATGGAGCAGGCGGGAGCAGCCGAGCAGGCGATGGAGGAGCACGGGCACCAGGCGATGGAGCAGGCGGGAGCAGCCGAGCAGGCGATGGAGGAGCATGGGCACCAGGCGATGGAGCAGGCGATGGAGCAGCGTTATAGCAACTGGCGGCAGCAATCGGGGAAAACCTAAGAAGAAGGGCGACGCGAAATGTCTTTCCACTTAAATGTCACGTGCATGACACGCGACATGAGCACTCATGAGGCGGCGCCTCAATTGCGCCTCGAGGCGCGCCTCATGACATTTGAGGCGCACGCCTCACTGGGGATGCTTGAGGCGTGCGCCTCAACGCCTCGAGGCGCGTTTTTAAAACCATGGACATGTGCATAAAGAACATTTTTTGGACGTATGGAGGGAGTCAAATGAACCTCTTCCTGTTCAGTAATAGGGGAATGCGTCCCATCAACGATCGCCATTGATCTGGACTATAAGTACCAAACTGCAAGCGATCTCTGCATAGATGATATGAAGCCCCAGAGTCCATTATCCATTCTAAAGGATGTAGTCTAGAGCAACCAGTAAATGTATGAGTAATACCTGAAATACTAGTAGAGGCAGAAGCTGCTATATTAGATGGATCGGTACTAGAAAATCCAACGACTGGTGGCTTGATCTCTCTCAGACGAGTAACAAAAGATAGTAACGATGATCAGTGAGATCATGAGCTGTCTGAACCTGCTCAGTAGAATGGGTCGATGGTAGGAACATGTGTTTGGAGTAGTACGTGCCCTCTAAGTGGCCTGATCGGTGACAGTATGAACATGACTGATGTGAGCATGGATCGCCTCTGTCACGCGTGCATCATCCTCTGAACGGAGATGAACCACCTCTACCATGGGAAGCTGCCATAGCCCTCGATGTCTGAGAAGACATGGCAGAGGGGATGTATTCAATCGACTCTGCCTGCGGTACGCTTCCTCCATAGGAGGTATGGTAGCATCGGTGAGAAGCTGCGAGCGAGCCGAATCATGTTATGGGTTAAGGGCAGCCAAAAACACCCTGGTCATGGCAGAATCTCTATATGCTTTATGCTGCTCTGGTGAGACCGTCAGGAGTATGTAACTATGGACTCGCTCAAACATACCCCTCAGAGATGTATATAGGGCGTGAAGAGGACGATTACCTTGTTTGATTGTGAAGATATCATGCTGAAGTTGTAATAACTTCGACTCATTCCTCGCTTGAGAGTATGTTCATTTGAGGATATCCTACATTGCCTTCGATGTGGGTTGACTCAGGATATCATTGGCTATCTCAATAGAAAGCACTTGATAGCCACACCTCTTCCTATGAGTTTTTGGTCCCAATCTTGTCCACTGGCTCATCCTACATCATAATATGCTTCTTACCATGGCTCTGGAGCAGATTCATCAGCTGCATCGTCCTCAACTCATAGTTTGTGCCGTCCATCTTGACAATAGGTGTTGGACCCTTGAAGGCATCCGTAGATGGCGTATCAACTTTGCTTTCTGACATCGTGGACAAAGAACTGGGACCTTAGACAGATCGTAAGGGGTCTAAACAAACATGAAACTTGGTGGTTGTGGGTGTATACTCGTACCACTACCATGCTTAGACAAAACATAGTCTGATTTCAATCTGAAATAGGGTAAATCAGATCGAAAAACTCTGAAATCAGATCCAAAATTGCGACCACAGGGGAGCAGGAGGGTCCTCAAGTGTCGCGGGAGGTCTCACGACAGCGATAAGGCTTCTAGGCTGCACCAACGGATCCACCGGGACTGCTGTCACAGCAGCACTGTGCAGTTGTGCTGTCGTTAGGGCAGCAGGAGCGGCCTGGGCAGCGCCGCATCGGACTGCGGCCGCTAGGTAGAGGAGGCGGAGATGCCGGTGGGTCACGTTGGCAGATGCTGCGATTGGCAGTGGCGCTGCCACTGGTTGTGTCTGCGGACTGCAGCGCATAATAGCGGCAATGGAGGCTGGAGGTAGGATTGGGAGGTGGGTCTTAGGGCTCCGGTATAGGACCGCCGCTCTGTTACCATGTGAAAGGAAATACTTTGTTATTTATTCATAGAGTCAAAGGGTTCTCTTAGATATAAGAGAGAAACCATAATAGGTAAATTACATAATAAGGATAAAGAAATAAACAGCATAAAACTCTCAACAATCTATAAGTGAGCAATGGTGACTATAAAACTCTCAACAATCTATAAGTGAGCAATGGTGACTAAATAGGAGTGAATGACATGATTGAGGTGGTTGGGGGTTTAGGGATTCTCCAATCGTGCGATGAGCTTTAGTGTTTGAATTCAAGCTGATTTAGGATTTAAATTCAGTCAGTCTTTGATGATACACACAACCAGCTCAAAGATGAGGCCATCAATAATGACTCGCTGGTTTGTCAATATCTCACCTGATTTAGGGGCATGCTTTGCTGGCAGCTTGCTTTGGGGTGGGATTTTCTTGCCTCGCACTGTATCGTGTGGTTTGAGCACCTTGAGGTATGTTTTCAAAACTCTCAACTCATATGATGTTAAGAGTTTTTGAAATTTACTTCCTATTATGTTGTATTGATCCAATGTTGAATGCAGAATGAGTCTCTCAGTTCAGACTTGCGTCAATTATCTTATCAAAAATGGCGAAGCTTTCTTCTTGAGCTCAGACTTGCTTCAATTATTCAGCTCAAATTTTTTCTCAGGCTTGGTCAACCTACTCAATCAAGCCATATCGAAGGACCTTGCGTAGGCTCCGATTCAAATCGAGAGGACCTACCTTTCTTGAAGCCATATGGAGAGTGTGAACAGTGGTAATATGGACGGAGTATAGTGACACTCCTTAATAGACTGGTGGAGAGGTTGCACATGGTGACGATCTTGGTTTGGATGATGTATACGATATATCTTAGGTTCGCAACACAGATGTTAGCTAAAAATGAAGTTTATAGAGGATCCAGACCTTGCATAGCCAGTCTACTTAACCCCTGTAACTACTACCTAATTGTCCATTCCTACTCTTTGTGGCTCCGATGTGTTGTTGCTCAGGACAACGAGTAGATGGAGAGAATGGAAGGCTTTTGGATTTTTTCAAAAAAGGATAGCATACTTGAGTTGAATATGAAATGGGATCTCCTTTGGGATTAAAAAAATGATAATAACATTTTGACCATTTGATAAATATTCAAAAAATGGATGCTTTAACATGAATCACATCAGTCGAATGCAGCTAACTTGTGATGGGCATCTGGATGTATGGATGCTTAGCGTGTAATCTACAGGGGCAGTAATGCTGATTTAAGGTTTTATGTGCCGAAATCGTTCTTGGAACAGTTGTTTTGAACTTGATATTTTATCTATATTCTCTAGAAGTGTCATTCACAATTCTAACCTTTTCATTTCAGATGGATTGCTGATGGCTCGCGAGTACCCTGCATTGGCAGGTGGTGTTGCTTTTGGTACAGGATTGCTTCTTATGAGAGGTAATGGCTGTAGCTTGTTGCATAATTAAAAATCTTGTTATGTAGATGCAAGCTTCTTAGTTTTGAGGCACATCTCATTACATTGTACATACAGTTATAAACTTTAGCTATAAACTTTCATTTACACTTAAATGACTTATTATATGTATTCTGGGAGTCAATATATATTACCAGTGCCATCTTATTCGAATTGTTGTTGAGAATGATTTACTTATTTTTGCTTATATCAAACCAATAATTACTATAACATTGTAAATAATGGTTAATCTCAATGCAGGTCCTAGGAGATTCCTCTTCCGCCATACATTAGGCCGTTTCCAGAGTGAGGAGGTAATTTACATGTTAACCACTACATCATCGCTCTAGATATTCCCCCAATTTCCCCCAATATATATTCCCAGTTTGTGATCAGTTTATCATATATTTCTGTTCTTTTTACGAAGTAAATTTAGTGCCTACCATTCTTGATGTCTTGTCCATCTTACTTGTTCTCCTAAGACACAATTTAGGCCCTGTCTGTTTGGTCTTAACAAATAATATTTTCTACAGCTCGTTAGTACAAAATATAAGTAAATTCAAAGTTTTCCTGAAGCGGGGTAATTGCTTTGATAACTTGAGTGGAAGAATTTCTTTTAATAAAATGTTTGATTTTCATTTTTTTTCACGTTCAATATTGTAGTCAATGTTTGAAAAAACTAAAGTGGGAATGAGGCGTTTTCCTCGGAATCGAGGCGAGACATAGCCTCGAGGCGGTCGATGCGTAAGCCTCAGTTTTTATTGAAAACTATGCATAAAACTATAATTATATATATATATGTCAATGAAATTATATGTTCTCTGCCCAACATATAATACTTAACACTATAGAGATAAGAACCCCAAAATATAAGATAGAACAACATCATATCCCTTTCTACACATTTTCATCCACTCAAAAAAGGAATTCACCGTCAATAAATGTTGTGAAAGAATTAAACAATACATATCTATTTGAAATATTATTGTAATTAAAAGTACGATTAAATATACATGGAAGAAATTTATGTTGTGTCTAACATATAATATATGATCGTGAGAGAAACTGTGAATCCTATTCATTTCAAAGAGATCTTTGAAATATTATTGTAGTAAAAAATGCGATTAAATATATGTCGAATTGTTGATATGTCTTGAATCCTAACCATCTGACCATTGTTGAAGAATTGTGTATGCACCCTCCCGCCGTACCATTTTCAAGAGCGGTTCTATTTGTATTCGAGTATATGGATCCTTCTATTTTAGGCACGAAAGAAACATCAGTTTTAGGCATAATTAATAGCTAGGCATAATTAATAGTAAATATGAAGCAATAAGCTAAAATAGTTAGACATAATTAATAGTAAATATGAAATTATGGGCACAAAAGAAACATCTGATTTAGGCATTTAACTTGTATAATCATTATCCTAAACAAGTATATATTTTTATAAGCTTCTCAAACAACCATGTAAACCATTAAAATCATAAAAAAATACTTCAAAAAAAAAACCTCGGAAAACACCTCGACCGCCTCGAGGCGAAATGCCTCGAGGCTACGCCTCAGCCACGTGAGGCGCACGCCTCACTGGATAGGGTTGAGGCGCACACCTTGAGGTTAAAAAGGATTGCCTCGCATCGAGGTGCGTTTTTTAATTCCATATTTGTAGTTCTAAATGTATCTCACGATTGCATCGAAATTTCAAATCTTCTCTAAAATCTTATTGCTATTACATTTTTACGAGGAAATCGTGGGGTGTACCGAAACTCAAACTTTTATTAAAAGACCAAGTCGCGACACGTACATTAGCATGCTCAGTACATTTTCAACATACTGCCTAAAAATAACACCGTTTCTTGCGACTTGCGAGCCAGATGGTTCAAGTTTGGGCAACGACCCTTTGTCTACCTTCTTTGTGCCTCTCTACCTCATGGATCAAAATATCGTGAGATATCTATGAATGTTATCGAGATGTCGCTATTGTCGATCAGGTGATATCAGAGAGGGGATGATGCTTTTTCTCTGGTGTCGATGGGATATCGCTATATCGGTGATATATGACCAATTTCCTTCAATTTTGAAGGGAAATGTGGTCGGTTTGGGCCACATTCCACCAATTTCATTCGAGTTGCCTTCCCGTTAATCATATAGGTTACACATAAGTTGAAGGGAAAATTCCTTTTTTCTTGTCTTCTAAAGGGAATCCTTAGGGCTCTTTATATAGGTAGAGAGGCCTAGGGTTACAATGCAATTGCCATATGAGATGACTAATCTACCCCTAGGGTTTGTGGGTAGATTGCTACACAACATGACTAATCTACCCATAGGGTTTGTGGGTAGAGTGCTTCTCAACACTCCCCTTCAAGCTGGAGCATATATATCAATCATGCTCAGCTTGTTACAATATTTTTCAAACTGTATGCGTGGAAGCGGCTTGGTGAATATATCCACTGTTTGATCCGAGGAATGTATGCTCTGAGTACGAAGTAGCCCTTTCTGTATCAAATCTCTAGTATAGTGGTGTGAAGCGTCCTCGACCACGACTCCTTAAAGAGCCACGACTTCCTCGTCCAGATGGGGTAGCGAGAGCAGAAATTTGCCCCTGATCAGTGCCTTTAGCACCTGTATGAGGAATAACAAGACGACTCAGGGTACTGTAGGCTTCTTCAATGGTGGGGAGAGTGGCTGCTGTGATCATTTGATCACGAGCAGCCGAGTAGCCAGAGTCGAGTCCCGCAAGAAATACAAGAACCGGCATCTGCTGACGATGTTGTTTCTGAGTCGGACATGTGCAGCCCGGAATACAAGCATTATATCGCTCGAAAAGCGATTTTAAGAGAGAGAAATACTCCGGTAGGGAGCGTCCTGCTTGCTTCATGTTGAGCATGTCAAAATACATCTGATACATCCTGGTTGAATTTCTATCCTGACCATATGTGGCTTGAAGAGAGGTCCACATATCGTGGGCAATGTTGTAATAAACGAGTTCATCAGCAATGCGGTCAATAACACTAACCGTAATCCATGAACTCACCATGCCGTCGTCTTTGTCCCATGTTGCATTTTTGCCCGTCTTCTCAGCGGGTTCTGACTCCAAGAGAATGTGTTCCTTATCATATCCTCGTACGATCATGAGGAACATACGGGACCACTTGGGGTAGTTGGTGTCGTCCAATTTAGGAATCGACCCAAATGAGGGGAGTTGATTGGGATCGGGGGAGGGGGGGGATTGGAATCGGGAGAGGGCGGGTGTCTTCGGTGGGCGATCGGGGTCAGGGGTCGGGGAGGGAGGGCGGTGGGGGGGGGTGGCGACTGGAATGGAAAATCGGTCTGGGGCGGGGGTGATCGTGTCGGTGCTGGGGGAGGGCGTATCGGTGGGGTTCCGCTAGGTCGGGCGATCGGTGGGATTGGGAAAACAGGCTGGGCAGAAGGAGGTCGGAGGCGGTGGATCAACAACGGGCGGGTGGGGAGAGGGGAATGGACGCGGGCGGCGGCGGGCGGAGGGGCGGGGTGGCGTCTGATACCAAGTTGAAGGGAAAATTCCTTTTTTCTTGTCTTCTAAAGGGAATCCCTAGGGCTCTTTATATAGGTAGAGAGGCCTAGGGTTACAATGCAATTGCCATATGAGATGACTAATCTACCCCTAGGGTTTGTGGGTAGATTTCTACACAACATGACTAATCTACCCCTAGGGTTTGTGGGTAGAGTGGTTTTCAACAGCATAATATATATTATATATGTAATCAACAATGTCTATAAGGTGATATTCACTTGCTAACATTGGAGGTTGCACAATGAATTCTACAATGTATCTGATTGAATAGATGTATTATGATCTAAGGTGTCTCGAGATTCTCACCAGCAAATTAATGACTCATGTAGGTAATATATCATAGTATATATTGTGCACATGTTCAAGCGATTGTGCTGCGATCGACGGAGAAGCGTACGAAGCTGGAGGCGGAGGAGCAACAACGAAGGTTACCTGCGGTGGTGAGGCGGAGCTCGAGGGTCGAAAGGAGGAAGTGGAGATGATGGTGAAGATCGATTACAGAGGAAGAAAAAGAAAGTAGAGGAAGAAGGAGAAGGGGAGGGGGGTCGAGTTCGCATGGATTGGGAGCGGCATGGTCCTTCTCAAGGTGTTCTCCTTAATGACCGGCAAAGAGGCCACAAAGCTTGGCTGCAAGGAGGGCATCAACATGGTGTCGACGGCTCCATTGATCTTGCCAAAGAGGAGTCGTCATCGATGATGGAAGCCCTTATCACAAGCTGCTTCCACGAGCTCTCTCACTTGTCGAAGACGTCGGATGCCTGGAAGTCGGTTGGACGATGTAGCTTTATAGGAAGATGTTGAGGGTTGGGCATTACGCGGATGAGGTGGTCACGGGAGAGGGAGGATGAGGTCGTTACGGGAGGAGGCGACTGTTACGGGAAGGGGGAGAGGCAGTCATGTGCCGCGCATGTGCAGGAGGAGGGAGGAGGTGACATGTGCGTGACACATGCTTGGAGAGAGAAAAGAAGGTAGGGGAGGGAGTCGCATGCATGGCACATGACCTGGAGAGGGGAGAGAAGAGAGAGGGGAGAGAGAGAGAGGGGAGAGGAAAAGGAGAGGGAAATCAAATAAATAAAATAAAAAATAAAAGTTAAATAAAAATAAAAATGATAAAAATAAAAAAATAATATTAAGGATTAAATAAATAAAAGTAAAATAAAATATAAAAATCAAATAAGAAGAAAATAAAGAAATAGTAAATGATGTCAAATGAAAAAATTGTGAACATAAAAGTTGCTCGTCTTGACGAGATCTACAACTTTCACGAAGGATCCAAAATCAAAAGATGTCATCTATACAAAAAATATTTTTGGAGATACTCTATAGATAATAAAATACACGATTTTTGCAACTTATGATTTTTTATTTTAAAAATTGATTTTAATTAGTGAATTAATTTATATACAATACATAATTAATCTAATTTTTATGAATTTTTATAGGTTAGAAAACTGTAAAATAAAGTCAACAGAGATACATTATGTACAAAATATACAATGTCAGATTTTTATATTTTCTTTTGATGTTTTAATTTTATGAGTTGTAATTTTTTATGCCAAGTTAGTTATTAGTAAAAGAATTTAGAGAAAGATTTAATTTAAAATAATTTATTTTTATACATAAAATAATAGGTTTAAATAAGGTAAAAAATATTGATTATTTAATTACAGAATTAAACCCTATTTTTAGCACAGTTATTGAATGTTAATAAATTAATTTTAGGGGATCTATAGTAATTTATTAAGAGGATTTTGCTAAGATTTTCATTTAAAGTAGATGAATCATGGATTCATCTTGCCCCTATACTTAGATCTTTGCTTGTCCCCAAGCAATTTTTAGTGAGTTAGAATGTTGAATCCCTGATTATGCAAGTGCGAATTCCAGATTTGTCTTGTTAAGAAACCTTGATTTAAGTGGTCCTAAAATGCTAAGTTGAATACTCTCTGCTTATACATATAGCATAAGAGATATGGAGCTTAGTGTGCACCACAATCAGAAGAGTCAAGTCGAAACTTCCCCCAAATTCCTGATCCAAGAGACTCTCCTCAAGAACTAATTCTCAACACTAGGGAATAAATCAGTTCTTGCATTCAATCTACCGTCTCAGTAGTTTGCCAGACTTGAAATTATAGATGAAAGGCCAATTGATGGAGGGCATAGATTTGTGTATTTTCTTCTCTCCCTTACATTGGAACAAGGATCCTCTCGAGTGCCTTATTACTCAACACATGTATTTTTGATGTTGATCAATGTATCCGTCAAGAGTTGTTGAGTTACCTGTACTTGTTTTTCGGGGCGTACACCAGGAGTGTCTTTTTTTGAAGTCCAAAAAGAGGGGGAGACATTCAGCGGTGTTCGCCCCAATCACCAGGAGTGTCTTCTTTAAGTATCTAATAGACTTACACCCAGACTTGTATAGCTTACGATGCATAGCTCTTTTTGAGGTATTAGCTCGACTCATTTGGCTTAATTAGTTTTGGTCCAAGTGGACACTTTCAACGGTTGGGAGCGCTCGCCTTTGATTGAAGCTCTTTGAATTTGACTTTGTATTTTGAGCACTTTTTTTTATAGGCTAGTTCCCCTGCTTTTACTAAGTTGGCGCACATTGATCAACAATTATTTAATTTCATCACACTTTGGCACATAGGTCAGTATCAAAAGATAGCATGTGAACTTGTTCACATACTGACCAGGGTTTGCTGAGCTTAGGTTTCATGAAGGCTTCATCGATTTTATCCCATCCTAGAGCATCATTAAATCGGTTCTATATTCAAATCTTCAGTCCCAGTCCCTCAAGTGAAATCTCAACTCATCTCATCAATCATGCAGTTGTATATGTGATGTGCTGATCATATTCATAAAAGGTAGAGATTGAGAGTGCAATATAGCGCTCATATCTTTCAAACTAGGGAAGTGTGGATTATTAAGTCTGAACTCAATGACTAAGGCCAATTTACTCTGAATCAAAGGTCCTAATAAACCAAGTGTTCTCAAATCCCCAAGCCTTGAGTGATAGTGGAATTGTCAGGGATAAAACCTTAAGTTAGTTTTTTAAAGATTTTTTATTGATTTTTTGTTTTATTGTGTGTTTTTATTGATTTTTTTAGAGAGCAACATAGTATATGGCTTGAATTCAAATGACTAGTTGCATATACTTTCAGCCAGTGTGGGTGTAAGTATGATCGTAGAACGACTACCCGTATTACTTTAGGATGATGCTTTACACGTCCTTTAACCACCCAATCTGCTAAGGGAGACCGTTGTTCCGTCACTGAGAAGTAGATAGTCATTTTTAAATCCAGTATTCAGAATAGTGACGAAAAGCTTTTTTAAACTTGTTATACCATATATATATTTGAAAAAGGTTTTGAAAACATATTATTTACGCAAATTTTTTTTGTATATTATATATAATAGTCGTACCTTATACCCATACCCGATTTTTGATGCAAAATAATTAACGTACGAGCTATGGATAAACTAAAGTATATAGAATATACACAGCCCCCTATACTTAGTTTGCGCTATATTCTCATGGCACGAAGTGAAATGTAGACATAGCTCGTACCGAGCATAATTGAGTGAAAAAGAAAAGGAAAGTTGACTCGCCCCTTATACTTAGGCTTTTAATGGCCTAAGCATAGAAGAATAACAGAAATGGAGCAGCCGAGGGTGAGAATAAAGAATAGAAGTGAAGTATACAGAATGATATCGATGTCCATGTACTTAGGCTCAGGTCAACCTAAGTATGATCGTATAATTACTAGTGGATGATCGAGTAAATTGATATGGATATAGAATGGGGTCAAGGAGGTTTTCGATGAACCTTCTTGCGGGAGTGTGTTGGGAGATAATATAGAGGTGTGCAATGGGATGAAGAGGGAGAAGATGTAGAAGTCCAACCATCGTCAGAGTCATCCCGAGAAGAATAGTAGTCATACGTAGAGGATTTTCAACTATTGTCAACAAGAGGTAAGTGACCTTTGATAATTGCTATACTGATTACACTTACCTAATGAACCACTCCAGGGCCAGACAAGGACTCTTCAAAATCGCATGGTTTCTAAGTTAAGGTCAAAGGTGGATTTTTGGTCGGTTTGTTTCTGTAGGATGCATCGGGTAGAGGAAGGTCAGAGTTCTTCTCCCTATCTTAAGTAATCGATGTTGCATTTATGGATTCCTCGTCGGATGAATCACCGTAAGATCCACCCATTCTTGTAGGGTCATAACACGTTTCGGGGAGTAGGCCTTTTCATGGTCACAGTATGGGTGATGCTAGTGGACGAAGATGGCACCTTTTGATATCCGCGAGTTTTGATGACATAGGGGGTTTCCTGAGTCGGCTCCTTGTACGGTTTGAATAATTCATGAATGACTACTGACTCACAAATTGGACCACTTAAATAATTGTGACCATCTTCGTAAACATGATCCAATTCATCATAAGCTCCTGTATATTGGTTCATTATAGGAGTAGAGTATTGTCAGGGTAGGAGGTGCGGTGAGAATCGAAGGTCGATCCAACAGTAGGTCTTTTAGGTGTCTCTCCTAGGGCTTGTGTCTTTGTTTCATTAGGAGAGGTCTGATCGTGTAAAGTGGTCGTCTCCTGATCACGATTGTCGGTGGCTAGTTGGATTTCCTCAGAGCTGATCGTGTCATTGAGGGTTTGTTCATGGTGGTCCGAGTTCGAGAATCTTATGTCTTGAGTCATGCAATTGGCAATTGCCTTAGCAGAGGCTAAGAACAACTTTCCTAAGATGATAGGAGACTCAAACAATTCTCCGTGATTCTCAATATTAAGGAAAATAAAGTCCACTTTTTGTTTGTTACCTCGGAAGTTTACGACGATAGAAACAATTCCTCGTGGTCTTTTGGTAGATTGGTTTGGCAGTTAAATGATCACCCTAGTTTTTTTGAGTTATCCGAACTTGAGCTGATCAAAGATTGATTTTGGGAGGATGTTTAATGTGGAGTCACCATCTAATCGAACATGAATGAATATGGAGTCCTCAATTTCACATGTGATCCGAGTCAATCGCTTGACTTTGCATTAGTTTTATAAGTCATCACCAAAGAATTGTCCATAGATATGATATGAAATTCAGTCCTTGTTTGCTTCTTGCCCGTCTTTTTAGGGTTTAAGCAACTATTTACAAATCTCTAAAGATCGGACACATATTCTATAGCCTTGATTAATGAAAGCTCTAAGATTAGACTTTTGCAAAATGCTTCCATTTCATAGTTGTCCAATTTTTTGAATTTTATAATTTTTCATTTTTTAGTATTTTCGATATAATGGTCAATCGTCAGCAGTGAATGTGACTCCAGCAGTACTGGAGGTGTCAATTCCTTAGTGTCATTACTATCCATGTGATCATTTCCACTTCAATACACCTCCACACCATGCCTAGCACCTTTGTTTTTTTACTTTTTTCCCTAGCTTCTATGATCTCTTGTTTTAATGTCTTACGATTCTTTTAATTTCAGAGATTACATCTTCCTCTGTCATGGGATGGGTTATGGGAGGATACTGTTGAGAGGTTGAGGTTTCATACTTAGCATACCTAGACATAGGCATGCACTCCTGAGTTGAGTATGGGTCCCTTGCAGAGACAGACTGAGCCTCATAATCTTGTGTCCACCAACAGTGGGAAGGTGAAATAGATTCTTGGGTCCACTCTTCTGTGTATGAATGCTCAATGAGTGGATGGTAAGAGGGTCGGTAAGATTCGGTCCAGTCAGGGTGGATATAAGGTGCGAGTCTCTTTCGTTGGTCGAGTGAAGGAAGTTTTCGGGTCAAAGGTGTGTAGGTGTAATCTTGACCCAAGTAGTTTGACCATTTATCATTCTCAACCGTCACTTGCTCAAGATATGTGTCAAAAGGATTAGCAAGCTTTGGGGTATACGATGTGTTAGATTGGTTACAAGGAGTATAAAGTAGGTTGGAATGTGTAGAGGGCGAGAAGTATGAAGAAGCAGTGAAGTCGGTCGAAGTTCCGACTTTGGGGTTGGGGTGATAAGAGTCGCTCCCTGGGTATGAGGTGGATCGGGAGTACATGGTGGAGGGGAAGAAGAAGAAGATCCAAACAAGGTGCGAACGGACACAAGATAAACAACATAGATAGACAAGTAGACCCTAGTTTCACCAACTCAACACTATGAAGGCCGCGAGAGTTCGGCCATTTATATTTTTGGTTTTATTTGAGTGATAAAACAATCTTTGGCAAATATGAGTACATGGAGATTAGGTTTTGGGCTCTACTCACGATTCTCTCCTACATACAATGAGTGGGTTGTTCTCCACCAGACATAAGGTTAATTTTAGGTTAATTTATTTACAACCATCTTGATTAGCAGTCCTGATTTTAAATTTGGGTTGTCACTTGAGTCTTAGATGAGCACAAAAATATCACGCCTAACGAGCAGTCCCTATTCCTTTAAATCCTATATTGTAAAACTGAGGTGGAGAGGATCGAGAAAACTTATGCAAGCACTAAATCAATGATATATGCTAGAGAAAAGACTTACAATGATACCTCGCGTTCTTCATGCAGGATGCTTGACAAGGGAATTAAAATTTACAC
The DNA here is from genome assembly GCA_037367405.1 of Ottelia alismoides. Classification (NCBI taxonomy): domain Eukaryota; kingdom Viridiplantae; phylum Streptophyta; class Magnoliopsida; order Alismatales; family Hydrocharitaceae; genus Ottelia; species Ottelia alismoides. Next base: position 527,226 of record JAZKJV010000528.1, on the reverse strand, counting down.
TAAATGATATGTATAGATGAAATCGCCTTTAGCAGATAGTTCTATTAATGGGAAAAATTTTGAATTTAATTTGGCTAAGTCTTAACAATCTATTAGTGCGTCTTGTTAGTGAAAAATGTGTGGCCTAAAAATTACGAACACGATCAATAATAAATAACTTAAGCTAGCGTATATGCACCTAATTTCTACGTCACTCAAGTCTAGTCCCAACTGCATAGAAGGGGTTGAAACAGACTTGACGCACCACAGAAAGTTCAGTTCAAATTATTACAGAGATGAAGGTTCAGAGTGACCCTGAAAAATGATGCAGAAAACAAAACTATTCTAACTCTCACAAAATAAAAATAACAGTCTTCTTCGCATGTCCTTGATTTTTGTCTAAAAATTTGCTCCAATTTATCTGCGAAGAGAGAAAATGCTATTAGTACGAGAGAAATACATATAAAATGCAAATCAAGAAGAAAATAAAAAATGACACATAAATTAAACTTACAATAATTAATTACATAAATTAATCTAAAATCCTGAAAATTCGTCGTTCACTGGCAACAACGCCATTTGATGAATGCAAAATTCGTCTCTTTAATAGTTGATAATTGTAGTATATGAGGTGAAAAACGATTCGTCAAAAACCACAAAATTTGAATATTGTGGAACATTGTTACTTGGTAAGTATACCAAGGTCGAACACAGGGAATTGACTATTTCTAGTTGTGTGGTTCTAAATCAATTTTTAATAATTAATTAATTGTTATGTTAATCTCTATGTCAGAAAATAAAGTATAACTAAATAAAAGAAATGTAATGCAAATGAAGTAAACTAAACAAAGGGAATAGTAAAGCAGATGATAATTGATTTTTCTTTCTTTTAATCTTTAATTAAATTAATCAACGAATCCTCAAAATTAATTACTCAAAAGAGACTAATTATCTTAATTTCAATAAATATTTATCAACTGATTTTCAGGTTGCATCCTAAAAGATTAATCCATTAAAGTTCCTACAAAGATTAAATACACAAAGAATGATCAAGACATTAAATCTAATAATCTATCCTTGAATAATCCTCTACAATAGATTAGGTTTGAAACAATGAAAGGCGGAACGAGGCATTTTCCCTGGAGGTGAGGCCTAACCTCGAGGCAGTCGAGGCGTAAACCTTGGTTTGTATAAGAAAATAATTACGAAAAGTATAATACATTTATTTATTGATGAAATAATCTCATCTGGCATACATATAATATATAACATTGTAATATATAATGAAATTATGAAGATAAGAAATGAAAAAAAGGATATGTCAATACCATATTCCACAAACCTTTTTATTAAATTTCTACCTAATCAAAAAGGAAGTTAATGACCACTAAAATATTTATCAAAAAGGGAGTCATTGGCGATAGTTGGCATTAAAGATATCCGAGATGTTAGTTTGAAATCATATGATTTGAATCGTAACCGTATGTTTTGCTGAACCCAGTTGAGGAATGGTCCGATGTCCCCTTGTGCCACCATACCTTACTAATACAACGATCTTTGAGGAACGGTCCGATTTTCCACTATATGTTTAAGGGTGTAATAGTATGAGTTCACTGAAATAATTGGACATGTTAATGGTAAATATGAATATGAAAATTTAAGCATTCATCTTGTATAACTATATCCTCAAAAAACATGCCTTTATAAACATTTTAAACTACCAATAGAATTAACTATTTTAATAAAAATGCTTGGAAAATCCATAAAGCCTCAGCGACCGCCTCGCCCCACCTCACCTCGACCACCTCAGTCATCTGCGGTGCTCGCCTCAACCAGGGGGTCCGAGGCGATCGCCTCGAGGCTCTTTTCTTCCGCCTCGTTTCGCCTCAAGCGTCTTTGCTCCTCGAGGCACATTTTTTAAACCATGGCAATAGATCAAATTCCTCAAAAACAATAATCAACAATGATGGGATTGATCAAATTAAATCTCCTCAAATAAAATATCAAGGAAATACATCAATTCCTCCTTGATTTTAGCCCCTGCTGAGATTAAATCCTCAATTAGAAAGATCAATTATCAGTGGAGAATTAGTCAAATTAAAATCCTCAATTGACTCCCTACAGATTAAATCAATAATCTTCTCAATATAAAATAACATAAATCTGTCAAAAATCAGCATCCATAGACCAAAATAGATCCTCAAATAATATTCATCAGTAAAGAGCTTCTGATCTGTCCACAAGATATATAAGATGGTAGAGCACATAATAAACTTCAAAATGACTTGTTATGCATTTTCGGAGTTCAAATGAGAAAGATATGATAAATTGAAGTTTTGGGGACTAATGCAATAAAAATAAATATTTTCTTGTCAAAATAGTCCTCGGAGGACTTATCTGCAATCATTAAAACCTAGAGGTGTCCCTGTGTAATTTGTTCATGCGCGCATGTGCATGACACATGACTCTACTAGGCAGGGACCTTTTCGTAATATGCTGAACTAACACGTGTTGACGTAGGAGGCTCGGGGGAGAAGGCTTGTGACACCGACGCTCCACGTGGCCGACTGTGAGAGGTTCGACTGACCAAGCCTCTAGGTGCAGGGTAAGGGAGGCTTGGACCACCCAAGCCTCGAGGCGTAGAGGGGAGGCTCGGGGGGGGGGGGGCGTGGTGGTCCAGGGGACGTTGGATCAGGTAAGCCCCTAATCCAACAACTGCTGCTCGTCGAGGGATGAGCGTGTTTGGCGAAGGCGACGAACATCGGTGGCTGACGGAGGTCGACCGGGCGACACAGTTGGGGTGGAGAGGCGGACCGTAGCTTGGCCTCCATTGTGTGGGTAACAAAGCTCCAGGGCGGTGGTGGAGTGTGGAACGACGGAGCTGTGACCTTCGAGCGGCTGTGCTATAATCGATGGAGAAGTGTACGGAGCTGGAGGAAGAGGCACAACAACGTAGACTGCTTGCGATGGTGAGGTGGAGCTTGAGGGTGGACGCGATGGAGCTCGATGGTCGAAAGGAGGAAGTGGAGATGGGGTTGAAAATCGATTGCAGAGCAAGAAGAAGGGGAGGGTGGTCGAGTTCAACTGGATTGGGAGTAGCGGGGGCCTTCATGTGATCGCCTCGGTGATCGACGGAGAGATCACGAAGCTTGGATGCAATGAGGGCAGCAACACAGAGCCGAGAGATTCGTAGATCTCGCCAAAGAGGAGTCGTCGCCGACGATAATAGCCCCTGTCACAGGTCTCCTCCATGAACTCTCTCTCTCTCTCTCTTATCGTAGACGGTGGAGGTCGGGTGGACGATGCGACTTTATAGGAAGAGGTCAAGGGATGGGCATTACGTAGATGAGGGGTCATGGGAGAGGGAGAAAGCAGAGGTAAGGGAGTCGTAACGGCCACGACGGAGGGCGATGCCATTGCAGGAGGAGGCGGTTGTTGCGGGAAGGGGGAGAGGCGGTCACGTGCGGTGCACGTGCGGGCGGAAGGTGGTGGTGGTACGTGTGTGGCTAGGGATGCTCAAATATATCCGGGTCATTGGGTACCTAGCTTGACCCGTTCATTTTGTCCCTAAACTCATGGGTTTCCACTTGAAAATGATGGGTTGGGTACCCACTATATCATGACCCGTGTCCCATCCAAAAAATCCATTTGGATTAACGGGTACCTGTGGTATCCGATTAAAAGCTTCCGTTACCCATTTGATTTAAAGAATGCAAATGGTTAGATATAAATATTGATATATAAACAGTGTTCTTATCTCTTTTAAAATATAAAACTGACTCCTCTCACGTGAAGTGCTTCTGATTATGAGTTCCCTGAGTGGCTTAGGGAAGGGATTTGACGTCAATTATGACTTCTGCTTGAAGTACTGCAAGGACAAGGACGACAAGGGAAGGCTTCTTTCGCTCGGTCTGACAAGTCGGAGCCTGTCATCCCGTCCTTCATGCCTTCTCAAACGTTCCATCGACATCCAACACAATACGAGCGATAGGATCCAGTAGCATTCTGATGTCTCATGTATTTTTTCGTTCTTCGTAGGACGATCACTTGTCTTAATTGAATGCAAATCATGCGAGAAATACATGTTTAGCTACTTTTAGTTTTATGTTAAGATTAGTTTTGAATGGATCATGCAATTCTATTGTCCCCTCGTATTGTCGTAATAGATGTCATCGTTGATGAACCAAAAGAGCACGCCGACGGGGAAGATCTCGTCCGGCCACTTCAACTCGGCCTTCGGATTTACAAACGGTTCAGTGGTACATAGTCCAACACACGGTGCCTCGAACTTGATGGCTACTTCATCTCCTTGTTCGTCCTCCATATCGACCGACATCCCCTATCCTTGTCGAACCGTGTCGTGCGGGCAATCCCCCCGGCCTGGTATCCGGTTGTAACTTTGTGATCAACTATTCAAAGAAACTAATTTGATCCAACTTTATAAGTTTTTGACTGCCAAATAGCTCGTATTAATTATATTATAAAAAATAGCATAATGTTGCTGTTTTTAACCATATTTAATTACATTGTATACGTTTCAAACAACGTACAGACTAGAATGTTAATTAACATGTTATCAGAATGTTAGTAAAGCATTTTTAGTGGTAACTGCGTATATTACAAATGATGAAAGGACAAAAACTCAAGTTTTTGTGCGTATGCATGCGTGCACAGGCTCATAGGAAAGTATGGGACTCACATGATAGTCGGAGCTAGCATCGCTGGGTAAGACGTGATGTGGGTGTAGCAAGAATTATAAATAGAGGTGGTACTTCCATGGGTACCCGCAGGTATCCGTTACCCATTGATATTAACCGAGTACCCGTTGGAACGGGACGGGTCGATCCGTGACCCAATAACAATGAGTTGGGGCTGGTCACAATCTAATGGGTCGGGTACCCGCCCCATGGACACCCATGTGGCATGTGCTTGGAGAGAGAAAGGGAGAAAGGGGAGGGTCACGTGCATGGCACACGACTTGGAGAGGGGAGAGAGGAGAGAGAGGGGAGAGGAAAAGGAGATGGAAATAAAATAAATAATAAATAAAAGTTAAATAAAATAAAAAATAATATAATATATAAAAAAATAAAATTATGGATTAAATAAATAAAAGTAAAATAAAATTTAAAAATTAAATAAGAAGAAAAAAGAAATGGTAAATGAAGTTAAATGAAAAAGTGGTCAACATGAAAGTTGCTCGTCTCGACGAGTTCTATAACTTTTGTGAAGGACCCAAAACTAAAAGAGGTCATCTGTACAAAAAATATTTTTGAAGGTATTTTACTGCATTTTTGTAATTTGTGTTGTAATTTGTGTTTTTTTGTATTTTAAAATTGATTTTAATTATGAATTAATTTATATACAATATATGCGTAATTAATATATTTTTATGAATTTTTTATAGGTTAGAAAACTTAAAATAAAATCAACAGATATAAAATATATACAAAATACAATATCAGTTTTTTATATTTTCTTCCGATTTTCTGATTTTTATGAATTTTAATTCTTTATGCCAAGTTAGTTAATTCGTAAAAAAATTAGAGAAAATTAGGTTAAAATAATTTATTTTTGTACATAAAATAATAAGCTCAAATAAGGTAAAAAATACGGATTATTGAATTACAGAATTTGATCCTAATTTTAGCACAATTAATGAATATTAATAAATTAATTTTATAGGATTTAATTAGTAATTTATTACGAAGATTTTGCTAAGATTTCCATATAAAGTAGACGAATCATGAATTCATCACATAACTTTCTCAAATGGGAAAACTGATCTCAACTGCACCCATTCACCTAAATTCCAACATATTGATGTGATCTAATCTTGAGCGCGGAAGGACTCCTATAGAGCTTATTTGGGAAAGCTCCAGGAAATCTACTGAAATAAGGAAACAATCAATTGGGAGCAGGATGAACTTTTACGCCACATGTACCTGCCATTTGAGACTTCCAATACCTACTTGGTCAACTCCCCGGCCAAGTTCGAGAACGCTCCAAACACATGTTCCAAATCACTCATCGCCTTCGTACAATTACTAGCAAGAAGAGTGAAATTGAAATCGTCGTTCACTAACTAATGATACGATGGGAACCTGCTCTTGATCAGACAGAGATTGTTTTGAAGCATAACCCTATCATTGGTCCCTAATGGTTGTACTTTGATAACACCATCGCCTTGATCTTGTTCGAAGCACGTTCGGGGATCTCGATACTGATTTGTCACCTTCGAAATTCATCCATCAATCTGAAAATATCATTGATCCATTCAAGCAATACACCTACGGCTCAACTTAAAGACTTTACATCTCGAACCTCTGTACTGTGGCTACCCACCACTGATTCCTATTCTAAACTTCTTGTAAGCATATATTATCAGCCTACCATGACCCGAGGAGTGACCCTACCATCGTCCTCTTCTCTCAGTCTCCCTCTAACATTCCATGATACTATCTTTATTCTGAACTTGATGTACCCGTCCCAATGTTCAACATGTCTACACAAGTTGATATCTTCTCAAGATTCGTATTCGTGCCAAGTTGCTATCTTCTCGAGATTCTTATTCGTGCCCTAACCATTGTCACCTCATTAGCCATGGGCATGTGGTTAATGATCGCTCCTCAGTAACTTCAATACCATTACTACGCTTGGCCGCCAAAGGAATTAGTTTGAAGTCATCCTTAGGTTTGTGCTCCAACCAATCGAGGCTGTCAGGCTTACGCCTTTTGCATGAGATAACCATGATAGGGTCCACCCATTTGCTCCTACCTCTTCCGTCTCTAAAGCATCCGTTAACCTCGCCTTGAGCCACGTTCAAGCAATTAATGGCTACCCTGACCCTCGCTGATAATCTAAAGGACCCTTGGGCACTTTTGTGCTGGAGCGTGTGGTTTCCTTTGGGATGCATGTATGCTCCTTGCACTCCTTAGGCGACACCCCATACATAATCAAAGTTTGATCCTTTCCTCATCTCTGATAAGCCCCGTGGCAATGAACTCTCCACATCACATGAGGGCTCACGTCACAAGGCGAAGAAGCAGCTCGGGGAGAGAGGTTTAACGATAGAGACCATCGTGGCTTTAGCCTGAACTGAGTCTGAAAAAGCCATCTTGACGCTATTCAGGCCCCACTTGGCGTGCTTCATGGGCGAGGAGATCTGGGTGTCATTCCTCTTAGATGTTACCGATCTGAGTCTAAGTTGGCCACACTCGACCCTAAGAATAACGCCCCTCTGCAACCATGTACTTGAAAAAGCAAGAGGATCCCCAAATTGGAGAATTGCCAAACCCTAACACACTTATCCTATCCGCCAATGCCACCTTTTTCTTCATATCAATGGTATAACTGTCGTCGATGCTGAAATCTCGGACATATTCTCTCCCTATAACATGCGTAGTAAACACATGTTCTCTCTAAAACATATGGATGTTTGATGCCGACCCAGGGACTAGTCTCTTTCAGTATTAATGAAAAGCTCAGAAAGGAAGTTACTAACATTGAGAACCAGGGGTCACAATATAACAAGCAAGGATAACTTACCCCTGGTGTGAGGTGAAGTGGAAATTGTAAGTCAATAAGAAAAGGAGCAAAGGGGAGCTGAATTTTATAGGGATATTTACACCCATAACCTTGAGTAATTTCGTAATAACAATCATAACCTTGCATAATCTTGAATTACACGAGAAGCCCCTGATAGTCACTTCGTCGCACACCCATAACCATATGCTAGTTTTCTCATTAACCCAACCATATCATTGGGTTAATCTAACCCATGGTCTACCCAATATCTATTAAAAAATTTCAAAAAAACCCTAACTCGTCCCCCTTCTCCAACGGTCGATGCCCCCTCCCACACCTCTGCCTTCGCCGCCTTCCTCATCCAGGCTGCCACCTTCTTCCCCATCTTCCTCCTCTGGCTCGCCTCTTCCCTTCTTCCTCCAGCTCGCAACCTCCCCCATGAGCAGAAGGGGAGGACAGGAGGTTGGGACTTCCATAGCCACTAGAGAGTGGTTGCTAGTGCTTCTGAATCGCTGCGGGGGACTGGAATGGGCCCTACTTCAAGGAAAGACTGTTCATGAGGGAGAGGAGAGCAAAGGAGTCCAGAGGCCCAAAGAGGTCACCTTACTCTTCGCTCCTGCTAGTAGAAGCCATGTTATTCACCCAACTTGTGGGAGGGGAGTTGCAATTGATTTCCTCCATCAACTGCTTCTTCTGTCAGAGAAGTTGGGCGTACCCATCAAAACCCATGAGCTCAAGATCCATCTACATGTCACGAGAACTAACCCCTGCCTTTAATCTGTTTCCGGGTGTTAACATCCCACTGTTCTGACTGAGCCACGTGATCACCGAGGGCGTGGAAGGAGACATGGGGGATTGGTCGAGCAACATCGCCGCGATACCTAGATCCAACGGCGGGAGAGCTCTCAAGGAGGAAGACCCTCCACTATTAGAAACAGCAGTAGAAGATGGGTAGAGGGGCCTGAGCTCCTCGTGCTTGTGGGAGAAGAAGCAAACGTGACGGTTGCAGCCGACCTCATCCTTGTAGAGGCGGGTGTGGTATTATACAGGGTAGAGCTACGACTCGAAGACCCTGTGGGTGTACTCACAAGAATCGCCACTCCAACACGAGCCCTTGCGGAAGTTCGGGAACGGAACACAATTCTAGTGGTACTTGTGGGGGTCTTTCTGGCGCACGTTTTCTCCCGGGTGCACGAAGGGGCACTCCGTCCAGTCATGCAAGTACGCCCTCAAGCACGGCTTCACCTTGAAGCTATACATCCGGAACTCATTTGTCCCGTAGATCCCGCTTTTTATGTCTGGCTGCGTTGCATCCACATGGTACTCCTTCCTCTCCGCCTTCTTGTTATCTGTTGGAGTATTTGGTTGTGCGCCATATGAGTTGTAGAAGGGTAAATGGATCCTGGAGAAGATCCATTTACCCCATCCATATGTCTAGTCCCTCATTTACTAGTGGTGGGACTTGGAAGCTCTGTGGAGGCTATATAAGGAGCCCCAGACCTCCTGTATCCATTGAGAAAAGTGTAATAGACACACCAACTCTCTGAGGCATTCTCCCGTGGTTTCATCCCACTCACAGAGTAGTGTTCCATGTTAAATCCCGTTGTTCCTATTCTTCTTTATTCCTTTTCCATGTTCGCTTCGGCATGTTTATTTTTCTAACATGTTATCAGAGCGGGCCGATTCTCAAGGATTTCAAGTTCCCTGTTTGTATTCTTTTCGAGATTCGATTGTTCAGTTCTTCGATTGTTTGATTAAAGTTGGAGGAGTATTATTAAAATCATCAAGTTCAGATCTGCTATTGTTCTTTCAAGTTCAGTGTTTCAGAATGAAACCCTAATTCTTGCTTACATCTCAAGTCCCTAGACAGTGGCGACGTCCTCCTGATTGTACAGACTTGGAGGCGAGAAGTATTCCTCTGTCTCCTCTCTCGCACAGGCGGCGAGATTCGAGTTATCCCTCCAGATCCAGACTCATCTTGTGCGCAACCACAACCGTCGTACGCGCAACCTCCAGGTATCCTGCATGCGACCCCAACCCCAACTGTGTCTGCTGGGATATATACATATGAGAAGACCGTCGCAGAGCAGGTCGCTCCGTGCGCACCATCGCAGAGCAGATCGCTCCGTCGCAGAGCACCTCTCCAAACATCCATACTCGCAGCGCATTATCACACATCCAGACTCGCAGCGCACCATCGCAGAGCAAATCTCGCTCCGTGCGCACAAGCGCAGTCCAGGCTTGACCTCAGGCACTCGCAAACCCCAGGCACAGGCAGCGGTTCCCTCGTACAGGACCCCTTCGTCTCCGAATTCCTGGACAGCACCATCCATGCAACATGCGATCCTATTCGCCTCTATCGCGCGAGCCCGCACGAAGCCCCTCCTCCTCCTGGCGGCGCGCGAAGCCCCTCCGCACGAGTTCCCAGGCTCTTCCTCATGCCTCCTCCGTAACTCGCGTACACAAGTTCTAGGCGGAACCCCCTCCCCCCTTTGACCCCCGAGCGCGCATCCTCCACGACAAGCCCTGATTGGTGTCCAGAGACTCCTCGCGCACGCAGATCCGAAGCGACGCAACATCACCTCCGCAGCAAGCCCAACCGCCAAGGGCGATCCCACCTCGCGCACCAGCATAGGCGGTTGTGCGGTACCCCCTGTCCCAACGGTGATGCATCTGCAGCTCCTCGCACAACACACGATCTCGGTGCACGCTTGCACCCTGTTCCTTCGGCGGCGGCAGGAGAAGCCCTACGGGGGCGGCTTCTCGCTTTATGCAAAGGTTTCCCATGAAGGGAGCCCCAGATAAGAAGGTGCGGCGTTATATAAAAAGGAACTATTTTTGGGTCGAGTTTGGTCATGCAAAAAAAAGGAGATTGCACGTTTTAAAGAAAGGACGAAAAAAAGGCGCGTAAAAAAAAGCCGTACGCAAAGGAAAAAAAGAGAGATGGCTATTAAAAAATAATAATTATTAGCCGGAAAAAATGTTGCAAGGTGAAGAAAAAAATTGTGTTGAAATGGTTTAAAAAAATGTTTTTTCAAAAAAAGTTTGGATGGCTTAAAAAAATGATTAAAGGAAAGCCGCAAGAAGTTTTAAGTGATTTTTTGTCCCCACTTGTTTTGTCTTCTCCCAACTTTGTCGACGTCCTTGTTTTCCGACAAGTATGGGAGAAAGGGGGAGCATATGTAGAGTCACATGTCTCGTTCTAGATTCAGAGGCCAGATTCAGAAATTCTCCAGACTAGACAATTTCCAGACTCTACAGAGTTTTTGTCAGACTCGATGATTGATCGTGAGTTCTCAGTTTCAGACTCGCACTTGTTTGCGGTCTTTTCAGATGAGTACGTGTTTGCCATCTTTTCTAGTGGTCCCCATCATTCTTTTTTTTTCAGCCAGAGTTTTCACGTGAGCTATAGGGACTCCAGAGCAGAGGATCATTCCCTATGCTATGTTGGCAAGGGTTTTCATGTGGTATCATTGGTACTCCAGAGTAGTGTACCATTCTCTGTGCCAGATGGGAGAGACCCGATTCTTTGACGAGGAGACGTTTCAGACTCCATTTTCCTGCGACCGTGGACTCCGACGAGAATTGCACTTCCACTGCCTTTTCCAGTTCGTCCCCTTTTCAGAGATGGAGCAGTTGTCCACATGTTGTGGTGGGCCAGAGTACTCTGACGAGGAGACTCATTCTAGTTACAGTGACTCTGACAGGCACAGTTCAGAGCGCATGCTCTCCGACGAGGAGAGTGTGTTGAGTTTCTTTCTGTTTGTCCAAGCTTAGCATTGCATGCTCCAGCTTGAGGGGGAGTGTTGGAGTATTTGATTGTGCGCCATATGAGTTGTAGAAGGGTAAATGGATCCTGGAGTAGAATCATTTACACCATCCATATGTTTAGTCCCACATCTACCAGTGGTGGGACTTGGAGGCTCTGTGGAGGCTATATAAGGAGCCCCAGACCTCTTGTAACCATTGAGAAAAGTGCAATAGACAGACCGGCCCTCTGAGGCATTCTCCCGTGGTTTCATCCCGCTCCTCACGGAGTAGGGTTCCACGTTAAATCACATTGTTCATGTTCTTTATTCCTTTTCCATGTTCGCTTACGCATGTTTATTTTTTTAACTTTATCCAACACCTCTACTTCCTCCTCTTGCTCTACATCTGAGAGCGACCCACCTCTCAGAAGGGTTTCCAGAGCTATCCTCGACCTCGTGGAAGGGTGGTGGTGCTTAGCGAGGACGTCAATGGGCTCCTGCCTGCCAGTGTCATGGGCATGGACGTCGGTTCCGGCGGCAAGGATGAGCTTGAAGATGTGGAGGGAAGAGTAGGAGCCACCTGCAGCAGCACGGTGAAGGGTGGTTGCGGAGTCTGACCTACAAGGGCAGTTGACATCGAGGGTGGAGTCGGAGTTGGCGAGGAGATGCTGGGTGACGGGGGCATTGCCGTAGAGGACGAGGACCATGAGAGGGGTCCTCTGCTCATAGCGCACGATCTTTCTGTGGTTGTAGGTCGTCCACCAGTGTCCATACCAGAGGGAAGGAGCGTTCAGGGAGAGAACGACGTCCTCGACGACACAGACGAATGCAGGGAGGTTGTCACATGCTGCATGCTCGAGGAGGAGCTCGAGGGGTGCGCTGTCTTGGCCATGCTGCTCGATGGTGCCTCCCATGACGGGGCATATAGAAGGCAAAGGTGGTTGGTGGGGGTGGGGAAGAGGAGGTGGGTGCTGGAGGTGGTCAACGGGAATGGGAGGAAAGGGGAGTGGTTTTTCTTGTAAACAATATGAATATAAAGGGTAAAAATGTAAAATATTTGACGGATACATCATAGTTAACAGGAAATTGGATGGAAGTTAACACGGGGTTATGGATGCAAGAGTTAAGCACTATTGAGGGTCCTGAGTGTAATTCACGATTACGATGGGTTATGATTGTAATTACGAAATTAGTGATGGTTATGTATGTAAATATCTCAATTTTATAAAGTTATAATTAATAATTTAATTGAATTTCTCATATGAAATTATGTCCATGGATAAAAAGACTGAACATAAACACATCTAATAATATTTGCAAATTTCTTTGCAGGCACTGCTAGGAAAGGCTGAGAAAGGCTTACTCGATCTCGACCAAGCTGTTCAACTTACCAGAAATGAGAGCAAGAAACTCGTTGAGCGAGCTGGCTATGCTGAATCTGCAATGCTAGGGGCACGCACAAAGTTAAGATAATCTTTATTAGTTAAATGGGCTGTGATTAGGTTTTGAAATTTTGGATGACCATTAGGGGTTAATAACTCACTTAGCTTAAACCATTGGAGGTTAATGTATCACATAGTTTAGAATGTTGAGGGCTAATGACTCAGCTATCATTTTTATTCTTAATATTCTCATTTTCCTCTTGACTTTTGAAAATTTTAGCAAATCCACATGCCGTCTGTGAACAAATTTGTTTAATATGTCTTAGGGATTCCACCATACAAATTCAGAAGCTTGTCGCTGATCTTCGTAAAACCGAATCAAAAGTGACAGGTACGTTGCTCATTTTCATCGAATATTTTCAAAAAAAAACTTAACAGGGAAGTTCAAGGGTATTGGTTATTTCAAGTAGTTTGGTATGATATTTATGTACCCTATTGGAATGGCTAATGAATTTAATTTAGTCATGAATGCAATGACCTATTCAACCAATGAACTTTTACTGTTTACACATTCTAATTGAACTTCTACCATACATAAAAATTACCATACATAAATAGGTAAATTGGATTTTTTTTGTTTTTTTGCAGTATTTTTTAGAAGCACACGGGGCATTTTGATCACTCAATGACTTTGTTCAAATTTCATCTCAATTGGAGACTTCTATCCATTCCCTTCTTTCAAAACTGTTGAATTTTAATGATAAAAAATGGTGAAATCGATCACTTCCAAATGAACAACTTAGCCATATCCGTTTTACATAAAATTTGAATAACAATGTATTTTCATTAAGTAATCAAAATACTCCATTTGCCTTTACAAAATATAACAAAAAATGGATGGAGCCAAGGTAGCTCCCCCCGGGTGGCAATCCCATTTAACCCTATAGGCCTGTTTGGTTGTCAGGATACACCGGGGTACCCTAGCATATCCCTAGCTCCAACCCTACATTCCTGGGTTGGGATTATTTCTATTTACCTTACAATTTCTTTGGTATAATATTTTTAATCATATTTGTAGAGATATAATTGTTTCGTACTGTTTCTTAATTTCATGTACTTATGATTATCTTATGTAATTTACCCCTAGGCTACTCTCCTATATAAGAGAGCCTAGGGTTTACAGAATAGAATATCTCGTAGTTTTTTCCCAACATGGTATCAGAGTGGCGGTCCTAGATCGGAGCTCCGAATCCCTAGCCCCACCCCTCCATCCTCTCCATGCGGGGCACCGCTGCCCTGCCCGAAAGCAGCCGTACCCGCCAGACCTCCTTGGAGCAACCGACCCTCCGCTCCTGGGCTTCTGTCGTACTTTGCCTAGGCCTCCTGTTACGCCTAGGCCCTCTGCCTGGGCATCTGCCATGCCTGTCGTGCCTGTCAGGCGTTCGCCTGGGCCCCCTGCTCCGTCGAACCCCTTCGCCCAGACCCCCAGGCCCCCTGCAGGGCTTAGCCTAGCCCCCTGCTGCGGAGGACCCTCCTGCGTGGCCTCCTACTGCAGCATCACCACGCGGAAGCTCTAGGATCCTTGTCGAAGTCCTGGGCTGAACGTTGTTGCCAGGGGACTCTTGGTTTTCATGAGAATGGTTGCATGAGTTTACACATGCAATCATATCTCTCTATGTATGAGTAGACAAAACCTAAGTCTGGTTTTCAAAACCAATCTTCTCGAGCTGGTATGTCAGAGAGCAAGGTCGAAGTTCCATCTATTGTCACCTTCAGAGGTTCTGCGCCTATAGTAAAGATGGATGCGTCAAACTATGAAATGTGGGCTATGCAGTTCATGAGTATGATGAAGTCTACCGGTAAGAAACACATTCTTCCCGAGGAAGAACCGGCCAAGAAGACTGGAGTTAACGCTTCGTGGGAGGCGGATGATGCGTATGCCAAGGTTTGGCTATCAGGAACATTGGCATTGGAGATCGCCAATGATATTCTTCATCAGCCCACAACCAAGGCAATGTGGGATATTCTTGCTGTCTCACGAGAGATATTGTGGAGACTGTTGGAGAAGAGACAAATACCTGTCTTGTACATTAACCTCTTAAAGGACATGTATGATAGGGCTTTATCTTGTGTAAGGACCCTGTCTGGGAAGACTGGATATTTTGACATCAACATTGGTTTACATCAATGTTCTGCTTTGAGTCCATTTCTTTTTACTTTGATTATGGACGAGTTGACCAGTCACATTCAGGATGAGTTACCTTGGTGTATGTTATTTGCTGATGATATTGTGTTAATTGACGAGACTAGAGATGGAGTAAATGAGAAGCTTGAGGTCTGGAGACATGAATTGGAGACTAAAGGATTTCGTATAAGTAGGGCTAAGACGGAATATATGGAGTGTACCTTTGATGGAAGCAATGGTGAAGGAACCGAGGTGAAGATTGGCGACGATAACATTCAAAAGAGAGGTTCCTTTAGATATCTGGGTTCTATTATGCAATGTGATGGGGAAATTGATGGAGATGTTACTAATAGAATAAATGCAGGCTGGCTAAAGTAGAGAGGAGCCTCTGCTGTTCTCTGTGATAAGAAAATTCCTTTAAAGATTAAAGGAAAGTTTTACAAAGCAGTCGTGAGACCTGCTATGCTTTATGGATATGAGTGTTGAACTGTGAACCATAGACATGTGCAGAGAATGAATGTAACAGAAATGAAAATGTTAAGGTGGATGTGTGGACACACACACACACACACACGTAAAGATTGGATTTGGAATGATGCAATCAGAAAGAAAGTTGGCGTAGCTTCGAGGATAAGATGCGAGAAACCCGCTTAAGATGGTTTGGACATTTGCAAAGAAGATCAGCTGATGCACCAGTTAGGAGATGCGAGTGTTGGGATGTTGAGCCGGCTAAGATAGGACGAGGACGACCCAAGAAGTGTTGGAAAGAGACCATACGAAGAGATCTTAGTTTTGTGGATATAAGGCCGGGATTGGCCCAAGATAGATCTAAATGGAGGCGAAGAATCCATGTAGTCGACCCTACTTAATTGTGGGAAAAGGCTTTGTTGTTGTTGTTGTTGTTTGTACTTACTCACATGCGAAGAATGAGACGAAGATTTTACAGCTCCAGCATGATATATTTACGATCAAGCAGAATGAACGTTCTCTTCACTCGCTATACACATCCTTGCGTGGGATGTTTGAGAAACTCTATAGCTTCATGCCCCTGACATCCACTCCTGTGCAGCAGAAGACCTATCGGAATGCCACCATGGTTGGTGTGTTTCTGGTAGCCCTTGATCCTGAGTATAAGGCAGCCCGTTCTCAGATTTTGGCGGACTCCACCATCCCTCCAATGGAGGAAGCCTTTTGTAGACTCAACAGGATCACTGTTCCATATTCTGCTACCAGTCAAATCTCTTCACCGATGACTGCCTCTCGTGGTCGTGGAGGCTCTTCTCACTTTCGTGGACGAGGACCTCGAGGAAGAGGCGGCTGTGTTCGTCAGCCCTGCACTTTTTGCCATCGGTCTGGACATACTGAAGACACATGCTACTCTAAGCATGGATTTTCTGCCTTTGCTCGAGTAGCTGAGCAAATTGAGCCCCCAACAGCTTCTTCTTTGGATGAACGCTTTGAGGACCTTGTCGCACGATTGAGGGGCATTATACCTCCTTCCTATTCTGTGACTTCTTCATCGGCCCTGGGAGTCATTCATATGTAGCTGCCTCCAGTTCCTCAAGTTGCACTTATGCACTCACTAGCAGTAGTAGACCTGATGCTATAGATTGGATTATGGACTCCGGTGCCACACATCATTTGTGTGGAGACATGGGTCAACTTACAGCCTACAGACAGGTTCCTCCAGGACGAACTGTGGTTATTGCATATGGGACACACTCCCCGATCACTGGACATGGGGAGATTATCTTGACACCATCTATGCATCTACATAATGTGTTGCATGCACCAGGTTTCTCTATGAATTTGTTGTCTATTAGTCAGATTACAAAGGACTTACATTGTCGAGCCATTTTTAACCCAACTTCTCTTGTTTTTCAGGACATCCTTATGGGCAAGGTGATTGGTTGTGGCCGTGAGCGGGGCGGTCTCTATCGCCTCGTCCGAACTTCCTATGCCGGAGTCTCCTCTCTATCTGCTGGATCTGTTTCACCATTTACTTGGCACATCCGCTTTGATCATCTCCCGCTACAGAAATTGTGTCGTGTTCTGCCTCAAATTTCACCTCACGCATCCTTTCAATGTGAGGCATGTCAGTTGGGAAAGCATCATCGCTCTGCCTTTCCTAGTCGTCAGTGTCGGAGCAGTAGCTCCATTTTTGAGTTGTTTCATATAGATATTTGGGGTCCCAGTCGTGTTCTTGATTATCAGGGGCACATGTTTTATCTAGTTGCAGTGGATGATTTCTCACGTTTGTCTTGGGTATTCTTATTAAATAATAAATCTGAAGCAGTAGATGTTATCAAAAATTTCTTAACCGAAGTCCAAAATGTCTTTTCTGCCTCTGTGAAAATTGTGCGTACTGATAATGCCTTGGAATTTTTTACTAATAATCTCTCTAGGTATTTTTCAACCAAGGGAATTATTATTCATCAAACAACATGTGCCTATACTTCACAACAAAATGGTATTGCCGAAAGGAAGCATCGTCATTTGCTTGATGTTACTAGGACACTTCTCATTCAGAGATGCGCTCCTTACTCTTTTTGGAGCGATGCTGTTCTAACGACATGCTATCTAATTAATCGCATGCCCTCATCAGTCCTAGGTGAGAAAATTCCTTTCTCACTTGCTTTTCCAGAAAAGGATTTGTTCTCTCTCACTCCTCGTGTGTTTGGGTCTGTCGCATTCGTCCATCAGTTCTCTCCAGGTGTTGACAAGCTCTCTCCTAGAATTGTCAAGTGTGTTTTCGTTGGGTACTCCAGGACACAGAAAGAATACCGGTGTTATGATCCAATGCGTAGGAAGTATTACGTGAGTGCCGATGTTACCTTTTTTGAGGTCGTGATGTATTTTACTCCTACAGTTGATCGATTGATATCTTTAGATAATGATGATAACATATATATGTCACCACCACCATTACCTCCCACACCTCCACTATCGTCACCTTCACTTCCTATTCCTGTCCCAGTTCCACCATTACCACATCGTTATACCCGCCGACCTGCTTTTGCTCATGGTCACCGCCCATCATCTAGCACGCATGAGGTATGTTCTGATAATACAGTTTCTAGTGATGGGTCTAATGGTCTAACTGAGCAAGATTCTTCACAGGGAAGAGATGTAGAGGCTGCAGATTTGGACCTACCTATTGCACTTCGGAAGCAGATGCATAGTTGTGCGTCATATCCTATGGCTTCCATGGTCTCCTTCGATCGTCTGTTTGGCGATTTCAGGAACTTTACAATTGCCTTATTAGTCGTGTCAATTCCGATGAATTATCAACAGGCTCTGAAGGACAGCCGATGGCATTTGGCTATGAAAGAAGAGATGGATACTCTTCAGTTGAGAGACACGTGGAGCCTTGTTCCTGCTCCTACTGGAGTGTCTAGTGTGAGCTGTAAATG
This sequence comes from Ottelia alismoides, assembly GCA_037367405.1. NCBI lineage: Eukaryota > Viridiplantae > Streptophyta > Magnoliopsida > Alismatales > Hydrocharitaceae > Ottelia > Ottelia alismoides. Next base: position 508,994 of record JAZKJV010000528.1, on the reverse strand, counting down.
GGTATTTACAGTTAAGCATAATGCATACGGTAGCATCGACAGATACAAAGAGCGTCTGGTTGCACGAGGGTTTATCCATACATACGTGGTGGATTATCTTGACACCTTTTCATTAGTTGCATGCCATTCCACCTTATGGATTCTTCTCTCTATTGTTGTCATTCGAGACTGGCCGTTATTTTAGTTAGATGTCAAGAATGCATTTTTATATGGTGATCTTTAAGAGGAAGTCTACATGCAACAACCACCTGGATTTGCTGTTGAGGGGGCGTGTTCACAGGTGTCTAGAATTCATAAGGCAATTTTATGGCCTTAAACAGAGTCCTAGAGCTTGGTTCCAGAAGCTCTCAGACTTATTTGAGAAACATGGGTACAAATGTTCGAATACAGATTATTCTCTTTTTGTACAGAAAACATCCACATGTATGGTTGCTATTATGGTATATGTTGGATGATATTCTCATTACAGGAGATGATATACGAGGAATTGAGAAGGCCAAAGAACTTCTGGGTCGAGAATTTGTCACAAAGGATCTTGGCATCCTTAGGTATTTTCTGGGACTGGAATTTGCCAGAAACCAACAAGGGCTTGTGATGACCCAAAGAAAATATGCCACTGACTTGCTAAGTGACATGGGTATGCTTGGATGTCGACTTGCCACCACACCCATGGATCCAAGCATGAAACTATATGATGATGATACTGATGAGGTTGATAGGAGGAGATACAAAGAGCTGGTAGGAAAACTTCTTTATGTTACCATTATCAGATCCGATATTTCTTTTATTGTTAGTCGGGTGAGCCAGTTCATGGAGCAACCACGTCAGATCCATATGGATGCTATACATGTGATACTCTGATATCTTAAATCATCTCCAGTCACAACTGTTTAAAAAGGGCAAGGAGGTCACCATCAGGGTGCCCAAAGGATAGGAAATCCACCACTGGATTTACTGTATATGTTGGAGAGTCCCTTGTCTCATGGAGGAGCAAGAAGCAAACAGTTGTAGCCAGATCTAGCGCTGAGTCTGAATATAGGGCCATGGCCCAGGTTAGTACAGAAATGATGTAGGTTCGAGTCGTTCTTACAGATATATATATATATATAGAGAGAGAGAGGTTCCTCTTCCTATGGCACTGGAATGTGCCAATCAGGCTGCTATATTTATTGCAAATAATCCAGCATTTCATGAGTGCACCAAGCATATCGAGGTTGATTGTCATTACATACGGGATATGATTCAGAAGGGGTTTATTTCCACATCTCATGTCAGCTCAGGAAATCAAACTGCAGATGTCTTCACCAAGGCCTTACTCAGAGGACCTTTTCAGAAGTGCTCGTCCAAGCTGAGCATGATTGACATCTATGCTCCATCTTGAGGGGGGAGTGGAGAGATATAATTGTTTCGTACTGTTTCTTAATTTCATGTACTTATGATTATCTTATGTAATTTACCCATAGGCTACTCTCCTATATAAGAGAGCCTAGGGTTCATGGAATAGAATATCTCGTAGTTTTTTCCCAACAATATTTAAATAAAATTATTAACATAAAAAATATTATAATCATTAAAAAGTTAATATAACACATAATTAATGTCACATCACATCACAATTATCATTTCAACCCTCCCAACCCTCCAAACAACTACTATTCACAGGAGGATACCCCAACCCAACCCAACCCAACCCAGTTACCAAACATGCCCCATGCGTGTGTAACATTTGGAGTTTAGGTTTGCTAGGACTTGAAAACCACACTTGATCGGGCAGTTCAATGGGTCCTTAGTTGGTCCAAGCATTTTGATTCGATTTTTATCGAACCTTACCGGATCCTAATTGAACTTTTATCATATGTATTAAACATTTGGAGTTTAGGTTTGCTATAGGACTATATATAATAAAGTCAATCAATCTATACAATTCTGATATAAGAAAATTTTAAGATATACTTTTCACTTTTTAACAAGTTAAATTGACTTGTTTTCTATTTGTTGATTCAAATTTTGTGTCAAGACTTGATGTATATAAACTTTAGGAATTTCTACACTTGTGGCCTTTCGAGTTTTCATAGTTACACTTGTGTTGTTACTTTTTTTTTATAATATTGGTGCTTTATGTTGCACTTTTATTAGTTGTTTCCCTTTCCTCAGTTATCATCCCTTTTTATCCACCAACGGAAGTTGAGAGCATGGGAATAAGCATTGTTTGATCTCCTGTTCTTTTTCATTGTCATCGTCCTCCTCCACCCATCCTCTTCCTCTCCCAGCCCCCTACCTCCACAGTTCCTTCCCCCTTCACATTGAGCTCCTCGTCGCCTTTGTCTCAGGCACCACTGCCACCCCCTGCACCTCTATCCCCTTGTTCTTGTTTCTTATCCTCTTCCCCTACCACCACCCCCATACACCATCCCCCTCGTCCCCTACTCCCATCACCATTGTCGCCCTTTTGCCTCCCTCCCTTTCCTTTTGTGCTTGATCTTGGGGTGCGACAATAGAGAATTTATCTGGATCTATTGATAGTTTCCTCATTTTGTGCCATATTTCTGGTTTTCAGCATTCCTTCTATACTTTTTTTCAACGAAGGGGCAAAAATGCAAATTCTCTCCCTCTTCATTTTAATAAAATCCTCCACATAAGCTATTCCGCATTCTAAACTTCATATAAACTAGTTTTAGAGGAGGCGCTTCCTTGAAAATGCCCTTGAGCAGCCCCACTCCCCAATCTTTTGAGATTCATATCTCATTTGAGAGAAGCTCGCCTCCATTGATATAACATTTGTTAGGGTTTTTGCTTGCCTCGCTCATCGGCAATAGCAGACTAGAATGGGTTGGTGGCGGTGCATCGGAAGAAGCAAGCATCATGGATGGTGCACCGAGCCTGAATCGACTGTGGTCGTGGAGTGGCGAAGGTGTTGTTGGTTGGGACGCTAGTAGCAGTGGTCGTGGAGGCGTTAGTGGCATCGAGTGAATTGATACGGTCGGTATCAATGTTGTATCCAACAATGGTTGGTGCAGATGGGTTCTCGAGACTGTCACAATGATGAGAGAGGTGACAGAGTATCCTTGATCCCTTCTCTAGCGATGGTCGTGACTCCCACAATGACAGGCACAATGCTGGTAATAAAAGATTTTATGGAGTGGATTAGGGCGACGGTGCTTGATCTCACCACTTGATCTCATTTGTGGGAGGTCTGGAGAGCATGGAAGGCCGTATCGATATCGATATCGTTTCGGTTCGCCCGGAAATGGATATATCGAGATATATCGACGATATTAGTGGAAATGTCAAAAATGGCGCAAAAAAGCCAATTTTTTTGACATTTTTTCAGAAATTAAGGTCATCCAAGATATTAAAACAACAAATAACGTACAAATACACACTTATATCACACATATCGGTCCATTTATAGACCATAACCATATATCGCACATATCGGTCATATCGAACATATTGATATTAATATTGATTCTTGACTTATAAATATTGGAAATGGATTTCATTCAAGTTCTTATAATATGAAATACTACAAATATACACCTAGAAAATACATATATATCATTTATGAGGACTATGATCCTTATAGTGCACATATCGGTCATATCGAACATATCGCTGATATTGTTAGTTGTTGACATACTATATATATTGAAAATGGAGTTCATCCAAGTACTTTGATCATTAAATGATTTACAAATGTACTCTTACACTCTTAGATAACACATATTGATCATCTATGAACCTTATATCGCATATATCGATACGGCTGTACTGTTAGTTGTTGATCTATATATATATTGAAAATGGAGTTTATCCAAGTTCTTAAATCACTAAATAACTTACAAATATACTTTTTGATCACACATATCGATCATCTATAAAGCTTATATTGCATGTATCGATCATTTCAAACATATCGATATTAATGTTGATTCGTGACTTGTAGATTTTTTTGAAGAATTGACTTTATAGATATTGAAAATGGATTTTATTCAAGTTTTACAATATGAAATAACTTGTAAATATACACCAAGTTCAAGAACCATTGTATGCACCCTCCTGTCGCACCATACCCTACCAGTAAACGTAGATTGTTTTAATACTAGGTGTAGCTAGATAGGTAGTGGAATCAAGCTTGCATGAATAATAACATTCATATATAGGGATATCGACGAAATATCGATGATATCGGTCGATATCTTGTATTTTTTGTACTGAATCCATTCATTTTTGACCGATATGGGCCGATACGGCGATATATCGTCGATATATCGGCGATATATCGTCGATATCCCTGTAAAAGGATATACACTCCGATTTCGATACCCCCAACCTCTCGATACCGATATATCGGCGATATATTGCCAATATATCGCTGATACGACCTTCCATGCTGGAGAGCAAGGTAGGGTCTGAGTATCTCCACAAAAAGAGAGGAACTGCCTCATCTCCAATACCCAGATTAATGGTGGTAATTATGTGAAAGGTAGGGCATGGGATGTGGCTATTGGAAAGGACTGCCGTTCGGGAGGGTGGTAGTGAATCCGATGCAACGATGGGGGGTCTTCTCAATGAGGGTGGTGTGTGAGGCAGTGGTGCGCCTTCGCGAGGTGTTGGTGAATATGTCGATTTGGGAATCTATTGGACGTCAGTTGTCAAAGATTCTTCATTTTTTTCGATGTCTTCTTGTTCTTGATTGTACTCATTTTTGAGATCTTGTAGCAGAAGTTGCATCTCCTCCATTGTACTCAACATATTATAACATGATTCACGAATATCGAAAAATGAACCTTGACTTTCAAAATGCGAAATGTGGCTACTTGAACGGTAGGATGTTGAATATCTGAACTTATGTTGATAAAAGATGAATGTTGAAATTTTCTTTCTTCGATCTTCCTTGCGTTCTTTGCAGGATAGCTAAATTGTGGGAACGATCTACAAGCAATGATTTTATGCCACTTGTGCAGACATGAAAATTAGAGAGTGAGGAGAGAAAGAAAAGATATGTGATGAACCTCACAAATTGAGAGAGGGTCGATGATGAGAGAGAAAATCTTATAAAATAAGAGATGACGGATAAGATAATGATGCAAAACTCTCCAAATAAGAATTCAAATGTTAATTATAACATCATAACTTATTCTCAAACAATGGATTGTTACCGCCTCTATATAGAGAGGTGTGATTACAAAAACAAAAACAAACAAAATCAATGCAAGTCCTAATTTGACTCCTAAAATAATTCTAAATTAACTAACCAAATGAAAAAACCTAATATTTTGAGGTCTTAAATTGATCCTAATTTATTTAACAATAATTAAAATAGGCGATTGACTATAGTCCTTAATTTATCAAAAATTCTCGATCCGTGCTTGCATCACTATCTTGATCTCCTCATCCTCTTTTGTAACTAGCCCCATGCTCCTTTTGCCTTGAGTTATCCCATTGCCCCCGCTCTGAGGACGACGTCAATGTGACCTCTCTCTCTCTCTCTTGTTGGTGGGAAGTTAAGGATGGCGTTTATTTATTGTTGGGCTGTAGAGAGAGACTCAGGAGCAACCTTGTCACTAACAATGATGGTGAGAGAGGTATAGGTCCTCGAGATGGTGAAGGAGTTGATGAGGCTCTGGAAGGGGTCCTACTTGATGTGCCAGTAGATGATGATGGTAAGCCATTGTTGGTGGTGGCTGCAAATGAACGAGGGTGATGTTGTTGGAGCAACAACACTATGGGAGTGATGTGTGTGGGTGTTTTCCATCGATGGTGAGGAGCAAAGCATGTTGATTCATGTGGCTTATAGCTACTGTAGGTGAGCTGTCTCATAGAGTCTCGAAGTCCTTGAACCCTATATCGCTTAAGGTGAGTGTTGAGATCAACAATGGTTGGTGGAATGTACATGAGTAGATTCACGGTCGTGGATGATAGTGGTGGTGGCGACGTCTAGGGTGGAGCATTGGGTCGGGCCAGCCCGAACCCGACCATGACCCGACCCGCAAAAGCTCGGGCCCGGCCCGAACCCAATGTACAAATGGGTCAGGTCCGAGCCCTCATATTTCGAAAATATCCCGCTCGGGCCGGACCGGGCCCGAATCCGAAGTACAAATGGGCCTGGATCGGGCCTTCATATTTCAAAATATCATATTAGAATCAAATTGGGGGACATGGATTTATAGTCACAATACATCTAATATTTTTCCTTCATCCATGAATAGAAATATTATATCATTATAATACATCCAATATTCATGTGTTATGGATGAATTATAATAATAAATTAGAATCAAAATGCAACTTCATGGAATCAAAAATGGGTGCGGGTAGAGCCCGACCCGAACCCATTTCTGATCCAACGGCCTTGGGTCGGGCCTGGGTCATCGGTTTGCTAAAACAATCGAGCCTCGACCCGGCCCAAGGCCCACGAAAAATTGACGGGCTCGAGCCGAGCTTTCCCGTGTTGGGCTGGGTCGAGCCCAATGCTCCACCCTAGTGGCATCTTTGAGCACAACAATGTTATTCTTGATGTAGGTGAAAGTACAAGGTATTGTTAAAGGAAGTTGTCAATATGCTCTCTCTTTCAAGGGGCAGTTGAGGATGGCATCTTTGTGTTGTTGGGGGTGGTGGGTAGTAACGGAAGGAGGTGGTCAAGAGAAGAGGCCGAGGTGATGAAGGGGAGGAGAGCATGGAATCATGATTGTAGGGTAAAAGTGTAATTTTCCCTTGATATTGGTTTGAACAAACTACTATCTTGTTTAGTTTAATAGACGATTAACGAACGGAAGGGCACAAATTATAACGGGCCAAGAACATAAAGCCACACATGTTATTGCAAAAGAGGCATGGGTATAAATATAATCACAACAACTCGGAAGGAAACAAAATGTACAAATCCCTTAGTTTTAATACATGGTCAATATGTTGACTGCAGTTTTTTTCTCATTTGAAGTCGGGTCTGCTACACATTTGTCATCTGAAAAGAGAATCTTCCTTCAATGTATTCCATCTTCCTTTGAACTCTTTAGGTATTCCCAATCACTCTTTTTTTTAGAAAATCTGAACTCATGGATTTTGACCACTTAGGATTTTTCATTACTAATTGATTGTTTTAATTTATTCATCCATTTTTATTTACATTAAACAGTGTGATATTAATTATAATCTCAATATTTATGATAGATAATATTAGTTAGAGTTATTTTCGGGGATCTATTAGGGTTTGTTAAGTTGTTAATTTCTATTTTCCGTATTTATTTTGCAATTCACCCCTACCTATATAAGGGGGTTAGTAGTCTATTGTAAGAAGACAAGTAATGAATTAATGAAATGGATTTTGGTTTTGTAAAGATATTTCTAGTATTTATGTACTTATGTGTCATGCTTATTGTTTATTGTTCCGTCTTATGTAATTTACTCATAGGCTTCCTCTATATAAGAGAGCATAGGGTTCCCTGGAATAAAATAAGCTCTTCATTTCCTACGACATGGTATCAGAGCCACCCTAAACCCTAGCCCCCTTTCCACGCCCCCTCCCACTCTCTCCACATCGTCGACCCCTCTCTCTCCACGCCGTCGGCCCCTCTCTCTTTACACCACCGCCCCTCCACGCCGCTCCTTCACGCGACCCCTCCATGCCGGCCAACCTTCTTCTACGCCACCCCTAACGTGTGCGTCAAAGGGCCACAAGCTCGGCACCAACAACTTCTTATTCCGTTCATAGGTGTGAGTGCGTAAGTCTACATATGCACTCATACCCCTTCAAGTCTATGTAGACAATTCCTCGTTGGTCTACAAGCCCTAGCTCTTCTTCTCCGGTAATATGTCAGACAACAAGGTTGATATGCCCTCCATTGGCGCATTCAAGGGTCCAACGCATATAGTCAAGATGGATGGGATGAATTACGAGCTATGGGCGATGCAGTTCACGAGCCTGATGAAATCCAATGGTAAGAAGCACATTCTTACCGAAGAAGAGCCGGTGGAGAAGACAGGGATTTACGCCTCATGGGAGGCTGATGACTCGTATGCCAAGGTCTGGCTTTCTGGCACTCTGACAATGGAGATAGCCAACGATGTTCTACACCAGCCCACGGCTAAGGCCATGTGGGATATTCTTGCAGTAACGTACTCGCAGATGAAGAACGAGACGAAGATCCTCCAACTTCAACATGACATCTTTACGGTCGAGTAAAATGGCCATCCATTTCATTCGTTGTATACATCTCTACGGAGGATGTTTGAGAAGCTATACAGCATCATTCCCCTGACTGCGACCCCTGAGCAGCAGAAGACGTTCTGGAATGCTACAATGGTGGGGGTCTTACTAGAGACACTATACCGGGAATATGATGCGGCTCGCTCACAGATATTGGCAGATGCGACTATTCCTCCAGTGGAGGAAGTGTATCGACGACTAAGCCGAATCTCGGTTCCCAGCTCTGCGTCTATGCCACCTCCCTCGGCAATGGCTGTGTCACGTGGCAGAGATGCTTCCTCCTTTCGTGGCTGTGGACCTTGTGGTCGAGGCGGTCGCTTTCGTCAGCCATGCTCATTCTGTCATCGCTCGGGTCATACGGAAGACACATGCTATTCTAAGCATGGTTTTCCTGCATCTGCACGTGTAGCCGAGCATGCTGCCTCTACACCGCCATCTACTTCCGATCAGAGGTTTGAAGATCTTGTTGCCCGATTGCGGGATATCATGCCTCCTGCCTATACTGACTCACCAGGAGGTCACTCTGACATTGCAGCTTCAGCCTCTGCCAGCACGTCAGCTATGGCGAGCTCTTCAGGTAGCGTTTACGCATTACTTCATGCCACAATCCGGATATTTCAGAATGGATCTTGGACTCTGGTGCGACACATCATCTCTGTCGAGATAGAGATAAGTTTACATCCTACAGGGAGGTTTCTCAAGGGAGATCGGTAGTGATAGCAGATGGCACTCATTCCTCCATCATTGGACATGGGGAGATCAGTTTGACACCCTCCATTCGCCTGTTGAATGTTTTGCATGCTCCTGATTTTTCGATGAGCTTGCTTTCTATTAGCTAGCTTACGAAGGATTTGCATTGTTGAGCTATATTTGACCCGTCCTCTCTTATCTTTCAGGACATTCTTACGGGCAAGGTGATTGGTTGTGACCGTGAGCAGGATGGACTTTATCGGTTGGTTCGCACATCCTATGCTGGTGTCTCATCTCAGTCCGGTGGATCTGCTTCTCCATTACCTTGCATCTGTGTTTAGGTCATCTCCCGCTTCAGAAGCTACGTCATATCTTGCCCCAGATTTCACCCAAGTCTTCCTTTCAGTGTAACGCTTGTCAGTTGGGAAAGCATCACCGGTCTACTTTCCCTAGTCGTGAGTTTAGGAGCAGTCGCTCCCCTTTTGAGTTATTGCATGTTGACATTTGAGGTCTAAGTCGTGTACCTGATCACCAGGGACACAGATTTTACCTAGTAGTCGTAGATGATTTCTCTAGATTGTCTCGGGTCTTTTTATTGAAAAATAAATCTGAAGCAGGGGATGTAATCAAGAATCTTATCAATGAAGTTCTGAATGTCTTTTCTTCTAATGTGAAGTTTGTACGTACAGATAATGCATTAGAATTTTGCAACCGTGCTCATTATTCACCAGACAACCTGTGCATATATGTCTCAACAGAACGGTGTTGCTGAAAGGAAACATCGTCATCTTCTTGATGTGGCTCGGACCTTACTCATTCATAGTTGAACTCCTCTATCTTTTTAGGGTGATGCTGTACTTATGGCAGGTAATCTAATCAATCGTATGCCATCTTCTGTGTTGGGGGAGAGAGTTGCTCTTTCTGTCGTTTTTCCTGACAGGGAATTGTTCACTCTAATTCCTCGTGTTTTTGGTTCAGTTGCTTTTGTCCATCAACTTACGGCAGGGATTGACAAGCTCTCACCTAGGGCTGTAAAGTGTGTCTTTCTGGGGTACTCTTGTACTCAAAAGGGCTACCGTTGCTATGATCCTGTGAATAACAGATATTATGTCAGTGCTGATGTCACCTTCTTTGAAAATGTTATGTACTTCTCGCCTACAGGTGATAGGATGATGCCTTCAACTACTGATGATGACATTTATGTGCCACCCCCTCGTATACGTCAGCCTGATCACATACCTACTCCTGTGTCACCACCGCCGCCACCACCACCACCACTTCCACAACCACCAGTTCCACCTTTACCAAAATTCTACACTCGTCGACCGAATCCTGCTCACGGAGGCCGTCATTCATCTATACTTCCCAAGGTATGTCCAGGTAATATGAGTACTGATGAGACTGACAATGCACAAGTGCAGGATACTGATGTACAAGTGGACACTGCTGATGATTTGGATGTACTTATTACCTTGAGGAAGTCCAAGCGGACATGCGCGTCTTATCCACTTGCCTCCCAGGTCTCCTTTCATCACCTCACTGGTGATTTCCAGAGATTTGCCATTGCCCTATCTACTACGGAAATACCACAGAACTATCAGGATGCATTAAAAGATAGCTGCTGGAGGTTAGCCATGGAAGAAGAAATGGCCGCCTTGCGATCTCGTGGTACATGGAGCTTGGTTGCTGGTCCTCCAGGCGCTTCTGTGGTCAGTTGTAAATGGGTCTTTACTATCAAATATAATGCTGATGGAAGCCTTGATCGCTACAAAGCAAGACTAGTGGCCCGTGGATTCACTCAGACCTATGGAGTGGACTATATGGACACCTTTTCTCCGGTGGCGCGTCACTCAACTCTACATATTCTCCTCTCAGTTGCAGCGGTATGTGATTGGCCTTTGTTCCAGCTTGATATCAAAAATGCCTTTTTCTATGGAGATCTGCAGAAGAAGTCTACATGCAACAGCCTCTGGGGTTTGCTGCTGAGGGGGAGTGTCATATGGTGTGTAGACTTCACAAGGCCATATATAATCTTAAACAAAGTCCGCGGGCATGGTTTCAGAAACTTTCAGATCTCATCCAGACACAAGGATTCATAAGATCGAATGCTGACCACTCTTTGTTTGTCCAGAAGACTCCCAGAGGTATTGCTGTTATTATGGTATATGTTGATGACATACTTGTTACTGGAGATGACATGCAAGGGATAAAGATGGCAAAATCATTTCTAGGCAGTCAGTTTGTGACTAAGGATCTTGGTACTCTACGGTACTTTTTGGGATTGGAGTTTGCGAGGAATGCACAGGGTATTGTGATGACCCAAAGGAAATATATTACAAATATGCTTGTTGAGACAGGTATGATCGGGTGTCGACCCTCTACTACTCCCATGGACCCTAGTATGAAGATGACACAGAGGAAGTTGATAAAAGAAGATATAGAGAAATGGTGGGAAAACTTATCTATATTACCATTACCAGACCTGACATTGCGTTTGCAGTGAGTCGGGTGAGTCAATTCATGGAGCAACCCAGACATGTACACATGGATGCTGTATATATGATACCGAGATATCTAAAGTCATCTCCAGGTGCAGGATTGTTGTTCAGGAAAGAAACAATTCTTTCTATTTCTGCATGTGCTGATGCGGACTATGCAGGATGTCCTAGAGATCGGAAATCTACCTCAGGATTTGCAGTATTCATTGGCAGTTCTTTAGTCTCTTGGAAGAGCAAGAAACAGATAGTGGTGGCTAGATCTAGTGCTGAATCTGAGTACAGGGCCATGGCGCAGGCAAGCACGGAAATGATGTGGGTTCGAGCTATATTAACAGATCTGCATATAGATGTATCATTATCCATGTAGTTACAGTGTGATAATCAAGCAGCATTATTTATTGTTAATAATCCTGCATTTCATGAAAGGACAAAGCATGTTGAGGTAGACTGCCACTATACCAGGGACATGATTCAGAAAAGGGTTTAATTTCTACTTCTCATGTGAGTTCAGGTGAACATACTGCATATATTTTCACCAAGCCGTTGCTCAGAGGGTTGTTTCGGAAGTGTACTTCCAAGCTGAGCATGATTGACATCTATGCTCCATCTTGAGGGGGAGTGTAAAGATATTTCTAGTATTTATGTACTTATGTGTCATGCTTATTGTTTATTGTTCCGTCTTATGTAATTTACCCATAGGCTTTCTCTATATAAGAGAGCCTAGGGTTCCCTGGAATAAAATAAGTTCTTCATTTCCTACAACAGGTTTGGAGTGCTCCTCTAGCTTTATCCCCTCTCTTCTCCTATTTTCTAGGGTTTTCTCCCCTCAACATTGTCCCTCCCCCAACCCGTGAGGCACATCATGGTATTCTTTTCTCTCATCTCCTCCTTTGATTTCCTGACTGCATCTATTGGTACCAAATCATGACCATCAAGTCATCCTCATGATTTTGACGATCCTATTGAGTGCATAAAAATATGATTAGAGAATGCAGAGACTCGTAGGCATTTGATGAAAAAATAAATCTATCGTTGTATATAGAAAGGAAAAGCATTTTGAAGATCATTACAATATGGAGATTACATTTTCCAACATCTAGAGTATGTTGGATTCTATACAAGATGAAATCGGTGCGCTTAAGGAACATGTCGAAACATTGGTCAACAAAAAAAATTAGATCACTAGCTTGAATCCGAAGAGACCAAAAAAGACGACAAACAGATACATGCATATCAATTCATTTGGAATATGTAGCACCAAATTACAATAGTGAGGACAACCAGAACTAAGAAAAAAGGGTGCATATTATTGTAACTATTTCTTTGTCCCATCCAGAGCTAAGCCCTCAACCCGTGTACAGGGAGATGTTATGTGTGCACACAATATATCCCTGCTCTCGCATATTAAACAACCAAGAGATACATCTGTTGCTACCATACTCCCCTTCACCAAATTATATAGCCTCCTCGGTTGCGACAAGGCATCACACCACCCTCATGGCCGACCATGAACACCTCCCACGTGGATCCATTGGAAGGGAGTCTTTGTAGCCTCCCACACACTAGGAAGCACGTACACATGGTTGTCGTCTACAACCATATCATCCCTGCCATGTCTGGTCGCCCACCAACTTGTAACAGTGGGATACCCAATAGCAAGGGTACCCATCATCTTCCTACGCATTGGCTCTCAAGAGAGTCGGGGGCGTCACCCCCCTTCACAAGCAATTCATCGCTGTCATTTTTGGGGCCCAAGACTCCCATGTATGCGCTATTCCCACTATGTGTGGCATTTTCCTGACCATCGAGGCTCCAAGGCTCCTCACCACAACCACCATAGAACTGATGAAGGCCACCATTGCCTACTTCACCTATAGCTTTATCGTAACGACCATCAACATAACCGTGCACGCATCAGAGAGGACCACCACGACCAACTCCTTCGCATGAGCAAGCACCCGTACCGTCATCTTCCTAAGAAAGAAGAGGGAAAAATCCTAATATGTGTGGAGGGTTCCCCTCTGTAGAGAATCACATCTCGTGAAAAGTGGGATTGTGGGATGTTAAGCGGAAATTTCAAGTAGGCCCCCTCCAAAACTATTTTGCCAAAAGGTGGAAATAAGGGAGAACTTAGGTGAATGAGTTATTTTAGTTGAAAGGGTAGAAATATTGGAATGTGGTCAAAATTGTATATGTAACACTGAAAAGAAGGAATGGCTCAGATTGGGAAGATTGGTCCAACGATTTCAGATGGGATTCTCCAATGCTGGACCTGATGATAAAATAACTCATTAGGAGATGATTTTTGCAGAAGGAATGGCTCAAATTGGGAAGATTGGTCCAATGATTTCAGATGGGATTCTCCAACGCTGGACTTGATAAAGAAGCAACTCATCAAGAGGTGAATTTCTTTCAAGCAAAGGAGAATTGATGCGATTTGAGAAATTGAATAATTTAAGTTTTCCTACCCTAATTGGTTATTTTAATTTGTTGTCCATTTCTATTTACGTTAAACAAATTGAAATTGATTGTAATATCATGGTATATAATATTAATTAGAGTCATTCTAGGATATCTATTAGGGTTTGTTAAGTGATCAACTTCTATTTTCCTAATTTATTTTTTATTCGGCCCACCTTATAAAGGAATTAGTAGCCTATTTTTAGAAGACAAGTTGTGAATTATTGAAATTTGAGTTTTGGTTTGGAAAGTACCTCCACAATTAACACCATCACCCGGTAGGGATGCAAACGGACGAATAAATATACGGATATAGGTGTTATCATTTCCTTATCCATTTTAAAATACGGATACAGATATGGAAACAGATACATTGTAGATATTGAAAATTGCAAACCATATCCTTAAATACGGATACATATATGGAAACAAATAATCACGATTTGGGTGCTGATATTTTACGAATGGAAACAGATTATCCTGGGCATAAGAATTGCCTTCTAATGCTTACATTTAATAGGATCATTGTTAAAATTGAAATTAATAGCTAATTAAATTAAAATTAATAAACTACAGGACAACAAAATGCAAAAAGAACTTATAGTATTATATTAAGTTTAATAAATTATTAAATAATAGAGATATATTTTCCTTCCCATATTTGAAAATGACTTCAGATGCAATATATTGCAACTAATCCTATAACTTATTTGAAGATACACACACAAGTTGATGCATGTATATACAACATAAACATAGATTCAACAATGCGGATATCTATATCCATATCCGTAAAAAAAATATGAAACCATATTCGTATCCATATTCCCACAAAAATTGAAAACAATATCACTATCTGTATCTGAAAAAAAAATAAAATCTCATATCAATATAAGTATCCAGTATCCGTATCCGCCAAAAATAAAAAATTCATATCCATATCCTCTTAAAAATGATACGATGACAATGACAGGCGGATATGGATATATCCGTATCCGGTTGCATTCCTATCTCCCAGGCTTTGACCAGACTTTGATCTCTTGACTTACTAAGGAGAATGAGCAAGGTCTAGAGGCAAGATGCCGAAGAAGGAAAGGTGCGTAGGTGAGCGAGTTAAGCATTCCATCCAAAATTTATATTAAAGTAGACATCACAACACGCATTTCCTTTATTATTAGTGACTCAAAGGCACCCACAGTGTTACAATGCTTTGACACCATTGCAAACCACATTTTCCATGTATCTCTCTCCTTTAAAACTACCGTATTCCTATCGCTCCAAAATGTAGAACTGCAGCAGTCTACTCTGGTCTTGATATCGTATGTATTTATGATTGATTTGAAGTTTGCCCAGATTCCAGAATGCATTTGCATTGCTCACATCTTTTCATGCCAACGTTTTGTGCACTGATACGAGAAAAAGAGGCGATCCATATCCTCATCCTTATTTTTCTAGATTGGGCCCATCTTGTCCAAATTTAATATAAAGCTACCCATAAAATTGACAACCATAGTTGCATGGAGTACCGTAAGATTCCTTGCTACATAGTTGCATGGAGTACCATAAGATTACTTGTTATGATCATTTGAGAAGTTCCTCTGAGGATGACCCCCCATCCCAATTTTGCAAGAGCTGGAAGCATCTACGGGTAGAGAACCATGTACATATAAATACTTGCCACTGTGGCTTCTAGCTCCACGATTGACAAGAAGTGGGCTTTTCCTCGTCCTTCCCGTCACGTGTCTGGACTTCATCCGGTGCTAGAGGTTGAAGTGGTTCTCCTGGATCAGCTTGTCCTCCATAACACTTGTTGCTATTGCTATTCTCGAAAAGTGGAAAAATGAGCATCGAAAATGGGATGTCATCCAAGAAGTTCTATTAATAACCAAGAAAGAGTAAAAAAACATTTTTTTGATGAAAAGCAGGGTAATACGTCGAGAAAAATCTATATATTCACAGAAGAAAGAGTAAAAATAAAACAAAGTTGTAATAACAACAGCAGATTATAACTTCTGATCAATACCATTGTAGTCAACCCCTCTCCAATCAAGCGCGCGACCTTACTTTTAATGGTGTCTTGGCTTTTTAACCAGCCAACAGTTCAAGGTGAGGCATGAATCAGTGGCCAGCTATTGTTCCCTTGGCGACTCAAAGGTGGCCCTGGACATAGAAAAATCCTGGAATGTGACATGTTATCCTGTTGCAAGATCCATTCCAGCACTGTGGTGAGCGAAGTTACAAACCCTCCCATCTTTGAGCAGTGCTATAATAAAACTAACAGCCACAACCCTTCCCAGCATCTTGCCACTAAAACCTGCCTATCCTCTGCAAGCTCTTGAGCATCAACTCCCCATTGTAAGGCTCTGCTGATTTTGTCTGTTATGCATGTATGTTATACCTGGTTGGCATGCATATGAACACACAGAATTTACATTGTATATATATTAATTGATGATGCAACCAAATATGGATATATTTATAACTGCCTGTCATCGATCCATTTTAAGCGGCCGTGGATATGTATTTTTGATTTTGATAGATTCATATACAGATATGGATATAGGTTCTCACTTTTTTGCTAATACGGATATGGATATATGTATTAATGACTGTGTGTATATTGTGTATCACATACATCATTATTTGTATAGACATATCTTAATATATTACACGGTTGTGTATAATATATTGTATTTTGGAGCCATTTTCAAACACAGGAAGAAACATATAGATCTTTATACTATTAAATTATTGGGATTTTATCACTTGTGCCCCTCAACTTCTGCAATATCAATTATACCTCTTTTTTGAAATATCGGTTATGCCCCTGACTTTATGTTATCACTTCTGTCCTTCTGTCAAATTGTTCGTCAAGGAGTTGAACTAAATCATGATTTGTTTGAACCATGGTGTGCTTAAGAGGGGCATAATGGTCAAAACAAAACCATCCCCCTCTTTTGCCCTCATCCCTCGAACCCGAGCACCTCCTCCGCCAACCACCTCGTGAAAGTTATTTCCGTTGATTTGTTGTTGGGATCGCTTGCAAACCATTTAGAAGAAAGCGTACTTGCAGGACGTAATCGTAGAGCCTTCCCCAACCTCGATCACCATAGCTGCACATCTGAACCCATCAGAGCACCTCCATCATCGATGGGTTTTCTCAGCACCAGTCTCTCCTTACAACAGCTCCTCCCTTTATCGTGCCGCATCTAAAGGAAGTTACGTGCAACAACGGATCGACTCTTCTACTCCACTGTACAAGCATCCCTTCTTTGACCTCTGCTGCAAACTCCTGGCATTCGTATCCCCCTCTAACAATCCCAGCTCTATCTTGAGAGCTCATTCACACATCAGCAATTGCCTAAATTTTGGAGGTCTCCACCATTCACCTGAGGTTGAAGAAGACAACTTCCAACTGTTCTAGGCTGCACGATCAAACCAAGCATCATCGAAGCAGAGTTAGCCTCCCATCATTTAGCGTATGGATTGGCCGTACATAGGACTAGGCCGTAACTCTTCTACCTTCTCTTACGATCTATCTTCCATACCCCTCATCCACACTGCTCCTTTTCCCTCATCCGCAAAGGAGCTCCTTACCCCCACCTCCTTGGTTGTCACACTAAAGCCTAGCACATGCTCAAACTTCCTTCCTCTATAAGTTTGTTGCCATCTAATCCTCAACAACAACATAACAATGAATGCTCTTTGGTGTTGTCGCCCAAATAGATTAAGGGTAGCCTACATCCTGTTCCTTTGTTTCAAGTGGAGGATGGAGCAAATCGAATAGGGATGTGTTCCTTTGGACCTGCAAGTGCAAGGTGTGTCACGTGTGACTCGTGCTCTTATGCTCAATCGATGGGTTAGGAAAATGGGCAGAGGCGTTCAATCCGTGGTCGCACAAAGAAGCGGATGGACCGAGAGGGCTTTCGCTTTTGCGAAGCTAACTGACAGAGGGGGTTGGAGGAGGGGGCAGAGGAGGAAGGGGTTGGAGGGCTCGGGTCGAGGAGGCCCGAGGAGGTGAGAGATGGAGGTAGGGGCAGCTGAGGAGGGGGCGATGGATGGTTCGGGATGGAGGTGTTTATAAATTACATATGCACCCCTAAGTAGTCATTTTAAGGACACTTGTATCCAAAAGTTAACATCCATTTGAGACGTTGATGAATGGTAGCTATCCCCAAGGGCACAAGTGATAATAGAACAAGAATTTAGGGGCACAACTAACAACAACAATAACAAAGCCTTTTCCCACAATTAAGTAGGGTCGGCTACATGGATTCTTCGCCTCCATTCAGATCTATCTTGAGTCAATCCCGGGCTTATATCCATAAAACTAAGTTCCCTTCGAATAGTTTCTTTCCAACACTTCTTGGCCAGTCTTCGCCCTCTCTTTACCGGCTCAACATCCCAACACTCACATATCCTAACTGGTGCATCAGCTGGTCTTCTTTGCAAATGACCAAACCATCTTAAGCGGTTTTCTCGCATCTTATCCTTGATCGGAGCTACACCAACTTTCTTTCTGATTGCATCATTCCGAATCCGATCTTTACGTGTGTCCACACATCCACCTTAGCATTTTCATTTCTGCTACAACCATTCTCTGCACATGTCTATGGTTCACAGGCCAACATTCACATCCATAGAGCATAACAGGTCTCATAGTTGCTTTGAAAACTTTCCTAAATTTCAACAGGGAATTTAGGGGTACAAATGATATTCCAAAAAAGGAAGGGGCATAAATGATATTGTGGAAGTTAAGAGGAGCACACGTGATAAAAACCTTAAATCATTTGTTGTATAAGTAATTTAATTTAGCATATTATTTAAAATTTTCTTTTTTGTTTTTTTTTCTAATTGTAGTTCATGTAATTTTGATTTAATCAGGTTATTTTCAACTTTACAAAAACATTCTGAATGTAAGTGGTGAGAGAGTTATTATCTGCAGGAGAATCCGTATTCATTTGTTGAATATTCGTATTTGAATTATGATTATTCGTTTCCATAAAAATATGCATATTTAAAGGTATGGTTTGCGATTTTCAATATCTGCAATGTATCCATTTCCATATTCGTATCCATTTTTTATAGTGCTAAGAATGTGATAACATTTGTCCATATCTGTCCATTTACATCCGTAATAAAAATGATTCAAAGCTATATCTCCATAATCCCATGAATTTCGTTAAGACATCACCCATGCACAACCTTTCTGACATGGTGGTCTCATTTTGGTTTGTTTACATTGATCCAACTCCAAGCATCATTATGTTATTGTGAACTTTCAAGAAAAGCATTATTGTGAACATAAGTTGGCTAAACTTAAAGTAGTGCAGGTATGTTTTTTTAGTGGTGTACAAGTTTTAGGCTTTTTCACAGCGTTATTTAATGCCACATATTATAATATACTGGGAATACTCATTAAAGTCAATTGCATCTTGTTGCAATCACAAATATGCATGCCGTGACAATTTTGACACGGCCACCAGTTTTCTTTGTACAATTGAGATTTTTGAAACAATTGTACAATGTAAGCATGTGATTATTATCTCTTTCTTTAACATGGCTTCTCTTTAACCTCTAAAAATAATGATATCTTTCTAAAAAAACAATATCTTTTTAAAGTTTTTGAGAATGTTTCTCTGTTAGGTGGTTGGATTATATGCTCTGACGTCAATGTGGAGTAGAATGCTGCCATATGAATTTACACGAAAGATATAGATGGTGACACATGGGTTTTATGAAATTTTGCACCGTTCCAAAGCTGATCATGGCTCGGTCCAATATGCTATTTGTTAAGTTACAATGCATGTCTACGTTATCACGTACATTGCCAACCTGATTTGTATGTTTTTTCTTTGCACCTCATGCATGTCTTGGAAATTCCCCCCTGCACTGCATGATGCAACGTTTGGGTTGGGGGGGGGGGGGTTATGGGGTTTTATTTCTCAAACCAACATATCTGAACTTATCTACCTCTTCTGCGAGGGTCTCGTTATCTTGACAAAGTACTTCCCTTTTTCCAGTTTTTACTTATCCTATGTGAACCTCTCTTCCCCTTGATATCAGGTTTTTTTATTTAGGTAGATCTCATTTATATCATTGCTGACTGATGTAACTACATGCTTTAGTTTAGACTTGCCAGGACATTTGTAAGGTAGGTTTTCTTGGATGAACAACGGAGTTGTCACTTTTTGTAGTTCTAGTTCAGAATCTCACTGGAAGTGTAGTTGCTTTGGCTGTGAGATTAGTCTGTGCTCCATATCTTTTCATCGGTTTATGCTCTTTAAAGTAGCATTTGGTTTTGAGACATAAACAAAGTAAGTTTGGTTATTGGACTTTAGGATTAGTAGGAGAAGGCTTTGGTGTAGGATAATAAAAAGAACTATGTAGGGTTTGACAAGTGAATGGTTTTGTGCAATGGAACAAAATGGTGGGTAAGTGCTTTTGTGATGGGAGAAGGTTAACTTGATATATTTAATGTATTGTTAATATATTAATTATTATCAGCTAGATGTGCTATGATCTTGCGAGTTTTTCAAAGTAATTCATCCATACCTCTTTTTTGTTCGTAAAATCCTCATGCACCCCTACCTGCCTTGAGTTTTTGCAGATGCTTGTCACTCGACCAAACCCCGATTAGAACTTAAAACAGTTTTTGCAAATTTAGGTTGACAAAAAATTACTTCAATTTACCGTACATGGTTTTACATCCTTGTCTAATTTTGGGGGAAACAATAGCATCCCAAGGCTGGAGGGGGATGTGATTGGGAGGATCTGATCATTATGGCGAAACATTTTTCAGTCATAACTAGTTTGTGTGAATGATGAGTATTTATGTCTACACAATATTCCCCTTTAAATGTTGTTCAATATAATGAGGTCATCTTGTCTGTTTACTTGCACCTTGCTATAAACTTCCAAGATGAAGATCATTACCTTTTGCACCTTCTGGAAATTAGCAGATTTTATGGATGAATTGCGAGAACTCCCTGGGCGAGATGCTTTGAAGTTAAGGGCAGAGGTAAGATTGAAGAGATGTTATTTTCCCAGCAAAAGCTTTACGTTCTACTCAATTTTATTTTTGGTCTAACCCCTTCTCAGGTTGCTTCGATGATGGCTGAAATGAAAGAGCACAGGAGTCAGCTGGAGAAGAGGATCACTAGAGTCTCTGATTTCGGGATTTCGGTTTGATAGTAGTCTAAAATGCTTCTCGTCCGGAGATGCAGCAGTTTACGAGGGGCATTGGCATCTGTATTTTTTATCGCTTTAATTCATCATTCTACGCATTATTGCAAGGATGCAGTGACTGTACTATAGAATCGAAAGAAGGCAGCCTTCCTCAGATCCGGCGCAAAGCCAGGAACTTGCACATATCGTGTTCTTCATTTTAATAAGAAAGAAGTTTTTTGGTAGTTAGATTGAGCTCCTGATGCATACTCTTATCATCTCACAAGAAGAAACATCTTTGAAGGAGATTCAATACTGCAATAACGACACTTGATGAGGGAACTGCAAAAACATGGACATGGTAATCTATATCGGTAAGATCGGTTTTTTTTCTATTTACAAAAAATATAATGTTGTATGCAAATTCATATAGAATCGAAACGTTACGAACTTTTTATCAGGATATTTTGTGGCCTTTTATGTGATTTTATAAAAGATCCCTAGTATTCTTATATAGTTTGCCCAGCAGTTGAAGCACTCAAGTGATTGTATAATTTCTCTCGTTTTCCTTTCCAGTAGAAAGGGAATTCTAAAACTTACAGGTCTATGTAATCTTCAAAATTTCACAAGGATATACTTGGAAATATTGTAAGAATGAACTAATCTATTGAGGCTGGAAACCACTCCCATTAAAGAAATTTTATTGTGCAAATAATTCACCAATGTAACTATTCTAGATTATACGGCTATTGACTAAAACATAAAATGAAGAAGAAATTACACCTAAAAACTGCGAATTCACATCTCCTCGCAATGATTTCTTTGCATCCATAAAAGATCCAACTGTAGGAAATAAAGTACGGAGGGAAGGTGTAAATTACACCAAAAGGAAAAGAGGGAACCATAAGTCAAAGCGTGAAGAGCACTATCCTTAAGAATATCTTCTCACACAACTATTCTCCAGGATACAACGGTGATAGAACAATGATATTTGTTCCTTCAGCAGTAAAAGAAAAACCGTGAGTTTTTTTCAAGGACGTAACTGGTGTGATTCGATGCAAGACCATTTATAGTCGCATCACCAAAAGGAAACAATGGATGGTTGATCAGACTTGTTAACAGTTCATATTTCACAGAATGCAATGTATAATATGCAACAGCATGAAGAATTCATCCCAGGTCAAGTTTAGGAATTTCAGGGCTTATCTTAGCAAGGTCAATACTCAGAAGCACATTCCAAACGATGCCCACAAAACCAACAGTGCTCATGCAGTTGCAGCTCAGAAGAAAGGTAGTAATGGGGACAATGAGAATAAGTAGTGGATAACTGAAAGTTGTGCTATTGACCATACATATGACAGCCAAGGCTTTTTAGAGCATATAAGCTTGTTGCTGGCGACGATGAGGTTGCCCTCACTAATGGGACTCACGTTAAGGTAGCATGCCTCTTAATATCCTCTCCTCTTTGTGAATAAAATAACCAAGGAATCAGAGTGTGAACTGATCTCTTCTCTTGATGGTTGTATGGTGCAAGTCTTGGTGACAAGGAGAAAGATCGGAATTGGTTTGATTTCGAAGACTGCATGGTCTACTAGTTGAAGTTACTGCCATGTTAACTATTGCACTTCTAAAGAGGAGACATGCAAAAGATATCTATCATATGGTCATGAAGTAGTATGATGAGCACATGCTTAGGAAGTTTCTGAGTTGACCAAGATCCTTGGTGACAGATACCTTCTGGAGGAAGGCATTGGTCTATAAATATGTATGCTCTGTTATCACCATTGATAATCGTTTCATCAACATAAACAACAAGTATTATAGTACTTGAGGACCTTCGCTCGATAAACACAGAATAGTTAAATGTTGTCCTATAGAAACCCTGATAGATGATCTCAGAAGTAAGTTTGTCATATCATGCTCGTGGACTCGGCTTTAGGACATAGATGACCTTATGAAGTCAATATATGTACTCCCCGTCGATGGAGTAACCGGTGGTTGTGTCATGTAAATTTCCGTCTCTAGAACAGAAGTGAGTCTTTCGCCACAAGTTTGGCTTCAATCTATCAATAGAGTCGTGGAGAATGTTCGGTCGTAAAGACTTATCCGCAAGTAATAGGGGTCACAAATGGCATACATGGTATAAGTTCCCGCATGCCCCTGGAGATAAGCATCCATGTCCTCATCCATTACATGTTTCCAACCATGATCCTGAAGGGCACTATGATGATCACGAGGAACAATGACTGCCATGACTCACGAGAGAGTATGTAAAACTCCTGTGGCAATTGGATCTACTATCATTAGAAGTATAATGTGACAAGGAGTGTAGAGTATATTGCCTTTTGCATTTTTACAATGCAATGAGGAGTTCTGATAGAGCATCCGATTTTGCAGTGATAGGGTCACTTGAAGAAGGAAACCCATCTCGCAAACAAGGAATAGGTAAAGGAACTAATTTAGATTGTAAAATGTGCTTCCTTTAACATGAAGAGGAGTAAGCTACAATGGAATGTCACGACGAACTGAGTGAAGTAACCAGATTGTTCAAAGTTAACGCCGATCAATATGTGATAGTGATGATTGATAATATCATTAACAGATGTACTCCTTTTTTATTTTTAAGACGCAAGGAATACATACTTGATGGCACAAGAAGACAACTTGCCGGTAGTGGGGAAGTTTTGAACAAAGACAGTGCAACCAAAGATCCACAAAGGAGCGATTCCACTGAGAATCAAAGAGGATACCCGATTAGCAAGATAAGTGGTAGTAAGAACAACATCCCCTTAGTAAGTTTTAGTAGCCTTCATATGAGTAAGAAGGGTATGTACAATATCGAGGAGATGACGGAGTTTCCTTTCTGTCGCCTCATTCCGTTGTATTTACATGCATGTTTGGTGAAGGGTGCCCTGAGTGGCAAAGAAAGTACTCAAGTCCCGTTGAACAAACTCAAGAGCATTATCACTCTTAAAAGTCTTAACACATGTAGAGAACGAGGTTTTCATAAACTGAAGGAAATACTTGAACATTTTATTTATTTATGATCACACGTATTTTATTCAGGTTGGCCAAAGCAAGAGAAAGAAAGACCAAAGACCTTTTTCAAGTGAGATGCATTAAGGATGAGGAAGGTCATGTGCTTGTTACTCAAGATGATATAAAGACTAGATGGAAGCATCATTTCCATAAACTTTTCATTGGGTAAGGAAATAAAGAGATCACTTTGGGTGATCTATCTAGTAGTGAAAGTTACATGAATCGTGCAAGCTATACATGAATACAAAGAAAGGAAGTAGAGGAGACTTTGAAGGTTATGAAACCTAAGAAAGATGTAGGATCAGATGAGATCCCTGCAGAAGTATATAGAGTTTTAGGTAAGCGTGGTTAACTTGGCTTAGGAATTTTTTCAATGTTATTTGGCGAAGCAAGAAAATGCTTGAAGATTGGAGAAGTATCATGATGTCTCTTTATAAAAACAAAGGAGACATCCAAAATTGTTCAAATTGCAGAGGTATTAAGTTGACGAGTCACAATATGACAATTTTGGAGCGTGTGATTGAAAGAAGGTTGAGCAACGTTTCCAAAGTAAAAGAAAACTAATTCGAATTCATGTCGGTTCGCTCCACTATTTAAGCCATACTTATGCTGAGGAGAACAATGGAGATTTATAGAGCTAAAAGAAAGAACCTCCATATGATTTTATTGATTCGGAGAAGGCTTATGATTTTGTCCCACGGGAGATACTGTGGAGAGTTTTGGAGAAGAGACAAGTACATGTATTATACATTAACCTCATAAAGGATATGTATGATAGGGCTCTATCTTGGTTTACATCAAGGTTCAGCTTTGAGTTCATTTCTTTTTACTTTGATTATGAACAAGTTGATAAGTCACATTTAGGATGATATATCTTTGTGCATGTTATTTGTTAATGATATTGTGTTGATTGATGAGACTAGAGATGGAGTGAATGAGAAGTTTGAGCTTTGAAGACATGCATTGAAGACTAAAGGATTTCGTATAAGTAGGGCTAAGACTGAATATATGGAGTGCACCTTAGAGGTGAAGATTGGTGACGATAACATGGGAAGAGCGATTCTTCTAGATTTTTGGGATCTATTTTGTAACATGATGGGGAAATTGATGGAGATGTTACTATAGAATAAATACAGGCTGGCTAAAGTGGAGAAGAGCCTCTGTTGTTATCTGTGATAAAAATTCCTTTAAAAATCAAAGGAAAGTTTACAAAGCAGGTGTGAGACATGTTATGCTCTATGGATCTGAGTGTTAGTCTGTGAACCATAGACATGTGTAGAGAATGACAGTAGCAGAAATGAAAATGCTAAGGTGGATGTGTGGACATAAACGTAAAGATTGGATTCGGAATGATGCAATCAGAAAAGTTAGTGTAGCTCTAATCGAGGATAAGATGCAAGAAAATCGCTTAAGATTGTTTGGTCATTTGCAAAGAAGGTCAACTGATGCACCAGTTAGGAGATGTGAGTTTTTGGATGTTGAGTCGGCTAAGAGAGGGCGAGGACGGCCCAAGAAGTGTTGGAATGAGACTATATGAAGGGGTCTTATTTTTTTGGATATAAGCCCGAGATTGAACCAAGAAAAATCTGAATGGACGCATAGAATCCATGTAGCCGATCCTAAATTGTGGGAAAAGGTTTTGTTGTTGTTGTTGTTATGATCATGCCTTTATCAAATACACCTAAAAGGATCTAATGTAATCATCAACAAAAACGACAAAATACTTGCGACCACCCACAGTTGGACTAGATTGGGTTCCTAAATGTCATAATGGACTATTGAGAAAGGCGAGGAATTACGACCCTCCGAAGAAAAGAGGCCCGATGATGTTTGCCAAATCGACAGGCTTTATGCTTAAAAGTCTTCAGTAAGGACAATTTAGGAAACATTAGAGAAAGGATTCTATCGGAGGGATGACCAAGACGCAAATGCCAAAGGAACGGGTCAGTAAAAATCAAGATAACTCCAACAAATATGGAGTCACCGGTGATATCAAGATAGTACATGTCATTCTTCTCATGACCCCATCAAAGATCTGCATCATCTGGATGTCTTTAAAATAACAACACTAGTCAAAAATCATTCTGCAATTCTGTTGAGATAAATATAGTTTTTTGTCTATTTCATGTAATCGTATTTTCTCTGGGTACTTATCATGCAATCAACCCAAGGGATATTCTCCTATATAAGAGATCCCTCAGTCTATTCTAATGGATGATTCATTTTTCTCCCAACATGATATAGAGCAATGGTCCTAGACCGGAGTTCTTGTACTCCCCCCCCAAAAAAACCCTAACCCTACACCCGCACCCCCCCGACGTAGCCGCCCACACCCTCCGGCGCTGTCGCTCGCCCACCTAGGTGTTGCTGCGTGCAGCGCTGCCCACCAGGGTCCCCCAGTGCCACCGCGAATGCTGCCAGGTGCGGCCCAGCAAACCCGAGCTCCTCCCCACGCCACCGCGAGTGCCGCCAGGCGCAGTCCTGCTCTTCTGGGTGCTCGCCCCGGACTGCCTTGGCGCCGCCACATCTCCCAGCGACTTGTCCAACCCTCGTTAGGGTCCTGGATGGTGTTATGCGTTGTTAAGGGCGCTTCACGAGTGCATCTATGCTCTGTTGGGGTTCACAAAACGTGATAACATCTGAATTGTCACACTTAGCGACCCGAGACCTCGCACGAGAAGTAGGGATGGTTGTATGAGTCTACACATACAACCTATCCTTCCTATGATTTTGTAGACAAGATTCCTTGCTTTATCCCTCAGTCGTTCCGTGTTTTTGGCTCATTCCTGCCATGTAAGAGAACGAGGGTGACGTTTTCTCCTCTTCTGGTGCCTTCAAGGGCCCGATCCCTATTGTGAAGATAGATGGGACCAACTATGAGCTATGGTCCATGCAGTTTCGTACCCTTATGCAGTGAAACAATAAGGAGCACATTCTAACTGATTCTGAGCATGTGGACAAGACTGGGGCGAATACGTCGTAGAAACAAGATGATGCCTATGCTCGTATACGGCTCTCCGGGACACTGACCACGGAGATCGCTAATGATATTGTGAATCAGCCTACTGCAAAGGCTATGTGGGACATACTGGCAGACACGTGGACAGTCGAAAAATGAAAGCAAGATTCTTCAGTTGCAATTCGACATTTTTTCTACCAAACAGAATGGTCGACCGCTCCATGCACACTTCTCTCACCTACGTGGCATGTTTGAGCGATTACACAGTTTTATGCCAATTACCACCAGCACGGAGCAACAACATGCATATAGAAATGCCACGATGACAGGGGTTTTCTTGTCCTCTCTTGACCCTGAGTACGATGCCGCTCGTACTCAACTCCTGAGTGGTGAGACCATTCCACCAATGGAAGAGGTCTACAAGCGATTGAGTAGGATTACTACTTCATCCACGACTACAACACAGACTACTCCTTCTGCTATGGCTGCTACTCGAGGCAGGGGATGGCCGTCCCACTTTCGGGGTCGTGGACCTCGTGGTCGAGGGGGAGGTTGACATCGTGGTCCCTGTTTACATTTCCATCGTCCATGTTACTCTGAGGAGACATACTTTCAGAAGCATGGTTATCCAGCATCGGCACGTGTGACTGAGTAGACGGAGGCTTCCTCTGCGCCTACTCCAGATACTCGCTTTGATGACATTGTCTCCAAACTTCGTGAGATGATGACCACTCCTACGTCTCCGGCTTCAGGATCCACAGATGCAGCCGCTTCTGCCAGGGCGTCGTCTAGTTCATCAGGTATTCATTATGTGTTTACCAGTAGTACATGTTCGGACCTGACATATTGAAGTATGGGCATCCCATCATATATGCGGCGACCGGATGCAATTTACTTCGTACAGAGCACTTTCACCTGGAAGATTAGTTGTCATCGCCAACGGGGTTCGCTTACCCATTGTTGGTCAGG
Source organism: Ottelia alismoides (assembly GCA_037367405.1). Lineage (NCBI taxonomy): Eukaryota > Viridiplantae > Streptophyta > Magnoliopsida > Alismatales > Hydrocharitaceae > Ottelia > Ottelia alismoides. Next base: position 481,003 of record JAZKJV010000528.1, on the reverse strand, counting down.
GGGAGATTACTCTAACCCCTTCTCTGCGACTTCAGAATGTCTTATATGCTCCTGACTTTCAGATGAATCTTTTGTCTATTAGTCAGCTTACGAAAGATTTACATCGTCATGCCATCTTTGATCCCGCTTCTTTTGTGTTTCAGGACATACTAACTGGCATGGTGATTGGTCATGGTCGTGAGCAGAGAGGGTTGTATAAGCTTGTTGTACCATCATGTGCTGGAAGTGCTACTATTCCCTCTGGATCCGTTTCACCCTTCATATGGCATCTCCTTGGATATCTTCCTATACAGAAGATGTGTCATGTTCTACTGCAGCTATCTACTCGTACCGTATTGGATTGTGAAGCCTGTCAGCTTGGGAAGCATCATCACTCATCATTTCCGAGTCGTTCGAGTCGTCACAGTAGTTAGTCCTTTGAGTTGTTTCACTTTGATATCCGAGGTCCGAATCGCGTCCCTGATCACCACATGCATCGTTTTTACATGGTTGATGTGGATGATTATTCTATATTTTCTTGGGTGTTCTTGTTGAAACATACGTCTGAAGCAGGTGCTATCATTAGAACATTTCTTATTGAAGTCAAAAATATTTTCTCTTCCAATGTTAAATTCATTTGTACGGATAATGCGTTGGAATATTCAGCACTACAGTTTTCTCAGTTCTCTCGGAATTGTTCATCAAACGTCTTGCAGTTACACTTCACAACAGAATGGTGTAGCTGAACGCAAACATCATCACCTTCTTGATGTTACACGCACATTATTCATCCAGAGTCGTACCCCTCATTCTTTCTGGGGGGATGTCGTTCTCACTGCTTGTTACTTGGTGAATCAGATGTTGTCCACCGTCCTGGGAGAGAAGATTCCCTTCTTGATTGCGTTTCCTGAGAAGGAACTATTCTCTCTGACACCCAGAGTCTTTGGATCTGTGGCTTTTGTCCACAATTTCACTCCAGGTCGTGACAAGCTCTCACCCAGAACTGTCAAATATGTTTTTATTGGATATTCTCGTACCCAAAAAGGGTATAGATGTTTTGATCATGTTCGCAAAAGATATTATGTGAGCGTTGATGTTACTTTCTTTGAATCCATTATGTATTTCTCTCCTACAAGTGACAGGTTATCCAATATCAGTTCTGGGAAGGATGTTGTTGTTCCTCCTCCTCCGTCTCTTCCACCATATGAACCCCATGTTGCACCTTAGCCATCTCCACCACCGCCACCACCTCCACCTCCAGCTGTCCAGTTGAAATTCTTACCTCTTGTTTACACTCGCAGGTCTTCTACTCGCTCCTCTGCTTATAGGCCGTCCACATCACCCACCACGCCTCAGATATGTCATGATAACATTGTTTCTACTGATGGTACTGGAGTTTTCCATGATACACATGATGAGTTAAGTTCAGAAGACAGAATGAATGATGATCTGAACGTTCCTATTGCCCTAAGGAAGCCTCGATGCAAGTGTGCCACATATCCACTTGTTGCGCATGTTTCTCTGGATCACCTATCAGACGAGTACAGGAGGTTTGTAGTGGGACTCTCTGCGGTTACTATCCCACATACATATATAGAGGCATTATAGGACAACAGGTGGCGTCGTGCCATGGAAGAGGAGATGGCCGCTTCGAGGTCACGAGGGACGTGGAGTGTTGTACCTCCACCACAAGGTGTGTCGATTGTAGGTTGTAAATGGATATTTATTGTCAAGCAAAATGCAGATGGTAGTGTGGATCTCTACAAGGCAAGGCTTGTGGCACGTGGATTTACCCAAACCTATGGGGTGGGTTATCAAGACACTTTCTCGCCCGTGGCAAGACATTCAACACTACAAATTCTAATTTCTATTGCAATTTCACGGGATTGGCCGTTATACCAGCTTAATGTGAAGAATGCCTTCCTATACGGGGATCTTCGGGAGGAAGTTTACATGCAACAACCACCTCGGTTTGCTGCTGAAGGGGAGTCCCAGAAGGAGTGTAGGCTCCACATGACAATCTATGGCTTGAAGCAGAATCCAAGAGCTTGGTACCAAAAGCTATCGGAGTCGATTGACCACCACGGGTTTGTGAGGTCTACTGCAGACCACTCACTTTTTATTCAGAGGACACAGAAAGGTACGTTTGCCATTCTTGTTTATGTAGATGACATTATTGTTATAGGGGACGATGCCCAAGGCATTCAGATAGCCAAGGAGTTCCTAGGTCAACAGTTTGTGACTAAGGACCTTGGTACTCTTCGTTACTTCATGGGGTTATAGTTCGCCATGAACCAGCATGGTCTAGTGATGACCCATATGAAGTTTGTGATGGATCTCCTTTCTGAGACAGGTATGACAGGATGCAAGCCGGCTACTACTCCTATGGATCCGAGAATGAAATTGTATGATAATGATACTGAGGACTTAGATAGTAGGAGATATAGAGAACTGGTTGGGAAGCTTTTATATGCCACCATCACCAGGCCAGATATTATGTTTGCAGTAAGCAAAGTTATCCAGTTCATGGAGCAACCCAGAAAGGTACATATGGATGCTGTCTATATGATTTTGAGATATTTGAAGAACTCACCTGTTTTGGGTCTCTTATTCAGTAAGGATGCATCTCTTGAGGTGACAGCTTGTGCAGATGCTGACTATGCAGGTTGTTCCGGGACAGAAAGTCTACTTCGGGCTTTGTTGTTTTTGTTGGGAACCCACTTGTATCATGGAAAAGCAAGAAGCAGACAGTGATAGCTAGATCGAGTGCTGAGTCTGAATATAGGGCCATGGCACAAGGGAGTGCAGAGATGATGTGGGTTAGATCGGTGTTGATTGATCTTACCATTGAAGTTCCTCTTCCTATGCAACTTTTATGTGATAATCAAGCTGCATTATTTATTACCAATAATCCTTCATTTCATGAACGAACGAAGCATATTGAGGTGGACTGTCATTACACTCGAGACATGATACAGAAAGGGCTCATATCTACCTCTCATGTTTCAACAGGAGATCAAACAGCTGACGTCTTTACCAAGGCTCTATCTTGAAGTCCATTTCAGAAGTGTTGTTGCAAGCTGAACACGACAGATATGTATGCTCCAGCTTGAGGGGGAGTGTTGAGATAAATATAATTTTATGTCTATTTCATGTAATCGTATTTTCTCTGGGTACTTATCATGTAATTAACCCAAGGGCTATTCTCCTATTTAAGAGAGCCTTCAGTCCATTCTAACAGAGTATTCATTTTTCTCCCAACAAATACAATTCAACACATAATATATGAACATATAGTAAAAGCTCGATGGAAGTTGGGAGCGTAGAAGATCCCATAAAGTTTGACTTTCGAGGAAAAATCCATAGACCTAACAGTTGTAATGAGTGAATGAGCACCATTGGCTAAATGAATAGACTTCACAATGGAGGAAGTTTCTGAAGAGGTCATCATACTAAATTCTCCGATCAGGTAAGTAGATTTGCTAGAACCAATAATCCAAGATGGTGATTAGGCAGAAGTAGAGTTGGTTACAATAGCTGAGATGGTTGCCATATTTGCAGTAACGGGATCTCACATGTGATTCCTGGTCTGAGGGCACCTCTATCATTGTTGCTTCATAATCATATGATGATGTGATATTAAGCTGCAGTGGTTTGCCCAACTTTACCATCACCTCTTGCATCGGTGGTTGGATTTGCAACAATAAATGCACGGAGTGCTGCTGTTACAGATATCAGAGTCAAAGTCTCGACCTCCTCTAAATGATGTTAGAAATGGAGAGTTCTCCATAGGATACAAAAGGATGAGTATGACCAGTAAAGGTAATGGATTATACCTTGTTTAATTTGTGGATGTTTGAATCAACTATGCCATGCAGATAATCTGAAACATTTAAAAGATTATAAGTGCTCTTCCTGCATATCAGGAATTATTCTGAACATATATTCATTAAAATCCCATCAAAGCAATTGTTTTTACTACCAGAATATGCAGCATCTTTGAATATTAGTAGACCTTGAAGCTTCAAAAGCAGAGAACGTGAGGAGGCCATCACAGCATCGGACTTCGCCAAGGCTTCTGCATATCATTTACTCAACTGCTGTTCTTTGAAATCTATGACGATAGATGATCCAAGGAAAATTATCGCCACAACAGGAAAATATGCAGGGCCATCCTGATGAGGCTGGAAGATGACACAAACTATATTCAAGCAGGAAGAATTTTCTCAAATGTAGAAATTTCCAAACAAACACAAAGTGATGAGAGCTTCATTTTGCTTCCATTTTGTGTGTGTTTAAGTTAACAATTTGTCTCATGTATCTGGAAGTGCACCCCTTCCAAGAGCTTCACCTTGAGTTTCTCCATGTAATCCTTCCTTGTTTTAAAAGCTTAACCATGTAACCATTGTAACTGCCATTTTTTATAGCTTTCAAGGATTAAAACATGCTCATTCTTGTATATTTCGAGAGACTAGCTTTTATTGTTCCTCTTGGAATCATGACAACAATTCAAACAATACTTGCATCACATAGGATTCCATTTCATTTATGTTTCCCTTTTGTTTGGTAAATGCTGCATGCATTCTCACAGTTTTATTGCCAGATCACAACATATCTGTCCATATCCGGACCTGTGGTTATTACCTCTCTTCACTATGGATTCATTCAGGAAGATACCTACAAAAAATGCTGGACCAGAAAGAGAAGTAGAGAAGAATGAATAGTCCACTTGAAAATCAGAGGATTCAGGGTTTCACACCAACAATAATAACAATCAAGATCCTGACTTTTACAACTTAAAATCACCAAGAAGGGATCTAACAATATTTACATGAGAAAAAGTTGCTCTGAAATTAGTGTAGCTAGATCAAAATCCAGTTTAAAGGCATTTTAATAAAATCCAAGACATGAAGGCTGGGGCATACCCTTATGTGATGATGACGTAAAGAGTAAGTATTTTAGCAAGATCACTAGATCAGGATGTAAAAATGGAATATGCATAAACTTACATGTATTTACTGATGGAACTCGACGTAAATGGACTCAAACTCCACCATCGAGAATTTGAACAACATAATGAGATAACCGTCAAACTCGCAAATAACACAATTTTAATATGGTTTCTACATGATGCAATGGACTAGTCATCGGTTGTTTTCAAACTTCAACTCATCTAACCGCTCTACTAAGCCTAAAAACTAAAGTAACTTCTATACCACTACTAAATATTTTTATATCATTTGGTCTGTCTCATACATGGAGAGCACTTCGAATCTTTTTTAGTCGATGGTAGATCCTCTTTATGCAATGTTGAAGATCTTTTTTTGTCGCATACTAACAACCAAAAAGGATTTGAATCTGGCCACTCTGCAACTGAATTACGAAGAATAATAGGATATTCGATCTCATAGAATTCAACTCCCATTCTCAACCAACGAACAATAGGAATTTGAAGCAGAAAAACTGCGAGGACAATTTTAGCTGTGGATAAAGACTCTGTTGTTGGGGATTTACTACAACTATTGAATTCAAACTAGGGTAATCTTTTGATCAGTGTTCAATTGGAACATGAAAATGCAATTGCATAGATCTTAGTTACTATTCGAAATGGAGAAGAGGGGCTCTCGAAGGAGGAAAAAGATCCAATAGCACGTGAACCCTTAGGTTCTCGAGTCACTGGATTCTTATCAATATTTGCAGTTTTCAAGTCAGCATTTTCACATCTGCTTTGTCCCCACCCTCTTTGAATGAGGTTGGAGGAGTGGTCTGGCGGTAGTACAGTGTGCCTACACCTTAAAGGATCCGGGTTCAAATCCCAAGGGAGACACTCCAGACCCCCGAAATTACCGGGCTACTATTAAAAAAAGGTTGGTAAGAAAAATACTGAATCAACGTGTTGATCTTATGCTATATCCTAATATAGAGAAGGATGGTTAGTTATTCTTCATACATCTACTTACTAGAGAAAGAAACAGACCTTGAATATAACCAAACTACATTCACAAATGATGGTTCACCATGCAATTCATTTACAAGATGACTTATATCCAAAACATCCCATGAGTTAAACAACAATCAAACCTTTTCTCACTTTAGAATGGAAACTTCTCATGAAATCTTACAGTAAAAGGGAAAGAAAGAAGGGACACCTGAGAGCATCAGAAAAAAAACATTTCAAGATGTTTATTGGTGTTTTCTCTGAAATCAGATACTCACTTTCATTCAGGTTAGGATAGTACCAACAAAAATAAGAAGGAAGAAACAGCATCCAAGGCGTGCAGTTAGGAATTTATGTTCACGTTAGGCCGATCCCAATTTGAGATCCTTGGCATACTCCTGCAGCAGCTGCGATTTCCTCCTATCGATCTCATCCAGGAGACTATCCAAGAAGGCAATCCTATCTTTATTGCTGAAGCCCTGCATGATAGATAAGCATCCAGGTGCAAGAAAATTCTGCAAAGTGTCCTTTACTTTTGGTTTGTTCTGATGGAAATCTAGTCCCTTCAGCCTTTCCTTTATCCCACTGTTGTTCTCTCCCGCTTGACTGTCTGCCTTGAAGCATTGCTCTATCAGATTAGATGCTGTCGAGGTGCTTGGCCACACGCTCCACCTCATAGATTGTGGTTTGGAGATGATCACAGCAACATCCGCATTGCAAAGGATGCTCAGCTCTGAAGCCTTCTTCATGATGTTGAAACTCCTTTTCTTCAGTCTTCTATGCTCATCTTTCGACACTGCCATTTCCATTTGTCTCTTGTTCTGCGTGTTAGCCATCATCTCTGCAGTGAATTGACCGAAAAAGCAGGAATTGAATAAGCAAAGATGTAAAAGAGGTATCAACACAGAAGCAGCACAAAATGTACAGCATTAGACATCATCCAAGTGAAACTTGCTTGCATTTATTCTTAAGCAGAATATTGAAAACATAGAGAACTGGGGACAGTGAAAAACTACTGTATTTTTTGATAAATTACAAAAAATGACCTCAATTATGCCTCAATTTCCAATCAAGAATCTCATTTTTCAAATGAAATAAAGATACACCAAACTCTCATCTTTAGGGTTTAAAAGCTTACATAAGCATGCATTTAAGACCAAAAAAAGATGATACATGCAAAATCTGAGACTCCTAATTGGGAATAGAAGTACAGTAGGGGCCCTTTTTTCAATTGCCCTATTTTTTTACCATGATAACTTCCCAACGAATGCATTAAAGACCCCTCTCAATGATCACATTACATGCCATACAAGTCAAACTTGTTCTAAATAAGATCAACTATTAAATTGGAATCATTCAAAGCAGAACGAGGCGGGAATATGGAAATTACTATATGTTTTTGCCATGGAATATTACGAAAAACACACTAAAAACCCCAATTTCTATTGTTGTCACAGACTCCACCATTAGAAAAATTAGGAAGATGGCATGGCACTTTTACCCACAGCACATAGAGGGGAACCCTGCACTCTTACCCGCGGCAGTGGGATAGAGCTGTGCTTCTGCGGCGGGTTGGCGGCACGAGGAGGTGAAGCGGTGGTGGACTGGAGGCGCGATGGGAGGCGGCGGCGGTTGCGCGAGCAAGGGAAGGTGACGACCGCGGGGCTCTTTCCCCAACAAACAAACCGGACCCAACAAATATCCGATAAGACCCTTTTTTTCCTATAAATAATCGGATATCGGACTCGACCGGACTAAAATTATATAATAAAATAATAAGAAAATAAATTTAAGATGGTAGAGACCAAGGTTTAAAAGTCGGACCATGATTTATGCTTTCTTACATGCAACTTCTATCAAGTTATAAAGAGATTTACTGATACACACTCAAGGTCTTTCAGGAAGAAATTCTAGTATCTGATTTATGGTCGGAACTACGAGGTCCGAGGAAAGGGCCTATTTGGTTGTTGGATTGGACTTGGTTGGGTTGGGTTGGGGTACCCCTGTGAATAGTAAAATGCATCCCTGTGAATAGTAAACTGTGAGGAGGATTGAGAGGATTGGAAGGAGGGGTACACCAGTGTACCTCAACCCAACCCAGTCCAACCCAGCAACCAAACATGCTCAAAGGGTTTTATGATATTTTATGTTTTTTCTGTTTCACCGTATCAAGAGAATCATTCACTCAAATGTGACCGGTTCCCATTATCTCTGCTTGTTCTTTGTTGTATGCAACATGCAAGGTCTACATTGTCAGAAGGACCTAGTCAAATCGATAGGTAGAGACGAAGCTAGACTTTTATATTTTGAGGAGCTGGACTAGATTGAATCAGGATACATGTTATACAATGTCATTTATTTTATTTTCTTTGAGTATCTCAGAAAATATACGATGAAGTTTTCGAATAATAAATAACTTAAACTTTATAAGTTGGAAAATATATTTCAATAATTTTGTTGCAAAAAATAATTTGTGAACAAAAATAAAAGTTACCGAGTACATATATTTATGAAATTACTTTAATCACGCTCGTCGTGAAATATAAATATATAAGTAATATTTGAATGATGAAACAACTATACAACGATGATATCACCATACTTTAGCAGTTTAGATTAGATACAGAAATCTAAACATATCTAAGGTCGTAAAAACTAACATAATATAGAAGAAATTTCATATCAATAAATTTGTTATTTTTTTATGTGATAAGTGAAGATTATTGAAGTTTAGATGATAACCAGTAGTGGGTAGGCTCGACGATCATGGCTGTTTAGAAGTCGGATATCAAAAATATAGCAACAGTGTCGCATGTTGTGAACGAGGCTATAATTGTGACTTGCGAGTGTAATGCTAGCATAAAAGGGCGTTGCGATTGTGATGGCTATGGCAATTTGAATATTACAAGATGATATTTGAGACATCGAATTCAAGATTGTAGCATTTGTTGAAGTATGTGGTTGTTGCAGCAATATATTGGGGAGAGGCCATTGAGATGGATGCAAAAGTATTTAACAACTTTATAGTTGTTGTGCGATCCTGAAGCATCTAATTTTCACTAAATTTTAATTTCTGAACTTATCCATTATCTAATTTGAACATTTGATTATTCTATCTTCTTGTACTCATTGAGACCTTTCCAACGAACCTAAGAACTTCGACAATGGACATCATATGACAAAGTTACACACAAAATATGGTGGTTTACAGCTTTTTGGTTACAGTACCAAACCCAAATCCCAAGCATATATAAGGATTAGTGGCTTAACAACTTAGCCATTCCACCTAAGCTTGTCGAAGCATCACCGTAAGCTCGACGAAGCTCTGCCACTGATGAATCCTTGCCGGATCATCATCATCCTTTCTTTTTATCCTCGAAAAATAAGAACTTCGTGAGGAATCTTCATTAATTCCTCATCTTTGGAAAAAATCCAAACATCTATAAATAACACTAACCCTAATTTTATTGTATTTAATACTAACATCTTCTTTATTTTCTTTATTATTAAAAATTTCTAAAAAAATAGGTTAATTATCGTATATATTTATTTTGATTTCAAAAAGAAATTAAAAAGAAAAAAATATCAAAATCACTAAAATACTATGTTTTATCTTTTAAAAATACTACCAAAAATATTTCCTTACATAAATGATCTCTTTTGGATTTTTAAGCAACATGAAACTCGTAGATCTCGATGAGATCTACAACTTTCATGTTTTGATTTTTCGTAATTCAAACTCTAATTATTTCTTTTCAATTTTTTATATTTTCTTAATTTTTGATTTTTCTGATTGGGTCACGCGGTGTCCTCTGGGCCACCCACATTTCCCTATTCTTTTCCCTCCACTAGACCTCCTCCTTGACCGTCGGATCATCCTCTGGAATCCTTATTCTTAACCATCCATCATCGCCTCTACGTGAGCCGTCTAATCAGACTCCTAATCTAATTCTATCCACCCATTCCCGCTCTCTTCTTGATCGCTCGATCTTCCTCCCATCCTACGACTCTACCCTCTCCACGTCATCCATTCATCCTTCACCCTTGGATCAGGCCCCATCTCCATCTCAACCCTTCACTTCCGCTCGTCTTCCAGTCATTCAATCAGATCCGAAGGATCTGATCTTCGCCGTTAACCCGCACCCACTCCCTAGACACTAGATCAGACCATCTGATCTGATCCACGTCCCTTGTATGCACCCTCTTCCTGACTGCTAGATCGCGAGATCCAATATTCCACGAACCTATTTCTTCTCCAGACTCCTCCTTCCCCAGTCGTTACACGCCACGACCCTGTCGCCCCCTTCAAATTATAGCTTCCAGCTCAGACCACCTACGCATAATCCAACGCTTCCCCTCAATAGACTTTACCTCCATCATCCTCGCAGACTCATCAACACCCCCTGACCGAGCCCCAGCACCCTCATTCCAGGCTTCATATCCATGTCCTTGAAAAATGAAAAGATGGGAGCCGCTAAGTAATGGCGTGACAATTCAGACTCACTGTCGTTGAGGCGACTGCTCGAATCTTCTCGTTGTTCAACAATTAACCCACACAAGTAATTAATCAATTAAGAGCAAGAGTTAAATTTTATTATACCCTACTAAGAATGTATAATGGAAAGCAAGTAGGGGTTGAACATGGGAAGCAAAGGGATAGAGCATGCAAGATAGAAATCAACACACCAATTATCTCTACAAACACTTAGCCAAGTTACATTTTTTTGGGTTTTTGATTATATTTTTTTATTTTTGATATTATATTTTTATAATTTTATTTATAATTTTATTATTTTATTTTTTATATATTTTTGTATTTTCTTTTGCTTTGAAAATAGATATATAAAGCTATAAAGAGTATGTATACAATATAGATAAGAGAGTGATAATATATATAGGTAAAAATAATCAAAATACAAGAAAATAAAATATTTTTTGGGGTTTTATATAATTTTTACTATTTTTTGACTTTGTAGATAATTTTGCTAATTTTAATAGAATTTTAAATTAAAAAATACCCAAAATCAGGGATAAAATAAATACCTGAAATTAACTTGGAGATAAAAAATATCAAACAGAGTCAAAATTTCTCCAAATTTATTTTAATATATAGATAATAATATAGAAAAAAATTCAAAGATAGAAACTTTATTTTTTATTTTTTAAGAATTTTATATATTTTTATAAAGGTTTTAGTTGTTTTCCAATTTTTATGAGTTTTCTTTTATATTTTTTAGTGATTTTTGATCTGAAGTTATAAATACTTAAATAACTATAAAATATATTTTTTTTGAAAATTTTTAAAATGGGTTTGTAATTTTTATGAATTGTCTTTTGCAAGCAGGGACAAAAATATATGTTTTTTATTTTTAATAAATAATAAAATACATAAGCCAAACATATTTTTGGGATTTTTCGAGCTTTCTAGATGTATAAAATAAATACAAGAAAGAAAGAGAAACTACACTACTGGCAAGGGCATATATGTAAATATCGAGAAATCCAATGGCCAAAGTGCAATTTCACCAAAATATTATAACTGAAATGAAAAATTACATGACTAATTAGAAATGCATAAAGACCCAAGAGCCTGCCCGCAAATATGCAACTCATGTGTTCGCACACGTAAGCTACGTTGGCGAGGACCTAATTGTAATTTTTAGACTCTATAGGGGCTCTACTACAATTGTGCCAAATATTTACAACTACAATAAAATGTTTGCGGACTAAACATAAATAAGGCAACACCTAGGGGCCCGGCCGCAAGAAATCCACCCACGCGATGCATCACGTGAGGTGATGTGGCTAGGACCGAAATGAAAATCCCAAAACTCTAGGGGTCTTTAAGCAATTATTACATAAATATAACAAAGGCTGATGAATTTTTGTAGTCTATATAAGAAATACAAAATGTGCGAGAGCAAAGTTGCAAAATACCCACGCTTAAGGCACTGGCGGACGACAGGATTAGCTTTACTTAGATATGTGCTGCACTCAGGCCCCCTGATACCGCTTTGCCTCCAATGGCCAGGATTAAATGATGCTCGCGGATCTAATGGTTGTGACCTGGCCTGATCCGACGGTGACTGAAGCTCAGGAAGAACGGCTCGCAATCCAACGACATGGAGACGTGGAGGAAGAACGGCTGAGGAATTCAGCCTAGATGAATTTTAAGCCCAAAAATCTTCATGCTTGACGTTGCATACTCCCTTCTGATGAGACCAAAAGCCTCCCAGGATTCCTCTCTGACGAATGGATACTTCAAAATGCTCCGAAGAGTCCGGTGATGGCCAGCAGCGGAGACGAACCTGGGAGGTGTCCTTCTGACATAACGCCCCTCATATGGGGCCTAAAGCAGGTTAGCACCAACAAAGAAAGACGAAGGTTCCCCGGACTTTTGGGGGTGAAAGGGATGGTAGGTGAAGTGGGTGGCATTCCACTGGCGAACGACGTCAGAGGAGAAGCGAGTATCTCGTTCTTTGCAGGAACAAGGTGGATAGGGGGTGCCTGGGGCGCGGAGAAGCATTAGGGAGGAGTGATGGGGCATCAGATACAGCGGATACGGGCAGAGCACGGAGAACAAGGTTCACCGTAGTCAAGGGAAACTCGTGCCGTTATTGATCTACCTGTTGCCCAAGGGTACAATACATACTCTTCGTGGACCTCGATTGGCAGGGGTTGGACAAGATCTATTGATGCCAATATTAGTGTACCTGCATGCCATTTTCAACTTAGTAATCCGTATTTAAAAAGTTCTCACGTCTGATCCATCTACTGGTAAGGAACAATGTTATTTTCAATGATGGGAGGTTTTACTAAGCATGCTAATCTTGTATGAAATTTGATGCCTGTAAATTTTATTTATACTTTTTAAATACATTCTTTAGACAAACGTCTCATGAAGGTTCATGTGATTATTTATAAAAAAAATACGTAATTTTTACGAATATTGTATGTCTTTTGCAATATAAATTTAATCTTTTTATGATTAAATAAATATATCAATAAAATATAACTATATAATAAACAATAACCTTGTTTATAAAGTTATATAAGAAAAATTGAAATTATATATAAGTATATTATACATGTTTTCTAAATTATTTAAATCTCATTATTTATTGCTTTATTATATATCAATATTTAGATATCTTTATTTTATTTTGGTCATTTTATTTAAATCTCATTATTGGTTGAGTGTTACTCTCCGACGATCCCAGGGTCATAAACTTGGGAGCATATCCTCTTATGTATGAATGCCTACAAGATGTCATTTTATGCTCTCTTTTTTTGCAAAATGTATGTGAAAATCCAACCTTACAGATTCAATCTATAAATATTGTTCTACTTATCTATCAAATTTCGTCAAAATACACTATTTGTAGCTATTTTATCTTAAAGATCAATGTTTTTTTCTCAACTGCACATGTTTTAAAGACAAACATACATCACACATGCGTTCGCTCATCTCGAGACAGAACGACGACTGATGGAGATGATGGCACGCAAGTTTCCTACACTTTGGCAACATACCCCCTTTTTCCTTCCTAAAAAACGAACGGAATAAGTATGCAATAAAGAACTGCGTACCCCGACTAGCTAAAAATTCGATTCAGATTCAATTCGAAAATAAATGAACTGAATTTGAACACAAGTTTAGGCTTGATTAATCAAACGAACCGAACCTTAAAATGGTAGATTCGCTTAAGTTCAGTCTGATTACACCCTAGGTACAACTATTATTGGAAATGGCCTTACGAACTTTCCTGTAAATACCATTACAGTTATAAACAAGCATCGAATCGAACCTTAGGAAGCCCAAGATCAAGCCCATTTAACTACGCGACTTACAAAACAATTTTTTGCAAGTCCAAGCTCGACCACACTGAATCAAAATGGGCTCGAGTTTGGATCAGGCCAGGCCATTCCACTTAGCTTATCGCACACACCCATTTAATTTTACAACTCATACGTATTTTGTATGCATTTTGACCTTGCATATCGACGAGGGAATAGGGCTTATGAGACCGAATTCGAATCGATCCATCAGGTTTGTATGTGGGCCGACCCGATGGGTTCTCGGTTCGAACCGAGGTCAGATCAGACCACTTGCAAGTTTGGACTCAACCGAGCTACATGTGCCCCCATTTTGGGTTGAACCGGGTTGACCTGGCTCGATGCTCATTCATCCTTATAATCTTAATATGAAAAACACCGAATAAAGTTCCGAATAACACATTTTTCACATATAAGATGCAAACTTTCTAAAACGATGAAGCAAACTTCATCCAAATATAATTTTGTTCAAAAAAACCCATAATTCGAGGATACCCATATATTTTTTAAGAGTTTCCCATTGACGTGTAACTGGTTTAACTATGAGCGCAGGGATCCTCTGCGGTACCGCAGAGGTTGGCTGTAAAATGTGAGTGTCCTGAGCCGCTCGATCAAGATCGAGTGGTTCACACGAAATCGGAGTATTTATGTCCTTAACGTGTGAACCGCTCAATCAAGGCACTCCACATTTTACAGCCGGCCTCTGCAGTATCGCAGAGGATCCATGTGCACGAATCCTTTGCCGTATTGCAGAGGCCGGTAGTAAATTGTGGGCTCCGTGAGCCGTCTCTGCCGTACTGCAGAGGATCAGTGCTCTAACTATGATGTGTACATATATCGAACTTTCAGTCAGAGAATGGTGTAAGAAAATTGATAATGTGAATAACATGAAAAGCATGCATTGAAACTATTTAATTCAATGCTAGCACGCTGTTTAATAAAATTATGAATGAGTATTACATGATTGTGGGTTAATTGTACAATTACCCTATCTCTTATTAGACATTTTGCGCAAACCCTCTTCGATTTTTTCCTCACCTACGAGGAACCCTGAACAAGAAAATTAACTTGAGCTACATGATTAGCTCTTTTAGGGCCTGTTTGGTTGCAGGGTTGGGCAGGGTTGGCCCAACCCTGATTACTATTCACAAGGGTACTTCTTCCTCACAGATTACTATTCATCCAGCCCAACCCAACCCTGCTCAATCCTGCAACCAAACAGGCCCTTAGAAACTACGGGGTAGCCTCGTAATCAAACATAATCGACGTTGCGATATAGGGAAAAATCAGACCGACCAGTCGATCCGGTGATTGCAGATTGATGAAAGTGTTCGGACTTGGGTATTATTATTTTTTTTCAAAAAACTTGACTTGGACTTGGACATTAACCATTCTCCAAAGGATTTTTTTTGAGGGGTTTCATGGGAATACAGGAAGATGCAGATGTGTTCTTGCTATTTTTGTATGTCGAAGGTTGGCATTTATGTAAAGGTTCCTGTAAGTTACAAACTTAGAAGATAGAAGAAGCTAAGAGTAGGGAGAGGGGAAGAGAGATGAAGAGCGACGAGGAGGACGCGAAACCCACTCCGTCGACATATACAACGTTCTGGACTCTGCCAGAGGACCGCTCCTCGACCGCCTCTCAACCAGTTGAAGATACAATCCGGAAGAAGCCCAGAGGATGGAAGGCCATGCCCTTCATCATAGGTTTGCATGATCTCTCTCCTTCGTGTCTGAAAACATTTCCATGTGGTACTAATTCCAAGAGTATATTGTTCAAAAACAAGTCGTGATCCAAGGAAAGTGGATCCTTTGATGTACAACAGAGTCTGCTGTACCAGCAAAGCTGCTCGATCATGATCAGGCGGTTCACGCAAAATCTGGATTTTTGTGGGCCTTTGCGTTTGAATCGCTCGATCATGATCGGACGGTTCTGAACAGTGGATCCGTTCTCATGGTCCAAGTCTCGATTGGGATTGACTCATGGGCTAGCTATTTTTTTTTTCAATAATTATGTTTTATTTGACAATTTTAACTTGTTTTGTGAACTTGCCTTTACTATTAAAGTATTATATGTGTTACTTGAGATGAATACCATTTAATATAATAGAAATTGTCGATGTAAAATTCTTTTGTGTATTATTAAATTAATCAAACCTTATGCCATTGTCGAAATTTTTGGGTTTCTGGAATTTAAGAAGTATATACGGAGGATCCGCTCCCAACGACCTATTTAGTGGGAGCAGAGAGGTAGATCCTCTGCTGCTGTGGGTTTACCAAAATTGCATCTTTATTTTATTTTTTTGCAAAGTCATTCAAAAATCAAATTGTATAGTAGATTGAATCTATGAATTTTGTTCTACATATCTATCAAACTCCGTCTGAGTCCGATGTTTGACCTATTTTATCTAAATGGTCAGGTAAAAAATCAACCTTCAAGGAACTTAAAATTCATTTAAAAAATGACAGGAGTTTTGACCATTAAGATAAAATTAGCTATTATAACTATTGGACTAAGATGGAATTCAATAATATTGATAGATTCAATTTATACGGTTAGATTTTTTGAAATTACTTTCGAGAAAAAAACAAAAGAAGGAAAACCACTCGATGAGGATCGGATCCATATTTGCACTATAACCTATGTAGACCTTCACATCCACCTCTTGAAAGCAGATCTTCTGTTGTTACAACATCTGCTTGCAACGAAGGGAAGCTGCTCAATGAGGATCAAATGATGCTCAAAAGAGATGGATGATGGCTGGTGTCCATCCCGATCCTCATTGAGCGGCTCCTCTACGTTAACAGCATATGGTCAGCCACCTTTATCACAAGTCCCAATAGGGGTGAAGGTGTGAACTTGAAAGTTTTTATAGGCGTCAAAGTGTGTAACGACTCAACCAACAAGGAAGGAGTACAAGAGTAGTCAGCACAACAACAAAAATATATTTTGAGGTTCGTGTTATGTTGTCCGTTATTATTTCTTATCATATTATTTTTTGTATTTGAAGTTCACAATAAATTAATTTACCGAAGTTGATAACAAAGGCAGCTGATATCAATACTATCTAAGTCATTGTCAATAATATAGGAGACCGGTTCAGCCAGAGGAACCTAATCCTCTGCAGTACTGCAGAGGCCGACTGTAAAAACTAAGCACCGTTGGCCGCTTGATCAAGATAGAGTGGTTCACGCAAAATCAGGGTATTTTTGAACCCTTATCGTGTGAACCGCTCGATCTTCATCGAGCGGCTAAAGGAGCTCCAATTTTCACAGCCGATCTCTGCAGTACTGTAGAGGATCCGTGCTCTCAGCCAAAGCCGTTCGATCAAGATCGAATGGTTCATACGAATATCGGGTTTTTATGACTCTTTGCATGTCAACCGCTCGATTGTGATCGAACGGCTCACACAGCACAGAGGATCCTTGCTAGTAAAATAGTAGCATGCAAGTTATTCCTTACAAACGATAGCTTTGCTATCCGTTATTGCATATTTAATGACGGAGGACAGAACAACGGATATGACTAAGCGGGACATGCAAATGTAGGGTGTCAATCTTTTACGACGATTGGGCTTTCGGGAGCCACAGCAAATCTAAACATATACCTGATCAAGAACTACAACTACCCGGAGATGAAGGCATCCTCTTTCGCGGGCATGTGGATCGGTACTTACAACCTCGGCCCTCTAGTGGGGGCGTTCATCGCCGACGTCTACCTCGGCAGGTTCCGCACCATCACCGTAGCCTTGATCTCGACTCTGTTGGTACGCTATTACTTACACCGTTCTCTTCTTCACGTACACGTATCATATAATCAATAAACAATTATCAATCCTAAGCGTTTTGAGACCATGCAGGGAACGCTGGTGATGTTCCTGACGGCAGCAGTTACACGGCTCAGGCCGGCGTATTGTTCCCCGGAGGCTAAGAAAGCCGGCCAATGCGCTCAGGCCGCGTTCGGACAATTCGCCGTCCTCCTGCTGTCCCTGGCCTTCCTGTTCGTCGGTTCTGCCGGCACTAACCCCTGCATCTTCCCGTTCAGCTTGGACCAGTTCGATCCGCACACCGAGTCCGGTCGGACGGGAATCTCCAGCTTATACAACTGGTCCTACACCGCCACCGGCTTCTCCTCCCTCCTCGCCTACACTGTCGTGGTATACATCCAAGATAGCATCGACTACGCGGTCGGCTTCTTTGTCACGATCGCATGCGTGATACTGGCCATCGCTCTCTTCTTCTCGGGCGTGTGCTTGTACGTACACGTCCCACCGGAAGGAAGTGTCTTCTCCGGCATCGCACAAGCCTTCGTCGCGGCCTTCAGGAAGCGGCACCTCCGGCTGCCTCCGGCCCCGGAGCAGGAAGAGTTGCTCTACGACCCTTGTGGTCACGATTCCGCCACTTTACTACTCACTCAAGATTTCAGGTATATAAGAGCTGTAATGGTTATTACAGGAGAAGTGCTGTAATTGCCCATTTTATTTTATTTTTTCGATTTTGATTTTTTTTAAAATCCAACCTTATTCATTACATGACCATGCACCCTTCAAATTGCTCTTAAATATGAGGGTATTTATTATTTTATCTTAATGATCAAAGATCATGTCAATACAATATTTAAGCAAAGTTCAATCCCATTTAAAAAAGAACCAAACCGTTGATCATTAAGATAAAAAATAAAATGCCCTCAAATTTGAGCGACATTTAGAAGATATGTTGAGTATTAGTCGAAAATGTAATTCGGAAGATGTAATTCAAAAGATTGGATTTTGAAAATCTAATTTGTAAAAAAATAAAATAGCAATTACAACACCTCTCATATAATACCCAATACAGCATAGGATCATCTTCCATACATGCATACGTACGTGTGTGTATCTCTCTCTCTCTCTCTCTCTCTCTCTCTCTCTATATATATATATATATATATATATACAGGAAAAAATGGGGCTGCCCCCGCCCCATTTTTCGGCGTTTTTTTTATTTTTTTTGAAAAATAAAACCATGTAAATTCATCCATATATCCCTCCTACATGCCATTCGAATTTCGTCAGAAACAGAGACTCCTACGGCCTCCATCTCGATGGTATCGATTTAAAAAAAATCCTTTTACCGTTAAAAAATTACTGTCCGGATGGAGGCCGTAGGAGTCTCTGTTTCTGACGAAATTCGAATGGTATATAGGAGGGATATAGGGATGAATGTAAATGGTGTTATTTTTCAAAAAAAAATAAAAATTTTGCCCAAATAAGGCGGGGGCAGCCACATATGACCCATATATATATATATATATATATATATATATATATATATATAATATATATATATATATACACACACACACACACACACACACATAGGAAAAAATGGGGCTGCCCCCGCCCCATTTTTCCGCGTTTTTTTTATTTTTTTTGAAAAATAAAATTATGTATATTCACCCCTATATCCCTCCTATATGCCATTCGAATTTCGTCAGAAACAGAGACTCCTACGGCCTCCATCTCGATGGTATCGATTTAAAAAAATCCTGTTACCGTTAAAAAATTACTGTCCGGATGGAGGCCGTAGGAGTCTCTGTTTCTGACGAAATTCGAATGGTATATAGGAGGGATATAGGGATGAATGTACATGGTGTTATTTTTCAAAAAAAATAAAAAATTTTGCCCAAATAAGGTGGGGGCAGCCATGTTGGCTGCCCCTAGGGGGCAGCCACATATGACCCATATACATATACATATACATAGGGTGCCTTTCAAATAGGATGCAGTCCTTCCTGAGTTCAGGAAGGCCGCCCCTTTTTTGTATAAAAACGAGCACTTTAGTAGAATACGTATACAGTTTGTATTATAGGTGCACGTTATAAATGCAAAGCCACATACAAAACTGCATATTATAATACAAACATTAAAACTGCACATTATAATACAAAACTGTGTATATATTCTACCAAAGTCATCATATTTTATACAAAAAAGGGGCTGGCCTTCCTAAACTATGGAAGGACTGCGACCTATTTGAAAGAAATCCTATATATATATATATGAGGTAAATGGGGCTGCCCCAGGGAGTAGCCAACTTGGCTACTCCCACCCCTATTTTTCTCTCATTTTTTTATTTTTTTGGAAAATAAAAATTTGTATATTCATTATTATATCCCTCTCACATTCTATTAAAATTTCGTCAGAAACAGAGACTCCTATGGCCTCCATCCAAACATGATCGATTTAAAAAATTCTGCGACCGTTAAAAAAATGACGTCTAGATGGAGGGCTTAGGAGTCTCTGTTTCTGACGAAATTTTAATAGGATGTGAGAGGGATATAATGATGAATATATAAATTTTTATTTTCCAAAAAAATAAAAAAATGGGGGGAAAATAGGGGTGGAAGTAGCCAAGTTGGCTACTCCCTGGGGGCAGCTCCATTTTACTCTCTCTCTCTCTCTCTCTATATATATATATATATATAGGGTGCACTTGAATTGAGGTGGCACCTTTCCTTGATTAAGGAAAGATTTCATCTTAGGCCGTGGGATGAAGATTGTACGAAGGAGATTGAAACCACTATGTGGTTTTCGTGACAACTAACATTCCTAAAATGATGGATGGTTAAATTAATGCTAAATAAAATATTACACGTCACTAATTCATTCTATATTTAGCAAATAAGCATGGTTAAGAACACAGCATTTCGGTAAAATCTCGGTTGATTAAAAGCAACTTATTTTGAGATAATCTGTTATGATATTACAAAATATTGTGCTATTTTACATCTTTATGTCATATTTTACAACATATAATCTACCGCTTATACGGAAAAAATGCTAAAAGACGTTGACATATTTTACACATATTAAGTAAAAAAAATTACATTCGGTTGCGTAATAAAATACGAAATTGAAAAAGACATTGCAAACTCTCGTATACGCATATACATAATTAGAAATTTAGACATAAGGAAATGTAACATTGAATTACGTTATATATCTATAATTTACACGATACAAACGACAACTACAATTTTATAAAATATTTTACAATGTCATTATGATAACTGTAGAATATTTTTTACAAACTTTTAAACAAGCTTACCAACACTTTTCATATTTTACGTATAAATTGTATATTTTACAAAAGGCTACACTATTATGTTAATGTATATCTCAATTAATATATGAACGTAACGTATAGGAATGTATATTTATTTTCTCAGAATCTTGATCACCTATACTTACAATTGTATGTTAATATATTACAAATGTAAAATTTATTTTACAAGATTTGAGTGTATTTTACTGAGTTTTCTTACATTTTGCATTAAGTAATTGCCAATGTTGCATCTATTTTACATTATCAGTCTATATTTTACAAAAGCATGTTATATTTTACATCTTCATCTTCTATTCTACAATTTGAGTTTTCGCTTAGTTTTATGTTCCCGACTCTACAAATAAAATAGGAAGATATACATGGTACATGCTGACAATGATGCTCTCATGGTGAAATTTGAATTATATAACATATTAAAAATTTTATCTTTGAAATTTTTGATGCTTTCAATAGAGAACATAAGCATTGATAACTAAACAATGTATGAAATCCTGAATTACAGATTTGAAAAATTAAATTAGTGATTTTATATACAACAGGAAAATTTCGCTTTAGAATGAGATTGCAGATGATATGAATAATTTTTTGCGAGAAACACATGTCTGATTCAAAGAATCAAATGCTAAACGCAAAAATGAATCTTTTACATTAAAATTGTGCATAAAGATTGATGAAAACATATACTGGAATTTTAAACAAAGGAAAAAAAGATGAAGAACAAACATATTGAGTAGATGAAGATAAAATACTGACCTGTTTAGACTTGGAGAAGATAAAGCAGAAATGATTCTCAAAAGCAAAAGCTAGCTACCAATGATTGAAGAGCAAAGGAAAAAGAGGAAATGAAGTTTTCGATAATTAATTAATTACCAAATTAATGATTACTCATTGATTAAGTTAAATCAATTTGTAATTTAAAAATTCAAATTCTTTCTATTTTTAGTCAAAACCGAATACGAGCTCCCTTTTAATTTCAAAAAATACAAAATTGCCAATAATTCAAATAAAGAGTTATGTGAGTAAATTGAATCGAATTTAAGGAAATTAACATATGAAGTATATTCATAAAATAAAGTTACAAGAAAACCTAATTTGAAATTAATCAAAAAGAACTTACCGCATAAGGGCGACGACGGCAAGGCGGGCGATCTTCTAGCTATTCGATCCAGGAGAGAGCTTCCACTCGAGAAATCACTATCTTAGGAGAAAAGAGGGACATCAGGCGACGATGGAGGAGATGCAATCCAACCTGGTTGAACCAACGAGGGAACGGGATGAAGACTCAGATCAATACAGTGGGGGTGCGAAGATGGAACTCCAGATCCATCGGCCGAAGCAGCAAATCAAAAGTAAGTATATTTTCATTTTTATATGACTATTTTAACAATTTTAGACAAATTTTATCTCTGGTAACTGGTATGAACAGAAGGACAACAACTACAATTTATCAAAACAAAGGAATTCGATGTTGATAAGGATGCTCTGAAGATTAATGATGATTTTGGAAGTATGAGTACTTATTTTTACTTAGATATAAATTGGGTTTTTTATTTGTAAGAACAAAATCACTGATTATTTCAAACACAATATATTTTTTCTCTTCTTTAGGCAAAGGTTATGTACAACACATGTGCTACATTGAACATTTTGTTCAGTTCGTTGATAACCATAGACCCACGCCCAAACAACAAGCACTACTGTCAAAAACAGCTTTTGGGAGAATAACTAACATTAGCTATGTTGACATACAAAGAAAAAATCTTCAATGGTTGGTTGAGCAATACCAAGGAGGCAGAAATTTCAGATTTGGGAACAAGGTAGTGAGTTTCAGTGATGAAGAAGTTGGGGCAATTTTGGGCCTGCCAAGCTCCGGATTTTCAATAACAGTGAGAGGAAGACACCTTCAATGGAAATCTTTTATATCTCACAAAATGTTTGCAGAAGGAATGATTTTCAATAGAAGGAAGTTGAATAACATACTTGAGGACTACTACAATAGAGATGATGACAACTCTGTCTCTATTTATGTTACATGCATGATACTTTTGATGTTTGCGACATTCCTTTTCCCAGACAGTTCATATTCTTTTCCGAAAGATTTGTTACACTACGTAGAATCACTTGAAGATACAAGATACTTTAACTGATCTGGGGCTGTAGCAAGGATGATACTATTCAACATGGATGATGTTGTGAGTAGAGTTCAGAAGAGAAGAGCAGGTTCATCAAGGGTAACTCTTGGTTACCTTACAGGATGTGTTGCCGGCTTATATGTGAGTATTTTGAAAAAATATTTTATTAAATGATAAAAAATATTAATAACACCAATGTATCAGGTATGGATGATGGAGTACTGCTGCAAGGAGCTTGTGGTCAGTAGAGATCTTAGGCCACGAATAAGGAAATGGGCTGGACCAATCAAAGGAGTTTCAAGAGCATTGGTTTCAATAAGTTGTGATCAAGTAAGCCTTTTTGAGATGATTAATAAAATACTGAATGACTCGTAATTTGATTTTTTTTCCAATAATAAATTATCTTGTTTATATAGATATTGCCTGCTTTACAACTTCAAAAAAATGAAATTGTAAAGATAGGAGCAGACGAGTATGTCTTTCCTTTTGAGAAGTTTACAATGGATGGTTTTGCAGTTAGAAGACCAGAAATTTTGATCGTACAGCCAATCCCAGTACCAGATGATGCTTTAAAAAGGAAAGGAAAGCAACAGCTGGAAGAAATGACTGTCCAAAAAAAGATGATTGGGTTTCCAGTGCAGACATTGTAAAAAAAAGAAACAAAAAACATGTATGTGTGATGCATTTTCGATTGAGATAGAGGAGCTGAAAGAGAAGATCAAAGAAATAAGTGAAACATATAGGATAAAAGTTGAAGAACATATCAGAATAAATTCAGAATTGAAGAAGGAGAATATTAGGTTGACAACTATGATTACGGAGCTGAATAAAAAAATAAAAATGGTTCCTGATCATGATATGAATGATCTTGGTCATAAAATATTAGATTCAGAAGAAACTTTGGAGAATATATCTGGAAATAAAGATGAAGGTGACATTGATGACAATGACCAAGGGATGGATGCAACAACACGAAATGTATCTGATGTCAATGCAGGAGATTTGGAACCTAGTGACTCAGATATCGGAGAAAGACTTCAGAATTTGATTTCTGAAATCTGTGATGAAGATCCACTGTATCAATCTCAAGATACAACAAAAAAGATTCACCTCTCAAGAGTGACATGCCTTCTTTCGATCTGAACATTGGTGACCATTCAAAATCAGAAAATGATAACACACAGCCTATTACAAAAAGAAAAAGAAAGAAAAAGTCACTGTGCAACAGAGCTCAATAATAAAAAGATTGAAACAAAGAAGAGAGGTAAAAAAATTTGTACAAGAAGCAGATAAGCAAGGGAAAGAGGAAATTGGAAGACAAGAGAGTGACACATGCAGTGAGGTAAGCCACTGAAAAATAAAACAAATCCTTTTATGTCATTGAATACACAACTATGTATATTATATTTATGATATCAACTGTTTCTAACCTTGTCTATAATTGATTGAATAATAATCAGTATCTCTGCGATCTAGTAACCGATTTCATTGGTTACGAAAAAGTGTCCGAACAGACAAAGAAAACGATCCAAGAATTTCTTCGCGATCCTGCCGACAAGTAAGTAATTTACCACAGATTTCATCTTTTATATGTAGAAATCATTAACTTTAGATATATAATCTTAATTAAATAAAATTCATCAGATTAAACGCCACATACTTCACTCCGGGAAATCGGAGTTGTAAAGGAAGGGATATTCATAACTTCTTGTACGAAAGAATGATTGAGGATACGGTACGTATGTTTATAATATGTACCATTTTATATTTGTTTATGACCAAATTGTTTTTGATATTGTAGATAATCGACATGTTTATGGATGTGTTGCACCATAAATACTGCACAACTAATGATCTTTTCCCATTTGTATTCACACCCATATTTCAATTGGTGAGATTATGATTACTGATGTAATTAATCTCAAATATCTTTAATCATCATAATTTAGTATTATTACTTGTATTTTTGCAGAAATATTTTGTGAACCTGGTGGTCAATGCTACGGAAAGTGAATTTGATAAGCTTGAAGAGCTATACAAAGAGGGATTATTAATGTCAGAGTTGGATAAAATCTTCACTGTTATCCACACAAGAAACCATTGGCACCTTCTTGTTACCGATTTTAAAGCAAGAAAGTTCCTTTCATACAATTCTATGAAAGGAACAAAATTCCATAAGAAGGATGTATTGAAATGGGTATGAGATAATAAAAGTTTACATTTTATTAAACTTCTTAATTGACTGTTAATAACATTCTTTTTTAATTACATGTCAGCATGGATGGATTTCTGAGTACTTCATGGACAGCATACCAGATGACTGCCTTGCAGGTTGGGAGATCATTTACGTGCAAGATTGCCCGCAGCAACCTTCACAGAGTCTGGATTGTGGGATTTACGTGATGAAGATGATGGAGTACTTATGTGAAGGAAGGGCGTTGGACTTCACCTACGATGATATCGACAGATTCAGATCTGAAATAGCTTCATTGTTGTTGACGTGTGGTCACATAGAGAACTCGGCGACACAATGATAAAGCTAAATGACATATTAAATACATATCTTAGGATTTTTTATTTTAAGTCAGAACTATATACTCTTTAATTATCTTAAATTGTGTAGGTTTCCACATTTTCTTCTTTATAACTTCTTTAGAACCAAACATTTCATTTAAATCTGAGGAGTAACCTATGTTTGCATTGACTATATGTTACATGTTGTATTTTTTTTCCAAAACATGGTTTTTGCAGCCAAGGTAGCTGCCTTTTATTTCATCAACCATGATAGAACAAGCGGAGCCCTTCATGGGGGATTACAGATAAGAGTCATCTAGGATAGGAGATGATACAAAAAAGTAACTACAATACAATCTGTTGTTAAGTCAGAATCTGGTCTTTACAGACCCAGCACAGAGTACATTTGCTTAGCCATCTTCTTCCCAGTAATTGGGTCTTCTTCCTGCTTGTATTTGCCTCCTTCATAATGACTTTCACGTATCCAATGGATACGTGCACTTCCTTAGTTCATCGCCAAGGAGTCATCCAGGCTTTAAGTACCCAATAATATCAGCTTCTTCTGTCCTTTTTCTTTTAGTGCCTCTTTCCAGTGCCCTCTTCCTTTTTTGCCAATCAGTAATCCAGTTATGAATTGGATATCCCATTCAATTAATATGTATGACCCAAATTAGAGTATATTTCCTATTGATCACTCTTCCATCAGCGTCCAGTAAATTTTTTTGTAGGGATAATAAGGCATTAAATACTTCCATCAGAATCAATTTTGCATCTTCCAGCTTCCATTGTAACAGATCCCTCTCAGGGTTATTGTGGAAAAAAGATTCAATATTTTTCTAGCTTGGAATATCTTTAAAAGAGAAATAGTAGTTCTCATAAATTTTTGATTTATATAAATCAGGTGAACCCTTTTCTTCAGTAATCGGAGCATAAATTGACTCCCTTAGTAGCGAGCCCTTTAATAAGTCAACAAAATCTGGCGTTGAACAGTGATGAATATAGTCATTACTGCATCTGGAGTCAAAATCAACCAAAAGTTTCCAATAGAACTGGTAGATAGAAATAGCAGTCATGAGACCAACACCCGCATGGTATAGTTCATACCAGTATTCCATTAAGTCCAAGTAAGCATTCCCAACATTAATGTATAATTCCCAATCTGAATTGACTCGGTTGATTAATAGAGAAATAGTTCTGTTCATCAGCTTAAAGAACTGAACTTTAATAGGCGGAATAATTTCAGCTCTGTCGAAATTGTACTTCCAGAAGTCAAGTCTTGCTTCCATCATTAAGACTACACTTTTTCCCAGAATCAAATGAGCATTCAAAAAATTTCTTTGACTAATAAGACTCATTCTGTATTTGGCTGCCAATAATTTGAAGGGATAGACATTATCAAAGAATCCGGACTCTGCTATCCCAAGCCTTTTATATAAGAACATGAACTCATTCTCCTCATTCTCCAACTCATTCATAAGCACATCAAGCAACGAATCTGAAGACTCGAGAAGGAAAAGTAAAGCTTCAGATTTAAGAACCTGGTGTTGAAATACTGCTCCTTCCAGTTGCCGCCCGAACACAATGGAAGTCGCCATTCCTTTGATATGTAGGTTGACAACAAGAGCATATCTCGCTTTATATATATTAAAGAAATGCCAAACGTTACTTTTTGTCTCGAGAAAGGGCCAAAAAATTACTATCTCCTGCCGAAATCCTGCTCCAATATCCGAAGTACTATCGTCATCATTATTTCCACTTTCCCATAACCATTCAACAGTCAGTATAACCGACGTCTGAAATTTGAAAGGACGTGTCACTTTTCGTAAAATATGATAACGCTTTGTAAAATAATAACGTGGTATGTAAAATATTGAATATATTTGTAAAACATATGAGATACATTGCAACGCTCGATATATAAAAGACTTCCTTGTAAGATTAGAGTTTTTCAATGATAGAAAAACTTCTTCTACTTTAAAGATTAACATCACAATGAGGGGTGCACGATGATTGCTAATTGTTTGTTATTCTTCATATCATCTACATATTTCTAAAATCATTAAAATTTACGTAAAGTATTTCAATTGGTCATTTGTATGGAAACAATTATGTTAACAATTGGACACTTTCAGCCAATAATCTAGTCGTAAAATAATGAAACTTTCAGAAAGTTGCAACCTTTCATCAAAGAACCCTTCATCTAATTCAATCTTTCAATCAATAAAATAGTTGTAAAATATTGTTACGTTTTGTAAAATATGATAACGTTTTGTAAAATAATAACGCGGTATGTAAATTATTGAAAAATTAGAGTTTTCCAATAATAGAAAAACTTCCTATATTAAAGAATAACATCACGATGATGGGTGTACGCTGATTACTAATTGTTTGTTAATCTTCATTAATGATTTATGACCAACTTTATAATCAACTGGCTTACTGCAATGTGTCAACTTTATAATCAAATATCTGAAATACTCAATGTTATGATAATAGCAAGGGATACATCTGATCTGATAGAACATAAATAGATAAATTCAATGAAATGATAATACCAAGGGATACATCTGATCTGATAGAACATAAATATCACATTGTTTGAATTCTACAAAAAAATGATCAAAAAACAGAAATCATCAAACATACATATAAATAGATAATCTAAGTCTAATAAGCATCCAAACTTCAAAGGTCATTTGCATCCATGAATCTTTCAGAAGATTGGAAACCTGCAGACACAAACAGAATAAAAAGGAAAATAATAAGCAATATTAATATGGTTTATATTAGCTGTATAAAATGTGGCAACAAATTATCAAAAAATATAATCTTACTTTATTAAAATTTGATCAAATCACTTTAATTTCATTCATTTTCAACTGCACAATAAAACACAAAGATTAGTGGAAAAAAACACATATCAATAAACAACGAATGATAAATATTTACTATGACTGGCAGATTTGTTATTAGGACAATTACTGGAATCGTGACCAACATTGTATTTGAGGCAAGATTTGCATTGTCGGCCTCTGTTTCTTCTCATTTCAGTTTTCGATCTTATACGATTGCCAACGCCCTTAGGTCTACCACCACGACCACTTCCTTTCGTTCTAGCAACGTTAGGTTCTTTAACAGCTGGTTCCGTAATCATATCTGGAACATTTGTATTGTTCACTGTTGTAGAACTCGACGAAGGTTTGTTACTTATCATGCGATCAATGCTGCTACATAAATCACTTAATCTTTCTTTGGCAAATAAGAATATATCCTCATCATGTTCAACAGAAGCTGAAATAATATGAGAACACAATTGATTTAGTTGAGACGACCTTTCTTGGTGTGCAACTGTCACATAAATAGGATACTTTCCTGATTTTTTAATGGTTCTTGTCCACCTTTTCATTATATATTCCTCATTCAAACGCTCCATGTTCTGTATCTTCAATACTGCAAGTATGTGCCTACATGGATATCCAAAGAATTGCATATTCTTGCATTCACAAACAAGAACGTCGCTTTCCGTTGACGATGAAACACATAATTCTTCATCAGACTTCCCAATATATGACACAAAATACTGACAGTAATCCAGGGAGTTCATATGCGTTCGAACATTAAGTTCCTTCACTTCGTTCAATTCATATCGAAATTTATAAAATATGAACTTGGTGTATATACGAACCATCTGTACCTCCATCTTCCATTTGAAGTTTGATTTTGGAGTGTAAACATCGCCCATGTTATCCAGGTCATTCTCTCTTTCCCTGCGTCGTTGAATTGCACTTTGAAATCTACAGACAAATTCTAGCAAGGAGTTCTGTTTAGTGATGTGATGTTGCAAAAATGCATTCATACTTTCACTCCTCTGTGTACTACGCTGACCAGCCCAAAAAAAATCCTTAAGATATAAACTAATCCATTTAAATCTTATACTATACTTCTCGTTCAACCAGACATTAGATGAAAGATCATACTGATCAATTATCTTGCACCAACCCTGCTCAAATTCTCTTATAGTTATACTTTTCCATACAACTATGGAAAACGCAGATAGAACTTCGTTTATATCTTTAATCTTTCCAAGCTTACTTTTAAGCTTGGCCATTATATGCCAAGTGCAGAATTTATGAACAGTATGTGGTAAGCATATCCTAACAGCTGCACAGATTGCCGGATCTTCATCTGTGATTATAGATACTGGATGTTTGCTCATTACTTCTAGAAATCTCTCAAATAACCACGAGAATGACTCGGTTGTCTCCCTGCTCATGAACGAATTCCCAAAGAAGATTGTGTAACCGTGATGGTTAACACCACAAAAAGATCCAAATACCAGGTTGTATTCATTGGTCCTATATGTCGTGTCAAACAATATTGTATCTCCGAATAATTTGTAATCCTCAATGGAGGCACTATCAATCCATATACACTGAGCAAGCCTGTTATCATCATCGGTTGTGTACACATAGTAAAATTCAGGGGTATTGGCCTTACAACTTTCAAAATGTTCAATTAGAAGGTGCACATCCATCCCAATACGTTGTTTCTTCTCCTTTCTGTTCAAGTTATAAATATCTCGAACAATGCTACCAACTTGACCACTGGACATGTTTATGAAAGCTGACTGCTTGGATACAGGTATATTTACATCATTCATTGACTTCACAAGCATTTTAGTGGCTTTTGAAAAACGTCTATTTGGTCTGAGGTATCTGCGTTTAGATGGAGAAACAAGATTGTGATTGTGATCAGGTTCAAAATTCGATACAAACCAATCATTGAGATCATGCCTATATGATACAGACATTGAAGCTTTGCACCCAGTCCTTGATATGCCAACACGGCGCTCCTCCTTATAAAATATACATTCATCACTCTCATCACTTCTTGCATTGTCCACTGACATTGATTTATGTGTATTTTTAGAAAACCCCTCTTTCCAGCAAACAAAAGATTTAAATATAACTTTGCGCTCCTTGGAAATCTTATCTTTACCAACTCTAGAGCTTGCTTTCCTAACATTGAATCCAATCTCAGTTGCGTATGCCTCATAAAAGTTATATGCATCTTGAATAGATAGAAATATTTGGCCTATATGCGGTGTGATAGCATTGACGGGGTCACTGATAGAGCAGTTATCTGAAATTCATTAGAAATGTAGTTGCAAAAATTAGTTATTTTTAATTTAAATTATTACCTATAAATGTAAAATAATGATAGATAATATAAAATGATGCACGTATATGTAATTTAACTGGTATAATGGACTGGAAATGTCACCATTTGGACGATATCACATAGGATCGTATGATGTAAAATGATGTTCAAGATTGTAAATTGTAGGTCATTAATGTAAAATACTGAACTATACGACCAAATATACATAATTTAAGTAATTTGCGATTTTTTATTAACAACAACATATAAATGAACAAAGGTTGCAAAGTTTTAAACATGGGTGTAGTTCATCATACCTGTTTGATGTAAATTATCATCAGTTCGTGCCCCGAGTCCAATAAGTTCACCCTCTCCGTCAGATAACTAGAGATACAAAATATAATAATGTCACGTATTAAAATAAAAAAGCCCAAAATGTTAACGCATATAACGACTTCGATTCAAAAACCAGATCGTCTTTCAACCAAAATTAAAATATTTCTGGTGATTTGCATACATAACATTATTACAGGGAAATGAAAAACGTACATTACCTGGGCATTATCTCTGTAAAATTGAGGATCTGATGTTTCGCCGATTTCTATTGAGTTTCACTGAGATATGACTAGAAATTCTGAATACTACTTCAACGAAACGTTAATGAAAAAAACATATTTTAGGAATAAAGAGAATTCCATTCGAACATAACCAATCCGCTAGAAAATAGGAATTCAATTGATTTCCACCATATCTGTCATCATTAATAGAATATGATAATTTTCTATAAATAGAACATCATTAATAGAGTCGTAGTGGTATCGACTCTCCAAAGGTGGTTTTTACTATAACCGTCGATGGTAATCGGACGGGTAAGTTTATCTGTCGCACAGTGATTGAAATGAGGCGCCACCTCAATTCAAGTTTTTCCTATATATATATATATATATATATATATATATATATATGAGTGATCCTATGAGAGCAAAAAAATGTGAGAGCATGCATTTTGGACCACATGATCATGCATTCTCTCTCCTGGTTGAATCATGTGATCCAGAATGCATGCTCTCATGTTCTCAAAAATTTTAGCTCTTATTATCACCCCCCTCTCTCTCTATATATATAATACATCACGCCTTTGGAATCCATTTATATATCATGGGTGGTTATGTATAATGACTTTCTCAAAATCACAATTTCTATTGCAAAAATTATATATTACAACTTGCCATCAAAATTTACACTAATAGTTAAAAAACCATTTAAGCATATTTTTATGATAAAAATAGTCAACAATGTCTTCATTGCTAAGTAGCAGTGGATATGTTCTATATTTTTTATTTCCGATAAAAATTGTGATTTTATAATAGACAATATTTCGTTGGAAAGAATAAGGTTGGTCTCACCTCATTTTCTCTCTTTTTTTTGTTTTTTATGGAAAATAAAAAATATATTTTCATCACTATATCCTCCAATATGTCCATCCAATTTCGTCACAAACAGGCTCATGTCTTTTATCTACAATAAGTCGATTACAACAATTGTAAGACCGTTAAATTTATATTTTCTAATTAAAGGCATAAAGTCTATTTCTGAAATTAGCACAGAGAGATACAGTGATAAAAATAAATCCATTTCCCCTGTTTCGTTATATATTTAACAATTACATGCCTGATGCACAATAGATCTACAGCTTCTTGAACAAAGCGGCAATGGTGGAGGACGGCGACCATCACGCGAGCCCATGGCGTCTCTGCAGCGTTCGACGGGACGAGCAGGCGAAGAGCGTGTTGAGGATCATCCCCATGGTGGCCACGGCCATCCCGTCCTATGTCGTCTTTGGTCAGCAGTTCAACCTCACCCCCCTGCAGTCCCTCAAGATGGACCGGCACCTCGGCCGGAGCTTCGAGATACCGCCAGCGTGCATGGGCGTCCTCTCCGCGATCTTCCTAGTCGCTTTCCTCCCCGTGTACAACTACGTAGTGCGCCGCCTTACATTCCGGGTGACGGCGAAGCAGCGCGTGGGCTGCGGCATCGCCTTCCTGATCGTGGCGATGGCGGTGGGGGGGATCGTGGAGGGATGGCGGCGGAACGCCGCCGGGCCGGTATCAGCGCTGTGGTTGCTGCCGCAGCTGGCGGCGACGGGGGCGGTGGAGGCGCTGAGCCTTGTGGGGGCGATGCAGTTCTACATCGATGAGCTGCCGGAGGAGATGCGGAGCTTGGCTTCTGCGATGATGCCTCTGAGCCAGTCGGTGTCCAGTTACGTGAGCAGTGCGATGATCACGCTGCTGAGGGAGGTGGGGATGGCCGGAGGGCCCAAGTGGGTGACGGACAACATCGACGAGGGGCGTCTGGATCACTTCTACTACTTCCTCGCTGTCGTTGCCGCTGTGGATCTGGTGGCCTTTGTTTTCTTTGTAGATGGAGGAGGCGGTAAAGAGGAGAAGCTGAGAGAGGAGGAGGAGGAGGAGCTGAGGGAGGAAGAGGAGGAGGAGTCCTTATTATAGGCGGCATATTTCCTTGTAGTGACAACAAATGCACTGGAGGTAATGCTAAGATTCTGAAAATAATAAAGACTAAGATTTCAAATAAACTTATAATCAAATAGAAACTGAAGATATGATTTGACAAATAATTTTGAAGCCTAAAGTTTAGAAATGGATTCGGGAAAATACTTGATGTAGTGAAGGTCTTCGCAATATAATTGGTACAGCTTTTCCAAATAGAGAAAGAGAAAAAGAACATAAACAACAAAATATGAAATGGTTCATTGGACGTAAATAAAGACAACACTCGGTAGCAAAGATCATCTTACCAGTGAAATGGAAGGAAAATCAAATTGTAAATGATCCTCTTTCAGTTAATAACGGATAAAGTAGGGACTGCATTGAAACATAAAACTATCTATAAATTCGATTTAGGCATCAGAATCTCTGGAAATTTTGGAAGGTCTGATATGGGATCAAAACTAAGTTTTTATTCTAAGCAAAGAACATCTCTAATCTTCAACTGTCTTGGGATATAGTGGAACAAAACTACTGGCTTTCCTAATTTTAAAAACCTACTGAGAAGGACACAATGCCATGCAACCTGTTCTAGTGTTCTGTACAAAATAACCTGAACAGCATTCCACCAATCAGCCAGCAAATAAGCCGACGTCACAGCAACTTCGCCGATACCTTGCTGAACACTCTGTACAATTTTTTTCATAATTAACGAATAACAACAAAGTAAATAACTTACAACCAGCAAAGGTCATCGCGAATCTATTCTGAAAAATGAGAGAACTGCAGAGGCCGGAACTTTGAGCAGATGTAAGCATAAAAAAAGAGAACAACATAGGTCTCCAACTCCATATATAAGTAATAAAAGAAACTGTCAGATGGATTAAAGGAGGAATCATTTTTACCCAGACAGAGTTAACAGTCGTAGGAAGGAGGACTCATCCACAAAGTTTGATAGCCATTCCATCGCTGCAGTATTCAGCGCATCGTACTGCAACAAACCCTCCAAAAGAGTACCCGCATGTTTTTTTAATGATTCTATCTATCATTTACCAACAATTTATTTGATCAAAATTTGAAAAGACCACTTACCAAGAATGCAGGTGTCAATGATGTTGTGAGGAGAGAGTACATTGATAGAGGAGGAGTTATTTGCCACGTTCCATGCAAGAGGAAAATAGTGAAGAAGGGATTGTAGGAAAGAGAAAGCACACGGAGAGCCGAGGCATCGGCAACTCTTGATTGTGATGATGAAGTAAAGAAGAAGTCGAAAAAAAATAGTGGCCTTTATAAGACATGGCAAACACATCTAACTAGTGGGTTTTTCCCACTCCACTGACATGCGTGTCTTATTTCTCTCTCCAATCTCTTCCACTCTCGAGATTTTTCCAGGACAAGGCATAGCCCTGTCCATAATTCCCGATCAGGGCATCGTAGGAAAGTTTTTCTCAGTCAAAGCATGATTCGGCGAACGGTTCGCTGAGCATTGACTGGGAAAAACTTTCCTACGATGCCCTCACCCGGAATTACGGGCAGCCCTGTCCCGAAAAAATCTCCTCCCATACCCCTTCATCTCTCTCCTTCTCTCCCTCAAATCACATGCCCCCCCTCTCTCTAATTCAATTCCGATTATTGACCAATTTCTCTCTTATAATTTCTTTCCAAAATTACTAAAATTTTCAAATTCACATTCTTCATCTAATTTTTAAATATTTTTAAAAGTAATCTCAAGTATTAATATTAATAATATCATATTAAGTTAATATCATAAACTAAACATGATATGGATTGTGTTAATAATTTCTAAGATATGATGTAATATAAATAAAAATCAATGGAAAATGTTGAATAATATGTTGTATAAATAATAATCAATAAAGATTTTTTCAATCCATATCAATTTTAATAGTTTAAAAATATATGTGATAATGTTCATAAAAAATATCAATTTAAAGTATCAATATATATATATATATTCTTCATACTTTTTTAAAAATATGAATATGATACCTTTGTAATATTAAGATTATTGAGATATAAAAATATACTTTGGTTCTAGTTTGAGTATATGTATGTCATTTTTTATTGAAGAAGTTTTACATGACAATGATTTCTAAGATATTTTTAACAACAATAATAATTAATCGGTTTATGTGGAATAATATATTATATAAATAATAGTTGATAATGAAAAATCAATCCATGTCATTTTTGACAATTTAAATATGTATGCGATAATGTTTCATAAAAAATCACATTGAAGTATCAATATTTTTGTTCTCACTACTTTTTAAAATACCCAAATATGGAACCTTTTATATGAGAATATATTTTCTTGGTATTTTTTTATAAATTATGATTGTTGAGATATGAAAACATTATTTATATATAGTTTCAATCATACTTATATCTTTTTAAAATTGAAGAAGTTCTATGTCGATAACTTCTAAGATATGTTGTAGTAATATTTATTATTATAAATCGGTAGTGTTATATAATATGATATATAAATAATACTTGATAATAAAAAAATAAATCCATATCAATTTTCACCATTTAAGTATGTACAGAAAAATATTTCTTCGAAATTCAATTTGAAGCATTAATATATTTATTCTCAACATATTTTTATAACCTAATATGTGACATTTTATATGAGAACATATTTTTTTAATATTTTTATAACTATTAAGATGGTTAAGATATAAAAATAAACTTTGTTTATAATTTTGTTTATACCCATGTCTTTTAAAAAAATGGAAATAACTTTATCTTTAAATTAGAAAATACAAAATTAGAAATAATATGTATAAAGAATGGAGTAGTATTTAACTAATACATTAAATTTAGTTTTTTATTTTTAAACTTAATATGTTATAAAATGTCTATTCCATAAAAATGAGATGATAGAATCCGCAAAGATATAACTATGAACCGTGAGATCTATTGAAATCATTATCTTAATATATATATATAACACATTTTCTTAATATTATATATATAAAGATATATTATAAAGTTAAATATAGAATAATAAAGTGAACATTAAAAATTATTTATATAACAACAACAAAGCCTTTTCCCACAATTAGGTAGGGTTAGGTAACAATTATTAATATATATAAAAAAATATATTTATTATACATAAGTTATATACAAGATAAATTATAAAAAATATAATGAATTTTGTTTTTTAAAAAAAGAGATTTCCCTAAATTTAATAAATAAAAACTATGGTGGGACCAACATTGGATAAAAAATAAGTATGTTTTTTGCAACTAAATTTCCCTTTCATTCATTTATGTATTTGAACTTTTATTCTTTCCTTTGATGTTATTTTAATTCTATATCTACTATTTTTTGAAGATAACATTATCTTTTCAGTTATGAAAATAAAGCATACTATTTGAAAAATGTATCTTCCAGACCAGCAAAAATTCTTTGCAATATATTCCAACATATTTTTCATATAATGTTTCTAATATGTTCTTATATTATTGCCTTTTAATTTCATAGATTACCCAAAAAGGTACTCCCGGGCGAAGCACGGTAATGCACCCTAGCGTTGACAAAAGAGAGGTCACATGCCTTCAAAAGGGGAGAAGACAGGCAAGAGGATATCGTCCGTTGGAATATAGGGGGACCGTCCGATGGCCCATAGGAGACCGACTATCCCTTATCCTTTAGGAGGGTCGTTCGATATCAATTGGATGGTACCCTGTAATACATCACATGCTGTATTACAGTAGACAATCCGGGTTTAGAAGTCGGAGG
This sequence comes from Ottelia alismoides, assembly GCA_037367405.1. Lineage (NCBI taxonomy): Eukaryota > Viridiplantae > Streptophyta > Magnoliopsida > Alismatales > Hydrocharitaceae > Ottelia > Ottelia alismoides. Next base: position 444,059 of record JAZKJV010000528.1, on the reverse strand, counting down.
CATGCAAGAAAGTGATGTGCCTCCAGAAGGAGAAGCCTGAAATGAGCAGGAGAGACAACTTCTGGAGAGAAGATGGCATACGTATTCCAGATCAGCAAAAATTCTTTGCAATATATTCCAACATATTTTTCATATAATGTTTCTAATATGTTCTTATATTATTGCTTTTTAATTTCATAGATTACCCAAAAAGGTACTCCCATGCGAAGCGCGGTTATGCACCCTAGCGTTGACAAAAGAGAGGTCACATGCCGTCAAAAGGGGAGAAGTCGGGCAAGAGGATATCGTCCGTTTAGATATAGGGGGATCGTCCGCTGGACCATAGGAGACCGACTATCCCTCATCCTTTAGGAGGGTCGTTCGATATCAATTGGATGGTACCCTGTAATACATCACATGCTGTATTACAGTAGACAATCCAGGTTTAGAAGTCGGAGGCATGCAAGAAAGTGATGTGCCTCCAGAAGGAGAAGCCTGAAATGAGCAGGAGAGACAACTTCTGGAGAGAAGATGGCATACGTATTCCAGACCAGCAAAAATTCTTTGCAATATATTTCAACATATTTTTCATATAATGTTTCTAATATGTTCTTATTCTATTGCCTTTTAATTTCATAGATTACCCAAAAAGGTACTCCCGCGCGAAGCGCGGTTATGCACCCTAGCATTGACAAAAGAGAGGTTACATGCCTTCAAAAGGGGAGAAGTCGGGCAAGAGGATATCGTCCGTTTAGATATGGGGGACCCTCCGATGGCCCATAGGAGACCGACTATCCCTCATCCTTTAGGAGGGTCGTTCGATATCAATTGGATGATACCCTGTAATACATCACATGCTGTATTACAGTAGACAATCCGGGATTAGAAGTCGGAGGCATGTAAGAAAGTGATGTGCCTCCAGAAGGAGAAGCCTGAAATGAGCAGGAGAAACAACTTCTAGAGAGAAGATGGCATACGTATTCCAGACCAGCAAAAATTCTTTGCAATATATTCCAACATATTTTTCATATAATGTTTCTAATATGTTCTTATATTATTTCCTTTTAATTTCATAGATTACCCAAAAAGGTACTCCCGCGCGAAGCGCGGTTATGCACCTGATGACAGGCCTGAGCACTCGGGTATAAGGTACTAAATAGGTCGTTGCGACCCAAGCAATCAGACGATGTCAATCAAGAAAAATGAACCACTAATGAAAATAAAATCGATCAATACATGCATAGCGGTCCTGCTATTGGATTAACCTGGTATAGCACCCAGGGTCTAACTCAAGGAGCACGGGTTGGCCGAGAGGCCTACAAAGTAGTCAAAATAAAAGGAGAAAATCTTTTTAGTGGTTTTTAATTTGTTTTATATTATTTTTTTGGATTTTTAGCTAATTAGGAAAATAAAGAAAAACAATGAAAAAGCACACTTCAACAATTTATTCAAAGCATCAAAAATCAACCAGAAATTCCAACAAAAATGTTTTTATGTGTTTTATATTTTTTAGTGTTTTTGGTGAATTTTTGAGAATTTTGTGATGTTTATTTTATTTTCTAAAAATCAAACAGTGGCAAAGATAAAGGGTATTGTCCAGCCGAGCCAAAAAGCCCTAGATAAAATATCTAAGAGCCTTAAAATGGCTTGGAGGTAATTTTCCTGTAAAGTAGATAAAACAAGGAAAATTTAGGTACCAATTTTATTGTTTTTGGATTTTTAATTTATTTACTAGAATTTTTATGGGTTTTTGAGTGTTTTTAAGTTTTTAGTGGTTTTCAGTAATGAAAAATAGCCAAAATTGGCTAGAAAATCGAACTAAGTAAAACAAACAGTAGATAATTTTTATAGAATTTTTAAGTCAGTTTTTATATTTTTTGTGATTTTTCAAACTAGACAGTGACAAAAATAGAGGTTTTTGAATTTTTAAAAATACCAACAAAATCAAAAATGTCCTCAAAAATCTACAAAAATTCTACACCATGGTAGGAGCCATGTGTCAAATTTTCGTTGGATTTGGAGGTGGTTTGATATTTTATTCAAAAGCAAAGATAGGGCACTGTGCACAGGGACCAAAGTGCAAATACCCAAAGTCCTGGGGGTCCTGGTGCAAAATACCCAGCAAAACACGCGCCACGCGCGTGCCTGGGGCACTCAGGGACCTATATGTAAGAAAAATAAGTCCCGAGGACTTATTGGTAACATGTACCAAAAGTCCAGGGGCCTTATCTGCAAATTACCCAAAAAATATCGCACATGCTCAAATAAACCACGCGCAGGGGTATAAATGCAAATATCTAAAAACTTTCATTCATTTAAGAACATCCAGAACTACAAGGGTATCTACTGCAAATAACCCAAACAACTCACGTGTCGAAGCACGTGTCCACAACTGGCAGGGGTATAAATGCAAATAAACTAAAGCTCAGGGTCCACTATGTAAATTACCCTAAAACTAAACAACTGACTTAAATAATTACAGGACTAAAACAAAATAAAATAAAGACAGGGGCCTAAGGGTAAATTACCCTTTATTAAGCGGATGGGCTGGAAGCGCGCCACGTGTGGATCGGACGGCGGCTGGCAGTGGGCGCTCCGGATCGTCTCTCCTCAGATCTGACGCTGCTGGTGGCTCCAGGGATGGACGGCCCAGATTAAAACTGGAGCGAGAGAGGGCGATCGACGGCGACGGAGGATCCTCGAAGAACAGATCCCCGGCGAGCTTCGCCGGGCTCGTGCATGCGCGATGCTCCTCCGGGGAGCCTTCTGAAGGTCGGAGAAGAATCGTGGAAGGCTCCCGCGTCCGCCGGTGGGCTCCGATGATCGAGCCAAGCTCCGGGGAGCTCGGACGGGGTCGGCGCAGCTGGGTCTCCTGGCTGGATGACGAAGAGCCTCAGATGGCCCTCGTTTCGACCTGCAAAGTGAACCAGAAGATTCACGGGTCGAGGGCAAACTGCCTCGACCCGGTTAGGCGAAGTGGGGGTGGCTGGTGCGTCGGGACGGCGAGCTCCGGCGAAGGGGGTAGACGGAGGAGCTCGGTTCCCAGCTCCTGTGCGAGCTGGGTTGAGTGAGTGGGTGGAGAAGGTACGTCAGACGAAGGCGAACGTGAGGGTCGAGTCCGATGATCGAGATGGGCGAGGGAGTGGTCGGAATCAGGGAAATACGACGGCGGCGCAAATTGGGCGAAAATGGAAATTAAAGGAAACTGCGGAGCTAAGTGGCTACCTGGGTGAACAGAGAGACTGGGGAGGAGATGGGGATGCTCCTGGTCGTTGCCTCGAGGGTCGTCTCGGCCCGAGGCTCGGATCTCGCGCTGGTGGCGGAGCTGCGGCGGCTACGTCGCCGGATCGATGGATTCACCTCCTCTCCTCGCTGCAACATGTCGGGGATGCGAGCTGTCACCTCACATACTCTCTGGAGCTCACTGGAGAACGAAGCAAATGGCCAAAGATAGCAAGAGAAGGTGGCGGAGCTCGCTTATGTATGCTGGAGGGGTCCGAGAAGGATGGCTCGGGTAGGGTCGTGGTGGCGCGCGGATCCCAAGGTGGATGCCCGGCGAGGGTGTCGGATGTGGGAGGATCAAAACGGAGCCGGGGTTTAGGGAAATGGGTGTCGGGTCGAGCGGGCGAAATTTCGAGAAGTCGGGTCCGGAGCTCAGACCCGCGGAAAGTGGTCCTGGGGGGGGGGGGTAGTTGACCGGGCGGTCAACATCCCCAGGACCCAATGGGATTCGGCCACGTGGCTGGATCTTGAAGTGGCAAAGAAGGGTAGCTAGGGGCCGAATTTGCAAAAACTCAAAACACAAAATATTTTTATTTTATTTTTTTCTATTTTTTAGTGATTTTTAATTAATTTTTGGAAATAAAAATAAGCTATATACATAGTATGTAATATATAGGTATATGTACACTATTAGGGTTTTTGATTTTTTTGATTTTTAATTATTATTTTTATGCAATTTTATTCCTAATTTATATTTTATTTATTTATATTATAAAATAAGGAATAAAAGGGTGTTTTTATTTTATTTTTCTTATTTATATACATAGATAAAATAAATATATATGTACATCTATATACATGGTATATGTACAATGTATTTTTGTATTTTTAATTTTGCTCTTTTTATTTTGTTTTTGTTCTAATTCTTTTTATTTTATTTATTTACAATATATAATATAGAATATTTACAAAAATTTTGAAAATTAATTTTATTTATTTACAAGGTTAAATAAATATGGAAGGGGGGTTTATGTACATGATGAAAGGGATATTTTTGGTCTTTTTGATTTGTAACTTTTTCTTTTGGTTTTTATATTTTATAAATATATACAAGTATTTACAAGCATATTTTTGGTGAGGAAAATATCTTTATTTATTTACATAAATATTTACACACCTGAGCCCCTATCTCCCTCTACTTTGGTTTTTATGCGGTCAGGCCCATGTTGAGCCCTCCCTTGGGTTAGGTTGCTCAATATTTATTCTAAATATTTCCCTCTTTTTCTTTTTAATCTTTATTCTTTTATTTTTGCACAAAAACATGCTAATTATTGGTTTTTACACAATGCATGCTTTTGGTAATTATTCCTATTTACATACATCTACATGCATTTGCAAAGGTTTTTGTAGCTAAAATATAAGAATAAAGAGTGATGAACGGGTATTCATCACCCCCCTATACTTAACTTTGCTAGTCCCTTAGCAAACACTTATTTGAAAAAGAAGTGAAAAAGAAAGAAAGAAAAAGAAAAAGAGGGGAATGTACATGGATCAATGTTGAATATTAAACTTTCCTTCATTAAATTGAATTATGGAGCTCGATCAGATCTTTGGATTATTAATGTGTCAGAACCTTATTCAGACTTAAGCTTAAAACCCAACAGCCTCTAAGTTCCACCAATCTATGGGCAAGACTCCTCAATAAACCAGATCCGAACAAGTCTACATACACAAACTTTATTGACCATGAATCTTTCCATGCGGTGTAAGTGATATGTAGCTCCCCACCTCAGAAGTAACAAAGAAACAACCTCCCTCAACCTGGTAACTCTAATGCCTCGGTCTAGCAACTCTTTCCTCGAGAAGCGGGTTATTCCCTTCTAAGTTCAAGTGCAACCGGCTCAAGAAGAGGGGGAAGAAGTATAGACTTTTGGAAGCTCAGCCAGTGTAGCCAAGTCTCCCGCTGCAAGCTTCATGAGATGTAACATGGATACCATAAGCTTTTGCTTTATTTGACTATATACACTCCGGTGGGGTTATTAAATTTTCAATCCGACCCACCACTTTTTTGGAGTTCTTTTTGCATTTTGCATCATTTTTTTTCAAGTGCCTCTGTACAACATATCTACATGGTGCAGCATATATACAAGAAATTTCCTCTTGAGCCAGTAGACTATCCCTCTTTTGAAGCTTTATTGCAACCCACGGCTTCTGTCTTTAGCCTTCATCACCACTAGACCAAGTTGAGACGCACTTCCTTCACTAGAAGAAGAAGAGAGGTTCTGCCTAGAAGTACTACCCTCATATGCTACCCCAAGCCAAAGGAAACTGCCTCCTCACCACCTCATCCGTGGAGAGCCATGTGTAAAGTGCTGGTGCAAGTCAAGCCATTGTCTCTAAGAGTCATGCGTGTGTTGTTAAGTGCTCTACTTAGGCTCATCAAGATGACATATGCTCATAGCCTAGTGGACTCAAAGAATTAAGTCCTTATGGACATGAAAAGCCTTAACCCTAAGCCCTATAAGGTTCCTCTTAAAGTTAAGTGGATTAAGATCTTATTCAAGCTCCATTTCTCAATTTAATTCCAGGCTTAGTTTAAATGTCAACTCTCATCCAGAAAAACTATATACATATGTACACAAGATGCTTATTTACACAAATTTTACAATCATGCAAATTTTTGAAAAATGTTTTGAAATCATGGATGAATGATGCATGAGGTGCAAGTTTTGCAAGAAGATATTTACACATATTTACACAAGATTTTCGCAAACTTTTGATTTTCAAAACATTTTGGAAAAAATTTGTACTATATACATAATTTTGATAAGAAAATATTTACACAAACTTTACACAAAAAGATTTTTGAAATCATTTTTACAAAAATACTTTGTACACTAGCTATGTATGTGCAAGTAAAAGAAGTTTATGTTCATGAAAAATTTTCAATTTTTGTGATTTTTAGCCATTTTATTTATTAACACACTCACACAAAGTACGAGTTATGGCTAAAGTATATATGAAATATATACACCCCCCCTATACTTAGCTCGAACGATGTCCTCAGAGTGATCAAGAGCGACGAAGAAGACATAACTCGTGCTTAGTAAAAGGGAAGTGAAAAGGAATGGTTAAGTACAGGAACGAATAAATGAATAGAATGAGAGGGACTCGGTGGTTTCCCCCTAGACATAGGATTAACTAATCCTAAGTATAGCAAGTTGTACATGAAGGGAAATCCGAGTGAAGAAGATACAGAGTCTGCCCCCCCCTATACTTAGGGTAAAATATCCCTAAGTATAGGCAGCAAAACAGGAGCAGAAAGAATGAAAAGAATAGCCGCAGGTCCTACATCCCCCCTATACTTAGGGTAAAGTACACCCTAAGTATAGCATAATCATAAGATGAGAAAAGGGATGTGGGACTAAAGAATAGAATGATATGGACAACTGGATCTATACAGGGCGGAGGAACAGTGAAAATCAGGCGTGAGATGCAAAAGATGTGAGTCAAGAAACCACATCTCACGCAAAATGAATAGGGGCAACAATAACGTCCCGCGGCTCATGATCTAGAAATGGCTTGAGCCGCTGGCCGTTCACTCGAAAGGTACTCTCAGAAGACAACTCGGATATATCAATGCTACCATTGTTGTGTACCTTCCTGACCAAGTAAGGTCCCTTCCATTTGCTCTGCAGCTTCCCTGGAAACAAACGAAGCCTCGCATCAAACAGCCATACTCTCTGTCCAATCTCAAAATGCTTGTGGCTGATATGAGAATCATGCCACTCCTTCACTCTCTCCTTATACTGTAGGCTGTTTGAGAAAGCTGTATCTCTAAGATCCTCCAGGGCAGCTAACTCTGCCTTCCTCTGGTCTCCTACACCATCTGGATCCATAAGAATATCTGTAACTGCCCAAAGTGACTTGTGCCTCAGCTCAACAGGTAAATGGCACGGCTTGCCATATACGAGGCGAAAGGGAGATGTGCCCAATGGTGTCTTGAAAGACGTCCTATATGCCCACAAGACCGAGTCCAAAAGCTGTGACCAATCCTTTCGGTCAGGGCGGACGACTTTCTGCAAGATAGTCTTGATCTCCCTATTCGACACCTCAGCTAGACCATTCGTCTGTGGATGGTAAGGTGTTGCAACACGATGGTCTATACTGAACTCGCTAGCAAGGGCCTTCACCTGGTCGTTGATGAAATGAGACCCCCCATCAGAAATCAGAACTCGTGGAACCCCGAACCGCGTGATGATGTGCTTCCTCAAAAATCTGCAAACTGTCCTCGCATCCGCGGCTCGGGCGGGGATGACCTCAACCCAACGACTAACATAATCAACGGCCAACAGAATGTACTCAAATCCCTGACTCTTAGGGAATGGACCCATGAAATCGATGCCCCATGCGTCAAAAACCGCACAGATATGAATGGGCTGCATCGGCATCATATCACGCTGTCCACAAGTGCCCATCCTCTGACAGTCAGTACACCTCTTCACGAACTCATCAGAGTCCTTGAAGAGGGTAGGCCACCACAAGCCGGATTGGAGCACTTTCTGTGCCGTTCTCCTCCCAGAATGATGTCCTCCTGCCTCAAGCTTGTGGCAGTAAGTGAGGATGCTATGGTGTTCCTCCTGAGGAATACACCGACGCCAGATGTTATCCCCTCCTTCGTGGTAAAGGATGGGATCCTCCCAGTGGTAGGACTTGGCCCTCGCAAGGAAGGTCTCAAGCCTCTGCCTGGGCCAATCTTGTGGGACTTTCCCAACAACGAGAAAGTTCACAATATCAGCATACCACGGGAGTGAGGTGATAGCAAGGATCGCCTCATCTGGGAAGGTATCTCGAATAGGATCAATCTGCTCAGACTCCTCAGGCTGCTCTAAACGGGAGAGGTGATCCGCCACCACATTCTTGACTCCAGGCTTATCCTTGATCTCAATGTCGAACTCCTGGAGTAGAAGGATCCATCTAGTCAGTCTGGCCTTGGCATCCTTCTTTGCCATGAGGTACCTGATGGCGGTGTGATCTGTGTACAAAGTCACTCTAGATCCAATGATATAAGATCGAAACTTATCTAGGGCGAACACTACGGCTAGCATCTCCTTCTCTGTGACCGTGTAATTCCGCTGGGCGGAATCTAATGTGCGGCTAGCGTAGTGGATAGCAAATGGAACTCCATCCCTCCTCTGTCCCAACACTGCCCCCACGGCAAAATCGGAGGCATCCGTCATGATCTCGAATGGGAGAGACCAATCAGGCGGCTGGAGAACAGGAGCCTCAATCACGCACTGCTAGAGAGTCGCAAAGGACGAGAGACACTTGTCATCGACAAGGAACTCGGTGTCTTTCGTCAAGAGGTCAGTCAACGGTCGAGCAATCCTGCTGAAATCCTGAATAAATCTCCTATAGAATCCGACGTGCCCCAGGAATGACCGTAGCTGCCTCAAATTGGACGGCGGTGCGAGTTTTCTAATGACATCAACCTTGGCCGGATCAACCTCCATGCCCCTGTTGGAGATGATGTGGCCAAGCACCGTCCCTTGAGTCACCATGAAGTGACTCTTCTCCCAAGATAGAACCAAATGGTACTCAATACATCGCTGGAGTACTCGGTCTAGGCAGTCAAGACAGGAGTCGAATCCGTCATCGTAGACCGAGAAATCGTCCATGAAGACCTCCAAACACTCCCCTACCATGTCCGAAAAGATCGACAGCATGCACCTCTGAAAAGTCGCAGGGGCATTGCATACCCCAAATGGCATGCGTCGAAAGGCATATGTACCAAAGGGACAGGTAAAGGTGGTCTTCTCCTGATCCTTAGGAGGGATGGCCACCTGGTTGTAGCCCGAGTACCCATTCAGGAAGCAATAATGGCTCTTCCCTGCCAGTCTCTCAATGATCTGGTCAATAAAAGGCAGGGGGAAATGGTCCTTCTTGGTGGCCTGGTTGAGTCTCCTGTAGTCAACACAGACCCTCCAAGAGGTGGGTACTCGTGTAGCAATCTCCTCTCCCGACTCACTGATCACAGTCGTGATGCCCGTCTTCTTGGGCACCACATGCAAGGGGCTAACCCACTTGGAGTCGGAAATGGGATAAATAAAATCTGCACTCCACCATTTTGATATTTCCTTCATCACAACCTCTCTCAGGTTGGGGTTCAGCCGCCGCTGGAACTCACGTGACGGCTTCGCCCCCTCCTCAAGATAGATATGGTGGGAGCACACTCATGGACTGATCCCATGGAGATCTGCTACGCTCCATCCGATTGCCTTGCGGTTCTTTTCAAGAACCCCCATCAAACGGGATTCCTGCTCTCCAGTCAGATCGGCAGAGATGATGACTGGGTACATCTCAGGCTCGCCCGCAAGGAACCGATACTTCAGCGAAGTAGGGAGCGGCTTCAGCTCTGGACAGCTGGGCGCTGGCAATTCTGGCTTCGGAAGAAAGTGTGTCAATGCTGCTAAGTCTGCCAAATCTGCCTGGGAGAAAGAAAGCGAACTCTCGCAAACTGGATCTGGAGAAGGCTGCTCAACTGTGCTGTCTCTGATCTGCTCTGCATCTACCTCCTCCTCATCTGTAGGCTCAGGTGGAGTCAAGTCTGGCATGTGATCGTCGCAATCTGCCCAATCAGACTCTGAATCCGAGGGATCTGCATCAAACGCGGTGGCATCAGTACCACCATAACACAAGGTGGCCTCAGCACCACCATCACTGAAATCCGTGTCGCGATCAAGGACCGGCTCTGCCGCCTCTGTGGTATCCTGAACCAGGGTTGTGCTCTCCAGACTCTCCTCTGCTATCATCTCGGCATCAACTGTATCTGAAAATGAGAGGATGGCCTGTGCTGCAGGATCTTCCCATGCTGCCTCGTCATCAGTGATCACAAAATCACAGTCCCGGTGGATGTCTGGCTCGGCGTCTGTCAGCTGCTCTGAATCTGTGCTATCCTCTGAGCGTGCTCTCTCTCTGGCTCTGTAGTCCTCGACCGTCTCTATTTGTATACTCTCGCCCTCGACGCGAAAGTATACCTTCCGCTATCATGATCAGTCACCGCCTTGGCTGTGGCCAAGAACGGACGACCAAGGATGATGGGGGTATCGGCCACTGAATCAGGGATCTCCATGTCCAACACTACGAAGTCCACGGGGAATTTCAGGCCCTGAATCGTGACGATAACGTCTCGCAACAACCCCTTCGGCCTCTTGACAGATCGATCTGCAAACTGAAGGACTGTCCTGCTCTGTCTAAGAGTGCCCAACTCGAAGCGGTCGAGAAGGGCTGTCGGGAGAAGGTTGATCGACGATCCACTATCCAATAGAGTCCGGTCGAACCTCTGCTCACTAATCTGACATCTGACATACGGTGCCCCTGAATCTGGCCTCTTGGCCGGCAGACGGTTCTGGATCGCGAAACACGTGGCTTTCGTCAGCACATGAATCTCTGAAGTGTGGTTCCTCCTCCTCCTCCTGACTGTGGTCCTGTCTCTCAAAGATCGCTGAAGAAGGGGGATGTGCTGCAAAGCCTCTTGGAGGGTCAGTTGGATGTGAAATCTGTCGATCATGCTCTGGCTGAATTCCTCCTGCTCTCTCTTTTTTGGATCATTTTCTTTTTTCTTCCTCTTCCCCATCTGAAGGGCTCTAGGGAAGGGGATCACAGGGTCCTTCGCAGATGAAGGACTAGGAAAAGGCCTAGACGGCTCGACGGCCGGATCCGCACATACATCAAGCACCACAGTGGGACCAGAAGAAACTAAACCTTTTCCTTTATTCAAAATAGAGTTCTGAGATACATCAACACGAGGAAAGACAACATCTCTATCAAAATGAACATTGGTGGCCTCAGTACCACCTCTGGCTGGCTCTGTAACTGGACGTCTCGCGGCCTCAGTACCGTGGGCTGGCTCGGCTCCTCTGGTGGCATCAGCACCACCTCCTCGAACTGGTGAAGCGGTGGCCTCAGTACCGCCGGTGGAATCAGCATCCTTGGTGGCATCAGTACCACCATCATCATCATGTGCGGCCTCAGTACCGCTCTCCTCCTCCTCATCTGGCGCCCTGGGTGGATCCTCGAGTCGTCGCTCAGATGAGGCGCCGCCTGCTGGTGCTCTACCGCTCCTAAGTGTAACAAAATCAGCATCAAATAGATCCGAAGACATATCATCAAATGGATCACTAGGAGTGGCATGCTCAGTGTGAACTACCTGCTCAGATTTCCTCTTCAAGCTGTTCGGATTTGGCTCTATCTGTGCAGGGATGGCGGCCTTCCCTCTCATCAGGTCCCGCATCTCCTGGCGGAACTCGTCCATCTCCCGTCTGAAGGTAGCCTGCTGGTCCGTAAGGAGGCGGGCTATGTCATCCAAAGCGGGGCCCTCATGGGAGCCCGACGGGTAGCCTCTCTGGTGTTGAGGCTGCTGGAACTGGTGCTGCTGGTAAGAGGGGTAGGAGGAAGGATGCTGCTGCTGGTGTGCCTGGTGAGCCTGCTGCTCACGTCTCCAAGACTGTCCCTGCTGCTGATAGGGACGAGGAACGAAGGATGACTGCTGCTGTGGCTGGTGGGCTGGGGGTTGCTGCTGGTGATCTCTCTGCTGGCTATACTGCCCTTCCTGACCGGATGACTGCTGCTGGGGCTGGGTACCTCCATTCCCCCACCTGAATCCAGGATGGTCTCGTCGGATCCCAGGCTGGGGCGGTCATACCAAATCCCGTTGACATCCATCAACGGCTCTGCATCGTAGGGGGCTGGCGGGAGTACTGCCAGAGGCTGATCCGGCTGGTAGACCACCATCTGCATGTCTGGAGATGGTGGGGACTGGTAGGTGGGCTGCGGCTGCTGGTACGGCTCCGCCTGTACAAGATGAACCTGTCTAGGCTGCTGTAGGGAGCTGGAGCGCTGGGACGAGCTGTTGCTGCTGCCGGAGTCGCCTCGCGACTGAAGACGGGGCTGTGAAGCCGTCTGTGCCTCCTAGAGACACATGAGCTGGGTCTTCATGTCGATCAGAGTCTGTGCCATCTGCTCCATCTGCGTGATACCCTGGCACTGCTTCTTCTCAATCAGCTCCATGCGGTCCAACTTCTCGCTGATGATGCCCATGTCCGCAGCGGACGACTCTGCCTGTGCTGCTGCGACTGCGGACGAACTAGATGGACCTGCATCGACCCGTGCTATCCTCTGGTACTGCACGGATCCTAGCTGCTGCTGGGGTCTCCCCTGTGTGTACAACCGGGTCTGGGACATCACCATATAATTCTCGGCCATCTCCTCGAAAATGGCCCGGACCTGGTCGTGATCCTTGGCGAAATAGGGCTCTCCGCAAGAAACATTCACCAGGCCCTGGAGCTCTGGTGTCAACCCGCTAAAGAAGCTCTGCACAAGGTTCGGCTTCGTGATGTCATGGTGCGGGCATCGGTCTGTGAGCTCTCGGAACCTCTCCCATGCCTCATGGAATTGCTCGTTGGGGAGCATGGAGAAGTTGCTGATCAGGGCCCTCGCTGCATTCGTCCGCCCGAGTGGATAGTACTTGTTCAAGTACTCGGTGCGGAGCTGCTCCCAAGTGTAGACAAACTTCCCCAGATGCTTCAGCCAGGTGGCTGCTCTATCTGCCAGTGAAAAGGGGAAGGCGATCATCCGAATCGTATCCTGGTCCACATGGCGGTCGTGGACAGTACTGCAAATCATCAAGAACTCCTGGAGGTGGAGATGGGGCTCCTCGGTGGCAAGTCCGTGAAAACGGGGAAGCATCTGCAGGGTGCTCGGGGGGAACTTGAAATCCCCCACGATAGCAGGCACCACTACCCAATGATGCATCAGTGTAGATCCGGGGTTGTGCAACTCCCGCATCGGTCTCGGTGGTCCTCCTGCCGCAGCGGCTGCCGCTGCGGCGGCGGCGGCTGCTGCTGCTGCGGCTGCTGCGGCTCGTGCCTCTGCATCTGGTCCGTCCTCAGGCTCGCTCTGATCTCTCTCTGCTCTGAGTCGCTCCAACTCTCTCCTCATCTCTATCATAAAAGCTCCCTGATCTCTCAACTGCTGCTGAACTGTCTCTAAAGAGGCGATCAGGGTGGAGTTGATCGCTCCCTGGTCCAGAACAAAATGCTGATCTCCTCGTGGACCTCCGGGTGATCCTCAGAACTGCCGGCCATGACGTCTGCAAAATCAAATGAGCCCAACTCAGGTGTTGTCAAATCTGCTAATCTCTCCTCGGGCTCATGTCTCTCAGTACCAAAAGAAAGGGGATCGAGGGGGAACAAGGCGGAGTCGTACTCGGGGTCGGAGAGCTGGTCTCGGCTCTCGCGGGCCAACCTAGATGATCGGGTAGACGTGCCCGAAAGCGGTGCAGCCAGAGGCTGCCTAAGAGAGCTTCTACCCATCATCTTGATCTGGCGAGTAGTGCGGATGAGATCTGGAGAAACTATGTTCACAAAACAAACCCCCGGTTCACCAACGCAACGCGAGCTGAAGACCGTGAAAGTTCGGTCAAATTATCTTGTCGATTTTATTAGGTGAACACACAAAATATCAGAGCGCTTACGTGACCTGTTCGGATACCCGATGCTACCCCAACCGACTGGCCCGCACGGAAGAGTCGGTAATCAGTCGGGACTAGCACCGGAGGGCTCTACCTAGGGTGCGGGTCACTCTCTCGCGCATCCAAACCATACAATGAGGGGGTTGCTCTCCCCAAGACAAAATTTTTAGGGTGAGCGTCTTTTAAGATCAATAGTGTTAACCAGTCCCAATTTTATGGTTTTTCTTTTTAATATTTTTCAAATAGCAAACAAACGCCTAACGAATTTTTCGGTTCTCCTGGTTATGAAGTCCAAAACAGGGGGGAGAAGACGAAAAAGCCGATGCACGATAAATCAATGATGCATGCAAAGTAAGGAAGGCGTACCTGACTCCAGCACTCTACATGCAATATGATCCGCACATAAATGTAAAGACAGGAAATAAACTACCTAAATGATGCAAGCGGAAAACCGAGGCCCTAAACAGCAGTGCTACTCGAAGAACAGCTAGCCGACCACCAACCTCCAATCCAAAGGGTCCGGTCTAGACCCACCCCTCCTCTTCTCGACAGATCGAGTTCAGGAGTAGCGCTTGACGGGGTGGGCTCGCGGCGCGTAGGCTCGGAGGTGAGGGAACGACTATTTTATTATTATTTTTATTATAGGTCCAATTACTGCACTATAGGAACAAGCAATTATATTAGGGTGTTTAGATCCTATGAGTTACGTCACAATCAAGTAGAAAATCCTACGGCTAGGGGCTCGATCAAAAACCGCGTAAACACCGGAAAAGGCAGTAAAAAGAGAAAAAGAAAACCGCGTCAAAAGCCGTGAGAAACTCCTAAGGGTCCCCCGAGCACACCGGTGCTCGGCGAAACAGACCCGCTAAGTGTCCAAGTCCAGTCTCTGAGTCCCTGTATTATTACAACAATAATAGTCAAATAAAACCTAATCTAACCTCACCCACTCAACTCTCTCTCTCGCTCTCTCTTGCGGCTCCGTGCAGAAGGGAGCCGCCTCCGAGTCTCGCGGTTGCGTCGGCTTCTCGAAATCGGCCGCCTCGATCCTCGGGCCCTCGCAAGAAAAAGAGACAAGTGGTCAGTCCAAATTATTATAAAAAATGTCAGGAAAAATATGTATATCTACAGAAATCTATACAAAAAGCCGCGAAAATCAAAAGCCGCGGAAAAACTAAAAAAGTGACTACTAAGCCGTGCTCCCCGGCAACGGCGCCATTCTGATGACAGGCCTGAGCACTCGGGTATAAGGTACTAAATAGGTCGTTGCGACCCAAGCAATCAGACGATGTCAATCAAGAAAAATGAACCGCTAATGAAAATAAAATCGATCAATACACGCATAGCGGTCCTGCTATTGGATTAACCTGGTATAGCACCCAGGGTCGAACTCAAGGAGCACGGGTTGGCCGAGAGGCCTACGAAGTAGTCAAAATAAAAGGAGAAAAACTTTTTAGTGGTTTTTAATTTGTTTTATATTATTTTTTTTGGATTTTTAGCTAATTAGGAAAATAAAGAAAAACAATGAAAAAGCACACTTCAACAATTTATTCAAAGCATCAAAAATCAACCAGAAATTCCAACAAAAATGTTTTATGTGTTTTATATTTTTTAGTGTTTTTGGTGAATTTTTGAGAATTTTCTGATGTTTATTTTATTTTCTAAAAATCAAACAGTGGCAAAGATAAAGGGTACTGTCCAGCCGAGCCAAAAAGCCCTAGATAAAATATCTAAGAGCCTTAAAATGGCTTGGAGGTAATTTTCCTGTAAAGTAGACAAAATAAGAAAAATTTAGGTACCAATTTTATTGTTTTTGGATTTTTAATTTATTTACTAGAATTTTTATGGGTTTTTGAGTGTTTTTAAGTTTTTAGTGGTTTTCAGTAATGAAAAATAGCCAAAATTGGCTAGAAAATCGAACTAAGTAAAACAAACAGTAGATAATTTTTATAGAATTTTTAAGTGAGTTTTTATATTTTTTTGTGATTTTTCAAACTAGACAGTGACAAAAATAGAGGTTTTTGAATTTTTAAAAATACCAAACAAAATCAAAAATGTCCTAAAAAATCTACAATAATTCTACACCATGGCAGGAGCCATGTGTCAAATTTTCGTTGGATTTGGAGGTGGTTTGATATTTTATTCAAAAGCAAAGATAGGGCACTATGCATAGGGACCAAAGTGCAAATACCCAAAGTCCTGGGGGTCCTGGTGCAAAATACCCAGCAAAACACGTGCCACGCGCGTGCCTGGGGCACTCAGGGACCTATATGTAAGAAAAATAAGTCCCGAGGACTTATTGGTAACATGTACCAAAAGTCCAGGGGCCTTATCTGCAAATTACCCAAAAAATATCGCACATGCTCAAATAAACCATGCACAGGGGTATAAATGCAAATATCTAAAAACTTTCATTCATTTAAGAACATCCTGAACTACAAGGGTATCTACTGCAAATATCCCAAACAACTCACGTGTCGAAGCACGTGTCCACAACTGGCAGGGGTATAAATGCAAATAAACTAAAGCTCAGGGTCCACTATGTAAATTACCCTAAAACTAAACAACTGACTTAAATAATTACAGGACTAAAACGAAATAAAATAAAGACAGGGGCCTAAGGGTAAATTACCCTTTATTAAGCGGATGGGCTGGAAGCGCGCCACGTGTGGATCGGACGGCGGCTGGCAGTGGGCGCTTCGGATCGTCTCTCCTCAGATCTGACGCTGCTGGTGGCTCCAGGGATGGACGGCCCAGATTAAAACTGGAGCGAGAGAGGGCGATCGACGGCGACGGAGGATCCTCGAAGAACAGATCCCCGGTGAGCTTCGCCGGGCTCGTGCGTGCGCGATGCTCCTCCGGGGAGCCTTCTGAAGGTCGGAGAAGAATCGTGGAAGGCTCCCGCGTCCGCCGGTGGGCTCCGATGATCGAGCCAAGCTTCGGGGAGCTCGGACGGGGTCGGCGGAGCTGGGTCTCCTGGCTGGATGACGGAGAGCCTTAGATGTCCCTCGTTTCGACCTGCAAAGTGAACCAGAAGATTCACGGGTCGAGGGCAAACTGCCTCGACCCGGTTAGGCGAAGTGGGGGTGGCTGGTGCGTCGGGACGGCGAGCTCCGGCGAAGGGGGTAGACGGAGGAGCTCGGTTCCCAGCTCCTGTGCGAGCTGGGTTGAGTGAGTGGGTGGAGAAGGTGCGTCGGACGAAGGCGAACGTGAGGGTCGAGTCCGATGATCGAGATGGGCGAGGGAGTGGTCGGAATCAGGGAAATACGACGGCGGCGCAAATTGGGCAAAAATGGAAATTAAAGGAAACTGCGGAGCTAAGTGGCTACCTGGGTGAACGGAGAGACTGGGGAGGAGATGGGGATGCTCCTGGTCTTTGCCTCGAGGGTCGTCTCGGCCCGAGGCTCGGATCTCGCGCTGGTGGCGGAGCTGCGGCGGCTACGTCGCCGGATCGATGGATTCACCTCCTCTCCTCGCTGCAACAGGTCGGGGATGCGAGCTGTCACCTCACACACTCTCCGGAGCTCACTGGAGAACGAAGCAAATGGCCAAAGATAGCGAGAGAAGGTGGCGGAGCTCGCTTATGTATGCTGGAGGGGTCCGAGAAGGATGGCTCGGGTACGGTCGTGGTGGCGCGCGGATCCCAAGGTGGATGCCCGGCGAGGGTGTCAGATGTGGGAGGATCAAAACGGAGCCGGGGTTTAGGGAAATGGGTGTCGGGTCGAGCGGGCGAAATTTCGAGAAGTCGGGTCCGGAGCTCAGACCCGCGGAAAGTGGTCCTGGGGGGGGGGGGTAGTTGACCAGGCGGTCAACATCCCCAGGACCCAATGGGATTCGGCCACTTGGCTGGATCTTGAAGTGGCAAAGAAGGGTAGCTAGGGGCCGAATTTGCAAAACTCAAAACACAAAATATTTTTATTTTATTTTTTTTCTATTTTTTAGTGATTTTTAATTAATTTTTGGAAATAAAAATAAGCTATATACATAGTATGTAATATATAGGTATATGTACACTATTAGGGTTTTTGATTTTTTTTGATTTTTAATTATTATTTTTATGCAATTTTATTCCTTTTTTTATATTTTATTTATTTATATTATAAAATAAGGAATAAAAGGGTGTTTTTTATTTATTTTTCTTATTTATATACATAGATAAAATAAATATATATGTACATCTATATACATGGTATATGTACAATGTATTTTTGTATTTTTAATTTTGCTCTTTTTATTTTGTTTTTGTTCTAATTCTTTTTATTTTATTTATTTACAATATATAATATATAATATTTACAAAAAGTTTGAAAATTAATTTTATTTATTTACAAGGTTAAATAAATATGGAAGGGGGGTTTATGTACATGATGAAAGAGATATTTTTGGTCTTTTTGATTTTTAACTTTTTCTTTTGGTTTTTATATTTTATAAATATATACAAGTATTTACAAGCATATTTTTGGTGAGGAAAATATCTTTATTTATTTACATAAATATTTACACACCTGAGCCCCTATCTCCCTCTACTTTGGTTTTTATGCGGTCAGGCCCATGTTGAGCCCTCCCTTGGGTTAGGTTGCTCAATATTTGTTCTAAATATTTCCCTCTTTTTCTTTTTAATCTTTATTCTTTTATTTTTGCACAAAAACATGCTAATTATAGGTTTTTACACAATGCATGCTTTTGGTAATTATTCCTATTTACATACATCTACATGCATTTGCAAAGGTTTTTGTAGCTAAAATATAAGAATAAAGAGTGATGAATGGGTATTCATCAGCGGTTATGCACCCTAGCGTTGACAAAAGAGAGGTCACATGCCTTCAAAAGGGGAGAAGTCGGGCAAGAGGATATCGTCCGTTTAGATATAGGGGGACCGTCCGATGGCCCATAGGAGAACGACTATCCCTCATCCTTTAGGAGGGTCGTTCGATATCAATTGGATGGTAACCTGTAATACATCACATGCTGTATTACAGTTGACAGTCCGGGTTTAGAAGTCGGAGGCATGCAAGAAAGTGATGTGCCTCCAGAAGGACAAGCCTGAAATGAGCAGGAGAGACAACTTCTGGAGAGAAGATGGCATACGTATTCCAGACCAGCAAAAATTCTTTGCAATATATTCCAACATATTTTTCATATAATGTTTCTAATATGTTCTTATATTATTGCCTTTTAATTTCGTAGATTACCCAAAAAGGTACTCCCGCGCGAAGCACGGTTATGCACCCTAGCGTTGACAAAAGAGAGGTCACATGCCTTCAAATGGGGAGAAGTCGGGCAAGAGGATATCGTCCGTTTAGATACAGGGGGACCGTCCGATGGCCCATAGGAGACCGACTATCCCTCATCCTTTAGGAGGGTCGTTCGATATCAATTGGATGGTACCCTGTAATACATCATATGCTGTATTACAGTAGACAATCCGGGTTTAGAAGTCGGAGGCATGCAAGAAAGTGATGTGCCTCCAGAAGGAGAAGCCTGAAATGAGCAGGAGAGACAACTTCTGGAGAGAAGATGGCATACGTATTCCAGACCAGCAAAAATTATTTGGAATATATTCCAACATATTTTTCATATAATGTTTCTAATATGTTCTTATATTATTGCCTTTTAATTTCATAGATTACCCTAAAAGGTACTCCCGCGCGAAGCGCGGTTATGCACCCTAGCGTTGACAAAAGAGAGGTCACATGCCTTCAAAAGGGGAGAAGTCGGGCAAGAGGATATCGTCCGTTTAGATATAGGGGGACCGTCCGATGGCCCATAGGAGACCGACTATCCCTCATCCTTTAGGAGGGTCGTTCGATATCAATTGGATGGTACCCTGTAATACATCACATGCTGTATTACAGTAGACAATCCGGGTTTAGAAGTCGGAGGCATGCAAGAAAGTGATGTGCCTCCAGAAGGAGAAGCCTGAAATGAGCAAGAGAGACAACGTCTGGAGAGAAGATGTCACACGTAGAGGGCATCCACGTGCCATATTGTCGGGGGTAAAACCCAACTTTAGACTCATTATTAATTGAAATGTTTTCATAGTGCATCATGTGAATAAAAATAAACATCTTTATTGTAATAGATGTTATCATGAAAATACATGTATTATTATGATTAATATAATATTTATGTTACTTGTAGTATTATGGATTATTAAGGAACACATGGATTATGACTATAAATAATAACCCATGTATTATTTTAGGACATAAAAAAATCATGTATTATTGCATTATAAAAAAAATACATTTATTCGTGAAAATACATGTACTATTACAAAAATTTGTATTATTATGGTTCATAATAATATATTTGTTAGCATAATTCAAAATAATAAATGCCTAAATTATAGTATATTTATTATTATCAATCATGTATTATCATACATCATTGAAATGCATTTATTATTATGCATTCATATATTATTATGGATAATTATTATGATACATTTATCGCTATGAATCATGAATTACAATTGTGAATTTTAATATTTATGATATATTATGAATCATGCACTATTCTTTTGAATGTTGTATTGTTAGTATCATGAATCTTACATTATGCATAGCAATATTTGTATTAGCATGTTTTCATATTTTTAATGTACTCACATGAGCAAGTTTTTTATATTTATTATTCTAAAAAATATTATGTTGATTTATAATAGTAATAATGGTGTAGTTTATTTTTATGATTAATGAAAATACATGTTTTTATTATGATGCACACATATTGCATTGAACACATTTAAATATTTATAATTATGATAAATCTAAATATAAAAGTAAAGATGCACAAAGAAAAAGAGAGAATGAATGTAGAGAGATATTCTCTCTCTCTATATATATTAAATATATATATAGAGCGTGTGGAGTAAGGGAGAGGGAGTGCATGTGGGGAGAGAATGAGAGAGAGGAAATGCGCGGGAGAGAGATTGAGAGAGAGAGAGTACGCACGGGGAGACCTCCGAGCCCAAGAACGAAGGGGGGCTATCACGTGGCAGCATACCATGAGATTTTTTGGCTTTAGTATATTTATAAGATTTACTTCGCATCATGTTTTAATTTAATTTGTAGAATGCCATATTCTTGCTATGTAGATAGCACCAAATCATTTTACAATGATTTTCGTTTTCGTGTGATCTTTGCTTACTATAAAAAAAGAATATTTTGAATATTCATTACCATATCTTTTGATGTTAAATGTATAACAATGAGTATTATTCACTGTAAAATTAACTTTCATTCTTGTAGTTAACAACAAATGCCATATTCGTTCCTAATGGTGCATATCACAACAATTTATCACTTGACTTGTTCGTTACAATTTGAACAAACCATTGCTAAATTTACCAAGGATTAGAACAAATGTCACATTCATAGCTAGAAATGTAAAAATGAATATAATAATCATCGTTGCATTTTGAAGAAGCAAATAACGCATATTATTCATTTTTATATATTTAACTACATATGATATGGCAACATATATTGAATTATTCATTGCCTTAAGAATTTTTTTGAAAGGAAAAATGGTGCATCGTCGTAGAGCCAAGCACCCAAAAAAACTTTATATTCACTGGTTAACTGTCATAGTTACAAAGACCAAGAATTCAGAAGGATGTTGGCATGGTGTACTACATTTTCCACATAACATGTCTCTCCCCTAAAATAGACCCCATTTCTCGTGAGCCAAATCGCCTAAAGGGTTGCAGCTGACCGAACCTTTGTAGATGTCTGGCCATTTCCCAACGTCTCAACCAAATGCTAGAAAGATTGAGAGTTCTCCGTCTCTACCTTAATGAGGGATACCTCCCTCCAAACCTCTTTTGACATTGGACATCCAAAGAAAAGATGGTTAATATTCTCTACATCTTCGGAATAACGTTGGCACAAAACATCAGAATAATGGAACAACCTTGCCTTCCGAGCACTAGTCAACAACCTCTCTCTGCCCATCAACCACATGAAGATATTGACTCGATGTGGGATCTTCCACCTCCAGATCTGACCCAAAGTTGGCATCACAATCCCTGGATCAAAAATAAAAGATGAGTATAGAGCCTTATATGCCTTCTTGATGAATCCCTGATTCTCACTCTTTATTCTTTTATTTTAGCTATTTATCTTGGCAAACCATCATGTAAATAGGCGTAAATACAATAAGTTAGCATTCGGCATGCATGTGTTAACATTGTATAATTAGCATGCATTTGTGAAAAATAAAAGAATAAAGGAAAAGAAAAAGGAAGGAGGTATTTAAAATAAATAAGAGTGATCCGAACCACAAGATAAGGTCAAGGCATGACCTGATCACTAAATAAAATAAGTAGAGAGAGATAGAGCCTACTTTGTAAATAAAATAAAACTTAGAAAAAATAATTAAAATAAAAATCAAATCCTCTTTCCTTGTACAAAACACACATATATATATACCACATCTCCTATTTATTTTAAATTTGTAAATAACTTATAAAAATAAAAATATAATTATTTTGTACTCCTAAAATTATGTTGAAAATAAATAAAATATAAAATTAGGCTATTTGTGTACAAATAAAAAAAAAGTAATTGTACGTAATACATAGGCATATTATACATGGATATAATACTATATGTTGTATATACACCAATTTATTTTTCATAAAATTCATTTTATTCATTTTTAACTTAAATTCATTCATTATTTTTAATTTATTTATTTTGTTTTTCTTAAATATTTTGTTCTGTAGTCTATTCTGCCCTTTTCCTCAGCCACTTCTGATTGGGCCACATTGGACTTGTTGACCGAGCTCAACTGACCACTCTGCCACCTTTTTAGTCTTGGACTGGGTTTGCTCCTTTTTTGCCAATTTATCTAGCCCCGATCCGATTGAGTTTGTCTTCGTCAAGCGGTTTTGATTAAAGAGGGTAGATTTGTGATCCAAGCCCAATGTAAATCTTAGGGATCCGACCCTTGGTTCGCACGCCCTCGCTCCATCTTTCTCGGACCTTGCTAAGTATAAAGCCTCATGGAGCAACTCATTCTTTGGCATCTTTGGCCGCCTCTCTTCGTCCGAGGAGCTCCATCAACATCCTGTGAGTAACAACGTGTGAGAGGGAAACATGCAATGAGTGTTTGAGCCGCGCGCCTTTGATCCGACGGTTTCTCTATCGTGCTCCGCCGCAAGGTGAGCCAAGCCTCTAGGCCCGTCGATCCATCGAGGCCATGACCTCAGAGGTCACCGATCGCTAGCCTCGACGACATCTACCACCAGGTACCTTAGATTTAACTATTTTCTGCATTTGATTCGTGTTTTAGGAAACTCACCGAGCTTCACTTCCGAGCTCCGATCATCTCGGCCGAAGCATCTTTTGGACACTCTGAGCAGCCGACCACCTTCAGGAGACTTCGTCCCATCTTATCCACCCATCCATCCCTCTTGGTTCGCTCATGAACGAGACCTCGACCCTCCTCCATCATCGCTTCGTCAGAAGGCCACACAACGCCCCACCATCCCTCCATTTCGTGCTTTAGCAGGTCAAATAACCTTGCCCTCGACCCTTATGTTGAGCTGTACAGGTTCGAACGCTCAAGAGACTCATCAGGAGGTCGAAATACTCAGGCACAACAGCTCTAGGCCTCACACCTCGCTAGGCCTTCTTCATGGTTCTGGGATCTTCTGAGGACGCTCCTAGCTACGGACCGTCATTGTCTACCTTTCCCCCACTAGAGCAGCTCCGGAGGACGCCAGAACAACGCGTATCGACTGCTCGAAACTCGTCGGAGGTGAGCTCTTTAGTGGATCTTCCAAGCGACTTCTCCACCATCGGATCGGGCCCTCCTCCAGTTCTAATCTCCACCGTTTATTATCAGGGGGCCTTGATCGTTGGATCCATCTGAGGATCATGTTGCAGCCGTCCATTGCCAAAGAGGCGTTCCTCGATCATGATCGCCCATTATTAAGTGGATTGCTCCCGACCCTTGGATTGAGATTTAGTAAAGGGTAATTTGCACTTAGGCCCTTACTTATCTTGCATTTACTATTGAGTCCTATAAATAGCTGTCGTAGTTTATTTTACTTTGGATAATTTACAATTAGACCCTTGCTTTATTCCATATTTACATTTTGGTCTTGCTGAGTTAGAGTCACGTAATGTCACACGTGGTTCTTTTGGGTTATTTTGCATGCTAAGTCCTGAACTTTTGAGCTGTTATTGGTTGAGTGAAAAGTTTTTGGTAATTGCAGTTATACCCCTGAGAGGCTTGTTCACGTGTATTGCACATGTTTGTTTGGTTAATTTTCAAATTAGGCCCTGAACTTTTTATATATGTTATCCATTATCCTGGAACATTTTGATAATTGCAAGTAGGTCCCTGTGATCTGTTTGCTTTATTTTTAATGAAATAAATACCAAATTAATTTTGAAAATTATATAAAAATGACTGTGAGCTTCTATTAACTTGTGAAATTTGTTGTGATTTTTGGGGTTAATTTTGGATTGTCTTTTATTTTTTAAAAATCAAATATCTTTAAAAATTGTTCTATGTATTTTATAAAATACATAAAAATTATAAAAAATGTCTGAAAAAAACCACAGAAATTCTCATGTGTGTATTTTTGTATGCTTTATCTTCAATAGCATTTTTGCTTGAAAATTCCTCCTAAAAACCCTAAAAATTTGAAAGACTCAAAAACCTATAAAAATCATTAAAGTTCTAAAAAATCAAAAATATGATTTCAATTTCTGTTGTTATATATTTTTACTTACTTTCTCATAAAAATCACAATCAGAACACTAGGGCATCTTTAGTATTTTAAATTTTCTCTTTAGTCCAGACTGTACATTGTTTACACTATTTTGATCTTATTAGATTTTTATAAAATCATATAAAAATCAGAAAAATCTCAGAAAATTATCAAAAACATCTAAATATTTGAAAAAGATAAAATATCTTTGTTTCCTATTTTTGAGCATTTTTGACCCTTACTAAAAATTGTTGAAGCTTTCTTATCGTTTATTTCTTTATATTATTTTCTTATTTTTTAAAAAAATGGAAAAATTAAAAATCACAAAAATATATTTTTATTCATCTGATTATAACTACTTTGTACATTTTCGTGCTCCTTGAGTTCGATTGTGGTCTCTATACCAGGTTAAATAAATAGAGGAGACCACTGACATTGTTTTTATCGACTTATTTGTTTGACCGTGTGGTTTCTATTTTCTTGTTGAGTCCCACCAGCTGATTGGGGTTACAACGCCCCATGTTTATTCTTTATTCTAAACCCTAGTCGGTCAGCCTCTCATCACTTCTTCACACGAAATTTGCCATCCGACCAAGCCCAATGATCATGCCTATCAGATGGGGTTCCCACTTGAGAGAGAATCTCTCTCAAACACTGCAAATCTAATAAATTCCCTTTGGATATATCTAAACAGAATGGAGGTGACCAGGCAGTTCCATTCCAAGCCTCACATACTCATAATATTCAATTCTCAGTGATGCCAAACAACCTTGGAAATTGTCACAAAGTGTCCCAAGTCCTGACCAATCTTCAATCCAAAAAAGAAAGGAATCTCCATCTCGAAGACATATCGCATCGATGATTAAATCTGAGGGAGGATGGAGCAGGCCCCCTGCCAAAAGTTAGAGGGCATAGGCACATAACCGGGTCTCCAGTAGAGGGCCCCTGAAACTCCATGGATCTTTCATAACAAAGAGCAGATGAGGTCAAAGCCACTGCCCCAAATACAAACTACCCATTTTGCTAGTCGGACCATGTTCGTCACATCAAGATCAAGAACACCTAGACCACCATCATCCTCTGACATAATCGCATCCTTCCACCCAACCAAGGGCACCCCCTTGGAGTCCCCAGTTCTGACCCAGAAGAAGCGACACATCAGCGACTCCAAATGCTTGCGAATTCCCTTAGGAAGAAGCCTTGATGACATGTAGAAGATTGGGATGGCAGATAAAACTGCCTTTAAAAGGACCAATCATCCACCCCTAGAGAGGCAAGAGGCACGTCAGTGACGAAGTCTCTAAATATGTGATGTAATTTGTACTCATTGTAATACGGATACTTAGCAAATCATGCATAATAGAATCAAATGTCTATGTGAAGAGGACTCGGCTTGAATTTATATCCTGGGCAAGTCTGGGGTTGAACACAGGGAGGCAAAGGAACAGCTCTGGGTTAATTCAGAAAATTTAAGTCTAGGTTTCCAACACATATTTTTTGTATTTTTTAATGAAAAAATAATACGAATGCAAGATGTCGGTTAATCAAGTTAATAATAAAACACACTACTTAGCTAAATTAATTTTAATGTAAAATTAGTCCAATTTAGGTAAATTATATTTTTTCTAAAAATTTATTTCAGTAATGAATGCAGAATATTTTTTGAATTTTAAGGGATACAATGCAATAATGAAAAACGCACACTTATTATGGGTTTTTATGTAATTTTTCACACAAATAGAATGCAAAAATTATAAAAATTTTACAATAATTTTTTTGGAATTTTTCAGACAAAATATGATTTTTTATGTATTTTTAATGAAAACAGAGTGATAGTAAGTAATTAATTCCTTATAAATCCACAATTCCGATTTATCCATAAATCAAATTATATTAAAAACTTATTTTAATGAGAAATGTAGGAGAGTTGGAATTTAACAAATATAATATGTGTGGATTTAATTAAAAATAATTTACGAAAATCGCTCTACATTTTTTTAAGCACAAGACAACTCCAATTAAGATGAAATTTGGATAGGAATTAAAGTACATTTCAAGACATTATTTACGATTCTTTTAGATTTTTTGGAGCAACAATGAATTAACTATTTATTTAAGATCTCAAGCTGGGTAAAATACTAATTTCTCACTCAGACAAGTTTAGTTAATTACCCAAATCTCGCAAAAATACAAATAAGTAATCAAATGATAGAGAAATAATTTCTCACTTAAATGACATTTTTAATTAAAATAAATAATGTGAAATGGATGTCCAAATTAACAACCAAACACAAGGGTATCCATGCAATTCCAGAGAACACAATTTACAAACATTTATGTACAGGGACCTTTTTTCAATATTAGAAATGTACAATAAAAGTAATGTAATTTCTACACAATAAATAATTAAAAAAGAAAATCAACTTCTTCCTCGTGCAATAAAGGGCTCGATGGTAGGGGAAGTGGCGCACGACATGAGTGGGCAGTGCACGACCACACATAACAATAATGGAAGACCACCGACCGCTGTGCAAGGCAGAGGTTGTAGCGGACGACGGAGGGATGGGGCACGCTGTAGAGGCAACCTGGAGAGGGTAGTTGGGCCACACACGGTGGCTCGTTGTGCTGGAGAAAATGACGTGGTTGTGCGAGCTTGGCGCTAAACGGATGGTGGGGAGGCGCACGCTGCGACCAAGAGGGGGGCCGCGCTGGCAGAGCACGCGGTGGCGGGAAGGGGGGCGACGGGCTGCGACCGGTTGCATCCCTTTTCTTTTTTTGATTTTTAAATTTTTTTTCTATGTTGTGATTTTATTTTTTATTTTCTTAATCTGGAAATAACCAATGATGCAAAAAATGATGTGGTAATAATGGCAATATGATGAAGTAGAACAAATGGAGTAGGGGAGGTGAATGTGATGTGATAAAAAATGCAAAGATATAAACGATATCGAATGATAAAAAGAGAAATTACCTACAATGGAAGCGGTTGCCTATGATGTGTTCACGAGAAGCACAATATTCGCTCGAATCGCCGGCAAGCGATGAGCTCGAGAAACGCATGGAGGAGGTTGCGATGTTGGCTGGAATGCCAACCGATCTCACTGGAGAGGAGGTCGGTCGTCGCTCTAATTCTTCATTCGCTGTCACTAAGATGAGTGGGTGGAGCTCTTAATTCTCTCTCTTAAAGGTGGATCAAAGACAAGCATGAGGAGAATGAGATGTATATAAAGTGAAGGAAATGGAGGCTAAAAAGGATGGTGGGATGGTGGAGTTGAATGGGAGGTTGAAAAGAATGGTGGAGTTGAACGGGAGGTTGAAAAGAATGGTGGAGTTGAATGGATGTTATGAAAAATGATGGAGGAGATGGAGAGGAATGTGAGGTTATTGTAGAGAATGAAAATTAAATAAAGAAACGAAGATAAAATAAAGTAGGATACTAAAATACATTAAAATAAATAGAAGAAAAAGAGTGGAGAATAGACAAACAATATGTACAAGTTTTTTTACTTTTCTAATTTTAATTGTTTTATATTTTTAATGAAAGATATTTATAATAAAAAATAAGATAAAATAATATAAATAAATCAAAAAACAAAAATTATTTTTTGGATTTTTTGTAATTAAGAAAAGTAGATAAAAATAAAGAAAGAATGAATATTTACGTAATATACAATGTACACCTAGGTCCCACGCCCCATATTTTGTAAATGAGCTCTGATTTTGATGAAACCACTTTCATTGGATAGATAATTTTCTAACTTAATCTTTAAAAGTGAATTTGGTGAATTTGGAGTACAAACGAAGCGGGAATTTGGTTGGGAAGTTGGACTGTACGACCTTTTCTCTTTAAGATTTAGGAGTATTTATTTGAGGTGAAATTTATTTTATATTTTTCTATTTTTACATGCATTTTTATAAACAAGCTAGAGAAAGAATTAGCTGAAAAGGAGTTGAAATGAACTTATTCAAAATACATAAAACTTTGGGCTATTTACAAGTGAAAAACTCCTCTATTTTATGGTTTTTATTATTAATTTATTTTGTACAATATAATATACAATAAGTAGTGTATTTTATTTACAAGAGATATTTTATTAATTCATTGATTTTATGGACATTTATTTGAGATTTTACTCAGGGATCTTGCTAAGATCAGTAGATTGAGACGATGAATCGTGGATTCGTTAGCCAGCCAGTAAGTCTTCTCTTCATACACTCCACCATGGGCATCCAATCCACTTGTCGTAGGTGCCCATGCACCACAGGCAACCCTTGATAGTTGATAGGCAATGCCCCATGTTGGGACTGTAGAGATATCCCACAGTCCACCACCTACTCCTATGTCATACCAAACGGGACGAAACTGATTTGTCTCCATTAATCTTGAGGCCTAAGATCTCTCCAAATAAATCCAACATAGTAGCAATCCCCTTCACCTCCTGAGCATTCCCTTCCATAAAAAAATCATATAATCTGCTTACTGAAGTAAAGGAATCGACAAGCCATCTAGATGAAACCCTGCATAGAAGTTCCCATCCACCGTTCGACAGACCATCCGTGACAATGCATCAGCTACTATGATAAAAAGTAAAGGAGCCAAAGGACATCCCTGTCTGACTCCTCTCTGAGGCTGGAAGAATACACCTTCCTCCTGCCCATTCACCAATATTGTATTGGGGCTTGTAGTTATGCATCTCTTCACCCATTTCGTCCACTCGTCCGGGAAACCCTGCCTCGAAAGAGATGCCCAAATGAATCTCCAACTGACACACTCATAAGCCTTGAAAAAGTCAACCTTCCAAAGCATCCCCTTACTCTTCTTCCTCTTCCAATCTGCAATAATCTCTGAAGAAATGATTACCACGTCCATCATATGCCTTCTAGGAATGAAAGCTATCTGTGAATCTGCACTAATCGAGCTCAATACCTCACGCAACCAATTTGCAGTACTTTAGACACTATAAGATAAATGACGTTTGAGAGGACAATAGGTCGAAAATCCTCTATACAACGAGCTACATCCTTCTTTGAAAGTAGAACAATAAGTGAATGATTCAACCGTTCAAAACCCTGATTTCCCCCCTCAGTTCCTTCACCACAGCCACGACATCCTCCTCTACCAGATCTCAAAATTCACGGAAGAAGAAAATCGAAAAACCATCCGATCCTTGAGATCCATCTGTATTAAGATCAAAGTTAACTACTTGAACTTCTGCAGGTGTAAAATCAAGAACTAATCTAGCAGATTGGATGTCAGAAAGCACAGGAATATCCCGATCAACCCACCACGCACCTCCCCCGGATCCTCCTACTTCCTCTTGAAAGTGGTCAACCACATCGTCAAGTAAAATTTGTTGCGGTGATTCTAATAATTTCTAATATTAGTGACTATTAGTATAAAGTTTTTGATGTAGGCAACATATTGTTGTCATTATATAAACTTAGCCAATGATAGAACATTCCTTGTGAATTACAAAAACAAGATATAATTATTAATGAACAACATCCATTGTTATATATTCAACATCGGAAAATATGATATCTAATATTCAAATTCTTCATTCTCATAGTCCAATTTTGTTGTGGTGACACATGCACACATACAAATATGTATTTATATAGATTGTGTATCTTTTTCCGATTACCTATAATCGATACATGTTTTATGTGCTTAGGAAGTTCAAGACACATGGATATGTGTCTATATATACAATGTATATGCACACACTTGTATGCATGTCTGCATGCATACATGTATGTGTGACATTTTCTTTTTACCCATAAACTATGCATATGTCTCCAAAGTTAAAGTAACAACAGTTGGATGTTGAGGCGATAATTGTTTGGTTTACATGTAAACTAAGATAATGTTGTATTATATGCAATACAAACACAAAGAAATTTCTTTAATAGACACTTCTGCAAAACTAATTCGACTGTGCTCACTGCTCACTAAACTCCAGAAGAAGTTATGAAGAATCGGCCTATGGAGATTGATTACCAATTTGTGCGAGAGAAAGTTATCAAAGAATCAAGCAAGTGCTTTTTTAATGCATACTTGTTTGCTAACCACAAGGATAGTGAAGCTGAAGAGGGTTCATGAGCTCTATATCAGAACAAATGAAGGATAGCATGCAACAACAACTCCAGCAAATATAACCCGATTAATCACTTCTATTTACTTTACTAGTTGGTGTTGATCATAGATAAATGATGATTCTGAGACCAGTAATCACTCTTCTTATGTATGGAGATATTGTCCCCACGATGCAAAAAATCCTGCTAAACTCACTTAATGTATGCCCGTATCACTACAAGAAAAATGAGTTGTGGTCACGGAATGTGACTACGGAAACTTGTGGCCACGATAATTCTGTGGCCACTAGTTGTTGGACATGCGAACCCACAACGATCCATTATGCAATAAATGTTATTGCGAATATCATTCCCTGATCTGAAATAAAGAATAAATAATTTGCATAATAGGTCTCTTAGTACAATTAGGGTTATGTACCATGGCCATCTTAATAATCATACAGCTGTTGATTTAATAATTGAATCGTAGAGGTTGGTGCTTGGGTGAATATCTAAAGAGTTAGATTGAGAACTCATCAAGCACCGTTAAATGATTGTTAAGAGATGATCTCCAGCCTGAGTAGGAGATGGCAATCCTTTCTCAGTTTGGCTGATATCCGACCGACCTCTTGATGTAGGTCCTCTGCATAGGAATAGAGATTCGGAGGTGTCAGATTAGTTAGGTCAAAGAGTTGACTTAACGAGATCGAGATAACCAAAGTCCTATATCATATGCTATCACGATACATGCACACATCCTCTGACCGGAGACAGATGTGTTACTATATGTCTGAGTATGTACATTTGGAAGACCAATAGGTTGATGACCTAACCAAGGTCTATACACCGACGCGCTGGTGTGCATGCAAGGGCATATGAGTAATACGATCTCTCAAAGGGATCATACAGGTTCACTACTGAAACGGAAGACATGAGCTCACTCATGAGATATTGGGAAGAATCAAATTCCGCACACGGTCGTCTCACTTTGGAAGCCTGACTGAATTTGTAGGTTTAATATATACTTTTGGAAAGTATATGATCAAGACCTAGGTATGATATATGCTTTTGGAAAGAATATAATCGATACCAAATCCCAATGATCAAATGAGAAACTTACTGATAAAATCCTAAAGTAGATAGTATAAAGTTGATCTAATACTTCGGGTTTATTCTAGGTCTTCCAGTATGCAGGATGTACAGGTATTGGGAATACCTGAGGGTGATGTGATCATAAACGATTGTATAACCATGACACTTCCATTCCTAGGGAGTGATGAAACCGGTCTGGATTTTAGTGACTCCTCTCAATAGAGAAGTAATCTGATCTAGGTCCAAATGTTGGACATTGATCTGAATGTGATTCAGATGCAATGACAAGATTGGATTTGCGGTATCGATTTAATCAAGCATCTGTGGGAGGCCCGAGATCTGGATTTGAGATATGATCTCAATATCCAAGTCACCATACGTGGAACAATACAATCGCCCTGTCCTTATTTCCAAGTATCCGTGGAGAAAGCGCATTATCCTTGAAAGAGTCCATAGATAATTTCATTGTTGATATATGTATCCAAGCATCGAGAAAATTGATAATTAAATGTGATTGAATTATAATGGATAATATGAATTTGACTCATATTATAAGGAGAGATAGCTAAGATAATTAAATATTATTTAATTATCAAAGATATGAATAATGTGAATGTGATTCATGTTATTTGGGCACATGAGAAAAGAGATCCAAGATGATTAAATGTGATTTAATTATCATGGATATGAATTATGCGGATAGCACTATCCATATTAATCATATATATTAAAAATGTAATTTATAATATATTAGAGAGAGCATATTGTGTTTTATATTTGTTGATTAATTGTTAACGTGAACGGGATTCACATTGAATGATTAATTGAAAATATAATTAGATTTAGTTTTGGGTTGCGAGTGAGATTCACATTTTTAACGGCTTGATTGATATTTTCCAAAAGATAATTTGGAATTATTTTTTGTGAAAATTATTTCGACAAGAGTTATAGGAGATATCGTGAGATAATGAGATCTCATGATATATCAATGAGATTGACCAAGTCTCCTATAATAAGAGAGGACATCTACAACTCCTCTAGAGGAATAGAGTAGCCGTCCCCCCTTTTTAGGAGAGGACCTTGATCTTCTCATTATCATATCTCTAGTCAAAATGTGATTTAATTTGAGATTAATTATATTGATTTATCAATGATAATTAATTTGAATTAAATCACTTGTTGTTGTGTTTTGCCAACAACAATCCTAGTCATTGAAAGCAACACAAATCAATCTAAACCATTGATTGTGTGTTGTCAATGGATTGAAATCCATGGACTCCCAAAACCCTATATAAGAAGAGGCACCCTTGCTCTTCAAGATATATGTTAGGTGATTATAATGAATGCTCTCTTCTCTCTCTCTCTACACGTCATGTGCCTCTCTCCATTTCTCTCTTATGGTCGTCCACCATGGAGCCTTGGAGAGAATCGACATCGCTGCAGCATCGTCGTTATGCTGCTGGAGTTCTTACTCGTGGATCTCCATCTCCTTTGATGCATCTTTCTCGTGAAGAAGATGTTGGATCTCGTGTGTCAAGATCAGGAGACCGCCACCTGGATCATCAACATGGATTGCGAGGAGCACGCGATTCATCCCTGCGCTCGGAAACGTCTCCTCCGTTGGATCGAACTTGAGACAAGATGTCTCTTGGTTTAGAGACTCGATCGCAACCACGCTTCAAGAGGTAATCCTATTACTTGTTTGTGCTTTAGATGAAACAATCCGAGAAGTGTTCTTGGATCATGTGGTATAATCACATAAAAAATTTTAATTTCCGCTACATCGAGCAACTAGTTCGACTAGTCGCTCCCGATCGCATTCAATGCGATCATCACGCTTTCGTGATGCGCTTGAGGATTTTTCCCGTATCCTTCAAGTGGTATCAGATCCAGGTTGATGAAGATTTTGTATTAGATCCGTGAACCTACGAAGATTTTGGCTCGTTTAGGTTCGTGAAGATTTTAGCATTTTGATTTTCGCAACCCTATCTTGTGAAAAAATGTTGTCCATGTATAAAATGTTTAGACACAAAATTTTAAATTATATAATATTCCTCATTAATTAAGGAAACAGTAGGATTTGAGTTTGCGTAATTTAGATTCCGTTTTCTCAAGATATGGTCGTTTTATTAACCATATATCCACTGTTTCGGTGATGGCGATTAGAGGCGTAATTAAGATATTAATTACGGTTTTAAAACTCCTGGAAATACATGCCTAACACATGATTTCATTTTTAAATCAAGTTATCAATCTCTGAAAATTGATTTTTCTTAATTTGGATTTAAAATGAATGAGATATGTTATTTTTAGTTAGTGAGAGTCTCTGCTGGAAATTGCATGATTATCCAAAACCTTGTGATTGTCATTCAAATAAATTAATGAAAATTAATTGTTAATTTTCTGAAATGATTATTGATAAATATTTGTGAAATATTTAAAGATGATAATTTTTTCCTTGAATGACATTTCACTAACCAAAATGATAAGATAGTTGATCTTT
This sequence comes from Ottelia alismoides, assembly GCA_037367405.1. Taxonomy (NCBI): domain Eukaryota; kingdom Viridiplantae; phylum Streptophyta; class Magnoliopsida; order Alismatales; family Hydrocharitaceae; genus Ottelia; species Ottelia alismoides. The sequence continues at coordinate 409,931 of JAZKJV010000528.1, read as the reverse complement.
ATCATAATTGGTTGATATGAAATCATCAACAAACATTGTTTTCATGCAAAATCCTAGTTTATACTACAATAGTGGTAGGACAACTTTTACATGCAAAACCCTATTGCTTGAATAGGATTGGGAATTTGTTTAGCAAATCTTCTTATAATATTATCAAAATGGTTTTGATGAATATTATATGGTATAATTTCGGTTGAAAAACCGATGAGCATCTCAAAGTACATAATGATCTATCTGGCATTATCCTTTCCTGAGGTGGATATGGTGTCTAGTCGGAGAGCATTGGGGTAGCGGGTTGCAACGTATGTGGTCCATCCCACTCTCGTCGGTACTGGCCATGACAGCGGGTAGGGACTCGATAATGCCGGAGAAGTCAAAGTGTATTTTTCTAATTATTAAAAATTGAATAATACGTACTTTGAGATTATACCTACTATTCAAGTAATAATCAAGTATGTTGATAGAAAATTGGATTGACAATTAATTTAATGTGATTAAATTGATTATATCCAATTAAAAGCATTCTATTATGAATAGATGTGTATTTCCCTTGGAAGAATTGATCATAATGAATGTGATTCATGATGATTAATTAGAATTTTAATATGATATAGATGATCACATTAGTGACATCCATGGTCTCCCGTCAAGGTGAAGGGTTCCGTCGCCAGGGATGGTATGTAGGAGACTCCTTTCCGAAGTGACAGCTCCTGTAAGCAAGCGCATCTAGATCGGGCTCTTTGCTTCTCGAAAGAGTAAGGCCGTATGCGTAGTGACCCCAATATCGAGTCCTCATATTATTGGGGCGATATTGGATTGCGCATAGCGAGTTCTAATCCTGTTGACGGTTAGTTCAATTAACAATGGGTCAATATTACCTTAGGGGTGGTGGGCCCGGGTGTTAAAGACCGAATTGGGAGATGCAAGTTGGACTTGCATGGCGGAATGTGTTCTCGCTTCTTTTTATCGGAGTCACAAGTTCTCATATTATTGGGATGTGACAAAGATAAGGAAGGAGATCCCAGATCTTGCTTGAGATATAATAGTAAGTATATCTCTTACGTTGAAAGTGATTAAGGGAATGAACTTTCAGTGTTGACAAGGCAAGACAACTTTGATATAAAAATTCCTAAATCAAAATAAAATATGTATATACATAAATATATACACTTATGCAAATTTCTTATTTCAGATAATCCTTCATTAAACCCACTCAATGTTATACTCAATAATAACCAGTAAAATATCATGGATTAGACTCATGATCCTGATATTGAACTTGTAGTTGGACACATAAGTATGTGGTTGCAATGTGCAAGTTTCCTCATAATAATGAGGTGTGACAATTAAATAAGGCAATAAGACATCACCTTAGGGTTCGTATGTCTCTATAGTCTTGATCTTTCATCGAGTGTACTTTGGAAGTGACTTGTCGATGGTGATCGTAATTGTCGAATAATCCTTATAAAAATCTAAGAAGATATTCTGGCGTACATATGTGCTCTTGACATTTATTATGAATGACATGGTTCACTGCATTATGCATAAGGTAGCTCGAAAGAGATGATGTATTCAAAATGTTTGAATACCTACCTGAACCAATGTTTTAAGTCTATATGGATGTAGAAATGATTAATGTCATCATTCTACTATCTATACTCAAGTCATTCATGAATCTTCAAAATATTCATATTATATGAATTAAATGAAGCATGCATAAATGTTGAAGTTCTCTTATATTGAAATCTTTTGAGTTCAACATAAGAGATCATTTGTCTTGAGCAATGATTGTTCATAGATAAAGAGAGCGCAGTGGAAGCATCGGTCTGACCCAAGCAAGAAGAAAAGTCAAAGAGTTGATTGTACTTCTGTGACTTCCATATGACATCCAAAGAGTTGGATGAATGCCGATACTGCTATAAGTTGATGTGTTGATAGTATGATTATCAAATCTGTCTAAAATCCTTAGTAAAGGACTCAGATAGAGCATCAGAATAATCTACATATAATCATTGACTTTGACTTACTTATTTCATAAGATAAAATCTGATAATTGTATCTCAATCTTCTAATGACACTTGCAATTGGTTGCATATATATTAGAAGATTAGAAATTTGATCTTAAGGTTTAATAGTCATCTACATGGATGTTGATGTAATTGTTACAGCAATCTCTGTTGGATAGATAGACTTCATCTCAATGGGAGAGTCCTTAGTCTTAGGGAATGTCTCTATGACCTATATATTAGAATACACTCATTGTTTGTTTCTAAGTGTTGGAAATAAACATGAATTCTGAGATAGAACTATCATAAAGAGTTATGATGGATATATTTCAGATAGTAATCTAACATCTAGTGGACTCCACAAAATTAGAAATTTAATGAATGGTTCATTAAGATTTCTAATACTGAAAGTTAAACCTTAAAAGATCAATAGGAGGATGAAGATCATTTGACAATGATCTAGCATCAAGTTTTGGACATGTATCTGTTGATGAGATTAGTGGACTAGTAAGATATGAAACTTTAGAATGAAAAATTTCAAATCTTACATACTTGTGAATATTGTATTCAAAGTAAAATGTCCAATACACCCTTCTCTAGGAAAGGTGTAAGATGTCAAGGCATTCAGGATCTCATACATATTGATGTATGTAGATCATCTATATCATAGTGAACATCATGGATATATGATATCTATTGATGATTATGTATGATATGAGATTTCTTCTCTTCACATGAGAAACCTTTGAAATGTTCAAAGATTTCACAATTTTGGTTTGGAACCAAAGTTTGAAGAAAGATTAAATGAATTTGATCTAACCAAGGTAGCAAGTACCTATTAGATGAATTCAAAGAATACCTTATGGAGATATGAATATCATTTCTATCTCACTCCTCTTTATAAATCTGAACTCAATAGAGTTGTAGGGAGATACAATTGGATCATGTGTGTATGATGAATTTTAGCATAATTACTTCTTAGTTTCCAGGTATATATGTAGTAGAGACTACACTATATATCCTTAATAAGATTACATGCAAGTAAGCTGGAATTAAGCACTAGAGAGTGCTACTTCATTAGGAAATAAAGGATAGTATTGGATACCTACTTTATGACCTTGAGATTCTTGAAAGATCTCATCTCCGAGAATGTGATTCTTAAAGGATGACTATCTTGAGAATCGAGATGAAAATGATGTATAGGAACTCATTTAATCTTGAGAAGACAATGAGGCTCCTGAAATCGGAAACTAAAAGGACAATTAAAGATGAAACACTAATACTTCTTCAAATGATTTTGAGGATGTATTCCATGTGTCGATTACGTCTGACAATGATCGGACTTCATGTGATTAAGCTTCTAAGGATCATGACATGGAAAGATGGATATCATCAATAAAGTCTAAAGTAGACTTCATATACAAGTGTTGTATATGGACCTTCAAAGATCCACCTATATGGGTAAGACCCATAAAGGTGTAAACGGATCTTCAAGAGAAAGGAAATCTGATGATAAGGTAGAGACCTTCAAAGCTCGATTCGTAGCCATGAGCTACACATTGGAAGAGAAGACATTGCTTGCGATGAGACTTGCTCTTCAATAACCATGCTTAAACCCATCAGATTATTGCTAACTATAGCTACACAACTTGGCTTTGACATCTTCGAGATGGAAGTCAAGATTGCATTCCTCTATGAATGCCTCTCTAAGAATATTCACATGAAGTAGCCCCAGGGCTTCATGATTGGGGAAAGTAAGGTGTGAAAGCTAAAGAAATCCATCTATGGACTCAAATAAGCTTCTTGTAGCTGGAACATAAGATTTGATGAAATTATAAATGTTATGATTTCAAATAGAATCTTGATGAACCATGTGAAGCTTAGTGGGAGTGCCTTTGTGTTCATCATGCTAAATGTAGATAATATCCTAATCATTTAGAATGATATAAGGATGATGATAAGTATTTTATGATCTGGCTATTTCATACCTTGAGATATGATCTCAAGTATACCTCTTAGATCTTAGTTCTAAAGTTGTTCAGAAGCAAAGAGAAGATGATATTGGTACTGTCACATTTGTAGTATACCTTGGACATATTCTATTCTTAGAAATTTCAAGAAAGTCTTCCATCCATTAAGATATGGTACTGACCTATCTAAAGGGATAACACCTCAAAGAGTTGAGGAAGTGAATGCTAGAACTGCTTGCACTTGTGCATCAGTTACGAGAAGCTGAGTGTATGCTAGATGTGTACAAAAGCCAGATATCTTCCATGTAGTGGGAATAGTAAAGTGTTGCTAATCCTACCATAGAAATAAAACACTTGATTGCAGTAATAATAAATATCTTCAAAGATGACAAGACTTAGAGATAATGATCTCAAAGTCTCATCATCAAGAACTTAAGACTTTATAAATAGTGATCTAAAAGGTCTTAACTGTAGATGCCTTGGGAGATAGAGATCTCCAGGAATAAAGGTATTCTGATAAGGATTATTGATGAATACCCATTCATCACTCTTTATTCTTATATTTTAGCGACAAAAACCTTTGCAAATGCATGTATATCCATGTAAATACAAATAATTATCAAAAGCATGCATTGTATAAAGTTTAATAATTAGCATGTTTTTGTGCAAAAATAAAAGAATAAAGAGTAAAAAGAAAAAGAAGGAAATATTTAGAATAAATATCGAGCGACCTAACCCAAGGGAGGGCTCAGCATGGACCTGACCGCATAAAAACCAAAGTAGAGGGAGATAGGAGCTCATGTGTGTAAATATTTATGTAAATAAAATAAAAGTATTTTCCTCACAAAAAAATAGACTCAAATTGGATTGTAAATATTTGTATATATTTATAAACATAAAATCAAGATAAAAATATAAAAATTAAAAAGAAAACAAACAAAAACATCACCTTGTATATAGTCATCATGTATATAAGACATCCATCTTTATATTTATTTATCCTTATAAATAGATAAAATTCATTTCCAAAATTTTTGTAAATATTCCATCCTTTATGTTGTAAATAAATTAAATCAAAACAATTAAAATACAAACAAAATAAAAAGAACAAATTAAAAACACAAAAATACTTTGTAAATATACCATGTGTATATATGTATATATCTATTTATTTCACCTATGTATATAAATAATAAAAATAAAATAAAAATATCTTTTTATTCCTAATTTTATGATATAAATAAAATATAAAATGGGAATAAAAATGCACAAAAATAACAAATTAAAAATCAAAAATTAAAAATACATATTATACATATACCTATGTATAGCTATATATTGTAAATACCTTATTTTTGTTTTGAAATTAATTAAAAATCACCAAAAAATAGAAAAAAATAAAACAAAAATATTTCATGTTTTGACTTTTTAATAATTCTGCCATTTTCTATTTATAAATGATTTTTCAAATCATTTCCACGTGGCAGCTTCTCATTGGTCCACGGAGATGTTGACCTCCGGTCAACTCCCTCCGCGGACCTTCTTCTCCAGCGGATCTCGCGCCCGACCCGACTTCTCCTCTTTTTCCGCGCTCGATCCGCTCGCCATCTTCGCAAACCCCGGGTCCTGCTTCTTCTCCTTGCATCCGACATCCTCGCCGGAGCCCTTGCCTCAGGATCCGCGCCTTCCATTGCCCTACCCGACCAACCCTAGTCGGACCTGCACCCATATATATGCCGAGCTCCGCCACCTTCATTCCCATCTTTGGCCACTCGATTCCACCTCCCGTGAGCTCCATTGCGTAGGCGAGAGTGACAGCTTGGCCCCCGTGGTGTCGAAGCGAGGAGAGAACACGAGACCACTGATCCGGCGAAGCTTCGTCGCCTTGCTCCTCCACCAGCAGGAGCTCGAGCCTCTGAGGGAGACGCTCCTCGAGGCGAAGACCCAGAGCATCCTTAGCTCGTCCCCAGTCTCACCATCCACCCAGGTAGCCCCGTCGTTCCTTCTTTTTCTTGAATTTTCCATTTCGCCCAATTCGCTGCTCCGTCGTCCCCCGCTGATTCCAATCGATTCCGACCACCTACCGACCATCGAGCTTCACCATAGCCATCGCCTTCTTCCCGCGCACCTTCTCCATAGCTCCATCCAACCCAGCTTGCACAGGAGCTGGGATTCGAGCTCCACCGTCCCCCCCCCCCTTCGCCGGAGCTCGTCCACCTTGACCCTCCGTTCACCATCAGCCCGCCTAACCGGGTCGAGGCAGTTTGCCCTCGACCCGCGAGTCTTCTGGTCATCTTTGCAGGTACTACCTAGCCCATCTGAGGGCTTGGGTCATTTGGGCCAGGAGCCTCGCCTCCGCCGACCTCGCCGGAGCTCACCAGAGCTCGGCTGGGCCATTGGAGGCCACCAGCAGCTGCGGAGCACCATGTCGGAGCTTCTCCGATCTTCAGGCGCAGCAGGGGAGGTCAGGAGCGCACGTACTGGGCCCGCGAACTTCGCCGGCCACCTGTTCTTCCTCGACCTTCAGCCACCGTCCGATCAGACCTCCAGCTCCAGTTTGCATCTGGGCCGTCCGTTCAGGAGCAGCAGCCACCGTTTGATCTGAGGAGGATAGATCTGGACCGTCCGATGCTCGAGGGTTAGCCACCGAGAGCCACCACCGTTCGATCCTCCATGTGGAACGACCCCCGCCGTCGGATTCGCCCGAGGAGCCCAGCTGTGGAACGCCCGTTGTTCGCCACCGTCAGATGCTCCACGTGGCCTCCATCCAGCCGCTCCATTAATAAAGGGTAAACTACCCTTAGGCCCTTCTGTTTATTTCCTTTCGCATTTAGTCCTGTAATTATCTAGTGTAGTTGTTTAGTTTTTGGGATATCTGCATCGAGGACCCTGTGCTTAGTTTTATTTGCATTTATGCCCCTGTGTATGGTCTGACACGTGCATCGACACGTGAGTTTTTGGCTTATTTGCAAATCATACCCCTGTAGTTCTGGATGTTAATGAATGAATGAAAGCTTGTGTTTATTTGCAATTATACCCCTGTGCGTGAAACATTTGAGCATGTGCGTGATTTTTTAGGTTATTTGCAGATAAGCCCCTGGACTTTTGGTACTTGTTACCAAATAGTCCTCGGGACTTATTTTCATTACATATGGGTCCCTGAGTGCCCTAGGCACGCGCGTAGCGCGTGTTTTGCTGGGTTAATTGTACCAGACCCCCAGACTTCCGGGTATTTGCACTTTGGTCCTTGTGCACAGTGCCACCTCTTTATTTTTGAATAAAATAGTAAATTACCTCCAAATCCAACGAAAATTGGACACATCGCTTCTGCCATAGTGTAAAATTTTCAAGGATTTTTGAAGACATTTCTGAGTTGATTTGATTTTTTTAAAAAATCAAAAACCTTCATTTTTGCTACTGTCTAACTTTAAAAATCCCAAAAAAATATTAAATAGTGTCTAAAAATTACAAAAACATTGTCTACTGTCTATTTTGTTGTGCTTGATTTTCTAGCCAAGTTTGGCTATTTTTCATTACTGAAAACCACTAAAAATTGAAAAACACTTAAAAACTTATAAAAATTTTAATAATTAAACCAAAAACCCAAAAATAATAATATAGGTGCCTAAATTTTCCTTGTGTTATCCTCTTTACAGGAAAATTACCTCCTAGCTAATTTGGGGCCTTTAGATATCTTATCTAGGCCCTTTTAGCTCGGCTGGACAGTACCTTTCATTTCAGTCACTGTTTCATTTTTAGAAAATTAAATAAACATCAGAAAAATCCTAAAAATTCATCAAAAACACTAAAAATTATAAAACACATAAAAATATTTTTGTTAGAATTTTTGGTTGATTTTAGTGCTTTTAATAATTTGTTGAAGTGTGTAGTTCCTTAGTTTTCATCATTTTCTTAGCACATTAAAAATCCAAAAAAATATAAAATAATTTAAAAATCACCAAATATATTTCCTCTTTTATTTCCTTTCTGACTACTTCGTAGGCCGCAAGGCCAACCCGTGCTCCTTGTGTTCGACCCTGGTCGCTATACCAGGTTAAATAAATAACAAGACCGCTATTTTGCATTTTAATTGATTTTTATCTATTTTAGTGGTCTATTCTTCTTGATCAAGCCTAGCTGAGTGGTTGAGGTCGCAACGACCATTTTTGTACCTTTACCTTAGTCGCTCACCACGCTCATCAGAATGGCGCTGTTGCCGGGGAGCACGGCTTAGTAGTCGTTTTTTCGCGGTTTTCTTTTCGCGGCTTTTTGTACATATTTTTGCATATACATTCGACTTGTTTATACATTTATCTGGACTGACCACTTTTGTTTGATTTCTTGCGAGGGCCCGAGGATCGAGGCGGCTTCTTCGGAAGCCGACGTAACCGCGATAGTCGGAGGCGGCTCTTTTCTTTACAGAGTCGCAGGAGAGCGCGAGGAACGAGCAGGAGTGTGGGAGCCGCGGGATAGCTGCGAGAGTAGTGTAGCGTAGATTAGTTTTATTTCTCGTAATTTTAGAACTGTTGTAATAATACAGGTACTCAGAGACACTTGGACTCTCGGGTCTGTTTCGCCGAGCACCGGTGTGCTCGGGGGACCCATTTAGATTTTTCACGATTTTTTCGCGATTTTAGCTTTTTAGCTGCCTTTTACGGTTTTCAGCGGTTTTTCTCGAGCCCCTAGATTTAGGATTTTCTGCTTGACTGTGCCGTAATTAGTAGGATCCCCACACTTAATTGCTTGCATGTTCCTATAGAACGATAATTAGACCTACTAATAATTCACTAATAAAAATAGCTTAGTCGCTTTCCTGAGAGCCTACGCGCCGCGAGCCTGCCCCGTCAAGCGCTACTCCTGAACTCGACCTGTCGAGAAGAGGAGGGGTGGGTCTAGACCGGACTCTTTGGATCGAGGGCGAATGGCTAAGCTAGACGGTTCTGTCGAGTAGAAATTGCCTGTTTAGGACTCGGTTTTCACCGCTGCACCATATAGGTGGTTTCTTTTCAGTCTTTACATTTCTGCGCGGATCATCTTGCATGTAGACTGCTGGAGTCAGGTACGCATTTCTATCTCTACATGCATCATTGATTTCTCGCGCATCGGCTTTTTCGTCTTCTCCCCCCTGTTTTTGACTTAATAATCAGGAGAACCGAAAAATTCATTAGGCGTTTTTGCTTGCATTAAAAATATCAAAAAAAACAACAAAAACAATAAAATCGGGACTGCTAATCATACTTGACCTAAAAGACACTTCACTGAAAATCTATCTTGGGGAGAGTAACCCCCTCCTTGTTTGGTTTGGATGAGCGAGAGAGTGACCCGCACATTAGGATAGAGCCTCCGATCTTTCTTGACCGATTACCATCTTTCAGTACGGGACAGTCGGTTGAGAAATATCTGGATACCTATTTACCTCACGTAATCGCTCTGATAGACTGAATGATCACCTAAAATAAAATTGACAAGATAATTGACCGATCCCTTTCGGTCTTCAGCTTTGTGTGCGTAGGTGAATTGAAGGTTTGCTTGTTCATCTTGTGTGGTTGCCAGATCTCTTCGATCTTTCCCCATCTTCCTCCATCTCTTTTCCACCCTCCCTCCCTTCAGTCTCCCTCTTCTTCTCCTTTACCCCTGGATGATGGATCCCTCTCACTTCGGGCCAACTCTTACGGCTTCTTCTCCATCTTCTGACCATCACTCCAGTCCACCTTCTAGGAAGGTCGGATCTTCGACCAGCCTCCCGCTCCCTCCCTCCCTTTCATCTCACTACTCTGGGCATGCTGTACTAGACGTCCGAGGATACCAGATAGAGCAGATGCAAGACCCGGACGATGCTGTTGCTGAGTTGAGAGCGCACTCCGTTGGTGATCAGAGAGAGCAGTGGAGATCAGCAGACATATCCTATCCCAGAAGAATGGAGGAGCATATAGCACAGGGAGCTGAGTCAGCTTCTACACTAGGACCATTCGTCTTAGATTTGGATTACATTCAGCGATTGCCGACATTTTCAGGAGAGGCGCACGAGGAGCCTTATTTTCACCTGTCCGCATTCGAGGAGTTTTGTAGAGCACAGAGATATTCAGATGTCACTGCAGAGGAGCTGATGACTAGGACCTTCCCCTTCACACTTCAGAATAGAGCCATGAGATGGCACCGCCGATTGGGGAGGACATTTGATACGTGGGGAGATCTACGCCGAGAGTTTCTACAGAGATACTTCCCTCCACGTAGAGCAGATTTCATGCGGTCTTTGATCACCGATTTCTCAGTAGACCCCCAGGAGCCATTGCACGAGGCATGGCCGAGGTTTCTTGACTTCTTAAGGAGATTTCCTGAGCACGGACTTCCACTGACAGACTTGATAGAGATCTCCATGCGGGGGATGACCGCAGAGCAGATAGCACTGGTGATTACCACATGTGGCGGTTCACACTGCAGTTCAGACATTTACTTTCTGGACACCATCTCGAGTTTACTTTCACAGAGATCTTCTTTACGAGATGCCGTCGTCGAGACAACACATGTGGACGATGCTGTACCAGTGCGGTGTGTTACATTACATGATGAGTCAGCTTCTACACACCAGCTCGAGGACTTGGACCAGACAGCACCACTGACAGAGGAGATGACTGCCATAGCAGAGGTTCGGACCCAGAGTCTACTTGAATTCCCGTTGGTCTTCCAGCTGGAGTTCGAGTCAGCCCCAGAGTTCCCAGTTGACGAGTCTTGGATATCAGACCTTCTAATACTCCAGGAACGGAGGAGCCCCCGCTTTTGCAGACATTGATTCAGACACTTCATATTCCAGTCCCGGAGGAGTCAGCTTCCTTTCTGCAGAGATACTTCTTGGACGCAGACAGCTACCAGGACTCAGCCCAGCAGCCACAGCTCGAGGAGGGACACCACTTTGAGAGTACAGACACAGAGAGTCCCGTCTTCGAGCCTTTTGTCCTCCACTTTGTTGAGAGATATACACTTCCTGAGGACCAGCTGACAGCCAGCATAGCCGCAGAGCGAGGATCAGCCACAGAAACTTTACCAGCTTCCGCGGTGTTGACTAATACCTTCTCCTACTTCCAGATTGCCGAGAGCTACACTTCCGATGATGATACAGCCTGGTGCACCGAGTGGATACTTGATAGCACTGCAGATGCCCATCTAGATCCTGATCCTCTTCTTGTCACTCCTGATCTCACATCTCTTCCCGAGGGTTATCTGCGGGAGGATGCCGCACTCGATGAGTACTCGGTTTCACCTACTGAGAATGTTTCCAGTCTGGCGGAACATGAAACCGAGTCTTTAGATCATTTTGATTCTGAGTCTTCTCACCTTGACGACCCTCGCGAGGATGAGACCATTCTGGAGATATTCGATGATTTGCCCGATCTGATTCTATTTCATGCATCGGATATCAGTCTGCTTAGAGAGTCTCCTGATCTTGATTGTCCACACCTGTTTGAGACACTGATTGACGTGGAGGATTCTATTACTGATCCATCCTTCTCCACGTTTGATTTCTTCGGCTCCACACTCTCACTCCAATCTGACCTAGAGCCGCTGATTTCTTTTGTGCTACCAGATCCCGATCACTTATTTCCATATCACTGGCCGGTAGCAGACACCCGCTTGATTGCATACCTGGGTATCTTTGTTTACACTGTTGAGTTCGTCGCAGTTCCCATACCGAGATTGCGACGACAGTACGACATTCGACTTACCGATGTCGTCCTGAACCTTGATACTGCATTATCCTAGCCTTTGCGCCCAGCTAGGGGTGTAAAATCTAGCGCTTGTTGAGAGGCACCTCAACATTGTACTCTTTTGTATATACGTGTTTTGTCTTAGTTTGATCTTTCTGTCTTCCGTTCTTGTTTTCACCCCAGGTTTCGCTTAGGATTATCTTTGCTATACTTAGGATATTCCTCATCCTAAGTATAGGGGGTGGAAACACCGGGTTGTTCATTCGTTCTATTTCATCACTCCTGTTGTGTTGCCTATACTTAAGGTGCTTCACCTTAAGTATAGGGGGAGTGATGCCCCTCCACCTTGCATATATGTGTCGATTTTCTTCCTGTCTTGCTACCCCTGTTTTACTGCCTATACTTAGGGATATTTCACCCTAAGTATAGGGGGGGTAGACCCTGTATATTCTTCACTCGGATTTCCCTTCATGTACAACTTGCTATACTTAGGATTATTTAATCCTAAGTATAGGGGGAAACCACCGAGTTCTTCTCATTCTATTCATTTATTCATTTCTGTACCTAGCCATTCCTTTTCACTTCCCTTTTACTAAGCACGAGTTATGTCTTCTTCATCGCTCTTGATCACTCTGAGGACATCGTTCGAGCTAAGTATAGGGGGGTGTGTATATATTTCATATATACTTTAGCCATAACTCGTACTTTGTGTGAGTGTGTTAATAAATAAAATGGCTAAAACCCCAAAAATCACAAAAAATAAAAATTTTTCCTGTAAATAATCATTCTTTTATTGCACATACATAGCTAGTGTACAAAATTATTTTTGTAAAAATGTTTTCAAAAAGTTTTTGTGTAAAGTTTGTGTAAATATTTTCTTATCAAAATTATGTATATAGTACAAAATTTTTCCAAAATGTGTTGAAAATCAAAAGTTTGCAAAAATCCTGTGTAAATATTTGTAAATACTTTTGCAAAACTTGCACTTCATGCATCCATCCATTCATGATTTCAAAACATTTTTTAAAAATTTTGCACGATTGTGAATATTTGTAAATAGCATCTTTGTGTATGTATGCATAGAATTTTTCCTGGATGATAGTTGACATTTAAACTAAGCCTGGAATTAAATTGAGAAATGGAGCTTGATTAAGATCTTAATCCACCTACTTCTAAGAGGAACCTTATAGGACTTAGGGTTAAGGCTTTTCAGGTCCATAAGGACTTAATTCTTTGAGTCCACTAGGCTATGAGCATATGTCATCTTGATGAGCCTAAGTAGAACACTTAACAACACACGCGTGACTCTTAGAGACAATGGCTTGACTTGCACCAGCACTTTACACATGGCTCTCCACGGATGAGGTGGTGAGGAGGCAGTTTCCTTTGGCTCGGGGTAGCATATGAGGGTAGTACTTCTAGGCGGAACCTCTCTTCTTCTTCTAGTGAAGGAAGTGCGCCTCAACTTGGTCTAGTAGTGATGAAGGCTAAAGACAGAAGCCGTGGGTTGCAATAAAGCTTCAAAAGAGGGATAGTCTACTGGCTCAAGAGGAAATTTCTTGTATATATGCTGCACCATGTAGATATGTTGTACAGAGGCACTTGAAAAAAATGATGCAAAATGCAAAAAGAACTCCAAAAAAGTGGTGGGTCGGATTGAAAATTTAATAACCCCACCGGAGTGTATATAGTCAAATAAAGCAAAAGCTTATGGTATCCATGTTACATCTCATGAAGCTTGCAGCGGGAGACTTGGCTACACTGGCTGAGCTTCCAAAAGTCTATACTTCTTCCCCCTCTTCTTGAGCCGGTTGCACTTGAACTTAGAAGGGAATACCCCGCTTCTCGAGGAAAGAGTTGCTAGACCGAGGCATTAGAGTTACCAGTTTGAGGGAGGTTGTTTCTTTGTTACTTCTGAGGTGGGGAGCTACATATCACTTACACTGCATGGAAAGATTCATGGTCATTAGAGTTTGTGTATGTAGACTTGTTCTGATCTGGTTTATTGAGGAGTCTTGTCCATAGATTGGTGGAACTTAGAGGCTGTTGAGTTTTAAGCTTAAGTCCAAATAAGGTTCCGACACATTAATAATCCAAAGATCTGATCGAGCTCCATATTTCAATTTAATGAAGGAAAGTTTAATATTCAACCTTGATCCATGTACATTCCCCTCTTTTTCTTTTTCTTTCTTTCTTTTTTTTCACTTCTTTTTCAAATAAGTGTTTGCTAAGGGACTAGCAAAAGTTAAGTATAGGGGGGTGATGAATACCCATTCATCACTCTTTATTCTTATATTTTAGCTACAAAAACCTTTGCAAATGCATGTATATCCATGTAAATACAAATAATTATCAAAAGCATGCATTGTATAAAGTTTAATAATTAGCATGTTTTTGTGCAAAAATAAAAGAATAAAGAGTAAAAAGAAAAAGAAGGAAATATTTAGAATAAATATCGAGCGACCTAACCCAAGGGAGGGCTCAGCATGGACCTGACCGCATAAAAACCAAAGTAGAGGGAGATAGGAGCTCATGTGTGTGAATATTTATGTAAATAAAATAAAAGTATTTTCCTCACAAAAAATAGACTCAAATTGGATTGTAAATATTTGTATATATTTATAAATATAAAATCAAGATAAAAATATAAAAATAAAAAAGAAAACAAACAAAAACATCACCTTGTATATAGTCATCATGTATATAAGACATCCATCTTTATATTTATTTATCCTTATAAATAGATAAAATTCATTTCCAAAATTTTTGTAAATATTCCATCCTTTATGTTGGAAATAAATTAAATCAAAACAATTAAAATACAAACAAAATAAAAAGAACAAATTAAAAACACAAAAATACTTTGTAAATATACCATGTGTATATATGTACATATCTATTTATTTCACCTATGTATATAAATAATAAAAATAAAATAAAAATATCTTTTTATTCCTAGTTTTATGATATAAATAAAATATAAAATGGGAATAAAAATGCACAAAAATAACAAATTAAAAATCAAAAATTAAAAATACATATTATACATATACCTATGTATAGCTATATATTGTAAATACCTTATTTTTGTTTTGAAAAATTAATTAAAAATCACCAAAAAATAGAAAAAATTAAAACAAAAATATTTCATGTTTTGACTTTTTAGTAATTCTGCCATTTTCTATTTATAAATGATTTTTCAAATCATTTCCACGTGGCAGCTTCTCATTGGTCCACGGATATGTTGACCTTCGGTCAACTCCCTCCGCGGACCTTCTTCTCCAGCGGATCTCGCGCCCAACCCGACTTCTCCTCTTTTTCCGCGCTCTATCCGCTCGCCATCTCCGCAAACCCCGGGTCCTGCTTCTTCTCCTTGCATCCGACATCCTCGCCGGAGCCCTTGCGTCGGGATCCGCGCCTTCCATTGCCCTACCCGACCAACCCTAGTCGGACCTGCACCCATATATATGCCGAGCTCCGCCACCTTCATTCCCATCTTTGGCCACTCAATTCCACCTCCCGTGAGCTCCATTGCGTAGGCGAGAGTGACAGCTTGGCCCCCGTGGTGTAGAAGCGAGGAGAGAACGCGAGACCACTGATCCGGCGAAGCTTTGCCGCCTTGCTCCGCCACCAGCAGGAGCTCGAGCCTCGGAGGGAGAAGCTCCTCGAGGCGAAGATCCAGAGCATCTTTAGCTCGTCCCCAGTCTCACCATCCACCCAGGTAGCCCCGTCGTTCCTTCTTTTTCTTGAATTTTCCATTTCGCCCAATTCGCTGCTCCGCCGTCCCCCGCCGATTCCAATCGATTCCGACCACCTACCGACCATCGGGCTTCACCATAGCCATCGCCTTCTTCCCGCGCACCTTCTCCATAGCTCCATCCAACCCAGCTCGCACAGGAGCTGGGATTCGAGCTCCACCGTCCCCCCCCCCTCCTTCGCCGGAGCTCGTCCACCTTGACCCTCCGTTCACCGTCAGCCTGCCTAACCGGGTCGAGGCAGTTTGCCCTCGACCCGCGAGTCTTCTGGTCATCTTTGCAGGTACTACCCATCCCATCTGAGGGCTTGGGTCATTTGGGCCAGGAGCCTCGCCTCCGCCGACCTCGCCGAAGCTCACCAGAGCTCGGTTGGGCCATCGGAGGCCACCAGCAGCTGCGGAGCACCACGTCGGAGCTTCTCCGATCTTCAGGCGCAGCAGGAGAGGTCAAGAGTGCACGTACTGGGCCGGCGAACTTCGTCGGCCACCTGTTCTTCCTCGACCTTCAGCCACCGTCCGATCAGACCTCCAGCTCCAGTTTGCATCTGGGTCGTCCGTTCAGGAGCAGCAGCCACCGTTTGATCTGAGGAGGATAGATCTGGACCGTCCGATGCTCGAGGGTTAGCCACCGAGAGCCACCACCGTTCGATCCTCCACGTGGAACGACCCCCGCCGTCGGATTCGCCTGAGGAGCCCAGCTGTGGAACGCCCGTTGTTCGCCACCGTCAGATGCTCCACGTGGCCTCCATCCAGCCGCTCCATTAATAAAGGGTAAACTACCCTTAGGCCCTTCTGTTTATTTCCTTTCGCATTTAGTCCTGTAATTATCTAGTGTAGTTGTTTAGTTTTTGGGATATTTGCATCGAGGACCCTGTGCTTAGTTTTATTTGCATTTATGCCCCTGTGTATGGTCTGACACGTGCATCGACACGTGAGTTTTTGGCTTATTTGCATATCATACCCCTGTAGTTATGGATGTTAATGAATGAATGAAAGCTTGTGTTTATTTGCAATTATACCCTTGTGCGTGAAACATTTGAGCATGTGCGTGATTTTTTGGGTTATTTGCAGATAAGCCCCTGGACTTTTGGTACTTGTTACCAAATAGCCCTCGGGACTTATTTTCATTACATTTGGGTCCCTGAGTTCCCCAGGCACACGCGTAGCGCGTGTTTTGCTGGGTTAATTGCACCAGACCCCCCAGACTTCTGGGTATTTGCACTTTGGTCCTTGTGCACAGTGCCCCCTCTTTATTTTTGAATAAAATAGCAAATTACCTCCAAATCCAACGAAAATTGGATATATGGCTTCTGCCATAGTGTAAAATTTTCAAGGATTTTCGGAGACATTTCTTAGTTGATTTGATTTTTTCAAAAAAAATCAAAAACCTTCATTTTTGTTACTGTCTAACTTTAAAAACCCCAAAAAATATTAAATAGTGTCTAAAAATTACAAAAAAATTGTGTACTGTCTATTTTGTTGTGCTTGATTTTCTAGCCAATTTTGGCTATTTTTCATTACTGAAAACCACTAAAAATTGAAAACACTTAAAGACTTATAAAAATTCTAATAATTAAACCAAAAACCCAAAAATAATAATATAGGTGCCTAAATTTTCCTTGTGTTATCCTCTTTACAGGAAAATTACCTCCCAGCTAATTTGGGGCCTTTAGATATCTTATCTAGGCCCTTTTAGCTCGGCTGGACAGTACCTTTCATTTCAGTCACTGTTTCATTTTTAGAAAATTAAATAAACATCAGAAAAATCCCAAGAATTCACCAAAAACACTAAAAATTACAAAACACATAAAAATATTTTTGTTAGAATTTTTGGTTGATTTTTAGTGCTTTTAATAATTTGTTGAAGTGTGTAGTTCCTTAGTTTTCATCATTTTCTTAACACATTAAAAATCCAAAAAAAAAAATAAAATAATTTAAAAATCACCAAAAATATTTCCTCTTTTATTTCCTTTCTGACTACTTCGTAGGCCGCAAGGCCAACCCGTGCTCCTTGTGTTCGACCCTGGTCGCTATACCAGGTTAAATAAATAGCAAGACCGCTATTTTGCATTTTAATTGATTTTTATCTATTTTAGTGGTCTATTCTTCTTGATCGAGCCTAGCTGAGTGGTTGAGGTCGCAACGACCATTTTTGTACCTTTACCTTAGTCGCTCACCACGCTCATCAATTATCGAAATACCTGTTATAATAATTACTGAGCAATAGTGTCAAGAACACCATAACTGCTTTGACTAGATTGAGTATTGGTTGCATAAGATGCAATATTCGCATTAGATGCGAGCACTGTTACTGGGGATATGCAAGTGCCGTAAAAGTACTTGGCATAGTTTCGCAGGAACAGAGTGACTGATCAACTTACCTAGATATTTTCTAAATAGCCTATGATTGTCACATGAGTGTGGGTTTAAATGATTAGCTCATTAATGGCTCTTTGGGCTAGTGGGAGATTGTTGGACATGCGAGCCCACAACGAGACATTATGCAATAAATGTTATTGTGAATATCATTCCCTGATCTGAAATAAAGAATAAATAATTTGCATAATAGGTCCCTTAGTACAATTAGGGTTATGTACCATGGCCATTTTAATAATCATACAACTATTGATTCAATAATTGAATATTAGAGGCGGATGCTTGGATGAATATCTAAAGGGTTAGATTGAGTACTCATAAAGCATCGTTAAATGATTGTTAAGAGATGATCTCCAGCCTGAGTAGGAGATAGCAATCCTTTCTCAGTTAGGTTGATATCTGACCGACCTCTTGATGCAGGTCCTCTGTATAGGAATAGAGATCCGGAGGTGTCAGATTAGTTAGGTCAAAGAGTTGACTTAACGAGATCAAGATAACCAAAGTCCTATACTGTATGCGGTCACGATACAGGCACGCATCCTCTGACCAGAGACAGATGTGTTACTATATGTCTGAGTATATACATTTGGCAGACCAATAGGTTGATGACCTAACCAAGGTCTATACACCGGCGTGCTGGTGTGCAAGGGCATATGAGTAATACGATCTCTCAAAGGGATCATACAGGTTCACTACTGAACCGGAAGACATGAGCTCACTCATGAGATATTGGGAAGAATTCCGTGCACGGTCGTCTCGCTTTGGAAGCTTGACTGAATTTGTAGGTTTGATATATACTTTTGGAATGTATATGATCAAGACCTAGGTATGATATATACTTTTGGAAAGTATATGGTCGATACCAAATCCCAATGATCAAATGAGAAACTTACTGATAAAATCCTGAAGTAGAAAGTATAAAGTTGATCTGATACTTCTGGTTTATTCTGGATCTTCCAGTATGCAGGATGTACATGTATTGGGAATACCTGAGGGTGATGCGATCATAAACGATTGTATAACCACGACACTTCCATTCCTAGGGAGTGATGAAACGGGTCTGGATTTTAGTGACTCCTCTCAATAGAGAAGTAATCTGATCTTGGTCCAAATGTTGTACATCGATCTGAATGTGATTTAGATGCAATGACAAGATTGGATTTGCGGTCTTGATTTAATCAAGCATCTATGGGAGGCCCGAGATCTGGATTTAAGATGTGATCTCAATATCAAAGTCACTATACGTGGAACAATACAATCGCCTTGTCCTTATCTCCAAGTATCCGCGGAGAAAGCGCATTATCCTTGAAAGAGTTCGTGGATAATTTCATTGTTGATATAAGTATCCAAGCATCGAGAAAATTGGTAATTAAATATGACTTAATTATAATGGATAATATGAATTTGATTCATATTATAAGGAGAGATATCTAAGATAATTAAATGTAATTTAATTATCAAAGATATGAATAATGTGAATGTGATTCATGTTATTTGGGCACATGAGAAAAGAGATCCAAGATGATTAAATGTGATTTAATTATCATGGATATGAATAATGTGGATAACACTATCCATATTAATCATATATATTATAAATGTGATTTATAATATATTAGAGAGAGCATATTGTGTTTTATATTTGTTGATTAATTGTTAATGTGAATGGTATTCACATTGAATGATTAGTTCAAAATATAATTACATTTAGTTTTGGGTTGTGAATAAGATTCACATTTTTTCAATGGCTTGATTGATATTTTCCAAAAGATAATTTGGAATTATTTTTTGTGAAAATTATTTCGACAGGAGTTATAGGAGATATCATGAGATAATGAGATCTCAAGATATATCAATGAGATTGACCAAGTCCCCTCTAATAAGAGAGGACATCTACAACTCCTCTAGAGGAATAGAGTAGCCGTCCCCCCTTTTTAGTAGAGGACCTTGATCTTCTCATTATCATATCTCTAGTCAAAATGTGATTTAATTTGAGATTAATTATATTGATTTATCAATGATAATTAATTTGAATTAAATCACTTGTTGTTGTGTTTTGCCAACAACAATCCTAGCCATTGAAAGAAACACAAATCAATCTCAACCATTGATTGTGTGTTGTCCATGGATTGAGATCCATGGACTCCCAAAACCCTATATAAGAAGAGGCACCCTTGCTCTTCAAGACATATGTTAGATGATTATAATGAATGCTCTCTTCTCTCTCTCTCTCTACATGTCATGTGCCTCTCTCCATCTCTCTCTTATGGCCGTCCACCATGGAGCCTTGGAGAGAATCGACAGCGCTGCAGCATCGTCGTTATGCTGCTGGAGTTCTTACTCGTGGATCTCCATCGCCTTCGGTGCGTCTCGCTCATGAAGAAGATGTTGGATCTCGTGTGACGAGATCAGGAGATCCGCCACCTGGATCATCAACATGGATTGCGAGGAGCACGCGATTCATCCCCGCGCTCACAAGCATCTCCTCCGTCGGATCGAACTTGAGACAGGAGGTCTCTTAATTTAGAGACTCGATCGCAACCATGCATCAAGAGGTAATCCTATTACTTGTTTGTGGTTTAGATGAAACGATCCGAGAAGTGTTCTTGGATCATGTGGTTTCATCACATAAAAAAATTTTAATTTCCGCTGCATCAAGCAACTAGTTCGACTAGTCACTCCCGATCGCATTCGATGCGATCATCACGCTTCCGTGACGCGCTTGAGGATTTTTCCCGTATCCTTCACTAGTTTCTCGTAGCTACAATCCGTGGCCAAGATCTTCATACAAGAGTTGTTGCCACGACAAGTTCTGTGGTCACTTGTAGTGCCCACAATATATTCGTGGTTAGAGAACTCTCGCGACGAGACTTGTAGTTACGGCTACTGGCCACAACGTGTTATGGCGAGAGCCCAATTCTGTTGCCACAAACCTCATATCTATGAACATAGTTCTGTAGTCACAAGTTATTTTCCTTGTAGTGTATGTTTACATAAGAATGATCACTTTTTATGATTCAAGGCTAGGAGAACAACTTCTTGAATCACGAGAACTCGAAGTGGAAGAACATCATTACAACAAATTTGGACTAAGGCAACCGATAATCTGATATTCGTTACCGTATATTCCACAGTTAAATACATAACAATGAATGTTATTTGCCGCTTACTTCTTTAAACTCGTAACGACTGGTCATATTCATTGCTATATTCCTTGCAATAAATAATATAGAAACATTTAGTCATTGACTTTTTCTTCTAATCATTGCTGAATTCAGCAATGGTTGATACAAATATTGACGAATAAGTTAACAGAAAAATCGTCACTGTATAATATTCAACAACGAATATGAAATTTGTTGCTAATTATAAGTACAGAAGATGATTTGTCAATAAATAATATTTGTTGATACATCTTTAACATCGGAAGACATTCGTTGTCTTAGATCCAGCTTCTTGTAGTGCATATCAGACATGAAGCTCTTCCATACTTTCTCAAGTATGAGAGTAAGAAATGAGATGAAACTCTTATATGATGGCGATGACCTTAGGGTTCTCTTTGTATTTTTCAAATGCCTAAGTAGTCATGCGAGTGATTAGAGTGAGTTCTACGAGAATTCTAAAATGGATTAAGATTAACTCTTCTGATTTTGTCAAAAGTAGTTGACTGAAAATATAGTTAGTCATATGCATCGCAAAGTAATTAGATGAATAATGATTAGTCAATTAGAAAGCCATCTAGTTAGAAAATTCTGACAAATACAATTATTCGAGTGATTGATAAATCTCTATTTCGTTGCTCTAAAGTAGTCAAATTGTAGTATGATCGAATAATGAGTTATTCAGACCCACACTTAAAAGATCTCTATGAAGATATTGTCCCTTTAATTATATCTGAGTAGATCTAGGGTCGAACTCTGGGACACATGCGATAAAATTATCTAATCTAGCTTAAATATCAATTTAATTTGATTTAATGCAATTATAATCAAGGTGCCAATGCATACATGAGGATTTTTATCTTTATATATGAAAAACGTAGTGCTACGGAATGGATGATATACAACTTAAAACAAACACAATCAAATACAAGGGGACATTTGAAATAAAATTCTAAGCACACGATTCACTTAAATAAAAAATAATCTAAATATTATTAATTAATAATTAATTAGAGCTCCAAATTCTATTTTAAGTCAAAGTTACACCTAAATCACTAAATGTATATATAGCAATTAATCAGGGAATTAATGATTTAAATTGAGAACTTAATTCATCCAGTTAAATTCTATATGCAATGAGCTTTCAAGTGCCTATGTTATTTCACAAAATGAACCTATGCATTAATTGTGTCATTTAAAATGGCATTAATAGTAACTATGCTTATCTGATTAATTAACAAATATGTACAAGTCATATCAGAAAATAGTTCATACCTTTAGAAATAGAACAATTAAAGCTTAATCTTCAAAATATGACCAATTTCATTAAATTTGGACCCAAGATGTAAAAGCTACTCAATAATTTGAAATAAAAATATAAATAAAATAATTAAAAATACATTAAATACACATGCAAAAGAGCTTATCTGCAATTAAATAAGTCACATGAGCTTATACACAAATGTCTAAGGGTGTATATGTATTTTTGCAAAATATGAAGAGCTAACAGAGCTCGGATGCAAAAAGCCCAGATGGGCGCGTGCTGGGGCACGTGAGGCGATAGGCTCACGCGGGCAATTAGCTCGGACATGTGGACTGTTGCTGTTGATTTGAGATAGATGTTGGCCTACCGAGGCTCAAAGGTTCACAACAAGGTTCTGGGAGCGTCTGGACCGTAGGATCAGACCTGATAAGGTTTCATCCAACGGTAATTGTCATCTCATGGGGGTTTCTCCTACCCAAGAGAGGCGTGCACCAACAAAGCTCCGGTGGCCTCTATGTTGCTCCTCCGTTGGTCTCCAATCTCGCCGAAGGTCGGAGAAGCTCTATGGAGTAAACGCGAAGGCGGTTGATAAAAGTAGATGAGGCGAGGGTGGCTGGCACAGTGAGACGGTGCAGCTTCGTCAGAGGCAGAGCCTTAGATATGAAGGGTTTCGAAGCTTCTGTGTCTTCAGGTCCTTGCAGAGTTAGGTCGATATAGTTGAATCTTGCGAGTCTATTTCAGGGGTGGAATGGGTGGCATGGAGGGCTCGTCCCCATGAAGAAGATGGGCCCCTAAGTGGGCTCTTTCTCCTTGCACGAAGAAGAAGGAATCGAGGTGGAAGGAGTATGGAGAAAGAGGATGGATGATCTTAGAAATGCACGAAGATGAGTGACGTGTGAGGATGGTCTGTAGATAATCATATCAGAATGAGGGTGTGTATGCGCACGTGGAATTTAAATGGAGAAAACAAAAGGGGTGATGATTGAGGTTTACCTAGAATATGAAGAGGAAATCGAAGATGGAATCAATGGCCTGGGCTGGAGCTTTTGAAGCTCCAAGTCATCGCTTTGACATGCGCGACAAGCATGGAGCTCTAATGGCACCGGAATGAGGGTTGCGACATGGTGCAATCATTGTGGATCTCGTCGGAGATGAAGCTCTATTTTTGCTCGACTCTACTATCTCTCTCTATCACTAAGGGGAAGCAAGGGGCTCGGAGATATCTCGCGTGAAGGCGAATAGCCAACAACTGACACCTCCACCTTGGTCTTGATCGAAGTTGCAGTTGGTGGAGGCATCGGTTTCAACCGACGATAGGTCGTTGGGCTTAGGTGGACAACCGATGTAGAGAAGCTGGCAAAGAAGAGGAACCAACCAACCATCTATTGACACTGGAATGCAGATGAGCTGACACGTAGGGAGGTAGCAGTTCAGAGAAGAACCAGAGTGCGGATCCTCTGCTGGCTAGCAGGGATCTACTGTAAGGGGGAGGGTGTCCGAGCCGCTCGATCGAGATCGAGCGGTTTGCACGAAATCAGGGGTTTTGTGGGCCCTTTGCGTGCGAACTGCTCGATCTCGATCGAGCGGCTCGTACACCCTCCCCCTTACCGCAGGTCCCTGCTGGCCAGCAGAGGACCCGCTCCCGAAGAACCATATGTGACGAAGTTGTCACACGTGAAGAGGAGTGGGCGGAGGTTTAAGATGACTGTGAACTGTCTGATCTTGTGATCAGACCGTGGCGATTGAGACGGGTGCAGACGTTGGAGGGTCGTCTGATCAAATACTCAGCCGATCTAGGAAGGAGGTGGATATAAAGAAGAGGGGGGGTCATGTGGCACGCCCAGAGGCATTGATAGGAAAGTGCAAGGCGAGCGAATAGGAAAGTGCATGACTCTTCTCATAAATCAAGAGCCACATGGCCCAATAAGAAAAAAATTAAATGTAAAAATTATAACATAAAAATAAAAATAAAATAGAAAATAGCGTTAAATCAAAAAGTGTTAAACATGAAAGTCGTGTGTCTTTTTGAGATCTACAATTTCCTGTACAACTCAATACTAAAATACATCATATATACAAAGTAGAATTTTTTAAAGGTATTTTCCATTATTTTTTTGTATTTTTAAAAGGAATAAAGTTACCCTAAATTATGTACAATATTACTCTAATTATTATAGACTTTATAGATTAATAGAAAACAAATAAAGAAAAGGGAATACCTAGTTGAATATATACAATATTCACAAGATAATTTGGTCTTTTATTTATTCACATTAATTAGCATTAATAATATACATAGTATATATGTTAATTCAATTTAATTAAGGGTTTTGTTTGTGGACTTGGATAAGATAGAGGGTTAAGATCTCAAAAATAAGACAATGAA
Source organism: Ottelia alismoides (assembly GCA_037367405.1). Classification (NCBI taxonomy): domain Eukaryota; kingdom Viridiplantae; phylum Streptophyta; class Magnoliopsida; order Alismatales; family Hydrocharitaceae; genus Ottelia; species Ottelia alismoides. Next base: position 385,311 of record JAZKJV010000528.1, on the reverse strand, counting down.
TATAGGATTCGTCAATAATGTAACAAGTTAGTTGACTTGAGTTCTAAGTTACTTAAATAGTAAACAAGTCAACCAATTGAATTGATAATCAACACCTATACAAGTGGACAATAAAGATTAGTTGATTGGCCCAAAATATTAGTCGACTCAAGTTGTTAGGCAACTGAAAATACAAGTGGTTCAATCGGAGATTTGATTTATACTCATTAAAACATCGTTAATTGATCTTTAGATGGTATTGTTGACAATTGACTAAAAGTGATTAATTGTTTAAACACATTTGACTAACTCTTTAGTTAATTAATTGAAATGGAAATTAGTCAAAAGATTAAAAAGTAAGTCACTAGCAATTTATCCCTTTTGGTTAATGCCAAACATATATCTGTTTTAAAAAAGCTTTTAATCTTAATACTTGTCTCTCTTATTTGAATATTTATTACTTCTATATTTCTCAACCTTTTTCATTATAAAAAATAAAAATACTTTAACTCTCTTCCCTTTTAACCGAAGTTACTTCTAATATTTGGTTAATCTATTGGTTTTTAACTCTTCTCCTTGTAATATGATATTTCATACGAGAAATTTTCTGCTCTTCTTAAGCAGTCTTTAGTTATTTTTACAAAGTGTATTTATCTTCGCACAATTCAGTATTATTTGGTACAAAAAAGTGATAATTAGTTTGCCTTATTCCAAGTGAGTTAAGATTAGTAAAATTCACTATACCAAATGCGAATAAAAGTATTAAACATCCAAATGTGAATAAAAGTATTAAACATGTGTTTTAAGCAATATCACAAACTTTGCATGAGATGGAGTGTCTTCTTAGATAGACAAATCTTTTAAGGGTTAATGGTTTTCGGCAATATATCAACAAGTTGATCATTAGCGCCTAACAAATCAAATTCAATTTCTCATTTTAATACATAATATCGTAGAAAATGATGGCTAATATCAATGTGTTTCATTATGTAATAAATAACACTTGTGTTATATCAAATAGTAATTTAACATTTTCAAATTTTTAGCCAAGGTTCTATATACGTAATACTTGCGAACATACAAGAGAGATGGATCTATATTATGCTTTGGTTATAGTAGCATACAACTTCTTTTGGAAAATCACGAGATCGATTAAATTTTAAGGAAATAACACGTCCAACATGTGTTTTTCGTATCGGTTTCTACTACTAACGTACTCAACATTGTGAAATCTTTAACTCATCGAAATACGTTAAGAGTTTTTTTTACTTCTTCTAGATAACATTTTTAGGAGTTCATTTGAACAAAGAAAAAATACAATATGATCTACTGATAATAAAATATAACAGTTCATATTGAGTTGGATTATTATGCATGCTTGCTATTTTATCAGCATCAAGCACACTTGAGCTCCATTATCATGAATTTACTTTTGCTATCTCCATTCAAAACCTCTTGAGAAGATCCTCATAGATCTTTGTTGGAATTACGAAGATCTCACAAGATAGTTGCTTGATTTGTAGTCTTGGGAAGAACTTAAGGTCTCCTATGATCAAATCACCCTTCATCAACTTAACACATTCATTAATTACATTCACTCAAACTTGAGCTCCCATTACTTTTGAATTTTCTTTTGTGTTTTCCATGTAAAACATCTTAAGAAGATCCTCACTAGTCTTTATTTGAATTATGAAGATCTCATGATGCATTTGCTTGATTTGCAATTTTGGGAAGAAATTGTAGTCACATATGAGATTCATCTTAAATTCATTTTACATCAACTTAAACACAATCTTTGCATAAATGTTCATTTGTGGCTCCAACAATGATGTCTTCAACAATAATACGAACAATCTTTGGGGGAGAAGGAGCCTCATTCTCGAGATTTCGTCGGTTGATATAGGAGCCCGGCCCTCGAGCCGTCCGGTGACAGCAGACCGGTTGTCGTCGAGACCATCACGACGCCCGCCTCCCTCAGGTTAGATTCATTTTTTTCCATATTTCATCTAGAGTAATCATGGTGTAGTTTTTATTTTGAAGCTCATAGATTTAGATCCGTAATTTTCATCACCAATTTTTGTCCAATCACGATCCGAATCTGATTTCATCTCATCTCTCGAATCTCTCCATTTCACATTTTATCTCACGATCTCTCAATTCCGACTGCGTACGGTGGCCGAGACATGGATCTTCCACCACAATCGTCGAATCCACATCCACTCACATTTTTTCGTGTTTGAATTTTATTGGATCGAGCCATCGTGCTCGTATCCTCATTTGTGTATACAAAAATAAATAAAAAAATTTAAAAACAAAAAAATGTATTTTTTTCTCTAACATTTGTTTTGCATGATATAATAAATAATAATAATAATAATATATAATCATTTACAGTTTCTGTTTCTAAAGAAAAATAAAAAAATTATTTACGTTCTGTTTACAATAAAAGATAAAATAATAAAAAAAGTGCAATGGCAACCCATCCCGCACTGCCACCGCCCAGCCTCGTCGAGGGGCTTTTCTTTCCCCCCGCACGATCAGCTGCCGCGCGCGACCCCCGCGGGGCCCAGCACCATCCAGACGCTCCGCAGCCCGCCACGTCCACCGCCACCGATGCAGCCGCCTGGGACCGCGCTCCCTCAGCCATCCGCACCGAGCCCAGCGCCGCTAGAAGCCCTTGGAGCTTCACCTCACCGCTCCTCGATTTCCTCGATCGAAGCCCTCTACCGTCGACATCGAACTGGCGCAGCGGCCCGGCCACACCGCCGCGCGAGCTCCCTCACCGACTTGAGTTCTGCCTGTGGTAGAAACCTCCGCGGCTCCATTGCCACCGCCTGGCGCCTCTCGCCGGTGCTCGTCTCAGCCCTACCACCTCTGGCTCGCACCACTGCCTGCAGTGTGTGGCCCGCCTCCCACCTCCAACCAGCCCGCCACGTCCACCACTGGCCGCATGTGCACCACCCTCCGTCTGGGAGGGATTTCTCCTGGATTGCTGAGCGCCACCGCTGCGATCCCTTCGCCGTCCTCCCTCTGCCATCCGCGCCGCCACCCACTCCCACGCGCCAGATCCGTCACTGCCCGCCCGTGTAGCATGGAGGAGAAGAGGGGCGATGTGCCCCCTCTTAGCTTGGAAGAGAAATGAAGCGACAGGAATAAGAGGAACCCTGGGGATTTTTAAAAATAAAAAAAGTTGGGTAAATGCCAAAGCCTCCCTGGAAGTTTCTGAAATTGCAAAACAGTCACTATTCTCCAAACAAGCACGTGCAGCATACGCCCTCCGTGGGTAATTTACGTTTTCTCTCCTCAATTTATCTCTTGTTACTTTAATTGCAAAAAACATTAATAAATTGCATTTCAGTCCTTTATTTCCTGACTTGTAATTTGCATGTTTTCCTTATCAGAATAAATGCTATTTGTGATCCGAAAATTTTAGAAAAAATTGTATACACTGCTATGTGCATCTTCTTTGTATATAAATTTCATTGCATTTTGTTTTTATTTGATATTAAAAAAATTCAAAAACAGTGTCATTTTCTCTATTTGAACTTTGAAAAATCATAAAAATTTAAATATTATCTGACAAATTTCAAAAAAAAAATAGATTAGGTGTATTTAAGTGTCTTTTATTTTCTATCTAATTTTCACGCATGAACTATTTATAAAATCCAAAAAATTGTAAAATACTAAAAATCTTATAAAAATCATATTTTTTTTAGAAAAATCCAAACATAGTGATTTCGGTTCCTATGTGCAGATATTTGTCTATAGTTTATCACAAAAATAATTTCCAGTAGTTTTGGACATTTAAAATATTTTTAAATTGCAAATTACCTCAGGATGTGCACTGTTTGTCTTTTTTGCCACTGTTTGAATTTTGAAAAATACAAAAACATCTAGACATTCTATAAAAATTACCAAAAATATTTTAAAACTTATAAAACACAAAAAATATTTTTCTCTAGATTTTTTCTGAGTATTTTTGATATAATTGAAAAATACAAAAAGAGAGAGAGTGTGTGTGTGTATTGTGACTTGTGTGTTTATTTAAAATAAAAAATAAAAAACCACAAAAAAAACTTTTATTTTCGAAACTTGACTGTTAAGTCCTTTAATCGTGCTCCTTATGTTCTACCTTGGTCGCTATACCAGGTAAATTAAAATAGCGAAGAACACTTACACTTTTCATTGATTAATTTTCTCTTAAGTGGTTTTATACATTTTTCTCGTTGAGGTAGACGATTAATTGGGGTTGCAATGACCATTGATATATTTTGATACTTAACCTTAGTTGATCGGCCGCTCACTAGAATGGCGCCGTTGCCGGGGAGCACGGCTTTGTAGTCATTTTTCAGTTTTATTTTATTTGTCTATGCATATTATAATTATTTTCTGATCATTGTCTGTTTTGATTTTTGTGCGAGGAACCGCTTGGAGGATGACTCAGCTTCTTTTTGGAGGACTTACACAAGAGGATGAGCAGAAGAAGAGAATGAGGTAGTTGTTCTATTTTAGAGAACATTTTGAGATTATTGCAATAACTAGACTTTGAACTTGTTGGACACTTGGACATTTCTGGGTCTGTTTTGCTGAGTACCGGTGTACTCGGGGGACCTCACTACTGTTTTCTGTGTTTTGTTTTCTCGCTTTTATTTTTTATTTTATTTTACATAGATTTTTTGTACTTGAGACCATAGATTTAGGTTTCTATTTGAATGATCCAGGTAGCATTAGGTCCAAAGCCCCTAATAGAATATCGGTTCCAATAGAACTCGCTTGGACTTAGTCAAATAAATCCGTGCTTCATGATAATAGAAGTTTATGTTTAGGACGGTTCTCGCATTGCATTCATGTAGAGTTGTTTAATTTTTCTGTGCGGATCATACTGCATGTAGAGCACTAGAGTCAGGTACACACCTCTATCTGTAGCATTTGTATCCATATTTTCTCGTGCATTGGCTTTTGCGTTTTCTCCCTCTATTTTGTGGATATAAGAAATAAGGAAATTGGAAATCTCGTTAGACATTTCATTAAAAAATATCCAAAATAAAAAGAAAACCAAAAATTAAAAATTGAGACTACTAATTGAACTTGACTCTTAAAATTGGCTTTTGTGTTTTCTCCCTCTATTTTGTGGATATAAGAAATAAGGAAATCAGAAATCCCGTTAGACATTTCATTAAAAAAATATCCAAAATAAAAAGAAAACCAAAAACTAAAAATTGAGACTACTAATTGAACTTGACTCTTAAAATTAAATGTAACTGATTCATCATTGTTTTGGGAGATCAACCCCTTCATTGTTTGTATTTTTAATTGCTCGCATACATACTAAGGAGTAGTGCCCAAATCCCATTAAGCCTCCTAAGTATTTGTACAACTTTTGTTTGATAACCTAACTCTAAAAATTGATAAGATAATTGATCGCATCTTTACGGTCTTCACATTGCATAGAGTAGGTAAATCTGGGGTTTGCTTTGTGTTTGAATGTGATTGGTGTGAGTTGGTTGCGGTCATATCTAGATCATTAGCAGTTGCCTTCTCGTCTTTTTCTATTTGTTTTCTTTTTTCCTCCCCTCCCTCCCTTCATTATCCCAACTTCCCTCCCTTCATTTCCCTCTCTTCATGATGTGCCATACTTCATTTCAGTCGGATTTTGTGGCTACTTCATTTCATTCCCATCATTCCTACCCACTCTCTTGAGAGGTCGGAACTCCGACCGACATCCCATCTTCTCGCTACCCACCTTCCTATTCTGGGCATGTTGTCCTAAGAGAAGACACCCGAAGAGTTCAGATTGACCAGATACAAGACACATGTGATCACCTTGCTGAGATGAGAGTGCATTCCATAAAATATCGCATGGAGCAGTTACGAGTTTTAGACGAATTCTATCCTGAGATGATGGATGAGTACCCAGATTAGGAAGCGCAGTCCGCTTCTACATTGAGTCCCTTCATTCTGGATTTAGAGTTTATTAATATATTGCCGAAGTTTTCAGGGGGAGTACATGAGGAATCATATATTCATATATCAGAGTTTGAGGATTTTTGTGGATCACAAGCATACCTAGATATCACTTCTAAGGAAATGATGTTGATGACCTTCCCTTTCTCACTTCAGACTAGAGCTTTGAGATGACACAGAGAGTTGGGGAGGAATATTTCTACATGGGGTGACTTTCAGATGTTGTTTTTGCAGAGATTTTATCCCCATTGTAGAGCAGAGTTGACGCGGTCTTGTATTTGAGATTTTTCGGTTGACCCTCAGGAGCCATTGAGAGATTCATGGCTTAGGTTTGTTGACCTATTGAGGAGATTTCCAGATCATGGAATCTCAAGGTACGACCTTGTTTAGATCTTCATGAGGGGGATGACCATAGAGCAGATTGCATTAGTCATTGCCTCGTGTGGTGGTTCACACCACAATCCCGACATGGGATTTATTTGAGACCATCTTGGGAACACTTTCAGACATTCCACATTCATGAGATGATTTATTCGAGACATCACACAAGGGAGATATGACACCAGTTGAGCGTGTGGCATTTCATGCCAATTCAGACAGCACACACCATTCAGAGAACATGGATTCTACATTTCATATGACGGACATGTTGACCACCACTGTGAGTTTCCAGAGTTGTACATTGGTCGAGTTCATGTTGGTTTTACACCCAGAGTTTGAACCAGTCTCACACTTTCACGTCGAAGATTCTTGGATTCTAGATCTGCTAATATCCCAAGAAATGGATGAGGAGCCCACATCTCGTCCGTCATTTCATTCATTTCAGTATCCATGTCCAGCTGATTCAGTATCCATTCTGCAGAAGATCCTCTCAGATTTAGATGCACATTTGGATCCATTCACAACAACCAAAGCTTGATGAGGGACACCATTTTGATTTGACAAACCTAGATAGTCCCGTCTTTGAGTCGTGTGTCCTCCCATTTGATGAGGTCGATACATTTTTGAAGGACCTGATGATTGACAGCATTGCGACAGTTCGAGGATCAGATCTTGGGATGTTTACTGCTTCCGCATTGTTGACTAGTGGCATGCCTGGCCTCGAGGTTGTTCAGATGTTGTTTACAACTAATGAGTTACTTTGGTGTAGGAACTTGGTGGTTGACAACAGCGTAAATCCCCAATCACGATCTGATTCCCCATATTTTACCAAGGAGCCTGCATCACTCCCGGAGGGTTATCTGAGAGAGGATCCATTATGTCCATTGTACTCAGTTTCGCTACCTGGACATGATTTCGATCTATCGTATCATGAGATCAAGCCGTCGGTTAGTTCTGATTTCTCTGAGTTTTCTCTCCTCGAAGACCCTCGTGAGGATGTCCGGATCTTTGAGTTATTCGATGTTGATTCTGATTTCTCTACCCTATATACATCAGATACCGATTTTTATAGAGAGTCTCTTGATCTTGATCTTCCATATCTATTCGAGACGGTGATTGACGTGGAGGATTCCCTGACAGATCCTTCCTTCTCCATGTTTGATTTCTTCAGCTCCATCCATTCACTCCATTCAGACCCTAAGCCGATAATTTCTTTTGTGCTATCGGAGTATGATCATACATCGTCTTCTCTTTTCTCGGTAACTGACACCCACTTGAGTGCATATTCGGGTGTCTCTTTTGACTATTCTTAGTCCGTTGTTCTCCCACCGAGTCGATAACATCAGTACGGTATTCGCCTCACATATGTCATCCTGAACCTCGATACATCGTTGTCCTAGCATTTGCGCCAAGTTAGGAGCATAAACTCTAGTGCTTGTTAAGAGGCACCTCAACATTATCACTTCCTACTCGCAGCTGTATAGATCATTATGTCCATATCACACATTCTTTTGTCTAACACCACATCTCCATTTTGTGATTATGCTATACTTAGGGTATAGTTTACCCTAAGTATGGGGGGTGTCAGACTTTTTATTATTCTTTTGATTCTTTTTACCTCTATTTTGATGCATATACTTAGGGATATTTTAGCCTAAGTATAGATGTAGACCCTGTACATTCTAACCCTCGGTTTTTCACCTTGTGTATAGTCTACTATACTTAGGATTACTTGATCCTAAGCATAAGGGGATCACCGACTTCTATTAATTTTATTCATCGTTGTAGTATAGCATTCTTTTCACTTCCCAATACTAAGCACGAGTTATGTCTTTCTTCATCGCTTTCTGATCACCATGAGGACATAGTTCGAGCTAAGTATAGCAGGGTGTCGTATATATTGTATATATACTTTAGCCATAACTCGTACTTTTGTATTTTTAATATGGCTAATATATTGTATAAATACTTGTAAAATTCAATAAATCCAACTAATAAAAAGATGCAGATATGTCCTCAAATTTCTTTTGTACATACTGATTAATAAGTCAGGTTAAGATATTTTGAAATATTTTGAAATTAGTTTGAAAACCTATTTTTTTTAAACTATTTGAAAAATGTTTTCAACCTTTGTAAAAATATTTTAGCTTGTAAAAACTTTCTTTTCTTTGAGTGAAATAAATTATTTTCTAAAACTATCTGCAAATGTTTTTGGTTGAAAAAATTATTTTGAAAAAAATCTATATATACTATTTAAAAAATGTTTGCAAAATAGTTTTCAAATGTTTGTAAAATTATTTGAAAATTTTCATTTGGACTATAGTTTTCAAAATTATTTGTAAAATTATTTTCAAATCAGTTTGAGGAGTATACAGATAACACAATAATTTGCGTATGAGTTGAAGTACTTCTGACCTGGCTATTGAGGAGACTTGAACAGAGTTCTGGGATTTCTCGGAGGCTGTTGGATTTCAAATTCGGTTCTCATTAAGGTTCCGCCCTGCACTAAAATTCCAAAGGTCCGACTTAAGTTCCAAACTTTGATTTTGTGAAGACAAGTTTGATAATTAAATTCAATCCATATTTCTTCTTTCCTTTTGCACTTATTGCATAAGTGTTTGCTAGGGACTAGCAAAGGTAAAGTATAGGGGGATGATGAAGCCATATTTCATCATCTTTATTCTATCATTTTGGCATCAAAAACCCTAGTAAATGCGTGTAAATAGCATTAAATCCACCATCTTAGCATCCATGCATGTGCATCCAAATAATGTATAAAATACTGTAATTAAAGCCGAAATTCTAGCATAAATAAAAGAAAATAAAAAGAATAAAATATTGTAAATATTCTATGACACAAAACCCCGGGACCTAGGCATCTTGATGAATAGGTCGACAAGGAATAAAGTAGGGGGAGATAAGGGTCAAATACCTATACTTTTTAATCCATTCTTTATTCATTTTGTGACCCATTTTTGGTTCCACTTTTTATACCTCAAATAAAGAAACTTTGTACATGAAAGTTGTAGATAATTAAATAAAGAAAAATACAAAATTGATTTCACTGAAAAACACTGTACAGATAAAAAGTTATGGTCTGAATAAGATTCCAGAACTCCAACTTCCCAGACCCGTATCTTGCAAATAAAAACTCGAAAAGTACCAAACTCACCTTTAATTGTATATAGCATAAAATATCTATTTAATGGAGGTGGTTTCATATTTTTCGGAGTTACGGTTTGAAAGTTGAGTTTTGGACCCTACCTGTATACTTGTACAGATTAAAATATTCATTTTATTATTTATTCATTATTTTTGCATTTTTATATTTTTATAATTTTGTAAATATTACTTATAGTTTATTTGTACATTAAAATCAGAATAAAAACATAAATAAAATACAAAATAAAAGACCTGTATATACTACACAGGTACTATACCTATCCACAAACCTATACAATACCTACCTACATTTTATTAAATATATAAAACATATCAGAAAAATAAAACAAAAATATATTTGTGTGTATAAAAGTATTTTATGATTTTATAAAATAATAAGTAAAAATAATAAAATTAAAACGTACAAAATAAAAATAAAGTAATAAAGTATATAGATATTATACCTGTAAAGGGCATAATAGGTAACTTGTAAAAATAAACCTGATAAAAATAATTAAAAATCATAATAAAAATAATTTATAAAATAATAAACATTTTTTATTATTTAACCTAAAGTTAAATAATTATTTTTGATTTTTAAATGATTTTACAAAATATTTTTCAGAGGTTATTCCTGGTTGGTCCACGTGGACCAACCAGGTGGTCAGCTGTTGACCGAGGTCAACAGTCTGACCTTCACCTCTGATGGTGTCAGAAACCTCGTTTCTTGCCCATTTCTCCATTTTTTCGAGGCTACCCGTTGCATCCTTTCATGATCGACTCTTCTTGACTTTTCTTCCCCAAAGATCGAGGATACCCACCCAGTGTTTTACTTGAACTTTGGATCATCGTAGCGACAGCAATAGCCTCGTTCTTCTCGCCCGTCGTCAACACTACAAAACCGAGCCCTTGACTTCCATTCAAATTTGAACCCCATTCTTGGTCTCTCTCTCGCCCCTTTTGATTCAAATCGACTCCTGGAGGTGACAGCTCCAAGATCGACTTGTCCAGGAGGCGGAGCAGCACTGACCTGGGCGTTCCACCACCTCCGGCCAAGCTCAGTCGAGGTACCTCCAACCTCGGGCTCCCTAGGCCCTTGAGGTAGCTATCTCTCCTTAGTTTTTCTTGCATTCGTCTCACCATAGTTCTAGGATAAAAAAACCATCTAAAAAACACCTCGATTCATCAATCGATTCGCACCTTCAAATCCATCGCCGGAGCACTCCTCCGGCCGTTACCTTCACGACACCTCCACCATTCACCAACCACCGCGGGGCCAAGACAATTTGCCCTTGGCCCTTTCACGTAATTTTCCTGCAGGTTTGGAGCCAAATAGCACACCTAGGACCCCTTTTTGGACACGCTGGAGATACCTGGAGGTCTTGAGCTCCGCCGTCATCGCAGGCGCAATCCCGCGTCCCTCTGGCCATTTTGAAGCTCCCCAGGCATGGAAAACGCCTGCAGGAAGCGATAGGGGTCATTTTGAGGCCTGAACGCCAACGAAGGAGGGCGGGGGAGGTCGCGGGAGTTCACCGTCGCCGGCCTTCTTCCGCGTTCTTCCTCCGGTCCTTGCAGCCGTCCGATCAAGCTAGCGGCCCAGATTCCACGCTGACCGTCCGATCATCAGAGCCACCGTCGGATCTCATCTGAGATCTAATCTCAGACGTCTAAGCCGAATCGTCATCGCGCATGCAGGGAGCGCCACGCGTCAAGTGAACGGCTCTTAGCCGTTCGATCTCCCTTGCAAGGGGATCTTTACAAGTATACCCCTCGATCTTTTGTAATTGTATTTTAGTATTGAAACTTTAATTCGTAGTTTAAAATTTGTGTAAAATTTGCAAAAAGGCCCTCGGACTTTTAGTATTTACACATAGGTCCTCTGCCACGTCACCTCACGTGACCTGTTCAAGTGAGGTGGGGGCATTTTGTATCGAGGCCCTTGGCCTTTTAGTTATTTTGTTTCAGTACCAGGAGTTATAGTTTAAGTGTTAAACTTTTGGGATAATTGCATGTAAGCCCTTGGGTTTTATGAAATTACGTTTGGGTCCTTGCCAGGCGCATGCCAATCACGCGCCCTGGTGGGTATTTTTCACCAACACCCATACAGGTTTGCGGATTAGTAATTGGTCCATAAAATCGATTATTCAGTATATTATTTTGTGGAAAAATTGCTTGTATGCCCCTGGATGTTTTAGTATTTGCATATATACCCCTGCCAGGCTGTGACATTTTCTTGAACATGTTTTATTTATTTTAGGCATCATTGTAATTCGAAAAATTCCACAAAAATCATGCTAAGCTCCTGTTAACTTTTACTTTCACGCCTTATTTTTAGATTGCATTTTTGTTGCATTCTTATATTTATTAAAAATCAAAAACATGCATTTTTCACACTATTTGCATTAGAAAATCCATAAAAATTATAAGAACGTTTTGAAAAATTACAAAAAAAAATATATTTTGTGTGTTTTATCATCTATTAGTATCAGTACTAAAAATTTCAAAGTAAAAACCTTAAAAATTAGAAAACACTTAAAAACTTCAAAAAGATATAGAAAATCATAGAAAAATCACAAAAATATAAACTCAGTTGTTGTGTCTTCCTTATTTCATTATCTATATTTTAAAATTAATTTCGAAAAATTTTGCCACTGTTTGATATTTTTCCTTCCCATTTTAACTTCGGCCAGCAAGTTTATTCATTGTTTTCCCTTGTTTTGATATTTAAAAATACCAAAAATATTCTGAAAATTCCCTAAAAATCACAAAATAGTAAAATGTTTAAAAAGACCAAAAATACTTTATTCCCTGATTTTTGCCTATTGTTACCTATTTTTATATATATCTTATCCTCTCTTTCCCTAAATTATATATATTCCTATATTGAAAAAGAAAAGATAAAAATATAAAATATAAAAAGAAAATACAAAATCAGTAAAAAGAAAATCAAAATAAAAAATTAAAAATCAAAAATTAAAAAAATATAAAAAATTAAAAACCCACAAAAATATTTGCTTTGCATAGTGTAGACATCATTTCACATTCACTCACACACATTAGTTTGATCTACCCTGTTTGTTCCCTGTGTTCGAACTCTCTACGTACTTTCTTGCTATACATCTTTTATGTAGAGTTAAAAATAAATTTTAACTTCACATTGCTTGATATCTATAGTGTGGGTTAATTGTTGATTAAATTCAGATCTTGATTGGTCAACACTTCGACTGTGTTCCCACCTTGTGAGGAATACAAGAACGATCGATTTTTGGGTTTATCAGTAACCTAGATCGAGTGTTTCAGAGGTGCACTGAGGTCAACCTCATTCTTTCTTGGGAGAAGAGTCATTTCATGATGACTCAGGGGACGGTCCTTGGTCATATCATCTCCATCAGGGGCATGGAGGTTGATCCGGCCAAGGTGGACATCATCAAGAAGCTCAATCCACCGTCCAAATTGAAGCAGTTACGATCTTTTCTGGGGCATGTCGGTTTCTACCAATGTTTTATTCAGGACTTCGGTAAAATTGCCCGACCGTTATCTGATCTTCTCGCAAAAGACACCGAGTTTATTATCGATGATAAATGTCTTTCAGCATTCGAGACTCTCAAGAATATGGTTGTAGAGGCTCCTTTCCTTCAGCCACCCGATTGGTCTCTCCCATTTGAGATCATGACAGACGCCTCCGATTTTGCCATCAGGGCTATGTTGGGACAGAGGAGGGATGATCTACCTTATGCTATACACTACCCTAGCAAGACATTGGATTCCGCGCAGCGGAATTACACTGTTACAGAGAAAAAATGCTAGCCGTAGTATTTGCCTTAGACAAATTTAGATCCCACATCTTAGGCTCGAAAGTCACGATTTTCATTGTTCATACCGACGTCCGATATCTAATGGATAAGAAGGATTCAAAGTCGCGTCTGTCCAGATGGATCTTTCTACTCCAGGAGTTCGACATCGAAATCAAGGATAAGCTCGGAGTCAAGAATGTAGTGGCGGATCACCTCTCCTTACAAGAACTCCCCGAGACTTCTGAGTTTGATGCACCCATCACGGAGACTTTTCTAGATGAGACGATTCTTGTTGTCGCTTCGCTCCCATGATATGTCGACATTGTGAACTTTCTTGTTGCTAAGAAAGTTCCACAAGGTTGTCCAGACAGAGACTTGAGACTTTCCTCGCAAAAGCCAAGTCTTACCATTGGGAGGATCCGGTCCTTTATCATGAAGGAGCGGATTCCGTCTGGCATCAGTGTATTCCTCAAGAGGAATACCGGGGTGTTCTCACTTATTTCCATAAATTTGAAGCTGGAGGACACCATTCAGGGAAGAGGACAACACAGAAGGTGCTTTAGTCCATTCTTTGGTGGCCTACTCTCGTTGCAGATGCCCATGCATTCGTAAGGAGATGTACTGACTGTCAAAAAATGGGCACTTTCGGACATAGAGATGTGATGCCGATGCAGCCGATTCACTTTTGTGAAGTTTTTGATACATAGGGCATTGATTTTATGGGACTATTTCTAAGAGTCAGGGATTCGAGTATATTCTTCTGGTTGTAGATTACGTGAGTTGTTGGGTAGAGGCTATTCCTACCCGAAACGCGGATGCAACACGGTTTGCAAGTTTCTAAGGAAACACATCATTACACAGTTCGGGGTTCCTCGAGTTCTGATCTCAGATGGGGGTAGCCATTTCGTCAACGACAAGGTAAGGGTTCTTGTTAATGAGTTCGACATAGATCATCGGGTTGATACTCAGTATCATCCTCAAACGAATGGTCTAGCCGAAGTCTCGAATAGGGAGGTTAAGACGATCTTGCAGAAGGATGTTCGCCCAAACCGAAAGGATTGGTCGCAGCTTTTGGACTCGATTCTTTGGGTCAATAGAACATCCTTCAAATCCATTAGGCATATCTCCCTTTCGACTCGTTTATGGCAAGCCTTGCCACTTACTTGTGGAAATCAAGCATCGATCCTTATGGGCAGTGAAAGAAGTGATTTTTGTTAGATGAATAGGAAGATCAGAGGCAGACTGAATTGTCAGCCCTGGAAGAACTAAGAGAACAAGCTTTTACGAGTAGCTTGCATTATAAGGAGCGAATGAAAGAGTGGTATGATGTTCACATCAGCCACAAGCAGTTTGAGCCTGATCAAAAAATATGATTATTCGACTCAAGACTAAAATTATTTACAAGGAAATTTCAAAGCAAATGGAAAGGCCCATATATTGTCAGAAATATGTACGACAACGGTAGCATCGACATATCTGAGTTATCTTCTGAGTCCACCTTTCAAGTTAATAGTCAGCGATCGAAATCATTTCTCGATTATGATCCCTCGACCGTGGAAGTTGCCCCAATACATTTTGTATGAGATGTGCTCTTCATTCTTACATTATGCATCTCATAACTGATTTCCAAAGATCTCTTGTATATATTTTCAATTTCATCCTTCTTCCTTCTGTTTGTCTTACACCCTTAGGTTCATCTAGATTTTGTTATACTTAGGATATGTTTTATCCTAAGTATAAGGGATGTAGACACCATTGTATTTTTCATTCGTCTTGTTCGATCATCCCTTGTTGCTTATACTTAGGGTGTGCTTTAACCTAAGTATAGGGGGGTGGTCTCGCTCATATTGTATTTTGATCGTTGTCGGTTTTTGTCTCGTCTGCTCCCTCGCTTGTCCCTCACCTTTTGATTTTCATCTCTATACTTAGGGATATTTTACCCTAAATATAGGGGAGACAAGCCGAGCCATTGAGTATGTAAATTCTCTTGACCTCGGTCATCTTCATTTTTGAGTCTGTTGTCCTTAGGATCACTTGATCCCAAGTATAGAGGAGATGATCGACTTCTATTCTTATATTATTTATTCTTTTGAGTCATTGTACTATAGATTCTTTTCATCGATCTATACTTAGCCTGAGTTATGTCTTCCTTTACCACTTCTTTGATCACTATGAGGATATAATTCATGCTAAGTATAAGGGGATGTCGTATATATATGCTATATATACTTTAAAAGCTATAACTCATATTTTATCATATTTTTAATAATAAGTCTCTCTAAAAGTATGGGTGTATATTTTAGATTTCTAAAAGCCGTAAGAAAATCGTAAAAATATCTTATAAAAAATAGTTTAAAATCCTTATATAAAAAAATATTGTAAAATACTCTGATAAAATACTAAAAATTTAAAATAATAAAATCCTCGTAAAATCTTGTATGAAAGCCGTATAAAGTTGTATATAAAACTTCTAAAAAATCCTTTGTAAAATATACCTAATTCGTGTAAAATTTGTGTAAATTAAATTAATCCACTAACTTTTTCGAAAAGATCCCTAAAAATTAAAAAGTTTTAAAATCCAATAGAAATTTTATAAAATTCTTTAAAAACTACTTAAAACACTTAAGCTGAAAAATTTACCTCATAAAAAATTGTTGCATTCATTCACATTTTTCAGAACAAGTCTGATTCTTGAACCGATTGGATCTAAGTCTAAGAGATGGAGCTTGGTTTAGGCCTTAATCCACTTAATTGTAAAGGGACTTTATTAGAAACACTAATTGAGACTCTTCAGGTCTTTTAGACTTAATTCTTTGGGTTCCATGAGACCGTGTTTGGAATTCAACTTGAAAGTACCTAAGTAGGGCACATGGTGTCATCCGTTAAACTCTTCTCCATTTGAACCAATTTTGAACTCAAGCAATCTGCACTTAGCTCGACCTGCATGGGCCTACGAAGGGCAATCCATTTAGTTGGTGTGTTTCCATCCTTGTCTGGCAGTGATGAGGTCTAAAGATGGGAGAGACTGGGTTGAAATAAAGCTTCGGATGAGGGAAGGATCTGCTGGCACAGTTTTTTTCCAAGTCCTCAAAACATGGACAAAAGACAAGACTCTATATCCATCGAGGCATAAAAGACCTATTCAGTGCAGCAATTATCTCTACCAAAAAGAAGTCGAATACATCAAATACCAAAAATGACTACAATGATCCGAGCTTCAGAAAAGCCTGCATGTCTTCGTGGAGACTTGGCTAAACTGGTCGGGCTTAACAAGAGATGTGATTACACCGATCACATTCCAGTTCTTTTCCACTTCTTCTACTTCTTTCTATACTCGATTGTGGACACAACACGACCTGACCTTAGAAGGAAATACCTCTCTCCTCGAGGACTGAACTGTTGGATGAGGGCCCAATGGAAGTGTGTAACTAGGATGTGCAGTTCCTTTGCTTCTTTGAGAAGGAAGAGCTAAAACCTTTCATACACAGTACAAAATGCTTTCAAAGCCGAAAAGTTTGCATGATGGATAGGTAGATCTGAGCTGGTTGTTGGGGTGAATCTGGATAAGGATTTGTGGAACTTGAGGGCTGTCGAGGCTTAAATTCTAATTCTAATAGAGTCCCGACACACTATTAATCCAAAGGTCTGAGTCCAAATTCCAGATTTCAGGTGAAGTGAGATGCGGTTTAAAGAAACAAGTATGTTCTAAGTTTTTTATTTTCTTTTTTCTTTTTCTTTGTACTTGCACTTATTTATAGAATAAGTGTTTGCTGAGGGACTAGCAAAGGTAAAGTATAGGGGAATGATGAATCAGTGATTCATCGCCTTTATTCTTTCATTTTGGCTAAAATCCTTGGTAAAATACATGTAAATAATCACTAATTCTATCTAATTATCTCACCATAAATATTAATATTATATATTTAACACTTATTTTTATCAAAATAAAAGAATAAAGACCTATTGCCCTTTCAAATATCATCTATCTCATTGTTACAAAAGTTATTGCAAATAATCTACGTATTGTTTTGGATGACATTATCAGTGACTTGCAGACAACTTTTGTTCCTGGTAGACTTATGATGGATGGTGTGATCATTACCTTAGAGATGGTTGCTGATTGGACGAGGAGAAAGGTCAAAGGTTTCTGTGGAAGATTGACTTTTCCAAAGCGTACGATTGTGTTAGCTGGAAGTTTATCTGGGCATCTCTTTCCATATGTGGTTTTCCATATAAGTCGATCTCCTTAATGAAGAGGTGTGTTACAACGACTTCCTGCTCTGTGCTGGTTAATGGGAGACAAGGGGGTTTCTTTCAGCCGCAAAGGTGGTTCGACAGGGATGCTCGCTAGCTCCTCTTTTGTTTGTTATTTTGGCATATGCATTGTCGAGGATGGTTACTCGTGCGGTGGAGGAAAACTTCCTCAAAGGTTACACTATAAACAATTTGTCAATCATGATCTTACAATTGTTGATGGCATGGTTCTGTTTGTGCAAGGTAGAGCTTGTGAAGCTGAAGGAATTGCTACTGTTTTGGAGTTATTTAGGGGAGTATTAGGGATAAAATTCAACGAAGAGAAATCAATTCTTGTTCCCTTTGGTCTTTCAGAAGGAGATTGAGTCTTATGAGACGTCCTTGCACTGATGATGAGGGTCTCTACCTTTCACCTATTTGGATTTGCCTGTGGTGGACGTCCGTCGAAAGCAATCAGACTGGGTACCGATGATAAAGAGGCTTGAGAGCAAGCTTGCAGGATGGTGTGCTTCGTCCCTATGACGGGGGGGGGGGGGAGGGGATGCTTGGTTCTCTTGAGGTTAGTCCTTTCAGCGATTCCTATCTTCTTTCTATCTTCTCGGTTGCTCTCGGTAGGGATTTCTAAACGGTTGGACTTTGATGCGAAGATTCTTTTGGACCAGAATTTCACTAGTTAATTAGAAGGTTGTGATGCTTACTAAGGCTGATGATGGTTTGGGAGTTTTAGACCTTGAGGTTATGAACAAGGCCCTCCTTGCAAAATAGGTCACTTGTATTTGGCATGAAGGATCATATACTCTTTGTACACTTTTGAGGAAGATTTATGGTGTGTCTAATAGCCTGGAGTGGCACCCCAGTAGAATGGTAAAGCCTTCAAATTTTTGGTGTGTAATATGCTCGATGCTTCCCCAGATTTCTCTTTATCTAAATCCTATGATAAGGGATAGTGAAGAGGCAAATTATTGGACTTGGGTGGATGGTGCTTTTAGTGTCAAGAAAGCCTACAAGGTCTTATATGCATCTATCATTTTTTTATCCGGGAATTGCAATACCAAATTTAGGGCAAATATGGTCTTGGAAGATATCTAAAAGAGTGAAAGTTTTTCTCTGGTTATTCAGGAGAGAGCGGGTGATCATTGGTGCTCAGAGGGCCAGATTCTTTGGAGCTAATGACACCTACTTGCGGTGTGGAGAGGAGATGGAGGATGCTAATCATTTATTTTTCCTCTGTTCTTCTTCGAGACAGATTTGGGCAAGGGCCAATTTATCTACAGTGGCATCCTCAGGAGTTAGAAAGTTCTGGGAGTCCATTGGTTTGTCTAGAACTTGCACTCTGGTTGAGAAACATCATGCGGCATCTGTTTTGTGAGCGATTTGGTTGGCAAGGAACGAACTATTTTTTCTGGGGAGAGATTTTATGTGGAAAATGTAATAGAGCATTCCAGACTCCTTTATGGGTCTTGGTCATTGTAACTTTGTACTTAACTTGTGAATATAAGTTTTTAGATGTCCACCTTGACGGTTTGACACCTTTTTCCTTTTAAAAAAACTTTAATGCACAAGGAAGGAAGATGGGTCATGTTCGAAACAATTACAATAGATTTATTATTGAACAAATTGATCAAAGGTAATAGCTAGCTTTGATAATGTAAATTCGATAAATTGTGTAAAGTATGATATTTTTGTGTAAGTCAAGTTTATGATAATGGTTTTAATGTTGTGTTTGCTCCTAGTTATTTTAAAATAATTGATTAATCATCCAAAGAAACCTCATTAATTGGGAAAACATTAGATACATTAATATTTTATAATTAATAAAATATAATATTTATGATTATTTAGTTGCTAGTAACAATGAACTAAAGCTCGAGCATAAAATACTAGATTAACTATACTCCCAATAATTGAATAAACTAATCAATAAGGACATAGTAAAAGAACCACCAATTCCTTTTTCTTATGATATATTGTGCACTTAAATTTGAGTACCCAGGATAAACATCATCTTTTTAAAATAAGTTCGATAAATCCGTGCCCTTATGTTTGTCCAATGTTGAAAACCTTTTCCACGGTATTAAGAATTTGCAGACCTTATTAAATATAAATGATTTGGAATTTGTTTGGATGTTTTTTTTTGTAAATTCCAAACTTTTACTTGAATTCATCCTCCTATGGAAAGATAAAAACCAACGGACATCAATTTGATGGTTGACCTAGAAGGAGTGATTTTGCTAATGATTTTGTTGTGAAGTCCAAATGAGGACCTATTGGGTCTCTCTCTCTCTCTTAATAGTTATTTTGTTGCGATTTTGCTAGTGATTTTGGATGTGCTCTCCGATCGAGAATGTTCTCTACAAATAAGCTTCTATCTTAATAATTATTTGAGTGGAGGACTTTAGGTCCATGTAGGCAACGTTTTTGAAACCGAACTGGAGACCTTGCTGAAATGGTCGGATGAGATCGAACCATGTAATCAAACTGATTCAATCGGATGATGATGTCATCATTATTTAAAATCGGATTAAACCAGACCGGTGGAAAAAAGTGGTTGAACCGCCTAATCAAACCGAAATGAAAATATATATATATATATATATAGAGAGAGAGAGAGAGAGAGAGAGAGAGGAGTGATCCTATGGGAGCCAAAATTTGTGAGAGCATGAGAGCATGCATTCTGGACCACATGATCCAAGCAGGAGAGAGAAAACAGGATCATGTGGTCCAGAATGCATGCTCCTCTCACATTTTTTTGCTCTCATAAGATCACTCCTCTCTCTCTCTCTCTCTCTATATATATATATATATATATATATATATATGAGGAAAATGGGGCTGCCCCCTAGGGGGAGCTAACTTAGCCCCCCCCCCGCCCTATTTTCTTCAATTTTTTATTTTTTTTGAATTTTTTTCCGTGAATATTCATCACTATATCCCTATATTATGTCATAAAAATTTCGTGTGAAACAGAGACTCCTACGACCTCCATCCCGACAGTCATTTTTTTAACGGTAATAGGATTTTTTAAATCGACCTCGTTTGGATGGAAGTCGTAGGAGTCTCTGTTTTGCATGAAATTTGAATGGCATAATATAGGGATTTAATAATAAATTTACACGGTTTTAGATTTCAAAAAAATTTTGTGAAAAAGGAGCGGGGGAGCTAAGTTAGCTCCCCCTAGGGGGCATACACATTTTACCCTATATATATATATATATATATGGGTTAAATGGGGTTACCCCCTGGGGGGAGATAACTTGGCTCCACCTGCCCCATTTCGCCCGATTTTTTTTATTTTTTTTAATTTCATCCGTGGAATTTCATCACTATATCCCTATATTATGTCATTAAATTTCGTGCAAAACAGAGACTCCTACGGCCTCCATCCAGACAATAATTTTCTAACAGTAACAGAATTGCTAAAAACGACCCCGTCTGGATGGAGGTCGTAGGAGTCTCTGTTTTGCGCAAAATTTTAATGAGATAATATAGTGATATATTGATGAAAATATACGGAAGAAATTTAAAAAAATAAAAAAAATCTGGTGAAATGGCGTGGGTATATATAATTACAATTAATATACTTGAAATATATATAAAATACATAGATAATGTATATATTTCACACTATACATAAAGTATTTTTCTTATACACCATCAAATATCATACATATCATATATATATACATACATATTATTTGGATTAGACGCTCTATAACATGATAATAGTTTAATTATATTTAAAACCCAATACATGCAAAAGGTTATGTTAGTGTAGTTGGTTAGAAGTGTGAATAAGTAACCAAAGGTCATCAGTTCAATTACTATTGCTATCAAAATGTTTAAAAAATTTAAAAATTAAATGTGGTTCGACTTCGGTTGAACCTGGTTAAACCGGGTCAATAAATAGGTTGAACCGTGCGGGTTAATTAAAATTTGAATAATCGAACCGAACCGGCATAAACCGGTTAACCGGACCGGTCTAAGCCTAGTTCACCGGTTAGACTGGTCGACCGACCGGTTCGGTCCAATTTCAAAAACACTGCATGTAGGTAGCATTATCTTTATATAGGAAGAGGATTGCAGGCCATTTTGAAAAAAAATCCACATCAATAATATTTCTAATTAGTCATATGGTTTCAAAAGGATTTTAAAGAGATACTATTTATGATTGGCCAAATAGAGTCTCGTCTTTCTCTTTCAGAACATTTCCAATTTGGAAACAAACAAAAACAAAAGAAAAGGACGTGATTATCAGACTGACTTGGAAACACTAATGTAATTTTACTTCTAATTGTAAGAATGAAAAGTCAGTAATTCCCAAGTATTATCATCACGGATAATATTTAAAAAGGTAAAGAGCTTTTTTATGGAATTTTCATTTAAGTGTAGTTATTTCTCTTTCCACTATTGGAAAATAAGAGATGGGAAAATGGTCACGGAGAAGTCAAAGAGATGGAAATTGAATGGTATTTATCACGGCCACCAGGAAACCAGAAAGGGAACTGGTGTTCTTCAAGAAAACGATAAGCCTCTTCCAGCAAACAGACTCTAAATTGTCATTGAATCATTTCCCTTTGCTCCATTGACCGTTTCATTCCATCCGTTTGACGCATAAACCACCATTAATTGTTCTCTCACTACCAAAACATTACTAATGCAAATGCACGTTAAAAATACCATGAATACTTAAGTAGAACCTGGAAAAGTTGAGTTAGGCTATATATCCTAGCAAAATTAACCAATATAAATAGCATGGGAAGGAGGGACATCTCCACACATTCAACTTGCATGGATCTCAACTCAATGCCATTATAGAGTAATGGCTACAGTTCTCCTTGCAATGTTCTTAACTTGTGTTCTTCTTCTTCTTTCAAGTAATAGTGCAGCAGCACGGCTTCTCGATCTTCCTGTCAAAACCATCAGGGTAAGGATGATATGCGCATTCCTAGCTATTATATGATCGATTTGCCCTTTCCTGTGTGGTTGAGGTGTATTAACATATTATATTGTTATAATTGCAGACATCAGCTAATGATGTATTTGACTGCGTGGACATCTATAAGCAGCCTGCATTCGACAATCCTTTACTTAAAGATCACAAGATCCTTGTATGATAGCTATCACCTTTAGTTTATATCTAAAATTATATATGTCTGCGATCATTTTACAATCTGACATTATAATTCAAAAGGAGGGGAGGCACCGTAATTTTAGCATGTCCTTTCTGCTAGAGATAGCAAATACGGGGAATTGATTGCAGGATTTCTCCTCTATTTGATGAGCAGATGAAGCCAGACGTTGTATTCACCAACTTTGCGCAAGGACCGGGAGAGTCGAAAGACAACGAGACATTGCTCGTTGATCTGACGCTGGAGGGAGGAGGGTGCCCAGATGGGACTGTCCCAATTCAGAGGCTCCAGAAGAACAACTCCACCACTCCCAGGGCAGCACATCAAGCTTCCTATCAGGAACGTGGCGGGCAAAACACTGTCACTCAAGCGGTAGATCGAGAAAGTCCTCTGAATTAATAAGAACAGTAACATGATTAGTGTTCGTCCATGACGTACTCGATTTATGAATCAAAGATTGCAGAAACCATATTAAGTGCTTGTTGTGTTCTCTCATCTTATTTCGTCAAGCGCGCGTTAATGTTTTTTTCTTTACTTTGAAATAAATATAGTGGGCTTTACGGAGGGCATTACCGAGAAATATTTACGGGGCTTCGTCGCTCTTGAATGTCTACGGGCTGCAAATTGAAAAGGAACAAACCAGTGGAGCCATGATTTGGATTTCTAACGGGGATGCACCCCTTCTTACACGGCCCATCCTCAGAGCCGGATGGATGGTAAGTATAGCCGTTACTATATACATACATTAGAGTTGCATCACATCCAGCTATCTTTTACTTCGATTTAATTAGTATATTGACAACACTTCTCCAATCGCGGCAGGTGGACCCTTCCCAATATCCTGACGGTCAAACGAAGTTCATAATTGGATGGAGCGTAAGTTGTTTCCCTCCGACGTTTTGATATACTGTTTACTGCCACCAATTCATCTGGCATCTCATTCCAACAATTTTTTTCCAGACAAATGGAGATAAGACCATTTGCTTTAACCACGAATGCCCGGGCTTTGTTCACGTGAACCCCAAGGTTGCACTGGGAGCTACCATATCACCGGTTTCTACTACATTCGGGCCACAATATTACATATACCTTCACATCTACAAGGTGCCTCCATTTTCTCGTATCTTCACTTCATCCAAACTAAACAATCAGTATATATATGAGTCTATGACATCAAATTATCTCTAAACTCCTGGCAAAACAATATTGTCTTGCAGGACCCGCTGAACAATTGGTGGTTAGCATATAACGGCGTCGCGGATACTATCGGATATTGGCCGGCTGCCCTCTTCCAAAGCTTCGACCACGCCACCACGGCGGCCTTCGGTGGCATCGTGAGCTGCCAGATGGGGCAGAAATGTCCCCCCATGGGGAACGGTCGGGTGCCCGGCCTCTTTGGTGAGAATGCATGCTACATGAAGAGAGTTCAGGTGATAGGACCTGATCACATCTGGGGTGGCCTTGGCGCTTCTCACTCGACAATCGAGCAGAGCCTTTATCATTGTTATGCTGTCGGTCCATACCTTCATGATGTTCATGCCTACAAGTTTTCCTTTGGTGGAGGCTCATGCAACCCCTACTAGCTGGCCACTATCCATCAGTAAATGTATTGCACTATGCAATATTATACGGATTATGTCATATCTTTCCCGTTGAAATGAATGGGACAATAATTGATGAAGATGGCTGTTTATTAATTGTCATTTCCTAAAGCTCTGTTCCTTTCCTTTTTTGTATGCTTAATGGATGGTTAGATTATACCTGAGAACGATTAGAGGAGCCACCGGTACAATATTAATCACTTCAGCAGTAGACAGCAGCTTCTCAAATATTCGGGAAAAATAATCTCACAAGTAATTGAAAGAAATTGAGGTCAGCAGATTAGGTTGGGAACCATGATGATCCCTGAAAGAAGCCATGAATCGTTTCTTCAATAAAAACCAATAGTTCGTCACAATTAACTACGGAGAGGATTCCTTTCCCAAAATCAGAGCCTGGGCAAACGAGGTTGAAACAATATTTGATGATTTTCTTTAGGTTATTGTTTTGTTATAATAATTGCGCTCCAGTTTTCTATAAATGTTTGTCTGAGTTTTCCACCAAAAATTTGTGAGGAAAGCGATGTTATCACTTAATTGTTAAACATTTTTTAGCTGAAAATAAAGATCGTTGCCAAAAGCTAGTAAAAATTTATGAGTAACGAACTTTTTTTATGTAAGTTAAATATATATTTGATTATTTTAATGTGCAGGACGTAAATACCGATGTATATATGTAATAATAATAATACTTGATGACTCGCTTTTGATATAGGTACCAGAGTTCAGTCTTGGAGGGACTGCGGTGTCCAACAAGTCGGATCTTAGATGTTTGTTTTTATCCTTTTTATGTGGATTTTTAATTATAATTGATTTTTATGGATTCTTAGATGTTTAATATTTTTAATATTTATTTTCTTTTCAATTTTGCAAATTTTTATTTTTCTTTTTGATTTGTAAAATGAAATATATATTTATATATAATAATAAAGATATCATATATTGTATAAGTAATATATAGAGTATATAATATATATAAGGTTTTATATTTATAAACATACATAAATATACTCAAAATACAGAAAATGAAATATTTTGAGCTTTCTATATTCTTCTCTATTTTTGGTATTTTTATAGAAAGTTTACTAATTTTATAGTATTTTTAATGTATTAAAATATACAAAACAATGCACAGATTAATTATCGGAACTTGTTTTAGGTCTAATAAATATAAATAAGTCCAAAATTAACCAAAAACACTTTTTATATATAGCATATATTATATAGGAATTAACCAAAAAAAGATATATTTTTGGATTTTTCTTTAATTTTTGATACATTTTATAAGCTTTTTTGGGTGATGTGATTTTTAGGCTTAATATTTTGAATTTTTAGTGGTTTTTGGATATGTTTTACAATAGAATATAATATAGATAATATATTTGGAGGGGGATTTTTAGAAGTGGTTTTATATTCTTTATGGATTTTAATAATTAGATATGAATAAATGCATATTTTTGTATTTGTAACAAATATGAATAATTAATAAAATGTTATTATTTGTTATCTTTTTAATAAGGGATTTTTGACTTCCCTCTTTTTGGTTGGTCCACACAGACTAACCAGCACCATCCGATTAACTATCTGGTCTTCGTCTGCCCCACTGTCAAAAGTTACGAGAACAGCCTACCCTTTGGCATTCGCTGATTTTTTGACAATGAACCAAGGATTGGCGGGCCTTGGTTTCTTCACCAAAACTCTTCCCCGCTTCATCCTCCATCTCGCCCTTACTCCATCATCATCATCATCATTCGACGAGGCTTTTGATCCATGCAGCCTTTGCAAAGCCACCTTATCTCTTGTCTATAGATAAACCCTTTCCTCAATTTTTTGATTTTGATCACGAATTCTTCCCTTAAACCAATAGGGACCATCTAGGTTGATTTTCTTGTGACAGGAGCTGATCCTTAGACCTCTTCGGCATGGCAAAGAGTTGAATTTCGATGGTACAAGGTGCCATTAGAGTTTCGTCGATGACCTTTCCATCCGCTTCCTATTCTTGAGCAGGTTCAAGCTGTTAGTTAGGTATTTTACTTGCATTTCCTTACCGCATATTAGGGTAGCTATTCATTTTTGTAATTATGGTTTATTTTAGATTTAATTTTAATTTTTTGATTGTTGGAACATCGTGCTCTAGGTTAAATTCACACGTACTATGACTATTATCCAACCCATTTCTACCTCGCCCTCATTCCCCTTAGCATTCTCCGCAAAAGCCCCCATCTTTCACCCTTGATTCAACAAGAATTGAGGTCGATCGAGCTCCCTTCCACTACCATCGTCGGAGCTTCTTCATCCCCTGCTTCCACCCGTTGTATAGATTCACTTCCAGGGCAAGGTTATTTGCCTCTGGACACCCATCTTTTTGTGTAGAAGAAAGCTTTAAAGGAGCCCCAAGAGCATGAAATCAAGGAGAAACTAAACCTCTATGTTCCCTAGTTTGCCCAGTAGCTCCAGGTCCCCTTCGCCGAGTTTTGGAACATCTCGAAGCCATCTGCAGATGCGGATAGATCCCAAGAGTCTTTTGCACCCATCGTCGAGTAGGGATAGGCATGGGTCGGGCTGGGTCGGGCCCTGAAGAGCCCAGGCCCAAGCCCATCTAATTATTTCGGGCCTTGGGCCGGGCCGAGGCCCGCAAATCTTATTATTGTAAGGCCCAAGCCCAGGCCTGACCCATTTTCTTTGGGCCGGGCTTGGGCCGGGCCGGCCCAAGACTAGACATGTTCTGCGGATCTATACAAACATAACTTGAGCTCCTCATGATTAATTACCATGAATTCCTCTTAACAACACTCAATCCTTTCCTACTTCAAGAAATGTGACTACATGGATGATTTCTAGCCTGAAAAAAATCCCTAAATTGAACATACCATCCTCCTCACATGTAATATAAGATACAAAATATGTAACCAACAAAATAAGGAATAATATTATATTACTTATGAAAAAATATTGTAAAATTGTAAATCAATCTCTTCAATTGTAAAACAATGACGTTCTAGTGATAATGCAATGTCAAAAAATCTAAAACCACCACATAATTGAATTTCAGTTGCTATCAAAAAATAAAAAAATCTTCAACAATGATATACCTTAGCAACTAAGCTTGGAGCCTTGGAGGACAATACAACTTGGGGTTTTGGGAGTGGGATTTGGGTTTCTCATGTATGAGGGGTTAGGAGCCTATGGCATCAATCGTGTTTGTCATGAGGGAGGGAACTGGGAGGGAACATATGTTCCTGACTAAGGCCCGCGAGCCACATTTGGGATGGATCGTGGGCTCAATCTCGGGCCATACTAGGGGCCACCACTCGGGCCTATGTCGGGCCGGGCCTTGGGTCGGGTCGGGTTGGGCCATGCCAAGCCCAAGCCCGACCCAAAAAAATTTGGGCCGATTCTTTAGGCCTAGGCCCGACCCAATGTCCTTTTGGGCTTGGGCTGGGCCGGGCTTCGGGTCGGGTCAGGCCGGCCCAGCCCAATGCCCATCCCTATTGTCGAGGAGAACAGAGGCCTAAGTATGGAGATAAAGTCAATTAAAGCTCGTCCAAGCCCAAGTTCTTTCGAGTTCATTCAATGCATCTTCCAGCCATCGAATCAAGAAACCTCCCTTAGATCCGTTATGGACCCTCCGATCACGAGCAAAGTGGCACGGATTTCCAGCAGTTGATTAGTAAATCAGTCGCTGAATCACATGCTTAAGGGGTAAATTTCATAAAGACCCATCCACTTTTTTATTTCCATTCTAGTCCTGCAAATATTAATCATTTAAAAACTATTGCAATATTTACATAAGTACCCCGTACTTCTTATTATTTACAAACATGTCATTGCGTCTCTCGTGTTGCACCACGTGAGGCGATGTAACTTTTGCATTGAAGCCCTCATGATGATTGTTGATTTCTATTTAGTCTTCAAAACCGTATATTAAGTGTGCTTTTGGGATATTTTGCACGTTAACCCCTGAATTTTATTTTTTTGCAAAATTACCCTTCATAGTATTGTATTTTTATTTCTTACTTCTATATTTTTGTTAATTAGCTCCTATGATTATTAATTGTTGGGAAAATTATTGTAGATTCCTTAAATCATGCTGATGCATGTCCCTATTTTTATTTAAGTTTTCATTGTATTTTCCCATTTATTAAAAATCATTTAGAAAATATTTATTCCCTATCTACAGATAAAAATCCAAACAAAAATAAAACCAACTTTAAATTTTCCAAAAAATAATATATTATATATTACTATATATTATACCTACAAATCAAAAATAATAAAAAATATAAAAGAAAAACATTAATAATTACAGAACCCTAAATAATTAAAAACATCAAAATTATATAGAATTCAAAAAAATTCTTCGTATATTTTTATTTATAATGATAGTATATTTTAAAAATAGTTTTGGAAAAGTTTGAACTTATTAAATATTATTAATACCCAAAGTAATTCGTTCTATATATTATATTCTCTCTTTGGTATTTTTAATACATTAAAAATACAAAATTTTAGCAAAAATTATATAAAAACCACAAAAATAGTGATTTTTTTAAATTACAAAATATATTATTTTCTTAGTTTGGATTATATATATTTAAATTATAAAACTATATATAGTGTGTATGTGTGTGTATCTTATAATACATATACACTAATTACTGTTAATTTTATATTCATAAATTCCTAGTATAATTTTAAAACCTTTAAAAATAATAAAAAGGGAATATTCGTGTATATATTCACATATAACTATATTTTATATTATTTATAATACCTATATTATTATTATTATATAAAAATATATAATATCTTTACAAACAAAAATAAATTAAAAATTTGCAAAATTAAAATATAATAAAAATATAAAATTAAAATTAAAAATATTGAAAACTAAAAGAAGTAAACATACATAAAAACACTACAAGAATTTAGGCTTTTCGGGACAACAACTAGCGACGGTTCCTCGACGACCGTCCCTATTGATAGTTTTCGAGGATGGTCGAAAGACAACCGTCTCCAATACCCATATACTGGGAGACGGTCTTAGGGGTATCGTCTCCTTTTATAATGAAGTAATAGGGACGTTCGTTAGTGATTGTCCCCTCTGCCCTCCCTAAGTCACTGGTCTATTTCGCCCCCCGGGAGGGGCCTTTGGGAACGGTTATGACCGTCCCCATTGCGCTTCTGTTGGTTTCGCGATAGGGCTTGGGGCATGGGTGGTGGACCTGAGGGGACGGTCACTAACGACCGTCCCCTCTGCCCTCCCTAAGTCACTGGTCCATTTTGCCCCCCGGGAGGGTCTTTGGGGACGGTTATGACCGTCCCCATTACGCTTCTGTTGGCGTCGCGATAGGCCATGGGGCATGGGTGGTAGACCAGAGGGGACGGTCATTAGGGACCGTCCGCTCTGCCCTCACCAAGTCACTGGTCTATTTCGCCCCCTAGGAGGGTCCTTTGGGGACGGTTATGACCGTCCCCAATGCGCTTCTATTGGCGTCGCAGTAGGCCTTGGGGCATGGGTGGTGGACCAGAGGGGACGGTCACTAACGACCGTCCCCTCTGTCCTCACTAAGTCACTGGTCTATTTCGCCCTCCGAGATGGGCCTTTGGGGACAGTTATGATCGTCCCCATTACACTTCTGTTGGTGTCGCGATCGGGCTTGGGGTATGGGTGGTGGACCAGAGGGGACAGTCCCAAATAACCGTCCCCTCTGTCCTCCCCAAGTCACTGGTCTATTTCTCCCCCCGAGATGGGCCTTTGGGGACGGTTCTGACCGTCCCCATTGCTCCTCTATTGGCGTTGCGATCGGGCTTGGGGCATGGGTACAGAGGGGACAGTCGTTAATGACCGTCCCCTCTGCCCTCACCAAGTCACCAGTCTATTTCGCCCCCCGGGAGGGGCCTTTGGGGATGGTTCAGATCGTCCCCATTGCGCTTCTGTTGGCATCACAATCGACATAAGGGGGCCAAAGGGGACGGTCATTAAGGGCCGTCCCCTATGGCCTCACCAAAGGGGACGGTCGACTGTCCCCTCTACCCGGTCGTGACTGTCTCCATTGTTACAGCACGATTTTTTTACTTAGAAGCAACCATCGGGGACGGTCGTTTTGACCGTCCCTGATGGTCAGATCGAAAAAAACTCCTTCGACATGCGCACTTTACCATTTCGCAATATCCTTCCTCTCCACCGCCCGTCGTGTCGTGCACTGCCCGTTGCCTCTCGTGCTTGTTGGCCTCCTCCATCTACGTCTCTGGTGATTATTAACACTCCTTTGCATTTATTATTCTCCATTTTGCTCAGTGAGGTTTATATGATTATCTTTCCTCATATCTATAAGATGAAGATAAGAAAGATGTATGCCATATTTATATCTCTCCATTTTTTTCCCAATTTGCCCAATGTTTAACTTGACTCCATATATATGATCTTTTCTTGTTGTGTTTAACTTACTCATATAACTTATCCATTTAACTTGTTGTTCCATATAACTTGACTCCATATATCTTGTCTTCATTTAGAAATGTTTGCCCCACATTTAACTTGTCTCCATATAACTAAAACATCATGGTGATTATTATTCAAAATTGTGCAGTGAAATGGATAAAACATGGATGGATAAGAGATACGATGATTTTCAGCGATATAAGAGAGGAGTTATCACGTTCTTGGACTGGGCATTTCAATTAGAAAGTGTTAATAAGAAAATTGGTGGTTTTAAATTGTCCATGTGTGAGGTGTAAGAATATTAAATGTAATGTTAGAGAGGAATTTTATAACCACCTCATACTCAACGGATTTTGGTTGCATTACTCCATTTGGACTGAACATGGAGAGGTTATAGATCATTTGCGAATGGATGAGGATATGGATGTAGGTGTTGGAGACACTACATAATCCTTAAATAATATTAATCACGAGTTATTTGAATTAATGGATGACTTAAGAAGACCTGAGACACAAGACATTGGTTTAGACGATAGGTTTGAGAGCAGTTTGCAAGATGTCGAAGCAATGTTGGCTCCTTATGTTGAATGACACGTTTACAGTTTTTATTAAAGTTGTTTAAGATGAAAGTAAGGAACAGATCAACCGCGGCAATGATGATAGATGTACTGACCTTAATCCGAAAGTTATTGAAAAATACTAAGAATTATCCAAAGGATTGGAAAGAGGTGAAACAACGATTCCGATCACCAGGTCTGAAATACGAGAAAATAGACTCCTGTGTCAATGATTGTGTACTTTTCTGAGGAGAAAATTCACATTTAATACTTTATTCCTATTGTGAAGCTTCCAGGTATACAGAAGAAAAAAGTAACTTAAAGAGGAAGAAGAAGTAGGTGAAGATATTACGTTACTTCCCATTAATTCCAAGACTGAAACGTCTCTTTATGTCAGAAAAAACCGCAAAGTGAATGACATGGCGTTCTCGTTCAAATAAACGAGATGCTAATGGAATTATGAGACATCCATCTGATGCAGAAGAATGGATAAAATTTGATCAGAGATACCCTCATTTCTCTCAAGATGAGAGAAATATACAATCGGGATTAGCTTCAGATGGTTTTAATCCGTTTGGTAATATGAGTTTGAGTTACAGTATTTGGCCCATGATTTTGATCATCTACAATCTACCACCATGGATATCAATGAGTTCTTCATTTATGATGATGACACTGCTTATTCCTGATCCTAAAGGTCCTGGTAACGCAATTGATGTGTACCTTCAAACATTAATGGATGAACTAAAACTATTATGGACCACATGAATACCTACATATGATGCATGTAGGAAAGAAATATTTACATTGCATGTTGCACTGTTGTGGACTATAAATGATTTCTCGGCCTATGCAAATTTGTCTGGTTGGAGTACCAAGGGAAAACTCGCGTCTCCTGTTTGTCTTGAAAAAATACACTCAACTTGGCTTACTAGGAGTAAGAAACATTGCTATTTGGGTCATCGTCGATTCCTGCCACCGAAGCATAGATGGCAAAGGGTAGATAGTAATAATAAATTTGACGGTTTACCATTTAGACACCGACTTAATTTAGCTTGTGTGTTTGGGAACAACAATTACTTGTACAAAACATTTGTTTAGGACGGACTTCGAAGAAGAGTATAGCCGGTGGATGGAAGAAACAAAGTATTTTTTTCATAGAGTTACCATACTGGAAACATTTACAAATTCGTCATAATCTGGATGTCATGCATATTGAGAAGAATGTTTTGGAAAATATTTTGGGGATGTTAGATCTTTCGGGTCAATCAAAATATAATTTAAGGACGAGACACGATTTAGTTCAACTTGGTATGCGTAAAGAATTACATCCAATTGAATTGGACAATGGACGGATTACTATACCTGCAGCAATATATACATTAGCCAATGGTGATCGTGATAAAATTCTTAACTTCCTTAAAAATTTGAAGATGTCAGATGGGTTCTCGTCGCAGTTGTCAAGGTGCGTAAATGAAAGAGAACGAAAGACTACTAGATTGAAAAGTCATGACTACCATGTTTACATGGAAGTATTACTCCCATTCGCTATTAGCGGGATTGTTAACGACGTTGTCCTACAATCCTTAACAAAATCGAGTTGATTTTTCAGAGTATTATGTTCGAAGGTTTTAGATCCATTGATCTTAAAAAGACTTGAAGAAGACATTGTTATCACATTATGCAAATTAGAGCAGATATTCCCTCCTGCTTTTTTGATGTAATGGTTCATTTAATAGTTCATTAACTGGTGAAACAAGGATCGATGGACCGGTTCAATATCGTTGGATGTATCCAATAGAAAGATACATTCAAAAATTAAAAAATATGATCTTTAATAACGCACAACATGAATGATGTATTGCTGAAGGTTATATTTATGAAGAGTGTATTAATGTTTGTGAAATGTATATGGAAGGTGAAAGCGTGCGTTTTAACCGATTTGAACGAAATGATGAAGGCGAAGTCGTGGTGGAAGAGGAGGAATCGAAATTTTGGGTCTTTCAATCATGTGGAAGGTATATGTTCAGTGGTATCTGTCGTGTAATATCCAACGAGGATAGAGATCTCATACACTACTATATTTTGATGCAGTTATCAAAGATTGATGAATTTTTTGATGAGTACAATTCATTGTTTAATGAAACTCACAATAAATCTCAGTTCATCAATTGGTTTCGT
This sequence comes from Ottelia alismoides, assembly GCA_037367405.1. Classification (NCBI taxonomy): domain Eukaryota; kingdom Viridiplantae; phylum Streptophyta; class Magnoliopsida; order Alismatales; family Hydrocharitaceae; genus Ottelia; species Ottelia alismoides. The sequence goes on along the minus strand of JAZKJV010000528.1, from coordinate 351,867 downwards.
TCACGTGTGAAACATTTAAAGGAAATGGAAGATGACAGGTGGAACTTTAACCTCGACATTCTTGGACGTATACCATATTCACAAGTTATTTCATACAAGGTTTATATTGTGAATGGATACAGATTTAGAACAAAGTCCGCCGATGAGATAAAATCAATGCAAATATCCGGTGTTATAGTAAAAACAGATTTACCTTCAGGTTTAGACGGCTACTACGAGGAAATAGTTGACATAATAGAGATCAGCTTCACTCATGAATGTTGATGTGCTCTTTTTATGTGCAATTGATTCGATGTCGGTCACGAGAGGATAGGATATCAAAGAGATAGAAATTGGATTACTTCATTAAAACTATCTGGGAAATTGCAAACAAATGAACCTTTTACACTTGCCAGTCAGGTAGAATAAGTATTCTACATTCCAGATAACTTAAGTGATGGGTGGATCATACCCGTGAGGACAATACCAAGAGATTTTTTTGATGTCAATGATGATGATGAGCTATTAAATATAAACGACACATATTAAGCTGAGATACAAGAACGATCATCTGATTTTGTAGATGCGGATGTTTAAATTGTAAGTTCACCATTAAATTTTTTTAATTGTTTGATGTAATATGTGAAATATATAGTTTTTGTTATATCATTTAAATGTTTCATTATATTTGCAGATATGCCTTCACGTCCTTGACGTATTCGGGATGCACCGCCTGCACCACGTGTAGGGAGTGAGACCTCTGATCCTGACGGATCAAGTGGATCAGCCAGACGTAGAGGCCCATCACAGTGTCGAGTGTTGGACCGGCTGCGTCCAGGTGAGACACTTACGGTGCAGATAGTTGAAGGTGATGTAGTAGGGGAGAACTCGGTTGTGTTTCAGAGTTACTTGGGGCAGGTGTGCAGAGCCAGGGTTCCTGTCGACATTACAGACTGGTGTTTAGTGGAACAGTTAATAAAAGATACCATTCTTTATGACTTGGAGGTATTAAAAACTAAAAACAAAGCAAAGTTATTGTTCAGTCTATAAACTTAGTTAAATTTTTTGCTTCATTTTTTAAGTCTAGTTTTTCATGGGATCGTGACCTGGCCACCGATGCTCTAATTTTAAGACATGGCGCGGAATTGCTGCGTAAATATCGAGGTCATCTGAAGGCCCGAGTAAGTACAATAACTTGATTTTTCATCATTTATGTATGTAAGTAATTTCCTTAAAAACTTTTCAGTACTTCGATCCGAAGCTTCCAGTGAAGATACTTTTGGCAAATTATCCTCACTGGAGGGCGTTGATATATATTTGGATGGGAGAAGAACATGCGGTATGATACATATGTGTGTATTATCAATTATATCGGATTCTATTTATGAAATTATTACCTTTGTATAGGGCATCTCAAGGCGAAATGCTCAAAATCGGAAGAAAGGTTTCAAATCTACCCATAGAATGGGGAGAAGGAATATGAATCAACCGAAGGATGACTTTGTAAGTAATCTACTGTATTAATTATATTTAAATTTCATCCATTAAAATATATTAAAATGGTATCATAATTTTTGGTTATCTTTTTACATTAGGCAGTGGAGAACAATCGTGTGTCCAGCCGGATGGAAGTCTTTGAGAGGTCTAAGAGTCGCGATGTGGGCGGGGAAGTTCATTGAGTAGATCCTGCTTATGGTTCTATTCATGTAAGCTATTCATAACAGTTTTGATTTAAATGAATTTTGAGATTACTTGGATAAATTTTCAGGAGGAGATGATCAGGCTCACGACCACTGGCTCTCTGGACAACACTGGAACGAGTCAACCGCCTCTTACTACTGATGTGGCCTTCCTTCAAGCGACTGGTCCAGAGCATCAAGGTCAAGTCCGTTGTAGTGTTCATGGTGTCACCTTACGGAATTGGTATGGAGTAGGGAACGACTCATCATCTTCCTCTCAGAAGACACAAAGGGAGAGGAAATTAGAGAGTCAAGTGTCTAGCATGAATATGGAGATTCAGGATTTGCGACCGCAAATGATAATTTTTAATGCATTCATGCAGGCACATCAAGGTGCAACGTCGACTAGCCAGCCAACACAAGTGCATAATCAAGTTTCGAGGCTAGGCGACAATGATGAAGGAGAAGAAGAAGATGATGAAGAAGAAGAAGATGATGATGATGATGATGATGATGATGATGATGATGATGATGATGATAATGACGACGACGACGATGACAATGCGGATGAGGACGACGATTAGGATATAGATAGTTTGTTTAGTTGGCAGGATAGTGTAGTATATTGTATAATTATTTTGGACAATTACTTTGCATAGGTTACTTTGTTTGAGTAGTTTATGCTTCCGTACTTTTATTTGAATCTTGTAGCGTATTCGTCATTTCAGACATTTCGTCTAGATATGAATGTTATTTTCTGTGTTGAGCATACTGTTTGTGATGAAGATTCAATTATTGTAATAGGTACTTAATGTTTAGTGTCACGCTTTGCAGGGTAAAATGAAGAGCAAATCAGGGGTAATGAAATTTTTTTGTTAGCAGAGGACCAAAGGGGATGGTCATCGCGACCGTACCCTTTGTTATCGTACGAGACGGTTATAACTGTCTCTGCTACTTGAACTTTTTGGGATGGTTACAAGTTCGGCTGCCCCCATTACTCTCACTAAGAGGGACGGTCACGACCATCCCCTCTAACAAACTTTAAGGGACGGTTTTTGACCGTCCCCTCTAATCGACTTTATGGGACGGTCACGACCGCCCCCTATGTATGATTATAGGGGACGGTGTCAACTACCGTCTCTTATAGAAAATGGGACGCAGGCTATGGAGACGGTCTTTTGACCGTCCCCTTTGATCAGAGGAGACGGTCAATCTGACAATTGCGACGGATAATGACCATCGCATGTTCTGAACTTTCTTGTAGTGAAAATAAATATAATAAAAACCCCACAAAAAATAAAAAACCAGAAAAAGTATAAAAAATAGTTATTATTAGTTTTTATTAATTAATAATAATTATACCTATCCCAGTTTCCTTCCAATGATTCGGCCCCTACTACTTTATCACTATATATTTTTTTAAGGATATAAAAATTTCCACCCTACATTTATTCATTGTTTTATATATATCTTGGGTTGGTTATTGATGATTTAATTGATTGGGTTTTGAGTACCGTGAGAGAGACGGCTACAGCGATTGTTGGATCTGACCTGTCGGATACCGTAGGCCCTCTAAGATCGGGCATTAGGAATCTCCGAAAAATCTCTTCTATCAAATGGCACCGTTGTCGTGGAGAAATGCTTAGGATATGATACTTGTGTATCTTAGCTATCATATATCTATGTTTTATTTCAAACAATTGTTTACATGTTCTAGTCATCTCTTTGTTTTGACTTTTCTACAAGGTCCCGCTATGAGTGGACGGTCTTCTAGGAGATCGAGGCAGTCAAACAGAGTTGAGGTTGGTCCCTTCTTTTGTAGATCGATTGGCAAGAGCAGGAGAGAATGTGAGACCCCTCGTAATTTGGACCTATACTTCTTCCTAAAACTGCTTCTACTAATTTTTCAAAAAAAATATTTGATCACTCCATTGTGTAGAGCTCGTCAAGTCCTTTCCAACGAGTTCAAGAATATTAAAATATGAGTTTAGGAGCTCAAGTTATGACCGTTTAAGTGAGCCAGAATGTAGGTCTACTTCGGATCCGAACCAAGATCTGAATCTATATTTCTCAAAGTAAAAATCCCCAAAATCAACTTCTTCCCCAAACATCCTAACCCCTTCCAACAACCAACCTATTTCCCCCTCTCCATCATCGGAGTTCACTGGAATGCATCTAATTGATGATTTGAAGCTGTAATCGCGTAGAGAAGGTTCAGGTCTCATCGGTGTACAATTCTCATCGTCAACGGTGCGTCGAGTGTGTCATTCTCCGTGGGAGGAGATATCGAGGTTGCGATTTTTCTTGAGGTACGATACTCCACTTCCTCCTTACTGCCAGATTCCTCGTGATTTGAACCTATGTGTTTGAACATTTAGAGCCTTAGGTTCTTTTAGTATGAACATTATCCATAGTCGGATCATGCAGCTTTTCCCTATGTAGTTTGGTTTATATCGTGCAGTGTTATGATTGAAAGAATAAAGCTCATATAACTCCTTGATAAATCCCATATTTATCATCACTGTTTATCATCATTATCTCTCTTGCGTAAGATAAGCAACAAGATTCAATAACAATTAACGATAACTACTAATACTAATTATTATATACTAATATAAATCTATTATGGTGTAATATTTTACATTTTATTTCTTATTAAAAAATCAAATAAAAATTAGAGTAATATTGTATATAAATAAAAATTATAAAATAAAAAATACAAAAAAATAAACAACATAAAAATCAAATAAAATTATTTTATATGGTTTTTATTAGTATTTAATTTTTATCTATGTATAGATGACCTCTAATGTCTTTGACTTCTACATGAAAGTTGTATATCTCATGGAATGAGATCTACAACTTTCATGTTTACCACTTTTTTTATTCGTTCTTTAACTAATTCTTCTTGATTTTTCTCTGATTTATTGATTTTCTCCACTTTTGATTGTGTCACGTGGCACCTTCAGATCATGTCACGTGGCATGATGCATTCCTACCACCCACGCTTTGATTTCCGTTATTCGATCCTTATTCAGGCGCATCTCAGACACCCGTTGGTGCCTGTTTTTTACCACTGGATCATCTTGATCAAGTGGATCCAGGCCATTCATCCGTGGCACTTTCTCCTTAGTTGAATCATATCAACTGATCTGGTCTCATCCATTCACCAGCACTTCAGTTTCAACCGTTGGATCGGTTGATCCAACGGTTAACATGTCACTTCAACCTTTGACATGCTTCCCAAGCATCACAACCCTTCATCCCATAGTAACTTCTCCGATTTTCTCCAACCTCCATACGTGCCATCTCCCCTTGAAATCACCATCTATCCCATCTCCTAACTATCCTCTTCCACGACAATAATCCTTTGATCCTTAACCCTAACTCCCATGCAAACTGGCGGTGGTTGAAACCACCGCCTGGAGAACAGCAACCTCCGTTGTCCATCACTGATAAAAGGCACACCCCAGCCACCAACTCCGGCTGTTCGCCACTCCAGGCGAAGTCTCCTAGCCTTATCCTTCTTTTAGTGACAGTGGATACTGGATTCAAGAGCAACGATAGTAGTATTTCGCCGGCAAGATCCTTGCCTTTTTCAGCCAAGTTGCAGCACATTAGTGATCTGCTCGAGCTCGGTTCTCTAGCCAAGAATAAGAAGCGAAGACCTGAAGTTCTTTATCTTCAATCAAGCACGCAATATTTCTTCATATCAATTGTTTGATCTTCCCCTTTTTCGGTAATTTCTATTAAAGTTCACCCTCTCTAAGTTTTCATCTTTTTTCTTCATCTAAGTTTCATCTTTAAGTTCTGATTTAAACACTCGGATTGAATCATGAATCATCCATAAATCATGTATTACCTCTCTCGTGTTAGATCCATTTCTCCATGTGTGTTTTAACGTCGGCCCTTTCTAGGTTATGTTTTGACCTGCAACCCAAAAAAGGGTCTTCTGTTTCATCCCAACAAAACCTCCATTTCGCCCCCTAATTCCCCGAACTTGGCTGTATTTGCTTGGGATTTCGTTGTTAACTTCGCAGGTGCTCAAATGCTTCATTAATCAGAGAATGAAGTGGTACTCCAATCTCCATTTTTTCTCTAGTGAAGCTTCATCAACAGGTTATTTCAGAAGCTTCTTTGTCATCCTCAGGTAATCTCCAACTCTGCAGAGTCTTCAGGAAGGTCATCCGACCTTCGGTGATAATAGAGGAGCGAGGAGGAGCGAGACCAGCCTCGTCTACGGATAGCCCAGAGCTTCGTCGCGCACGGAGGAGCTGAAGAATGCCTGAGGAGCAGTCATAGTAGATCTCTCCATTTTAGGTAAAATCCAATGGTTGTAAACCAGCCACATTGCAGATCCAAAGCAACGATTTAAACATAAGGCTCGGTACCCGAGCTTGCATTCGAGCCTCGAACGAAGCACTGGAAGAGGCAATGTGGACCGAACCTCAGAGCACAAGCCTGGAAGAATCACGTGTTTAGCGCACGTGACTGGGAAAAAATGTTGTTGCTCATTGTGAAAATTGCATAATACCCCCTGCAGGTTATTTATTTACATTTTAGTCCCTGTTTGTCCTTTTTTATAATAAAACTTGCAGTTTTCCTTACGTTTATGCCCCTAGATTAATTGTTGAATAACTTTCTATCCATAAATCCAATTGAAGTGATTTTGGTCTCGTTTGAAAGCCATTTTGATGCTCTGTTTTTTGGTATGATTTTGGTTATTTTAGATATAAAAATCATATATTATCTATTTCACCTTCCAATTGTTTAATTGGATCTTTAAGGAAAGGTGAAATTGTCCATGCTTTGAGCAATTAAAATTGATCAAGTCCTTACTTCTTGATGGAAAATTATTAGTTGATTTGATTCATAACCATTAAGTTCATATTGATTTAATTGCTTATTATTTGAGTAACAAATTAAATTTTATTATCGTTCTTGCTTTAGAATACTTTATAAATTAAATATTTGTTAGACCTTTCTTCGTATTAGATTTTTTGACTGCATTGAATTTTAAATTAATTTTAGATATTTTTGTTATTAACTCCAGTTGTTCTGTGATTGTTGTTATATCTTCGTTCATGTACTAATGTTTTCATATAATTTAAGAGTATAGAAAAATGTGTTGAAAATTATTTCTTTGGTGAGTTTTACATTTGTTTGATTTAATTAATCTAAAAATTACCATTTAGAATATTTGATGTCTAAATTTAATCATTAAATTGCTCATGTCCTTGTGTTCGACCCTGGACTTATCAGGTTAAAAATTAAAGCTGAATCCTCTTCATAAAGATTATTCATTCGGTTCTGTATGACACGCTAAGTGTTCGTGCTACAACGGATCGATATTAACTTATGCATTTAGTGCTTCACGACTCCTGCACTTTCCTGATCGTTACAATGAATAAGACCTATTCATCTACATATGTTGGTGTAATTTAATCTCGGGTTAGATGTGATTGGATTTCATGTATGTTAAGCTGCACGCCTAAAATTTCTATAATTTTATCCCCCTCGCATTAACATATCTTAGAACATGTCTCCCATTTTTGGCGTGCTCCTTCTTGAACCCAGGGATCAACTTGTAGATATTCCAAGGAATTAGGGACCACCTCATAAACTTAGTAGATATATCTTCATGACTACCTATTTACTTTCTTTCCCTGAGATTGAGAGGTCATTTCTGATTTATTTGCCACGGAGATTTGATGTAGTGGATGTAAGTTTTACAACCATTTCTAAAATAGTTTCCAGATCGTTTATGAAATGAAAATATTAGTTGGTGAGTACTGAAGCCTGAAATCTTCCAAATCACTAAGATCGTCATGTTAATGTCCTGGATGGTTATTCAGGTAAATTCAGCATGTGTGTTTTAAGCTGCAGATTATGTCAGAAATTGAGCGTTTTGGGTTCCCTTGAAGGTGTCACTGTTAAGAAATTAAGTGCATCATTAATAGTAACTGCTGATCCTTGACCGGCTATGTGAAATAGAAAGTGCATGATCCCTTCATAGTCGACTGTGAATCAGTATATACTGAAAATCTGCAGGTAGTGAAAAAAATAGATTAAATGGGTGACAGATCCTGATCATGTTTCTCAATGATAAGGAACTTGTGATTCATATCAAGGGTGCATTGGACTCCATACTTTGTAGTACATTTCTCAACTTTTGGTACCCAAACTTGCTACATCATGTGGTTTTGGAATCTGATCAGGGATTTGTGTAATTTTTTTTTGAAAAGCAAGAAGGAAAAGGAAGATCATCAAAGGTTATTTCAGCAATCCAAATCATACAGGGAACTGTTATATCCACCCTCACAGTTTCTCTCTTTGCAATACATGAACTTGGCCATGTTCAATCCAAGCCTGGCCGAGCGGAAGATAATCCCACGGTGGTGTAACCTCATGTCCATTGCAAGTAGCTTGTCGAGTATCACCATTCTCGCGAAAATGGATTCGTTCCCTTATTTTCTTGTTCCTGTGAAACTGCACAGTTGACAATACATTTAACAAAGGGGATACTGAACCTCTTCCAAAGTTACCACACGATGGTATAGTTCATTTCCTATTGAAATAGTCCATGAAGCTAGCAGGCAATTGCTGAAACAATAGCACGCATGTCATTCTCATTCTGATGAGTCCCTATTGTTCTTGGAACTGCTGTAGACGAGTAGTTGAATTGCAATTGTTGCTTGGATCCGATATTTTGTCATGTAAGTTACAACTTATTAGACTTCTTGAAATTCTCAAGCCTCTTCAAAGGTGATCAGGTTACATAGTTCAAGGATGACCAAGGTTTGTATTCTTTCACAGTTATGCATGAATTGCATCTTACACACTGATTTGAAGCCAGAGAATATATTGCTGGTTACTTCGGAGCCCCTATGAGTACCTGACTTCAAGGCTTTTAGATCCTATGATGATTAATCCGTTACCCTTGATATTTCTGATCAAAGTGTGCACATTTAGCAGCTAGATGATTTTACTTTTTGATGTTGCGAAGTAGGTGATGAATCTCTCTTTCATTACTTTTATTTTATAATGTCAACCTTAAAAACCCTATCTAATGCATGTAAATAACATTAATTTGTACAAATTAGTATCCAGTACTCGTTTTATTTATTGTATACAAAATGTAGTTTTTAATGCCAAAATTATAGAATAAAGAAAATAAAAGAAAAGGAATAAAATGAAAAAAGGTATTTTATTACCTTAAACCCCGAGACCAAGTCAAAAATGATTTGGTCGATAAGGAATAAAGTAGGTAGAGACATGGACAATAACGGCACAAAAATACACACAAATATGCTCAACCTTTAAACATTTGTAAGTATTTTTATACAACTCTGATCAAATGATTTATATTTTATTAATTCGATAAAAATGTATAGAAAAATATAAAAATATTACAAAAAAATCACCATGAATAACAGACAAATGGAACAGCTTCACATTTTCCCATATGTGTGCAACTAGATTTTATATCGGGAGCATACGAACTCTAATTAACCCAAGCTCACTATTAAAGTTCATCATTTTAAAACCTTCAAATTTTAAAAATACTTTGAAAGTGGTCGGGGATCTTTTGTGAAAAGTCGTTCTGAGACCCATTTGTACAATAGTTTACAACTTTTTGTTTCTTTTGCATAGATTCCATTTTAACTCCTTTTTCTTTTTCTTTTGATTTTATTTTTTATTTGTATATTTTAATTCCTATTAAAAATATAAAATAAACTAAAAAATCAAAAATCAAAAAGATACAAAATAGGTCTTCTCATACAAGTCAATTTGGCTTGTATCTTATCTTTAGTATCATTTTTATTTATCTCATAAAATTAAAAATCAATAAAAATTATTCCAATTTTCTTATATTATTAACAAAAACAGAATTAAAAATCGTATAAATCCAAAATAGGTATTTTATACCTTCAAAAAATAGGTTTTTAATTTACATCTTTTGGAAAAAAACTTTCTTTTGCAATATTCTAGATAAAATTATTTTGAGAAAGTTTTATGATTTGAGTTTTTTCGAGGTCTCTTATAATTTATTTCAAGCATATTTTCATTGGGAAAGGCCTCTCTTTTGTAATTGGTACACATGAACATGAAGACAACCACTAGGATTCAAAAAATTTGAAATAGCTCACTCTCATTGGTGAAGACTTCCTCCAGTCGCCATCCTCTCTTCCATCTTCTCCGCCATAATAAAAAGAGCTTCAAGCTGAATTTTTGAATCCATCCACCATAGTTGCAAGTTTTCTCTAGCTCCCCATTTCCTTTGTAACAGAGAGGATGTGGGTGTAAGACACGACAAGATCTCCTTCCATTGTTATGATCCCTTGGTGTTCTAGCTCCATTGTACCGTATAGTTCGTCTTCGTCAAGCCTCTTCACCACCGGAGTCGAGGCCAAGACCGATCGTGCTCATCGGAGCACGTGTCATCCTAGGTGACTTCATCCACTTGCTGCATTTTTCTTGTTCTAGTGCAAAGGTAATTTAGTTTTAAGTAGTTCTTACTTTTATTATTTTTAGTATAAAACCCATCATCACCATTTGCTCCTCCCTTTGATTCGATGCTTCCAACCACCTCCTCGTCGCTTACGCTTCATGTTCTCCACGCATTCGTCCGCATCCTCACCAACTCCGTTCACGTGCGGTGGCCGGAGAGTATCTCCTTCTCCCCCGTTTTCACTAGAGAACACATTCACCTCATTTTTTGTGCACCTAACATGTTGGCCAAGTTTTAAACTCGAGCCCTTCTTCTAATCGCAGGTACACCGGAGCACCTTCACGCTTATCATGCGCCTCTCGTCGGGAAGTTTCATCTCTTGAGATCCCCTCCAGCCTGCTGGATGTCCTCATCGGAGGTGCGAGCTGCACCTTTCTCATCCTTACCCACGACTACAAGAAGAAGATGGAGGAGGGACATTGAGCAGTCTTCGTTGGATCGAAACCCTCCCTTCTATCATAGTTAATCGGATGTATGAACTATTAATGGTGAATTTTTGAATTCAGGGTACTTGTTTGGCGTATTTTGTTAATAACTCTTTGAATATCTGATATCGCATACTTAATTTTGAAATATTGTAGAAATATATTAGAGAAAACGTGTTTCCAAATTCCATCTAAAGCTCTTTTGATTTGTGGCATGTAGAATTTCTACAATATTTTGAGTGATTATTTATTTATGGATCATCTTTCATCTATTTAAAAAACTAAAAATATGATAATGTGTCGCTGATATTTTTCTATAATTAAATATTTTATTGTATTTTTATCATGTCATTTGGATAGTCAAAAAAATCAAAAACATAATTTTAGCCTTCTTGTTATCTTGTATTTTTAGTATATTCATTACGTCTCAGATAAAATGCCAAAAAAATAGTGTAGATTTCCCTCGCCCATATCTATATCATATTCAAAGGGCATTCTATGATATTAGGTATAGTGTCCAAAAACTCAAAAACACTTAAAAACTTGCAAAAATCACTAAAAAATAAAATAGTGTCAAAATCTAAAAATAAAGTCTTGTTTTCTTTTATATAATCTTTTCTATCTAGAAAAAATATAGGTATAATTTTGAGCTATTTGTAGTATTTTTTTAGTGTCCTATTTACCTTCTTTTTCCATGTATAGAATTGTCTGTTTTATCTTATTACTTGCATTTTCTTATTTCTAAAAATTTATAAAAAAATGTATCTCTCTCTTATTATCTAGATATCTATATACCTGTCATTATTCTTTATATTATTATTACTATAATTTTATTTATAAATATAAAGTCACAAAAATATTTGCATATATTAAAAATCAAATAAAATTAAAAATTAAAAACCCACACAAAAAGACATTGAATAGAAAAGAAGAGGACAAATTTTGCATTCATTGCACAATTTATCATGTATGCTCCCTGTGTTCGACAATCTACGAGACTTACACCTATACACAGATTTGTAGAGTTATAATAATTTTAACTCCACATATTTATTTTGATTTTCATTTCTTTATACATATTATTGGTTAATTGTTGATTAATTGGGGTTTCGTAGTCACCTCAGTGACAGTGTAGTTCTCGCCTTGTGTAGACTACATTAGACCCTCGTAAACAAATGGCATTGTTGTTGGGGAGCAACATTGCATAGATTGGATTTTACCCATGTCTCCTTGCTTGTCTATATTTTCCTTTATTTATTTTCTATTTATTTTGATATCATTTTGTGAATTGTCTAATCACCTCTTCTTTGTTGACTTTGCTGCAAGGTGCCACGGATCGAGGGAGGAGCTCTCTTGGGAACGCCTGTGCACCCACATGGGGTGGTATCACCTCTTCTGACATAGCTTCCATGCGGAAGTAGCAAAGGAAGCTTGGAGGACTTTTGAAGACATTCATATTTTTGCCTTTTATTTTATTTTAATTTGTAATTTAAGTGAGAAAGAGACTATTTATTGTAATAATTCAGGACTCTGAGGACACTTTACACTTCACAAGGTCCATTGCCCGAGGGATTGTTCCCTTGGAGGCCTCATCGGTTTTGTTGCGTTTTGATCGCCTTTTCTTTTTATTTGTTTCATGATTTTATTTTTATTTATGTGATTGATCCCCATCATTAGGATTTCTTGATGACAGACTAAGGCCAAACACCAAATTACCATTCCCTGATATATAGTCTCGTTTGGACTAAGTCAAATTTTGAATTGCTCTTCACTTAGTTTGGAACCGCGCGACGTGAGAGTCATCTATACGACGCTTGCAGGACCCACTATGGTGGGAACCGAGGAGGCTCCAAGATCGGACACTTTGGTTATATTCTAGGTAATTAGCATATTGTGCTTCAATATAATAGTATATTCTCATCAAGGGTGATTTCATCATATTTGCATTTTCATATAGATATGTTTCAATTCCGATTAGCATCCTTGCATGAAGAGAGATGGAGGCAAGGTGAGCAATTCTACTTAACATGCATCATTGCTTTTCTGAGTCTCTTCCTCTGATTTTGATCACGTAGGAGCTAAAGGAATTGATCCCTCATTAGGCTCGTACATTTTCAGTAAAAATACAAAAAAAGTGATAAACAATAAAAATGAGACTACTAAGATTAGTCGACCTTAAAATAAATCAAAAAGAAAATTTATTATCTTTGAGAGAGTAACCCCCTCATTGTATTCATTTTACTTTGCCTACGTAGACACTAAGGTTAGTTCCCCAATCCCAGGCCTCCTAAGTGCTTGTTCAATTTTTATCTTTTCACCTAACTCTAAAATAGACAAGATAAAAAGACCGAACATTAACGATCTTCACCAAGTTGAGTAGGTGAGTTGAGGGGTTTTGTTTTGTGTGTGTTTGTCTGCGATTGTTTGTGTGTATAATCGATCTCTCTACGCATTTGTGCCTTTCTCTCACATTTCTTGACTTGACCATCATGTTCTCTCGATCATTTTTTTTATTTTCGAAGATGGTCGACTTGAGCGATTTTTATCCGGACTTTGTGGATCCCTCGTACCCTCCACTCAGTCCATCTCCATTTTTTCTAGGAGGACTTTGCTCCTAATTTTTGTGCATGTCCACCTAACCCAATGTTCCCGGACTCGGACTTTGACCCACCACCACCATCATATTTTTCACCACCTCATCCACCCGAGATTGAGCTTTGGGTGTCACCTCTTATGTTGTCCACACTTGAGACCTTGACCCCGATCATGAATCATATGAATTTGAGGATTGATGACCTCACTATCCTAAATTAGAGTCACATTGATGATTCACCCTCTGGATTTATGGATTCATTTGAGGACACCCATGAGAGCTTGCAATCACCAAAAATACAAAAAAATGAGAAAATTTTAAAAATGCAAAAAGATTTTAGGAGACACATTGTTGACAGATTGTGAGGAGAGGTTACCCATGCCAGATTCTTTGACCACACATTCGTTCACTCCATGTCCCACCTTTGAACCCAAGGATGACATTGTACAGAATGCTCTTAGTCATCCTTGTGTATATGCTGACTCTGATCTCCTCCCTTGTATGGAGGAGATCCAAAAATTCAAAAAAATATTGACTGAACTTGAAGTGGTGGCCACTATTCACGAGATCATTAAAACCCCACTTCGTCAGGCCATGACCTAATTATCTGCTCGTCTACCCAAGAAGAGAAAGCGAATGAGCAGATCTGAGCATCATACCTTAACCATGCCCACTGCCCTCGCCATCACCCACCTTCCTTCTAGGAAAGGGAACACTAATACACCATTCATTAGATGCACCATCTCTGACTATTCATGTTATCACACTCTCCATGATGGTGGTACTTCAATTTGCATCATGCCCTTCTCGTTGGAACGGTCTCTTCACTTAGGGACTCCAAAGAAAACTAGGATGATCGTTTAATTTTTTTATGGATCAATAAAGAGGCTGAAGGGTATTCTAGAGAATGCTGCCATTTGGATTTAGGGCATGAGAGACACTGTTGTTTTGTTGTATTGCCGACGGAGACCTCCTCCACTAGAGATCACTCTCCAATTATCCTGGAACGACCCTCCCTCGCCTCTGCAAGAGTCATTGTTGATTACGGATCAGGAGAGATTCGCTTCCGTCCTGATGACGGGAACGTTGTGGTCATCAATATATCTATTGTCGACTAGAGACCTACACCTGAGGTGACTATAACTGCTTTAGCCGACCCTGAGGCCTATGACCTATCTGATGATATCAACAAGGTTTGCTTTATGACTGATGATGAGAACCGAGAATTCCTCCATAGGGAGAAAGACTCAGAAAGCATAGACCTTAGGGTTCCCTCTTCTTGTGATTGACGTTGTGTTGATGACATTCATAGTATTTACACGATTGACACCTTTGAGTGGAGAGCATACATTATAGAGACTGATGAGGCCGGATTCGATCTTATTGCTTTCATCAATAAATTTGGGCCTTTTGATGAGATTGATGATCCAGTTGAGAGCTCAGAGGATGAACATGACCTTACTACTTCCACAGATTAGTTCATTCCTTTTTGTTTTGACTTAGGAAAGACTCGCCAGGCTGGATGTGACCTGACTAATTCTATTGATCAGTTCGAGCCTTTTTACTTTGATATCTGCGAGACACCCCAGGATGGAACTAACCACACTACTTCCATTGATCCGTCCGTGTTTTCGCACCTTAGGATTGCTGAGGATCTTCACCAGGTCGATCCTGATCAGTTTGTGTCATTTGAGGATCCTGATATCTACATGCACCTTGTCAGATCCAATCCTCAGCCGTCTCACAAGAAGGTCTACTTTCTACCTTCTCAATCCTTTGTATATCCATATCTTTGTACATTCTCTTTCATTTTATCTCTGTCCATCCACCATTTTGCTCATCCACCCCATGTCTATGTGTTTCCTTTCTTAGGACATACTTTGTCCTAAGTATAGGAGCGGGTGGACGAGTTGAGTGTTTTTTTTCTTCGTTCCGTTTCATCACTCTTGTTGTTGCCTATACTTAGGGCTCTTTTACCCTAAGTATAGGGTGAGTGATATGTACATTCTCTTCATGATTTTCTTCTATCTTCATCTATCTTTTCTTCTTTTCGTTTTCATTTTTTTATTTTCTACTGAAAAGGTATTGCCCCTTTTTGACAGTTTTCCGTACTTAGGACGTATTTTGTCCTAAAGTATAGGGGATGTGCGTCTTGAGTTCTTTCATTCGTTGATCTCCTCCACTGTCTCCTCTTCTTGTCTATACTTAAGGATGTTTCACCCTAAGTATAGGGGGGAGACAATTTGAGTACGATATGTTCATTCCCATCCTTGACCCTCCATGCCTTTGTATAGTCTGGTATACTTAGGATTATTTAATCCTAAGTATAGGGTAGATGGTCGACTTGTCATTCATTCCTTCGTTCATTCCTTATTCGTTATTTTTTAGACTTTTATATACTCGGTACGAGTTATGCATTCTCTTTTTCTCTCTGATCTACGATGACATAGCTCAAGCTAAATATAGGGGGTCATATATACTACGTATATACTTTAGCCATAACTTGTACTTTTGTTTTTTTAAATAATAATTATGACTAAAATACTGTATAATATACATATAAAATTCATTAAAATCACTTAATAAAAATTTATACAATATTCCTCAAATTCTTTTTGTACATATTGATTAATAAACTAGGTAAAAATATTTTTTGCAAAATATTTGAAAAATAGTTTGAAAATCTTTTTAAAAAATCTTTTGAAACCTATTTGGAAAATATTTTGTTAAATATTTTCAACCTTTGTAAAAATATTTTATTTGTAAAATTTCTTTTCTTTGTATGACATAAAAATATTTTGAAAATCTATTTGCAAATAATTTGGAAAATGGTTGTAAAACTATTTCGAAAAGCCTATATATACTATTTGAAAAATCTTTGCAAAATGGTTTTAGAATGTTTGTAAATGTTTGTAAAAATTATTTTGTACTAAAGTTTGCAAAAATATTTGAAAAATTATTTTCAAATAAGTTTGAGGAATATATACTTCACACAAAATTCTTTACCAACTGTATATATGTGTCTATAAAATTATTAACACATCTTGTAAATTCTTTAAAACCCAACTCTTGTAAATATAAGATGCATCCCTGTATAAATATTTGTACCTATTTTTTATCCAAAAACTTTGTTTTCAAAAATACAAAAAACAATTGCAAAATCAAAAATTCGAAAAACATTTGCAAAAATCTTTTTCAAAAATCCATAAATGGTTCAAAATTTGAAAATTGCATCACAAAAATATGTTTAATTGCATTTGCATAGCATTCACATTTTTCGGAATTGAGTTTGATAATTGAAGTAGTTTGAGTAAAGTCGAAGATTGGAGCTTGGTTGGACCTTAATGCACCTAACTTCACTAAAACCTTATGGGAACTAGATTTGAGACACTTCAGGTCTATTCTGACTTAATTATTTGAGACTTAGGACCAAGTTCAAGACACCTCAATTGCTTAACTAGAACTTTTTGAGACGTATGCATGACTCTTGTCGATCATGACCTAACTTGGATACTTGCACCTTTCACTTGGCTCAACTCAGTTGGAGTGGTGAGGGGATTGGATTTGTCGGTATGAAACGCATAAGAGTGGAAACATTCATCCTCGTATAGGGAGGGAAGTGCATCTCAACACGTCCAATGGCGTCGATGTCTAAAGACAGGAGAGTGTGGGTTGCAATAATGATTCAAAGTAGGGATAGTATTCTGGCTCAAGAGGTAAAACTCCTTATATAAATGTTGTTGTATATAGTATTTAAAAAAATTAAAAAAGAAAAAATACTCCAAAAAAGTGGACAGGCCTGATTGAAAATAAAATGCTTGCTAGGGTGTACATATTTGTATAGTCAATAAGCAAACTTGAGCTTCAATATCATATCATGTGATCCTGCAGCTGGATGACTTGACTACACTGGTCATGCATCCTCGAATATGTAGCTACACTAGCTACCATCCATTCTTCTCTTCATCCCCTCCTCTTGAGTCGGATGCACTTAAACTTAGAAGGGAATACATCTCTCCTCGAGGAAAGAGTTGCTAGATTGGGGAATCATTGGGTTGTCATGCTGGAGAAGTTAGTTCTTTTGTCATTTCAGTTGGGAAGAGCCATTATCACTTACACTGTACAAGTCAGCTTCATAGTCATAAGGGTTTGTGTATGATATAGACTGGTTCTGACATGACTATTGAGGTGGTTTGAACTAAGTTATGTGACTCTCTAAGGCTGTTGTATTTTAGACCCGGTTCCCGACCAGGTTCCACACACATTCTCACACCAAGGTCTGACTTGAGCTCTAAACTTAGATTTTGTAAAGATAAGTATGGGAATTAAATTCAATCCACTTTTTTTCTTTTTCTTTGTACTTATTGCGTAAGTGTTTCCTAGGGACTAGCAAAGGTAAGTATAAGGGGTGATGAATCTCCATTTCATCATCTTTATTCTATCATTTGACCTTAAAAACCATAGCTAATGCATGTAAATAGCATTAATTTGTACAAATTAATATTCAATACTCATTCTTTTTATTATATATAAAATGCTATTTTTAATTCCAAAATTATAGAATAAATAAAGAAAAGAAAAGAAAAAGAATAAAGATCCAAAGCTATTTTATGACCTTAAAACCTTAAGTCAATAATTGATTTGGTCGACAAGGAATAAAGTAGCGAGAGAAAGGACTAATAACTGCAAAATAATACATACAAATATACTCAACCTTAAAACAATTGTAAGTATTTTTATACAACTCTGATTTAAATGATTTCTGTTGCATTAATTCAATAAAAATATGACAAAAATATCACCATGAGTAATGGACAAATGGAACAGCTTCACTTTTTCCCATGTGCGTGCAACCAGACTTTGTATCTGGAGCATACGAACTCCAATTAACCCAGGCTCACTTTTAAAGTTCATCATTTTAAAACTTTTAAATTCTAAAAATACTTTGAAAGTGGTTGGGGATCTTTTGTGAAAATCGATTCTGGAACCCATTTATACAATAGTTTACAACTTTTTGTTTCTTTTGTATAGATTCCATTTTAACTCCTTTTATTTTGATTTCAATTTTATTTTGTTACATGTATATTCTAGTTTCTATTAAAAATATAAAATCAACTAAAAATATAAAATCAAAAAGATACAAAAATAGGTCTTCTCTATACAAGTCAATTTGGCATGTACTCTATCTTTAGTGCTTTTTTTATCTCATAGAATTAAAAATCAACAAAAAGATTTCCAAGTTTTTTATATTATTAACAAGAAAAACAAATAAAAAATCATAAAAATGCAAAATGGATATTGTATACCATAAAAATATGTTTTTAATTTACATCTTTTAAATAAACTTTCTTCCGCAATATTCTAGATAATATTATTTTGAAAAAGTTTATGATTTGAGTTTTTATTTTGAGGTCTCTTATTATTTATTTCAAGCATATTTTCATAGGTAAAGACCTCTTGTTTGTGATTGGTACACAGGAACATGAAGACAACCACTAGTGTCCAGAAAATTTAAAATAGCTCACTCCCGTTGGTGAAGGCTTCCGCCAATTACCATCCTCTCTTTCATCTTCTCCATCATAATAAAAAGAGCTTCAAGCCCCATTTATGAATTCATCCACCATAGTTGCAAGTGTTCTATAGATCCACATTCCTTTTTGATAGAGAGGTTATGGGTGTGAGCCACGACGAGATCTCCTTCCATTGGTGTGATCCCTTGGTGTTATTGCTCCATTGTACCACAGAGTTCGTCTCTGTCAAGCCTCTTCACCATCGGAATCGAGGCCAAGACCAATCGTGCTCGTTGAAGCACGTGCCATCCCAGGCAACTTCATCCACTTGCTACATTTTTCTTGTTCTAGTGCAAAGGTAATCTAATTTTAATTATTTCTTTCTTTTATTATTTTTAGTGCAAAACCCATCATCACCATTTGCTCCTCCCTTCGATTCGACGTGACCAACCACCTCCTCAATGCTTACGCTTCATGTTCTTTATACCTTCGTCCACATCATGTTCAACTCCATTCATGTGTGGTGGCCGGAGAGCACCTCCTTCTCCCCCATTTTCGCACGATAACCCATTCACCCCATTTTTTTTGCACACCTAACATAATGGCTGAGTTTTAAACTCGAGCCCTTCTTTTGATCGCAGGTACACCGGAGCACCTCCACGCTTATCATCACCTCTCGCCGGGAAGTTCCATCTTTTGAGATCCCCTCCAGCCTGCTAGATGTCCTCGCTGGAGATGCTAGTTGTACATTTCCCATCCTTACTTGCAGCCATAAGAAGAAGAAGAAGGGAGGAGGGGCGTTGAGCAGTTTTTGTTGGATCGAAACCTTCCCTTCTATCACAGCCGTTAGATCATCCAGAGCCTCAACCATCCAATTGGCCTTCATCCATGCACATCCACGCATGCCACATGGATTAGTGGGGAGTTTTGCATCCAGGACCTCAAAATTTTGGGTTACTTCAGGAAGTTTTCGCACATTTTGAGCTGCACTTTCGTTCTTATTTTATCAACTATATCCCTTCACTTTAATGCTCATAAATCATTCATCTGATCTTTATTTTTTGTGAAATATTTTCCTTTAGAAGGTTGTTTTAAATATCTACATTGTATATGAATTTCAAAATATTTTGATGTACGAACTATTAATGTTGAATTTTTTAATTTAAGGTACTTATTTATCGTATCTTATGAATAACTCTTTGAATTTATGATATCACTTACTCATTTTTTAATATGTTTTTGAATATGTTAGATAAAACTGTTTTCCAAATTTCATCTAATGATATTTTGATTTGTGGCATGTAGAATTTCTACAATATTTTGAGTGATTGATTTATGTCTGGAGCATATTTCATCTATTTGAAAATCTAAAATTGTAGTAATGTGCCACTGATATTGTTCTATAACCAAATTTTTTTTGTATTTTTATCTTATTATTTAAAAAGTTCAAAAAATTAAAAACATCATTTATACCTTCCTGTTGTCTTTTATCTTTAGTATATTCATTACATCTCAGAAAAATACCCAAAAAATATTGTAGCTTGCCCTCATATATATATCCATATCATATTTAAAAGGCACTCAGTGATATTAGGTATAGTGTCCAAAAATTCAAAAACACTTCAAAACTTGCAAAAATCACTAAAAATTGAAATAGTCTCAAAAATCCAAAAACAAAGTTTTATTTTCTTTATAATCTTATCTATCTAGGAAACATATATGTATAATTTTAGGACTTCATTTATGAGCTATTGGCAGTATTTTTTTAAAAAAAATACTGCCAATAGCTCAAAAATGAAGTCCTAAAATTATACATATATGTTTCCCAGATAGACAAGATTATAATTTTTTTAGTACCCACTTAATGATATAGTGGTAGTACAGTGTGTCTACCACATAAAAGATCAAGGTTCAAATCCCACTCTTGCAGGAGTTGCGTTAGATAGTCGACGACCAACATAAAAAATAGTCGAATCTTTCAATATGGATTTGAACAAGAATCCATGTAGCCAACCCAACTTATAATGGGAGAAGGTTTAGTAAACTTTTTTGGTAGTATTTTTTAGTGTCTTATTTTTTCTTTTTCCAAGTATAAAATTGCATGTTTTATCTTATTACTTGCATTTCCTTATTTCTAAAAATTTCTAAAAACATTTGTAAAATTAATTAAAACTCCAAAAAGATCTTATTCTCTTTATTTTATCTTTATTTGATCTACTCTAAAATTACAAACATATTTTCTCTATTTCCTTTAATTATATCTCTCATTATCAAGATATTTATATATACATGTCATTATTCTTTATATTATTATTACTATAATTTTATTTATAAATATAAAATCAAAAAATATTTACATGTTTAAAAATTAATTAAAAATCAAAAATTTAAAACCCACACAAAAGACATTAAATAGACAAGAGAACGAATTTTGCATTCATTGCACAATCTATCATGTTTGTTCCCTATGTTCGACACTCTACCATACTTACATCTATAAAACATTTGTAGAGTTATAATAAATTTTAACTCCACATATTTGTATTGGTTTTCATTCCTTTATACATATTGTGGGTTAATTGTTGATTAATTGGGATTCCATGAGCGGTTTAAGTTCTACTTTCGATTGCTCTCCCTATCCCATTAGTTGACTTATGTTGATTTATAGAAGCAGATCATCACTACTTTCGTAGTGTAGTCCTCCACCAGCATGATGATTGGCATCAGTAAACATGATTGGGATGATTTGGATTTAGGGATCGGGTGAGATATCATGGTGATCGGGTAGAGGAATAGTTGCCTCCAGGGGAGGGGCATGCACCCTTGGGATCCCGAATGGAAGCATAGATGGTTGTTCTACTATGTAGATACGATGTTGGGGGACATGTTGCTTGGCACACCGAGGTGCAAATCATTTGTTGTTCAGCCTCAACACTTGCGTGCCTTTAGCCCAGTGCTTCACATGCGTACTAAGTAATCATGGTTGGTGGTTTAGTGTTTCGCTTGCTCACATAGAGCTAACACTCGTGTGTTGGCTGATGTAGGCTACATTGGTTAATATTTTGAGTAGGATCGCTAAGAAGGGAGTTCTGGGAAATGTGATTTATGGAGTTGGGAATAAAATATAAATCTCTTGTGCATAGAGGATTTGGGTTAGTCATGATGATTCGGACTGCTGTAGTAATCTATGCCTTAATTCATACCCTACACCATGTGGACTCTTACACATGGGTAGAGGACTTGGGAGGTTCACAATTATTCATGGATTGGAATTTATTTGGGAATCAGATATACAATCTTATGAGTGAAGCCAAGTGGATGTGTGGGGGACTTAGTTAAAATGCATTGTACCCCATTGGATGCATATAGAGGCACCCCAATCCTAAGGCCTCCTTTTCGTCTTAGAGTCATAGTGTGATGTCTCACCTAGGTCAAGATCACCGACTATCCATGGAGCTTGATTGATCCATATCAAATAATAATGACTAAAATTTATCTCTTTGTGAGGACAGTTTGCCTGGCTATTTTCTTTCGCACATATATTGTATATTTTTTATATCATATTGAGCAACTTTGCTCATAATATACTTATGTGTAGATCCGCATGTTCTCAGCAGAAGGCGTAGCAGTGAGAAGCATGGAGTTACTTCTATTGTGCAGCTACACAATTTCCTTTTTGTGGTACAATACTTGTTGTAACTTTTACTGCTTTACTCTCTTGTAGTTGTGTTGGGAGACAATGAGATGTATCATACATGTATGGAACATTTTTTAAAAGCATACATGTAATATATTTTTGTGGACATGGATGGGATTGCAATGAAATGCAATGGTGAGCATGTTATGAATGGATGGAAAAATTTTAATTCCAGTCTTTCATACTATTTTCTCATGATTTATATTATATTTCAAATGTGGAATGATATGTGCATGGAATTGGTTTGTCGAGTACCAAGATCATATGGGGACCATCATCATAGTGAAGATCTTGGAGAAGAGAAGAGCAGAGCCGTTTTAGTGTAATTTTTTATTTTTATTCTCTATGAGAGAGAGACTTTCATTTTTGAAATATAAATTGTAATAGTGAAAAGGGAAGCTGCTCCACGGAGCAGCCAAGCTGGCTGCTGCGTGGGGCAATTTCCCCCCATTTTTTATTTTTTTTTGAATTTTTTTTATGTTTATTCATCTATATATACCCCCTACATGTCATTCAAATTTCATGTGAAATGGAGACTCCTATGCTCTCCATCTAGAATAGGTAAAATTTAACGGCCTGAAATTTGCTGTAAAGTACCTGTTCTGGATGGAGGGCATAGGAGTCTCCGTTTCTCACGAAATTTGAATGACATGTAGAAGGTATATATAGATGAATAAACATAAAAAATTCAAAAAAAATAAGGGGGGGGGGGGGGAACTGCCCCACGCAGCAGCCAGCTTGGCTGCTCCGCGGAGCAGCTTCCCCGTTCTCATTGTAATAATGCATGGATTTGGACACTTGGACATTCATACCTATTTTACCAAGTGTTTATTCACTTTGGGTCCGCGCAGTTTTTTGCATTTTTCTCGCTTCTAATTTTTGTTCTCCTTATTTTTCCTTTATTATATTTTGTTTCCCGTGTTTTGTGTTTTTCACTTTCCTTTTCTTTGTTTTGTGTTCTTGGATCCCCCAGTTCTAGGTTTCTATCTAGTGAGCCAGGTAGACTTAGGTCGTGGGACTCAGTCAAAGTAATGAATATGGTGAGCCAGGGAGACAAGTTCATTTCAGTTCAGGTGATATGGTAGATGTAGAGCATAAGTCCGTTCCCTTTCACCTAAAATCCCTAGTTAAATGCATGTAAATGGCATTAGTTTTTACAAAATAACACTCAATAATTGACTGATAAACATTGTATAAATGCATGTATTTAATTAAAAAATAAAAAATAAAGGTAATAAAAGAAAATGAAATGAAATTTTGAAGAGACCCTAGACCCCGAGACCCAATCAATATTGACTTGGTCAACAAGGGATAAAGTAGGGCATGATAGGTTATCGAATTGTACAGAAAATACACCAAAAACCTAATTTAATTCATCAATAAATAATCACTTGTACCTTGTACACCTCAAATAATAAAACCTCAACATGAATATTATACAAAATAATATATAGAAAAATACAAAATTAATTGTACACCAAAATAATACATAGTGTGACAGGGACACAAAGAAGAAAAAGCTACAAACACAACTTCATATAATTGTACCTTCTCCATATGAATTCAAAATTCACCAAACTCACCTTTATTGTTCATAAAATGAAATTATATATCTAATGAAGATTATTTCATTAAAAATAGAGTTAAGATGCAAAAGTCGACTTACAAGACCCCACTGTGTTATGTACCTATATATAAATTATCAAAATATTCATTCTTTATATTCTTATTCCTTATTTTTATACACTTGTAGATATTATTTGAAATACATTAAAAATATGAATACAAAATAAAAGCATTAAAAACACATTAAAATAAACAATGTATCAAAATATATAGGCATACTACAACTATAATTTATATCCCTATTTACTTAAGTGCATAAATAAAATTTAAAAATACAATAAAAATATTTTAAAAAAATATATTTAATTGTATTTAAAATATAAAATATATGAATATAATAATAAAATACAAAATACAAAATAACATACCTCAAGTACAAGTACTTATACCTATGTATATACATATAAATATTAGCACCTAATAAATAATGTTGTAAAAATAAATAAAAATCATGATTAAATAATACATAAAATAATGAGCATATTTTATGTTTTGATTTTTAATTAACAAAATCAAAGTTTTTAAATGATTTCCTAACTATTTTCTGATTGATCCACGTGGACCTACAAAATCCAAGGACAGTTGACCCACGGGTCAATTATCCTTCCCCTCTGCCTCCTTTATCAGAGGTCACGATACCTCTGATTTCTCCTATTTTTTGGCACTGATCCTAAGCTCGATGTCCCTCGATTCCTTCACCAATTACCTTCCACATACGTCCCTCCATCTCGCTACCCTTCTAGCTTTCACCAACCACTCATCTCCTTCATGCAATCATCCCTCGAAACCATCCCCATCGTCTGTCTATTAATAACTCTTAGGCCCCCTTTTTATTTTTGATCCCATTTTCCCCTCATAACCCCCATAGGAAGCATTTGCGTAGAGTTTCTAGTGATAGGAGAAGCTCCTTGAACCTTTTTGGCATAGATAAGAGGCGGGGGAAGGAGATCCAGGGCCACACCAGAGATCCTCTAACAAGCCTTCATATGCTCCCTTTTCATTATGTTAGAACTATTAGTTTTGAGTTTAATTTAATGCATTTTCTTCCAGTAGCATAGAGCAGTATGTAGTTTATGCAATGAGGTCGGTGTGGTTTATTTTCTCAATCTCTCATTTATCGGATATTCGAGCTCTGGTCCTGATTCATCATAAAATAGACTCTGTTCTGATGCCCGATCGCCCCTATTATCTTGCCCCTCCATTTATTCATCGAACCATCCATTCAGATCAACTTGATATACCTCATATCAACAAATTGAGTCTCCATCTCCTCAACCATCGTTGGAGACTCACCATTCCATTCATCCTTGTGTTGTACAACTTCAATTCAGGTTGAGGTGAGTCGCCTTTGTTAATCCATGTTCTGCCTCTAACCCTCAGGGCCATCAGATCAGGCATTGGTCCCAAATCTAGTCTGAGCCTTGATTTAAAGCGAAACAAAGTCAGCTTTGGGCTCTTGGATCAGGATAAGTGGGTGACATGGCGCTTCCGGCCTTACTGGATCGTGCACTATTAGTCAGTAATTTGCTTAGTGCCCCCTCATCTTTTTGTATTTACCATTAAGCCTGTAAATATTTGTTTACATTTAAAATACTTTTGTAATATTTGCAAAGGTTCCCCAAAGTCCATTTATATAACATATGAATCCTGTACCAGATCACCTCGCTTGGTCCCCCACGTGAATCACCTAGTCTTTTGCATGTTGGCCCTTGCGGCTTTGACTGTTTAGTTTTAATCCTGAGATTTGTATAACTAATGTAATATTTTGGGAAATTCGCACGCCAGATAATGTTCTTTACTTTAATTGCAAATATACCCCTCCTATATTATCATTTTTTTAATTTACTTTTCTTTTTTATTAAATAGCTCACGTTTTCCAAAATTAACAGGATAATTTCTATAGATGTCTTAAATGATTCATTACACGTCATATTGGGATTTGGTATTTATTGCATTTCCCATTTATTAAAAATCGAAAAGGGGCATTTTATGCCATGTTTACATATTAAAATCCAAAAAAAATGAAACCAACTTTAAAAAATTCCAAAATTTTAGTATAAGTATATCAGTATATATTCTACATTCAGACTAAAAATCACTAAAAAGTATAAAACCAAAGCCTTAAAAATCCCAAAAACCTAAAATAAAATAAAAATCAGTAAAAATCCCTTAAAAATCTAAAAAAATATCTTTCTATTTTATATTTTTCTTTATATTATATATTATATACTAAAAATAGTTTTGAAAACATTTGAGACTATTATCTATTTTTACTACCCAAAATAATTCAGCCTATATATTATACTCGTTGTTTTGATAAATTAAATATCTTAAAAATTCATAAAAATAGCAAAACATTATATAAAAACTACCAAAAACATAGAAAAATATAAAAACACAAAACACTTTGTTTGTAAAATTTTGAGTTTATTTTATTTTTAAAACATTCAACAAAGGGATTGTTCCATATATATTCCATATATAATCTATATATTATTTATGTCATACATAATATTATTATTTATAAATTTATATTATAATATAAAAATAAAAAAGAAATTAAAATTTTAAAAAATTTAAAAATAAATAAAATTCAAAAATTTAAAAACATAAAAAATAAAATAATAAAAATACATAAAAATAAATATAATTAAAGACCCGTAAAATTCATAAAATGAAAAAATATACAAAAATAATTATTATTAGTTACTAATTAATAATAATACTACCTATGTACAATTTCCTCTCAGTGGTTCGACCCCTACACTTGCTGACTATACACACATTTTGTAGGTATTAATAAATTTCAATCCGCATTAGTTTTCATTACTTAATATATCGTGGGTTGATTGTTTGTTTGAATTGATGGATTCATGTACCGAGAACCGAGATATGCATTGATTGCCGAATCTAGAACATGTCGGACACCGCACGCCCTCCAAAATCAAACGTTAGGAACCTTAGATTAGTCGATCAAGCACGACTCTATGCAGTACTGAGCAAATATTCTCTAACAAGGATACTCGTTCTAGTTCAGGTGACTCTGCGTAGTATAGAGCATACATTCTCCGACAAAGAGACTCTGTTCATTACAGTGACTCTGAAAGATGCAGTACATAGCATACTTTCTCCAATGAGGAGATTGAGTTCACACTCCAACCCTTCTATTCCTCCTCACTAGCATGACAAGAAAAGCAATGTCCTCAGTTGCACCCGGCAATGTATGCATTGTATTGGCAAAGCATTTTTCTTAGTGGAGAATAAAGGCGCGGAACTGACCTATCTGTAGTGTCTTTTACTGTAAGAGTGAATGTTTCTTTTCTATTTGTCCAGACTGAGCATTGCATGCTCTAAAACTGATGGAGAGTGCTAGAGTACGCATCTATAGGTGGATAAATGATATCCTCTACGATCCAATTGCCACATGCAACAATTTTAGTCCCACATGGTCTATTAGTTGGAATTGGCCGGTATGATGGGGATATCTAAGAAGCTACACACCAATCATATTCATAAAGAGAGAAATAACAAATTATCGAGCATTAGAAGGACTTCCCGCGTGGTTTCATCCCGCTCCTTATGGAATAGGGTTCCACATAAAATCCCATGTATTCTTCACCGTTTTTATCTTTATCTCTAATTATGTTTCCACATTATAATTTTCTATAATAATTTACCATAAAATCTATGTATTCATGTAGAATATTTTGTAGACATATTCTACAGACTGAATGAGGCTTATTTTGGATCTCCTCCAGGCTGTGGTAATTCGAGCTCAGATGCTCGTTCAGATGATGGATCATCGGCTCAATTTCCAAGTGGTTTAACGGATCCGAGGTCGTATTCTCGCGGTGGTGGATGTCTCGATCTACAGTAAATAGACCCGATTCAGAGTGATATAATATGAATCAAAAAACAAATTACCTGCAGGCGATGTGATTTTTGGAGATTCTGATGGATTTGCAAGTGCTCGTGTTGTTGCAAAATGAAGGCTTCGATTACGCACCGATCCCGATGCCACTCAGATTATATGCATGCTTTCTCAATTAGCGATGATGCTTTGCGTTTCCAGGTGCTTCGACAATTAGATCATCCTACGAGTAGTCAATGCAACTCGGGCACAATAGCTCGGTCGAAGTTTAATGAATTTGGGGTGAATGGATGGAAGGATCCTTTAGTGATTGAGCAGTTAGGATCAAATTCAGATCCTATGGCTATGAAGTGGTAGAATGCGATAGAAGATGTGAAGAAAAAAGATGATATGTGGATGACAATGATCATACGGTGGTGTTTATTCGGGTTTCGGATCGAAAACAAAAGAATAAGAAGATAGAAACTGAGGCATAATCGAAGAAAAAGCAACAGAGAAGGAGATTGATATGGGAATAGAGAAGAGAAGAAGAAGAAGAAGAAATCGAATAAAGACTAATCTATAAGGTGGAGTATGAAGGATGTTCGCACTTGGGGACCTTGGAATTGTTGCTCCAAGAGATGTTTGCCTCGACCTCTACATAGGGAGGTTGATCGCAGGGAAGCTAGCCGACGAAGGTGATCATGCCTCTCTCTTAATCCTAGCTGCAGTGTCCACAGATCGTCCGCTCTTGTCACGAGCGAGGTAGAGAAGATGGGGCTCCCTGGATAAAATAGAAAAAAATGGCAGATGGCTGAAATTTCAGATCTGGGAGTTTTTATAGCGTAAAGAAGAGATGAATTTCAAACTCAAATTTGGCACGCGAACTGAGGTTAATTGGGATGAAATTATATTGTGTGAAAATCACTAAGGTTTTATCCATAATCAGATCAAAGAAATTGGTTGATTGGATGTCAGAGATGATAGGGAAAATTAGGAGGCAGAGGTCGGTCAGTGAGGTGGAGTTGGGTCAAAGCCAGAGGGGGGTAGTTGACTGAAAGTCAACAAAAATGGAATTGACCAACAGGAATTCCGAGAATTAAATAAATTAAAATAAAATAGAAGACAATTTTAAATTTAAAAATAATTAAAATGAATAATTTGTATAAATTAATAAGTAATTTATTATGATTTTTATAAATTAAATAAATGGAATAAAATAAATAATAAACTTTATTAATAGATATAAAATACTTATATATGCAACAAATGTATTTTTAATAAATTAATTTTAAAAATACTTACATAATTACATAATTTATTTATTTACATAATAAATTAAGGATTTTAAATATATTTTTATGTTGTTTTGAAAAGTTAATTTAATTGTACCGATAAATACAAGTATATACAAGATAGGTACGTTACACCTATGTAATAAATACATTATTTTATTTTTGATTATTTTTTATTTTATTTTATTATTTTTATTTTATATAATTAAAATAAATATATACAATGCACTTAAATTTATAATACATGTATAAGTATACAAGAAAGTAAATAAATAAATATACAAGTATATACATATGTACAAGTATACCAAAAGGGTCTCAAACCTACTTGTTTCATATTAATTTTGATTTTAGTGAAACTACTCTTATTTGATAGATATTTTTACAAAATAAACTTTAAAATTTATTACACTAAAATCGGAGTTCATACGACCGAGTTATGAGGTTCGGAAGTTAGGCTTTACGTCATTTAGATTTTGAGATTTATTGGTATTTGTTCACATTTATTTTTAAGTTATATTATTGTATTTTTCTAGTTTTTTTTATAAACAATTCAGATAAAATATTAAGCTATTTGGAATTATTTTCACATACATAATGTGCATATACACAAAGGGGTCCAAACGCCAAAACTCACGCATTTTATTCCACAATTTTTTTGGTAATTTAATAAATAGTATTGATTACAAAATGAAGTTTAAAAGTAAGTTTGATTAATTTGGAGTTTTTATAAAATGTTTTGAACCTAGAAAGTTGGACTTTTAGGATTTTTAGGTTAATTGTAATTATTTATTTTATTAGTTGGATAATTTTTCTTATATTTTTATAAATTAGTAAATATTATTACAAACAGCTTTCAAGAAGGAATTGTTTTTATTTGAAATTATTTTATTGATTAATAAAATAGGTGAAAATATGTACAAGGTGAAAAATTATGAATATGTACAAATGAGATTTGGTTTTCTTGATTTTTATAAGTTATGGACCCTATCTCCTCCTACTTTATTTCTAGTTGATTAGGTAAGGTCTTGACCTTCTCTCGAGGTCCAGGTCAGTTTGCATTTATTCCATAATACATCCTTCTTTATTTCTTTCATTTTTCTTTTCTTCTTTATTCTTTTATTTTGGTAAAAAGAATGATAAATACACATTATTAGCAAATAAATGATGAATGATAAATAGTGATAATTAATGATTATTTGCATTATTTTACTAAGAACTTTAGCTAAAATAAGATAATAAAGATGTTGAATCATGGATTCATCATTCTCCTATACTTTACCTTTGCTAGTCCCTTAGCAAACATTTATTCAAAGAAGAAGTGAAAAAGAGAATAAGAAAAGAAAAAAGAAAGAATTTAGAACACTTTTGATTATTAAACGTATCTTCATAAAATTGAAGTATTGAGCTCAGTTAGACCTTTGGATTATTAGTTTGGCGAAACCTTATTGGAAAATGGATTTTAGACCTAATAGCCCTTAAGTTCCACAAGATTTCTATTCAGGTCGCTTCAAGGGTCAGGTCAAAATAAGTCTACACACGCAAACTCTTATGACTGTGAATCTTTACTTGTACGGTGTAAGTGAAATGTAGCTCCCCACCTCCAAAATGACAAAGAAACAACCTCCTCCAACTGGTAACTCTAATTCTTCAGTCTAGCTAACCTTTCCTCGAGGAGCAGGTATTCCTTTCTAAGTTCAAGTGCAACCATCTCAAGAAGAGGGGGTAGAGAAGAGAATGGATTGTGACCAGTGTAGTCACATATCCTTGGAGCTTGATCAATGTAGCCAAGTCTCCAGCTGCATTGGTATGAGATTTTGAAACATATGCCATTCATATTTTTCTTCGATGGGAATTTTTTATTTACTTTTTACTTGTCTAACTTTTTTTGGAGATTTTTTGTATTTTTTTCAACATATATACAATTATGCAACATGTACATAAGGAGTTTTTCTTCTTGAACCAGTATACTATCCCTCTTTTGAAGCATTATTGCAACCAACACCATCCTATCGTTAGACATCAGTGTCACTAGACTAGGTTGATATGTACTACCCTCCCTGGAGGAGGACAAAAGTTTCCACCCATGTGCTACTCAAGGAAAAGGATTTTTCCCCCTCACCACCTCATCCATGAAGAGCTATGTGTAGAGTGCATGTCCAAGTTAAGCCACTATCTAGAAGGGTCATGTGTGTGTTGTGAAATATTATACTTAGACCAATCAAGATGACATGTGAAAATGTCTTGTGGACTCAAAGAATGAAATCACTAGGATCTAAAAAGTCTCAACTCCAGTTCATATAAGGTTCCTCTTAAATTAATTGGATTATGGTCTTAACCAAGCTCTATTTTTTAATTTTATTCCAGACAATTTTAAACATCAATTTCATTCTTAAAAATGCAAATGCACATGTAACAAAATATTTGCAAAACACATTTTTGAAAAGAAAAGAAAATAAAAGACAAAATCTTTTTGAAAAGTTTTTCAAAGAATTTTGCAAAATTTTATGGATGTTATCTCCTTCAATGTTTATGGCATTTTAGTATAGAATTATACATATTTACAAGAATTTATATGGATTTAATACACATTTACAAAGGCTTTTATACAAACTATATACAAGATTAGACCCATTTTATATACAATTTTACAAAGAGAATATTTAAAAGTTTTACGTACAATTTTTACAAGTGGATTTTATCTACAAATTTTATTAAAGGAGTTTATACACAAAATAATTTTATATGCATGTTTTAATTTACAAAAGAACTTTATCTTCAAATAATTACAAATAATTATGTCTTTTATACACACATGGATTTTAAAAGTTCATAGAATAATTTTTATATCCATAATTTATAACCCACACCATTTTACAAAAGTTTACATAACATTTTACAAATACTTTATAAAAAAATTTTACAAACTATTTTAGAAAACTTTTCAAATCATTTTATAAAATTTTCAAAAGTAGTTTTACAATCAATTTTACAATTCATTTTACAAATATTTTTTTAAAAAAGGATTTTGCAAACATTTTAGAAACATTTGTACGATATACATAATTTTGATATAAAAATAATTTTCAAACATTTTATAAGAAAAATATTTTTACAAATGTTTTACAAAGATTTGTACAAAAATAATTTTACAAAGGTTTTTATAAACATTTTTAAAAGATTTTACAAATCATATTATAGAAGAGTTTATAAACAATTTTTACAAAAAGAATTACAAAAGAGTTTACAAATATTTTACAAATCATTTTTCAAAACATTTTTATTCCAATTTTATAAATAATAGTCATATTACTAAAATAGAAAAGTATGGGTTATGGCCAAAGTATATATACAATATATACGACACCCCATTTACTTAGCTCGAACTATGTCCGCATAGTGATCAAAGAGAGATAAAGGAAGACATAACTCCCTTATACTTAGGGTCGGATGATTCAAAGAACAAAAATAAAATGAGTGGAAGTTGGTAATCCAGCTATCTTTAGGATCAAATAATCTTAAGTATAGAAGATTGTACAAAGGGGAAAACCTAGGAAAAGAATATACATGAAATCAACGACTCAACTTATCCCCTATATAATTAGGATAAAGGATCCCTAAGTATAGAAAAGAATATCAACAATTGAGGGACAAGTGAGAGAACAATCAAAGAAGTGAAAAACAGATATTACCTCCCTTATACTTAAGGTCGGATGTCCCTAAGTATAAGAAACAAAAACAGAGGTAATAGAACAAAAATAAAATGAACAACATAGGTTTAACACCCCTCTATACTTAGGATAAAGTGCATCCTAAGTATAGAGAAAAATACTAAACGAGACTTAGGGTGTTAAACAAAGAATGAAAGAAATAAAGAAAATAAATGAAAACATGGATATACAAAGAGGCGGACGAAAATGTAAATCAGCTATGAGATGCAAAATATGAGAATCATAGGACACATCATACAAAATGGATTGGGGCAACATCAATGGTCAATGGTCAAGATCAAGAAACAGCTTCAAGTGCTGACTTGTTGACCTAAAAGATGGACTCAGAAGACAACTCAGATATATCAATTCTATTGTTGTCGTGCACCTTTCTAACTATATATGGTCCCTTCCACTTGCTATGTAGTTTCCTTGAAAATAATCTTAGTCATGCATCAAATATCAATACTCTCTGATTAGGCTCAAACTGCTTATGGTGATGTGCAAATCATGCCATATCTTCACTCTGTCCATATATTGTAGGCCACTCGAAAAGGCTGTATCTCTAAGCTCCTCCAGGGTAGCCAACTCTTCTCTCCTCTGATCTCCTACACTCTTTGGATCCAAGAATATATCTTTAACTTCCCATAGTGACTTGTGCTTGATCTCAACATGTAAGTGGCATGGCTTGCCATAAACGAGTCGAAATGGAGATGTACCCAAAGGAGTCTTGAAGAAAGTCCTATAGGCCCACAAGATAGAGTCCAAAAGTTGTGACCAATCCTTTCGGTCTAGGCGGAAAAACTTCTACAATATTGTCTTGATCTCCCGGTTCGAAGCCTCAACAAGACCACTCTTCTGTAGATGATATGGAGTGGAAACATTATGGTCAATGATGAACTCGTTAGCAAGGACCCTTACATTGTCATTGATGAAATGAGTACCCCCGTCAAAAATCAGAACTCTAGGAACAACGAACCATGATATGATATTCTTCCTAAAAAATGTGCAAACAGTCCTCGCATTAACGGCTCGGGCAGGGATGGCCTCAATCTAATTATTAACATAATCTACAGCCAACAGAATATACTCGAATCCCCGGCTCTTAGGGAATGAGCCCATAAAATTGATGCCCTGTGCATCAAAAACCTCACAGAAGTGAATGGGTTGCATCGACATCATATATCTATGTCCACAAGCACCCATCCTCTGACAGTCAGTACACCTCTTCACAAATGCATCAACATCCTTGAAAAGTATAGGCCACAAAAGGCCTAATTGGAGCACCTTTTGTGCTATACTCCTCCTAGGGAATCTGATCGCAACAGAGGAAAGCTCAGTCGATGAAGGTGATCACGCCTCCGTCTTGATCCTCGCTGTAGCATCCACAAATCCTCTTCCTCCTGCTCCTAACACGGGTGAGGTAGAGAAGACGTAGTTCCCTGTATAATATGGAAAAATTGGCGGATGGCTGAAATTTTAGATCTGGGAGGTTTTTAAAGCGCAAAGAAGAGACAAATTTTAAACTCAAATTCGGCGTGCGAACCTAGGTTAATCGAGATGAAATTATATTGGGTGAAAATCACTGATGTTTTTCCATAATCTGGTCGAAGAAACGGGTCGATCAAAGGTTGAAGCAGACCAGGAAAATTAGGAGACGGAGGTGGGTCAGTGAGGTGGAGTCGGGTCAAGGCTGGAGGGGGTAGTCGATAACAAAGGTTTTACTAGGATCTAAAATATCCTCACTAATAAAAGTGAATATAGAGTGTCATTGAGGATGCCACTCATGAAACCTCTAATCAATCAACAACTAACCCACAATATGTATAAAGCAATGCAAAGTAAACTATGTGAAGTTAGAATTCATTATAACTATAAAAATGATGTGTATAGTGCAAGTATATGTAGAGTGTCAAACACGAGGTGCAAACGATAGATTGGTGCAAATAAATGCGCAAAATCTATGCGTTCTTCTTGTCTATTTGTTGCTTTTGTAGGTTTTTGATTTTATGTTTTCTTATGGAATTTTAATTTATATTTTTTTATTTTTTTAACTTGGTATTTTCTTTTTTATTTTCTGATTTTTAATTTCTATTTTCTTTTTAAATATATAATATAAGATTAAATAAGGCTATATACACAATATAGAGTAATATGTTTATAAAAAGTAATTAAAAATAAATAAAAAAAACTGAAATAAATATTTTTGGGTTTTAAACATTTTTTACTATTTTTGTGAATTTTAGATAATTTATCTATTTTTTATATATTTTAAAAGAAAAAATATCCCAAATCAGAAATTAAATAAATATGTTAAAATTTTCTGAAAATTTAAAATAGGAAACAAAGTCAAAATTATCCAAAACTATTTCTAATTAATTATATATAATAAAAATAAAATTCAGAGATAAAAAGGTATTTTTCAATTTTTTAACATTTTCATAAAAGATTTGGAGCTTTTTAATTTTTTATGAGTTTTCTTTTTCTATTTCAAGTGGTTTTTAGTTTGAAGGCTCAAAATACTAAAATAAACCAAATATATTTTTTTTGGAAAAAATTTCAATTTTTTTATATTTTTCGGTATTTTCCAAGTCAAACATGGACTTTTGTTGCTCTTTATGATTTTTATAAAATAGGAAAAAGTCCTAAAAAGCAAAACTAAAAATACAGTGTGAGAATACAACTAGCATGAATTTAATCCTAAATTTTCATAATTTTCTGAGCACAGATGCTATTTTTAATAAATGAAATACAAGCACTGAAAATGCTTGTACCTCGAGGAGATATCTATATGGAGCAGCTCCATGGCTTCATAACTGAGGAAGGTCAAGTATGCAAGCTAAAGGAATTCATTTATGGGCTCAAGCAAGCTTCTCGTAGCTGGAATATCAGATTTGATGATACCATAATTAGTTATGATTTTGTTCAGAATTCTACTGAACCATGTGTGTACAAGAAGCTTACTGGGAGCACCATTGTGCTCATCGTGCTTTACTTAGATGATATTCTTATCATTGGGAATGATATAAGGATCATGACCAGTGTTAAGATTTGGCTGTCGCATACCTTCGAGATGAAAAATCTTGGAGAAGTCTCTTATATCTTTGGGTCTGAAGCTTTTCAGAAATAGAGAAAAGAGGATTTTAGGATTGTCACAACATGGGTACATTAAGAAGATCTTGGAACTTTTCCATAAGGAGAATTCCAAGAAAGGCTTCCTTACCTTAAGACATGGTATCCACCTATCTAAAGGGATGTCTCGTCAAAGTGTTGAGGATAAGAAATCCAGAGTTGGATGCCCCTATGCATTAGTTGTGTGAAGCCTAATGTATGCCATGATGTGCACAAGGTTAGATATCTGCCATACAGTGGGAGTCGTAAGTCGTTATCAATCCTGTTATGGAGAAAAATACTAGAATGCAGTGAAGAACATCTTTAAGTATCCAACACGGACGCAAAATTACATCTTGGTCTATGGAGATGGCGATCTCCAAGTCTTAGGATACACGGATTAAGACTTCCAATATGATATAGGTGACTAAAAAGCAACTTCAGAGTTTGTGTTCTTGTTGAATGGTGGTGTTGTAAGTTGGAGAAGCAAGAAGTTGGACACCACAACCGACTCAACAACAGAAGTCGAATACATTGTCGCATAGGATGCTGCAAAGGAGGCGATGTGGTTGCCCTAGAACTTGGCATAGCTTTCTCTGATACTCCCATCCCTCTGCTCTGCGATAACACGAGAGCCATAGCTCAGGCGAAGGAACCCAGATAGTATCAACAGAGCAAGCATGTGGAAAGGAAATACCACATCATTCAGGAGATTCAAAAGCGTGGTGACATCACGATGACCAAGGTGGCCTCCGTCGATAATGTTGCTGATCCTCTTACCAAACCTTTGACACAAAAGGTTTTTGACCAGCATGTAATGATCATGTATTTAAAGATTGTACCTGAATGGTTCTTAGGGCTAGGGGCAACTGGTTAGCCATGTGAGGCGAACCATTTCAACAACAAATGTTATTGTAATATTTGATATATCAATAAAGGTTATTGGTTTATTTCACTCCCTCTATGATATGAATGAATGAACTTATAAGGTCCCTTAATACAATTAGGAATATGTACCATGGCCATCTTGATGATCATACATCTGTTGGTTCAATGGTTGAACCATAAAGGTTGATGCTTGGATGATATCTAAAGAGTTAGATTGAGGATTTATCAAGCACCTTTGAATGATTATTAAGAGATGATCTCCAGCCTAAGAAGGAGATGTCAATCCTTCTATAAAGGCTAATATTTGACCGACCTCTTGATGCAGGTCCTCTACATAGGAATAGAGATTAGGAGGTGTAAGATTAATTAGGTCAAAGAATTGACTTAACGAGATCGAGATAACTAAAACCTATGTCGTATACTGTCACGATATAGGCAAGCATCTTTTGATCAGAGACAGATGTATTGTTATATGGCTAAGTATAGGGTGGAGCATTGGGCTCGACCCGACCCAACCCGGGAAAGCCCGGCCCGAGCCCATCAATTTTCCGTGGGCCTTGGGCCGGGTCGAGGCCTGCTTTTTCAGCAAACTGAGGACCCGGGCCCGGCCCAAGGCCCGCGTGTTCGGGCTCGGGTTCGGGTCGGGCTTGGGCTCGGGCCGGGCTCAATCCGCACTTATTTTGATTCCATAAAGTTGCATTTTGATTCCAATTTATTGTTATGGACATAATTCGTCCATAACACATGAATATTGGATGTATTGTTACAATATAATATTACTATTGATGTATGAAGGAAATATTGGATGTATTATGACTATAAATCTGTATCCCCTTATTTAGTTCTAATACGATATTTTGAAATATGAGGGCCGGGCCCGGCCCACTTGTACTTCGGGTTCGGGCCCGGCCCGACCCAAGTATAATATTTTTGAAAAATGAGGACCCGGGCCCGGCCCATTTGTATGTCGGGTTCGGGCCGGGCTCGGGCTTTTGCGGGTCGGGTCAGGGTCGGGTCAGGGCCGGCCCGGCCCAATGCTCCACCCTAGCTAAGTATGCATACTTGGCATACCAATAGGTTGATGACCTAATCAAGGTCTATATACCAGCGAGCTGGTGTGCATACGAGGGCATATGGATAGTACGATCTCTCAAAGGAATCATACATGTTCACTACTGAACCGGAAGACATGAGCTCCTTCTTGAGGTATTGGGACAGATAGAATTTCATGTATGGTCATCTTTCTTTGGAAGCATGACTACAATTTGTAGGTATGATATATGCTTTTGGAAAGCATATGATCGGTACCAGCTCTAATGACTGAATGAGAAACTTAATGATAAAATCCTAAAGAAGACAATCTAAAAGTGATCCAAAACTTCAGGTTTCTCCTAGGTCTTCCAGTATGTTAGATGTACAAATATTAGGAATACTCGAGGGTGATGTGATCATAAACAATTGTATAACCATGATGCTTCCATTTCAAGGGAGTGATGAAACAGTTTTGATTTTTAGTGACTCCTCTGAGTAGAGAAGCGATTTAATTTTAGTCCAAATATTAAACATTTATCTGAATACGATTCAGATGCAATATGAAATTTAGATTTACGTCTTTGATTTAATCAGGAGTTCCCCAAGATCATGATTTGAGATATGATCTCAATATCAAAGTCACTATACGTGGAATGTACAATTGCTCTGTCCTTATCTCCAAGTATCCGCGGAGAAAGCGCGTTATTCTTGAAACAATTCAAGAATGATTCCATTGTTGAATAATATACCTGAACATTGAGAAATTGATAATTAAATACGATTTAATTATAATTAATAATATGAATATGACTCATATTATTTAGACGTATGGGAACGAAGATCCAAGATAATTAAATATGATTTAAATATATCAAGGATATAAATAATAGGGATATCATTATTCATATTAATCATCATATATTATACATGTGGTTATAATATATTAGAGAGAGAGCTAAACGTAATTAGTATTTATGAATTACGTGTTGATGTGAATTGGATCCACATTGAATATTTATTGTAAATACAATTTACATTTTATTTTTAATGTATGAATATGATTCATATTTTCAATGGCATGACTAAATTGTTATAAAATAATTTAGAATTATTTTTGTGAATAAATATCCAAAAAAAGTTGTTGCAAAGAAGGATTGTGTGAGATATGTAATCTCACATAATTGGAAGAAGGAAGGCACCTTCCGATAATGGAGAGTGGACGACCACCCTTGAGTCCTAATCCAAGGTGGCCATCCACTCCATGATTGGAAGGAGCCTTGCCTCCTTACTAATCCTTCTTTGTATATTGATTTGATTGAATTAAATTATATGGATGATTATTCAATTTATTTAATTTAATTTAAATTAATAGTTGTTGCAAATTTATGCAACAAAATCATGGCCATTTATTAAAGGCATAAAACAATTTCAATCATTGATTTTGTATAGCACATGGATTGTAATCTATGTACATCCAAAATATTATAAAAGAAAAGGCAACCCTAGCTCTTCTTTTACAAACATAATTGCAAGTGCAAAGTCTCTCTCTCATTCTCATCACAAACCCCGTCTCTCTCTCTCTCTCTCAAGAGTGGTCGTCCACCTCTTGACCTAGAGAATGATGACGTCTTTGCTACGCCATTGTGCTACTGCATCGACTACTCGTGGATCTCTATCTTCTTCGATACCTCTCGCTTGTGAAGAAGATGCCGCATTTTGTTAGATGAAATCAGGAGGTTCATTGCTCGTATCTTCGACTTGAATTGCGAGAAGCACACGTCTCATCCACGCACTCGCAAGCATCTCCTCCGTCGGATCAGATTTGAGACAAGATGTCTTTTATTTTAGAGACAATGATCACAACCACGCTTCAAGAGGTATTCCTGTATCTTTGTTTTTTATTTTCATGAAACGATTCGGGAAATTTTCTTGAATCATGTGGTTTCATCTCTTTAAATTTTTTAATTTACGCCGCCCCTAGCGACTAGTATGACTAGTCGCTCTTGATCGCATGTGATGCAATCTTCAAGCTTCCGTGATGCGCTAAGGTCTAAATCTTAGCCTTCACATACATCCACCTAAAACTCTCTAGAGCACCTCCCACTCCGTGATGCCCTTCGAGTTGGGGTGACTCACTATCGGTTCAGTCGGAATACATGGATGCACATTCACCTTAGTATATATCTTTTCCTAAAGTGATTATGGACTCAAATAAATTGATGTCCGGTTCATCTAAGACTTAAGACCTTAAGGCCATGAATGAATAGAACATCATACTTAACTCTGACAACAATGTTGTTATATTCTAACCATTATCACAAGGGCCCATGTCATCATGGCAGTTAGTACACCTCGATTAATATAAGGAGGACGCCGAGTGTTCTATATCATGCTACTCAAACAAGCTATGCAAGTATCAGAGCTGGTCAAATGTACACTCCACAATCTTTATGCAGTAAGTATCTATGTAATAATAGGTAATATAGTACATATACGGTAAGATTTTATTGTCCTTTTGATAAGGACCCATATAACTTAAGTGATAGCGGTATACTACGAACAATAAATCACAACATTGTGTTGCAGCTGAGCATAAACACATGAAACATATGCATGCCTAATGAAAAAACTTGACATGTCTCACATGTCCTTTCTGTACTAAACACAGTTTACTACAAATCGTGGGAGAAACCATACGACCATAATATAAGGTGACTTAATCAAAAAGTGATAGAATAATAATATTACATATATCCGATATTTAAGCATGACCTTAAATGTCAGTTTCAGTCACTAGTTCGGTAACCAATCGAAACAAATTTTTGGTCGAATTTTGATCCAAAATTTTCGATTATTTTGGTCATTTTTAGTAGAACCCCTCATTATTTCAGTCATTTTGACCATTTCGATCAAATTCGGTAACTTTTCGAAACCGAAATTCGATCGAAATTCTGCCGAATTTCACCGAAATTTGAAATCGTGTAATTAAGATACAGAAAAGTAGTTAGAATTATAGATGGAAATGAACAAGATATTTACGTGGTTGTATCATTTCAATGCACACAATAACTTGTGTAAGCCCTTATAAGTCTATTTCAATAAAAAAGTCCAAACTAAATAATGTATACATACGGTCGCGTTTATTCCATGCAGATTCTAGATTCTGCAATAGAATCACATTGAACGATCATGACGTTAAGGTGGAGCAATATTATTATTCTTAGTTACAATCTTAATTAAATTCTTCACCTTTTATTTTTGGGAGCATAAAGCGCTTCTTCTCAAGCTGCCATTCCAGACGCTCTCTCTGCGGAGATCGATGGGGATCCGGTTCATACTGCTGGTGAACAAACAGGGGCAGACGCGGCTGGCGCAGTACTACGAGTACCTCACCCTCGACGAACGCCGCGCCCTCGAAGGCGAGATCGTCCGCAAGTGCCTCACTCGATCCGATCAACAGGTCTTCCTCCCAGATCCATTTTCATGTTTGGCATTCCCAGATTCCGATGATTCGCTTCAATATCTGTAACCTAGAAAACCGGACAAGTATTTCTAGTTAGGTATCGATACCATCGTCTTTGGGATGGACGAGGAAGAAGAAGACGGATCATACCCGCATTCTAGGTGTTCAATTAGACCATTCAGAATTAGGGCACAATGATCCCTTTCTTTGCTATAGGTGTTCGATTGGTATAGAATTGCAGATCAGATGTCCAACAGATGATAACTACTTTGATCTGTAATCATTTACTCATGGAATTTGGATTGTCACTATCCCTGATTATTTGTAGTTCAGCTTTTAAGGAAACAGATGATTCATATTGTTATATCGATGAAACTAGAGTACATCATTTGGAAGCTCATCTCGTATAGCCTTCTGCTGTATAACCATGGGTGTATCGTATACTTATCAATGAGTCATATATGTTGCTCATCTAAGTTGGGATTCCAGTTGCCAAATGTTCCCAGTAGGGTTAGGTGTTTGATCGATTTGTATGCGTATGTATATGTGTTATTTTATTTAGATTGACGAAATGGTATCCATCATCCCATTGAAATAGGTTGGGCTGAGATGTTCGGGTGACTGATTTGATTGAATCAAAACACGGTTAAAATCTATTCAGAATTATAACAAAATGGGCGGTATTGGAAATTGTGTAGAATTGAGGTTATTCAGGCCTGTTTGAGTGTGCTAAAGCGAGACTAAAGGTTACTGTAAAGATGTTGAAGCGGAAAGGGGAGAGATGCTGTACTGGGTCGGGAAATCCTCAAAAGAGGCTTGATTGTCATTGGGACGAGACATCGGAAATTGGTGACAGGTTGGACACGGTGCATGGTCTGAGGTACTAGGATAATTCTGTTGAGGTAGGATTGCAATACTAGAGGTTGAAATATCATCCTAGGCATGTTCTTCTCCCTCATATTTAAGGCTTCAAACAAAATGATTGTTAGTTACTAAATGTATAATGTCTTGGGCTTAGATGCTCAAACCGTTATCGTGGAAAACTAGTCATGACAATTTGTTGAGTCGGGATTGATTGGAGCCGTTAACAACCATCAAAGATGTTTAAGCTTAAGTTGTTAAGTAGTAATCTCCACCACTTATAACTCACTCACACTATTCATGACTTTTAGCATTGTTCAGAAAGGCGGTCACCGCATATGCGTAGTCG
Source organism: Ottelia alismoides (assembly GCA_037367405.1). Lineage (NCBI taxonomy): Eukaryota > Viridiplantae > Streptophyta > Magnoliopsida > Alismatales > Hydrocharitaceae > Ottelia > Ottelia alismoides. The sequence continues at coordinate 309,287 of JAZKJV010000528.1, read as the reverse complement.
ATTATTGGACCGAACCACATATACAATACCCGGTGTATATGCGGTTTTAGTGATTATGCAACGGACTAAATCGCTTATACGGTCGCATACTCAGCTGCCTATCTGATAGACCCCTCCCTTCAGGCTTCATCTTCAGTTGCTGATGCTCCCTTCAAACTTCAGCGTCAGCTGCTATTGCCGCCCTTCATGCTACTGTTGTAAAAAATAAATGGTACTAATTATTTAAGTAATTTCTTATAGAAAATATTTTTATGTTGTTGTTGTAAAAATAAATTTTTATTTTTATTTAATAACAATGGTAAACAGAAAAAGTTTTTATTTAATTTCTTCGAATGTCGTTGCCTGTCTTTCCATTTATTTAATTTAAATTCAATATATCTTAGCTTTAGAATCTGATGCATATTTTTTTTGTGAAAAATATATCTATAAGTCGTTTGATTTCTTCATTCAATATTTTGCTTATTGCTTCACAATTCAATTTCATTTAGTTAATTCTTATAAAAACATAACAGATGTTTGAAACGGGGATTTATTTATTGTTTTTTTATATCTCATAATAATTTTTGTTCTTATATTTTTCATTTATTAGTAAGTATGCCAACTAATTTCACCTTCATATTTTTGTTATGAATTACTCTTTTATCTAATTGATGTTTGTTCGAAATGCTTTCCTTGAAATCATGTCGTACTAAAAAGTCTAAGCATGTATTTCATTTATTGTTATTTTGTCAAAGCATGAATCCCTAATATTTGAATTTAATTTATAATTTTAATTATTTTTAAATTAAAATAATACAAACTGCATAATCTGCATATATTTCTGCATATCGGCTTACTCGCTTCGGACCGCCTAACCAAACGAATACCGCACATCAACTTTCTGAACCTTGACTTTTAGATGTTGGACTATTTTCATGGTGTTTCAACATCTTCCCCTTATATTTACAATGTTCGTATTACGACATGGTCCATCACCTATTCCTAGTGATTGTGGCGGTTGCACGTCTGGGTAGCTTTTTCCTCTTATCTCTTTATAGAGACGGATCCACCTCTAGGGTAGCTTTTCCACTATCAGAGGAAACTTGTTCTGACATCATTTGTAGCATCTAGGGCTTGGATTCTCAGACCGTTAGGAGAACTGACCCTGATTACTTGTTGAGCCTGAGCTCATTTGGTCACGCTGACAACCACCTAAAATGCTTAAGCTCAAGTTGTTAAATAGCAATCCCCAATCTTATCACCACTCTTACACTTTGTGAGTATCCGGTGTCAGACTATTTTTGGGATCGTTATAATCTGTCATTTATAATCGCAACGTCCTCGTTGCAACATGACCCATCACTTATTCCTAGTGATAGTGGAGGTTGGACACTTTGGATAGCTTTTTCCTCTTATCTCTTTGTAGGGATGGTTCCACTTTTCGGATAAGCCCTTTCCACTATCAGAGGAAACCCGCTCTGATGTCATATGTAATGTTATGGGTTTAGGCCTTATACTGTTATCAGGAAAACTAACCCTGGAAATTGTTAGAACGGGCCTGTTTGGACCCGTTGTCAACCACCCAAAATGCTTAAGCCCAAGTTGTGAGTATTAATCTCCACCACTTATAACTACTCTCACAATTCATGAGTTTTTTATTGGAACTATTTTCCGGGTGTTACAAAATGCCCGTTCATGGAAAGGATAAAGGAGGGTCTTGATAGGAATTGCCAAATATAAGTACATCAAAATATTAGGCCCATTGTGTTGACGAAGACGACTACTTAAAAGTTAGAACTCAAGATGTTTGAATTTTTTGCTATCTATCCACGCCTATCTACTGCTTATAGGGACCATCTTTGAACCCGTGTATCACAATAGTTAAATCGTATCCATGTAAGGGTTCTCGAAGACCAATATGATCACAATGTACATGGACATGGAGGTAAACTATTGTATATGAACTGCGGAGACATGCCACAACATTTAATTTAAGTGTACATGTATGGCAATTTTTGGTTTCCCTTACAACTCAATGAAATATAAACTTTCGCAGGAGAACGAGAGTTCATATGTTACACAAGTGAACTTGGATAATGGAACATTTAATAGATTTTGTTTATTCCTTTTTATTCTTTTATTTTTCTATTTTCTTTAAATTGGAACTTGATCTCTCGATCATGAGGATAATCTCCAAATTCTGTTCCAAAGGGGGGTAAAAACCTGTGTACTTGGAAAATGTATTGGCATGGGTTGTCCTTGGCCAAACCTAATAGGCAGATTACACATAATTATGGATTTATCAACTGTATCTTGTTTTTCAGCATGCAAGGCATTGTTAAATGGATGTCAAAACAAGTAAAGTGCAATATTGAACCTGACTAGATAACTTATGCTGCAATTTAGTGCTAATTTTCTTTAAAAACATAAAGCTATTTATTTATGTTTGCTCCAAAGTCATCATTGTAGAATTGTTTGAACTGTGGTCGTTTGGGTAAAATGCCAACTGTACAATCACCCGACTGTTTGGATGGGTTTAACCCCCCTTTTTGGTCAACATTGCTTACTCAAAATTTGAATAGTTCCTTTTTTTGAAAACTGATAGCACCGTCATCATGTTAGAATTTATTATTTCATCCTTGACTGCAGTGCTCTTTTGTTGAACATCGAAATTATAAAGTTGTCTACAGGCGTTATGCATCACTGTTTTTCTTGGTCGGGGTAGATAACGAGGAGGTAATATTTCTTCTCTTTCAAGCTTCCAGTTTATACAGAATTTTCTTGGTTGTGTATAGAACTTGATTCTTCTCTTCTGTTCTGCTTTAACTGTCATTATGGCATATGTGTATTTGATGGATGCAGCAAATTAAATACATGTTCTTAACTATATTATTGCTGGTCATTCTTTTCTCATCATTTTTTGGATATTGTTTGGGAATAATATTCCGTTCTGATCTACTGATTGCTATGCATGTCTGCATCAAGGTCATTTACAGAGGAAACTCGGTATATGTTATCGTCTTGAAGGCAGACATGCCAAATTAAGCAATATAACATGCATGTTCCACTGTAATTCCGCTATTCATGGGAAAATTGGTTGACTTCCTGTTCTTATCTAAGTCCAAAAGTAGCAGTAGTTAGATATGATCCAAGTTGGAACTTGATGTCTCCATTGCCATACCCATACCCAGCCACTGCTTCTATATCTTAACTGTTTATCCACATCCATGCTTCCATGTAAAGCTAATAATTGAGAGAGGAACGGTCTAAAACTGATCATTGAGACATGAGTCTAAAAGTAATAATTGAGACAGGAATACAAATACAATTTTTATTGCCGGAAAAATAAATAACGAGGTTGAAATAAATAGATCATGTAGATTTTCAGAGGAAATTGCAAGCGGCTGTCTTAGGAATGGAAAAATCACGTTTGATCCTAAACTTGGTGCGAAAACACTAAAGTTGAGAAAAGAGGTGTTATGGAGTTATGTATTAAGTTAGATGGTAATCGGATCTCCCTAGGATCTAATTACTAATTATTACTCTCATGTTTAGTCTCATATTGTTTATCACTGAGACTTCAATGAGTTGGTGTACCTACACATTGAAATATTATTTGTAATCCTTGAGGAGAACATTATGAAGATCTGACCCTATTGGATCCCTTCTCCAATAATGGAAAGCAATCATCCTGATAGTCTTGAACCACATAAATTAGCATTGTTCTTGTTCTAGCAAGTTTCTTTCAAAGAATTATTTGATGTTCATTCATGTTTCGTTATTTTCCTTTTCAAAGTTTGTGCTTTTTTTACTGCACGAAATGACGATTGTGTGGCATCATCCCCCCCCTTTGTCATCCTCTCATGGCTGTTGACCCTCGGGTTCTTGCAGGACTTATCCTAGGGTTATTGCAGGACTTATCCTAATGACATTTATTATCAGTACGATGACATGATCTCTATTGGTCGCTAAATCAGTTCAATGTTATTGTTTATTGCAACATCGCTAGATCTTGAGTGAGATATTTGTTCAATATAATATCGCCTTCAACGGGGTTCAACATTGCTTTCAAGTGCAAAACATCTTCCACACTTAACGCCATTAAAGTATCTCCTATAGACTTTCATGATCAACACTTCCAATACAAGCCTTCTTTTTTAAAGAAAAAATGGTGCCAAGCCATAAAAACGATCACCTAAAAACTTTTTTTCTCGGGTTAAGCAAACAAATTACAAGGATGAAGATTCTCGTAGGAGCTGTGCATGTTCTAGGACATTCTCAGCATAAAATCTCTCCAAATGGAAAATAGTTCCATGCCTTGCCAGCCATATTGCCCCACGCAATAGAAGCCTTATAAGCCTTTTCAGGTTCCATGACGACCCCAAATTTCCCGTAAGTCTCCCAAAATCGCTGGTGTAACGTCCCGTGCCCTATGCTTGATTTATTATCAGGGATTACATGCTCAGACAATCTGTTGGATTTGGGCCCAACCGGAGTCATTGACCACAAAACAAAATATTTAAGCCCATGTTGACTAGCAGTAGGCTCCATTGCTTATAAGCTACTACCACACTTTGTAATTGCTAGATGTGGTACTATGTTTGGGGCGCTACGATCACCCCCACTTATATTTGCAACGTCCCTCGTTACGCAATGGTCAACGACCTATTCCAGTAACAGTA